>JARWLC010000002.1:49692492-50429992 GCA_033318265.1 Phyllotis vaccarum
TTCTTTCCCTTTCCTTTCCTTCCCTTCCCTTTCCCTTCCTTTCCCTTCCCTCTCCCTTCCTTCCCTTTCCCTCTCCTTCTCTTTCCTTTCCTTTCCTTTCCTTCCCTTCCTTTCCTTTTCCTCTCTTCCCTTTTCCTTTCCTTTCCTTTCCTTTCCTTCCCTTCCCTTCCCTTCCCTTCCCTTCCCTTCCCTTCCCTTCCCTTCTCCCTTCTTCCCTTCTCCTTCCTTTCCTTTCCTTTCCTTTCCTTTCCTTTCCTTTCCTTTCCTTTCCTTTCCTTCTTTCCTTTCCTTTCCCCTTTCCTTTCCTTCCCTTCCTTCCCTTCCCCTTCCCTTCCCTTCCCTTCCCTTCCTTCCTTCCCTTTCCTTTCCTTTCCCTCCCTCCCTCCTTCCCTCCCTCCATTCCTTCCTTCCTTCTTTCCATTTTTTGTAAAGCTTTCCCACTCTTCCATGAAGATATATACCCAGATGTTGGACATCATTTGTAGTGAGTCTTTCTCTGTCCTACCAGCCAGCTCCCAAATCACGGGGAATTACTATAAATTCTGAAAGCTCAGCCTGGAGCTTAGGATTGTTTCTAACTAGCTCTTATAACCTAAATTAACCAATCTTTAATAATGTATGTGCTACCATGTTTTCTTACCTCATCTACTGTGTGTCATGATTTCTCTGCATCTGGCTAGAGACTTTGCCTTCTTTTTTCCCAGCATTTTTTTCTGTCATGAAAATTCTGCCTAGTTATTGACTGGTTAGCATTTTTTTATTTTTTATCAATAACACATCTTTACACAGTGTAAAGAAATATTCTATAACAGACCTTCTCAATTAACAGGTTTGCAGGAGAACAAACTGTCCCAGACCTCTTGATCCCTGCATCTCTTTATCAGTTTTCTCTTTTCCTAGATTCCCAGGTCAGGGGTAATGCACTACAACAAAGGCATTTAAATTCTATGTGGGAGGATCTGCTGGACCAGCATTGGACAATTTTTCAACTATGAAAACTAATATGGTGGGTATTTTCTGCTTTCTTTCCTATCAAGTTTAGTGTATCTGGGTTTATTTTGAGGTCTTTGATCCACTTGGATTTGAGTTTTGTGCAGGGTGATAGGTGATATGTTTGGATCTATTTGCTTTTTTCTGCATATTACCATCCAGTTATGCCAACACCATTTGTTGAAGATACTTTTTACATTGAATATTTTTGGCCTGTTTGTCAAAAATCAGGTGTGAATAGGTGGGTGGGTTAATGTTGGGGGTCTTCGATTCAATTCTATTGATCCACAAGTCCAACAGAGCTTTTCCTAGTGACCTTATCATCATTTTGCATCTCATAGGATTACAGGAGGGAATGTCTTCTGGATCTTCCCATTGTGAAGGATTAGGTTTTAGATATTGTGGTCCCCTCTACCACCACAACTTCCTTAAGTCTTAAAATTCCCTCATCAACACTAAGTCAAAGGATATCAGGCATCTCCAACTTCTTTTCAGTTGGCCATAATTGGACAAATTCTTCATCTAACCAATTAAAAAAACTTTGACACACAATTCCCATTTTTTAAAACTCTGCAAACTTCCATATTAAACCTAGAATCTTCCCTCAGAGGGAATAAATAAACTTAGCCTGATCTAGGATCTAGTTTTATGTTTCTTCCACCATTATCCCACAATCTTAAAAGTCCACCCATATTTCCACACTTATTCCCTAGTCTTCTGCTTGAATAAATTAGCAAACTCATTAAGCTTTTTAATAGTGCAGTGTACTTCTTAATGAACCATTAATTCTGCTAGGCAGAATTTTCATGACAGAAAAAAATGCTGGGAAAAAGAAGGCAAAGTCTCTAGCCAGATGCAGAGAAATCATGACACACAGTAGATGAGGTAAGAAAACATGGTAGCACATACATTATTAAAGATTGGTTAATTTAAGTTATAAGAGCTAGTTAAAAACAATCCTAAGCTCCAGGCTGAGCTTCTTTTATTTCCCCTCTTGGAACCTGCTTTCCATCAAGTTTAGTTATGAGTCCTGAGGGACATCAGTATTGTCTTGCTTGGCATTTCCTTCAGAGAAAGTCACTGTTGGTTTAACAGGCAATGAAGAATTAATTTCCTCAGTCAATGATGAAAAAGGAAATAATTCAAGATGTTGGTCCGAGGGTACTAACTACTTCATCATTCAGGTGTGATAAACCCTTGAGAATCTGAGGGTTCAAAGCTCCCAGCTTTACAGGATCCCATTATTTACCAATTAAGGCCCTTGCCTTAACCACTGACACCCTCTGAGGCACTCATGGAGAGGAATTTTCACTGTATTCCAGCCAACTTTATATAACGTGGGCTTTAGTTTGATTTTCCATAACCTAAACTCTGTAGATGTTGGAGAGAAGATTCTCTTCAGAGCACACTTAGAAACTTTTATACTGTTTTTGCATCTGAAACCAGTCAATTGTATCACTGAGTTTATTGTTGACCTTCACTGTATTATGAGTTGCAAGATGTTGGTTAATTTTATCTGTAATCTTTGTTAGTTTATACAGAGATGCAAAGAGCAACCAAGCAGAATCATCATTTTCCTCTAAACTGTCAAAAGTTTTAGATACAGGGTAGTCAAATCCATTGCAGTAAATCAGAATGATCAAATGCATTTATCTCCTTAAATTTGTTATATTGTTTGAACTATGGTCTGTAGTACTCCCGGGGATCCCAGAAAAGGCTAGAGTAACTGTCTGTCTTGGGTAACTGTAGGTGTCAGAAAATTGAAAAGCCTATGCCAGATATTTAAAGGATTCATTCTTATGCTTTTGTTGTTTTATAATCACTATGGTACCAAAATCAGAGTTCTCTAGAGTAACTGTACTTATATAATAAATCTTCATATAGAGAAGGAGATTTAGTAGAATGACTTATAGGCTGCAGTTCAGCTAATCTAACAATGACAGGCTGTGTATTTAAAGTCAAATAATTCCATAGTAGCTTAGTCCATGAGGCTGGACAACTCAATTGGACTTCATTAGAAGCTGGAGTCTCAAAGAAGTAGGCTCTAATGCCAGTGATGGAATGGACTTGTTAGCAATGTGAGGACAAATGGGCAAAGAGCAAAAGCTTTCTATTTTCCTGTTCTTTATATAGGCTTCCAGAAGAAGACATGAGCCAGATTAGATTTCTATTGAAGATTTGTCTTTTCGCAGCTCAAATGATCTGGATTAAAAGTAAACCTTCCTACCTCAAGATCCAGATTAGAAGTGTATCTTCCTACTTTAAATTAATCAAAAATCTCTACTTTTTGGGTTTTAGTTCCAAATATAGTCAAATTGACAAGCAAGAATAACCAACTGTGGTGATATGTAACAGTGAGGTTTTTTGGCCCCAGGCGGCCAGAAGTCCAGACACACAGACCTGAAGCCCCAGACCCCTTAGCTGTCTGCAGCTGATCAGGCCCCCCAGAAATGATTTGGACACTTAAATTAACTTCATGCTGTTTGGTCTGTAGCTCAGGCACCTTGCTAGCTTGTTCTTTCATCTTAACTCAACCCATTTCCGTTAATCTGTCTGTCACATGGCCCGTGGCTCATCTATGTTCCTTACATACTTCTTCTTTGGTGGCTAGGTGGATCTTTCTGGCTTCACCCTTCCTTTTTTACTTATTCTGATTCCCCACCTACTTCTTCTATGGTGCCTGTCATGGGCCAAAACAGCTCCTTTATTTAAAGATTTATATTCAAAGCATACAGAACAACATTCCCACATCAGTGATATATTGTATATTTAATACAGCTGTCTGAAAATCAGGGGACAGGGCCAATCCATCAAGATTAGGATAGGTGACCCATGCCTTTAATCCCAGCACTCAGAAGGCAGAGATCCTCTAGATCTCTGTGAGTTCAAGGCCAACCAGAGCCAGGCAGTGTTGGCACACAAGTTTGATCCCAGCACTAAGAAAATTGAGGGAGGAAGTGAGATGGCTGTGCAGAGAAAAAGGAGGAAGGACTTTCCCCTTTGTCAGCTCTCCCTTTCCACTGAGGACTTAGAGGCATTCAGTCTGAGGATTCAGCCTGAGGTGTTGGCTAGGTGAGAACTGCATGTGGCTTTTTGTCTGTCTCTCTGATATTTCAGGTTTCCCCAATTTCTGACTCCAAGTTTTTATTATAATACTAAATAGAATTTGTGCAATAAGCCAACATACCATGTTTTAACAGAAATGTCAGCCACAAAAGACGGTATGGATTCAATAAGTCCCCCATGACTTCTTTATTTTGGTATCTCAGTATCCCTTGTTTTCACCTCAAGGGGAACTGAGACTAATCAGAATGGAGGATGGTGTCAGAGAAGGCAAGTTTTGAAACTAAAAAGTAGAAGCAATATCTAGTAACATCATCATCAGTATGCATAAGACCAGAAAAGATTTTACTGTAGTAGGAAGTTTCTGGCCCAGACTAGTCCCAAATTCTCAAAGAAATACACAGAAGCTCACATTAATTTCATGCTGATTGGCCTATGGCTCAGTCATATAACTTGCTAACTCTTAACTCTTAAACTAACCCTTGATCAGCCAAGTGACTTAGTACCTTCTCTCAGCATCCTAGCCTTCTTTCTTCTGCATCTGCTGCCATCTCTTTTGACTCTTCCTCTTCCCAGAGTTTTCCTGGTCTGGTAGCCCTGCTCACATTTCCTGTCTGCTTTCTGGCCAGTCATTGTTTTATTAAACCAGTAGGAGAGACAAATATTTAGAATGTACCAGAACATAATTCCATAGCATTTTTACGATTTAAGTAAAGAGTTCAAGGGGATTGTTCTTTAGTATTGTACTTTGACAACATGATATGACACTTTCCTGTACTTCCAAACCCCTGATATCCCTGTTCTAAACTTTTTGGGTTTGGGAGTCATAAAATAGTAACAGCAATTGAGAAATAGAGCATTCTTTATTAATAGACAACATTCTTGTTGAAGACATAAGAACCTTAATTTCTCCAGTATAATTTTCATTAACTACACAAGAAACATCACTAATTCCTTTTAAATTTAGACTACCTGCCCCCAAACCTGATCCCACTCTGCCTGAGGAAATAATACCCCAAATTCCTATAGGCACTGCTTATATGTTTATTGCAATTACAAGAACCACATTCCTAACTGCAGGCAGGTCTAATTCTTCACCCCCCGAGGTTGCATGGGAGAGATGAAACATTACATTGTCCATTGGGTATTGTTTCAGGGAATAGGTTTTTCCATCTTGTCTCAACTGAAGTGATCTTTGCTTTCTATCTCATCCTGAAAAGTCCCATGGGAAAACACAACCTTGTTCTGGAAACTCAGGGTCAAAATGCCTCAGCTTACTGCATGTTCTTAGCTCTTGTTTGACTGCTTGCTTGCTTCTCCATACAACTTGGATGTTTTATTGTGTTCTTTATCTTAGAAAACTCTCTGTAATATGCACTCAGGTCTGCTATGTAAGAAGGGTTACTCTCCTAGCAATTGCTGGTCAGCTTAATAGAGACTCTCAATTTGAACTTTGGTGGTGCTGAGTGGACTTTGCATCCTCACTCTGTAACAGATATATCCCCTGACATGTTGTTAACTACAGTTATTTCCTGGTGTCACAGGAAGACAGGAAAGAGGTTGCCCATCTTTATTAAACTTGTTCTCCATTGATTAGCCAGCAAGTGCAGAATTTGGCATGATAAAAATAACCATAAGCTTGTTAAGAGCCACCAAAGCATCCCAATAGTCCTTTTGCAGGTGCCCTGGTTTTCCACATCTAAAGGAACTGGCCCATCGAGTCTTGGTGCTTGCCTGTAATGGACAAAGTCTTTATTTTTGTTATTTAAGCAAACACCCCTCTATTTTATGGCTTTTAAAAGATAACCAAGAAATCAGTAAAAGATTCTTAAGGCCCAGGAATATTTTGAGGAAGGTCTGTGTAGGTTTCAGGCAGTTTTTAACCATGTTCACAGTGCAGCCAGTGACATGTGTTACTTTCTCTGATGATGCTGTTGACAACACACTCTGACTGTGGCTCTGGCAGTAGCAGTGGCTGTGGCTGTGGCTGTAGCTCTGACAGTGGCAATGCCTATGACAGTCGCTGTGGCGGTGGCTGTGTCAGTGGCTGTAGCAGTGACTTTGGCTATGTCAGTGGCTGTGACAGTCATGAGAGAGACACTTATCAGCAAGAAGCTAAGGAAGGAAATCATGTACAAAGCTCTTCCCTGAACCCCTATCTCAAGACCATGGCAGGAAGCAGCTCTCCATTCAGTTGATACTTCATGGAAATGCCTTCCCAAAAAGATGTCTAAGTTGATTCTTGATCTTATGAAGTTGACAGTTTAACCAGCACGGTAGGGTTGGCTGGTTTATAAGGATGGATTTTATGAGTTCTTTATATACTCTGGATGATAGTCCTTTATCAGATGCCTTTTGCAATCAGTTTGTATATGGCTTGTCCTTCCTTTGTGTCTGTGTTAGAGCAGAAAAAATGATTTTAAGGCAGATAGCTTTTAATCACTTTTTTAAAAAAAATAATGTATCCTTCCTTTGGTACGGTATCTAAAAGGTCACCATCAAAACTCTCATGATCTCCATTTCCTCCTGAGTGATCCTTTAGGACCTGTATTTGCATCTAAGTCTGTGAGCTGCACTAGATCATCTTTTGTGAAGGCTGGGCAGTGTCCTGCTTGTATGTTTTGCATGTGGGTGTTCACTTGATACAGCACTCTCTCTCTGCTGGACTGGCTCAGTGGGGGATTTGATGACTAATATTGTTTAAAACTTTAAATTTCTGTGCTTAAGAGAACTTTAAAGCAAAATTGGACTCTCAAATGTTAAGGGATCTTAATGGTTATTTTTTGTAATTACCTGGTCCTTACAATTTTAATAAAACCCTTCATTATGCAAGGTAATAAGTCTCAAGGTCAACCTCTGTTTATGCTTCTGTAAACCAAAACTTGTTTTTCAGGAGAGAGAGGAGGAAGGGAGAAGAGAAACTGAACAGAGAGAGAGAAAGGGGGAAAGAAAGACATGAGAGAAGAGAAGGTGAGGGAGAAAGATGAGAGAGAATATTCTAAAACAGAACAGTCAGGAGAGAAGGGTTTGGGGAGAATTAATAGAGTGGGAAGAAATCTAAGTTGAAGAAGACCGTCAGGACAGACTTGGGGGACCCAGCAAAGGGAGGCTTGAGTAGAGAACAGGGGGAAGCATCTGCAGTCCCTGGGATCTGAGATGTGAGAAACTGCCTGTGTTCCTGGAGACATAAGGTTGAGGACATCTGGTCTCTAAAGACACACCTGGGCAAATCAGTAGTTTGTCCCCACCCACAGATATTCATCACTGGGAATTGTCTCTCCTGAGGGTTGGTCCTGCGGTGTGTGCCTGAGGTCTGGGCTATGCCCAAGGACTTACTGCCCAGAAGCTGAACCCTCCAGGACCCTGCCATGGATGTCAGAGGTGAGCTGAGGGCTGAGGAAGGGATATGTGGGTACTTCCCATTGATTGCTCATGACCTGATTGGGGCTGTGTTCTTTCTGGGGCAAAATGCTCAGAGGCAGCAAAGCCTGGCCAGCTGGGCTGCTCAGAACCTGAATTTCTGTGTTAGTAAATGTGTACTAGTGAGGCATGGGTAAGTGTGGCAGAGGTCTGGGTTATAGTGAAAAGTCCTGATGTGAACTAGGCAAGAATCTCTGGAAGGACATGGAAAGCAAGTGATCTGTCTGTCCTTCTACTGGGCATCTTCTCACCTGCCTAGGTATTCCAGGACAGAGGTGGTGACCAGTGGCCATGAAGCTGGCCTTCTAAGAGCTCAGAGGAGTCCATGTCTCCTGTGCGGAAAAGGGCGGAAGGAGGCCAAGGGGAAGAGTCTTCAGGTGTATGAGTGAACAGTAATCCTTCAGGGCTGGAAAGCAGGTGTCATTGGAGGGAGTGTGGGGCTGTCTCCCCAGGCCTCACCTGCTCAAGCTGGAGATTAAAAAATATTCTTGGTGTTGCACAGAAGAACACACAAGCAAAGCAAAATTAATCCAGGAAGAGAATTTGTTTTTGCAGAAAGGGTGTGTGTACCTGTGAAGGGGGAGCATGATACACTCTTTTCTCAGACTGAGCGGAACTGGATCTTACAATCTGATGCCATTGGCTCATTATTATTTAGCACAAAAGTAAGGGTGTAATAGAATCAATAAACAAGCACAGCAGAGTTTTTCAAGAAGAAGGAGGTTATAAAGTATTGGCCTTTGACAGGCTAACAACCTAGACAGGAAAAACTGATTTCACAACTCCCTCTTTCTCCCTGCAGTAAATTACATATAACAAAATTACCATCTTAACTGTGCCCTCATATCAAAGCTGACATTTTATTTTTGTGTGTGATGTGTATATGTGGACATGTGTGTGGAGGTGAGAAGACAGCTCTGTGGAGATGCTTCTCTTCTACCCTGTGGGTTCCAGAGCTCAGATTCAGGTTGTCAAGCTTATGCAGAAAGGCTCTACCTAAAGAGTCGTCTTACTGGCCAATCTTAGCAATTTTAAATGTAAAGTTTGTTTCCTTTAAAGACACTCTCACTAATGTCAGGGATCAGGCTCAGTGCTGCCTGCCGTCCTCCAGCAAGGGGCACTGAGTTATGACAAGCACCCTGTGCAGTCTGGTCTGCCATATCTTTATGCAGGGCCCAGACTGGTTCAGTTTCTTGGATGCAGGTTGCCATGAGGTTGAGGCTGGGCAATAAAACAAATTGTGTTTGAAGCTGTCACCCATGGGTTGGGCATCACAGGGGAGCACTGGAGATGCCGTGGGGGCTGAGGCGCAAAGATGATGTAAAGAACTAACCAGAGCATCAAACCAGGGGCATGTGGAGGGCTGGGGGCCCAAGGGAGTCAGTTTGTCCTCCACTGTGTCAGCCGTGTGGCTGGTGAGTAAACTCTCAGAGGACAGAGAGGAAAGCAAGGTCAGGGCTGCCCAGGTGCC
Organism: Phyllotis vaccarum; assembly: GCA_033318265.1. Classification (NCBI taxonomy): domain Eukaryota; kingdom Metazoa; phylum Chordata; class Mammalia; order Rodentia; family Cricetidae; genus Phyllotis; species Phyllotis vaccarum. The sequence continues at coordinate 49,701,437 of JARWLC010000002.1, forward strand.
AGGGAAGTGGGTAAGAGGCTGAAAGGATGAGCAGATGGAGAAATGATGGGGCTCCTGATCTGGGCAGATTTTTCAAGGTGTTCTACAAAGGCAAAGCCAGACATGGAGTGGGGTGAGGCAAGAGGGTGATGAAGGAAATGTTCCTATTTGTTGTCACAGAGCTCAGTGGCTTTCTGCAGTACTGTATATCCTCTTCCGCTCTGGCATCTTTTATTGTTCTGGGTCCCCACTCAACACTGCCTACTGCTTTTATGTACCTAAGTGCCTGCATGTTTACCTATTCTATACATGTTGGTGCAGGCAAAGGCAAAAAGAGCACAGCCAAGATGTAAAAGGGAAAGACATTGCCCACAGCAGCAAGGGGAGAAAGGGATCTATTTACAAAGCAATGCTCTCCCTGAATAGACTAAGCTATCAGTAAAGCGGCCTGCACTCATTCATGTAGGGACTGGTCAATTCCTGAGCATAAGGATACATGTTGACACAGACCATTACTTTTTTGGTGTTATGTGTAAATGGGTAGCATTTGAGTTGTATTTGATTAATAATTGCCTCACTGTTGCCACCCTCAACCTGCCATGAAGCCAAATCACATCCTAAGGGTTGATGATAAGCTAAGCCCCCTGTAGCCCACTTTATAGTGACCTAATTAATGAGTCACCTTAAATTGTATTGTGAGTTCCTATCCCAGCCTTTAGTTTTCTCCATCCCCCAATTCTCTGTGTGCTCCCCAAACTTTTAGGTACGTCTTTATTACAAACATGTTTGGTAGCACACTCAGACCATCTTAATAACTTACCTGTGAGGTCCTCTTGCCTATGATCAGCACAACAATGTCTATTTGAAGTATAAATGGCCTTAGTAAGGCTCTCATTCTCAGATGCCCAAGCTGTTACAAATATTAGCAGGACATTTGGATCTTTATTGACTACCCTGGCCAGCCAGGTCTGTAATCCTGAGTGATAACAAAAGAATTTAATAACAGCAGTTTATAATGGGTAGAAGGGAATATGAAAACAACATAGTTGTAAGGAAGCTATCTGTGGACACTGTCACAAGTAAAGGACCAGGCAGGAATGCAGTATTACTTAGTAATACACTCAGGGCGTAGCAAACCAAGTGACAGGATGAAGGATGGTAGGCTTAACAGTATATGCCCAATAAATCCACCGTATGAGAACCCATCAAAAGTCTAATGATGAAGACCTTTTCAATGGACAGATTTGCAGAGAGAAAGGCCAGCTTTGATCTATTCTTTCCTGTACCCCTTTATCAGATGTCTCCTTTCCTTGACCCCCAAGCCAGGGATAGAGCATTCAGCCAAAGACATTTTACAGCCTCTATGGGAGGTTCTGCTAGAACAGGATTAGACATTCTTCCTGGACTACAAGGTCAGTTATATTCATCACTTAGGCAGGCATAGTTCATACCTCAAGTAAGAAGATCTTGAGCAGTTTTTATATGCCTGCTTGTAGATATTGCCAGAAAATATACAGATAATATATGAGAGAAAAATCCTGCACAGTGCTTTTACGGAAGAAAACCCATCATCAGCTATAAACAAAGAAAGTAAAGGTTTAGAGGGATTGTACCCCCCTCTTTTTCTAATGTTGTAGTTTTCATAGTTTGTTAGCCAGCTCAACAAGACTTTGTCCTGCAGGATTGCCAGGAATGTCAGTTTTGTGCAGAATACCAGGAAATGAACAAAAGTTTAAGATGCTTTTGAACTATATATATATAGGTTCTTTGTTTTGATCATGTGAGAAACTCCTAAAACAGCAAATGTAGCAAAATAGAGTGACCCAGCTGAGCTGAATCCCAGATAAATAAAACACGTGAAGGCAGAAGGTAGGGAGAGGAGGGATAGGAAAAACAAAAGAGGTATGCTGTGGGAATTGTAGAATCTTAAACTGGGGTAATGATGTAAGGTTTGTCCTGTAGAGGAGGATACTTGTGTTTGTCATGGGAGACCGAAGTCATAAAAAAGTAACTTAGAAGGCAGAAAAGGGGCAATAAAATATGGGTTTTCATAACTGAACTGGCCATTTTCATTCCTTTTTTATGAGATACAAAATTGGGTTAATATAAGTGGATAACAGAACTTGGAACTGAGACACCAAATTTGTCCATTTATAGTGCTAAGGGCAGGAGTCAGTTGTGTCAGAATGCCTATAGGTAGGGAATGAAAATGAGGACGTGACTGTTCCCAGGTATAGTTAAGGAGAAAGTTCTTATCGTAGATATGAGGAAGAGTTCAGGTAGAGGCATCCGGAAGAGTCCAGACTGAACATGGCCATTAGAATAGACCAGGTCATGAGAAGAGAGAGTGATGGGGAGAGTGAGAGATAGAGGAAGAGAGAGGGAAATGCACAGGGATCCAGAAGTTGGAGTCAGGAAAGAAGAACCAAAGTTATATGGGGAAGAGAAGCTGGAGAAGGGAAGTGAAGCTCAGGGCCTGGAGAGGTTTAGGGTGTGGGGTGTGAGAAATGCTGAGCAGAACCAGGACTCTCCAATAGGTACTTGCAGTGCTGAGATAGACTGGTGGCTAGAGTCTGCTTTGGTATTTTAATAAGCACCTCAGATAGCATTTACTCACCAGACCTACTTTTCTACATTTTGTTGATGATATGGAGCAGCACAGTCTCTTCTATATGTGCTTCTGAGCTGAAATTGGGGCACTGTTGTTGGGTTTTGCAGGGCAGGAAAGTGGGAAGGTGGGAAGGCCAGAAGGCTGGCCTAAGAACAGGGAAGGAGAGAGGATTGGGGTGAAACCTGTTTAGCTTGATGCCCAAGTCCTAAGAGACCATTGGAGACTGGTGAAGAGCAGGCAGCTTTGGAGCACTCGGCTGTGGAGGCTTAGGCTTGTTGGAAATTCCTTAGAAGCATCTAGGGATATCTCATTTAGAACAGTTTTCTGTCTTCACTTGGTTGGAAATCTGCTTTGATAGATACAGACTAGGGAGAGAAGGTTAAGTTAAGGAGCTTAGTGGATTTTTTTTTTTAAAAAAAAATCATGGTTGTATATTTAAACCTTTCAGGCCCATGGTCCTGGTAATTGGATGAATGGAAGGTCCTGTGACCAAGGGAAGGGGGAGATTCCACCCTTGGGAATAGGCAGGTGGGGATGTTGATTGACAGGAGGACATATCTGAAGTCCATTTGATTTTAGGTAGGAGGATCTTGAAGCTTCAGATGACTTCTTGTAAGTTAACATAAATTCTTTAAGTTTACAAAAAGAGATAAACGTTTTATGTATGTTAGCATTAGTAGGCTTGGAATCTGTACTGAAATAAACTTTGTAGAGAAAATAGTAGATTTATATCTTTGAGTCATTGTAAAAGCCTCAGGCCTGGCCACTCGGGGCCAAGAAACTTCACTGTAACAGGGCTAACATTCTCTTCTCTGTCCAGGGAGATGAATTTATAGATTGGACAGAGATGTTTACAGCATGATGAAAAACACTTTTGAGTCTATACTTAGAAGACAGCCAAAGGAAATTTAATTTTTTGAACTTGTGACTATGATAATAACAGTCAGCAATTAACTAGAATTAGATTAATAGTTTATCTGAACCCCATTGACTCATGTTGAAACTCTAAACTTTTGAAGTCTTAATATAACAACAGTATAGTAAGAAAGCAAAGAATCTTAAATATTTTTCCTGTACCTTCAGTCACTATTTTAGACCTTTACAACTTGCATTTACACACTTTAAAGCACTTTCTTAGCATCCCAAAATATACATAAGCTTCTAAACTTTCAGTTTATTTAATCATTTACCAAGAGACACAGGTGGTTGATTTGAGAACAGTCATTATTAGGCGAGTTCCTTTAAATACAGTAAAAATGTGAATATTATATGTAAACCTGTTTTGTGAGTTTATCTCATTTAGTGTTAAGTCTTCCAGCAAGTGAACTGTGTCTGTTTTTCTCAACTGGAGACCTAGAAACTCTAGAAAGAAGTGAGGCCTGATTTTACATATGAAATGAACTGACAAGGCAGCTGCAACCCTGGGGAAGAAGATGTTTACTTCCTGCCAAACTAACAAAGTTACAGCTAACTTTCAACATCATCAGAGTTCTGATTTAAAAAAATATATCAGGAAGTATAATCCAAATGGATTATGTATCAATTAAAATAACAGGAATTTATGGTTACCTGGGTTACCCTAGATTTCTACTGAAGGGATCTTTATTGGCCCAGGACCCAAGACCAAGTTCTCAGCAGGAAGAAAATTTATTGGCCCCTGAGGGACAGATGGCAGGGAATTAGAGATAAGGACAGAAGACAGAAGTGGGGAGAAGGGCAAAGGAGAAAGGACAAGGGAGAGAGGGAAGGGTATTTGTCCCAAGGGGACAAAGGACTGTCTCTAGATAGAGAGAAGACAAATGTGGCCCATGGGCAATTGGGGGCTTATAAAGAAAGGTAGAAGAGGAAAATCTATTAGGATGAGGTGTTTAATTTTAACTGAGCATGGTAAACAGTTGAGTTGAAGGGAGTTACTAATTGCTGGACTAAAACACTTTGACAGTCTACCTTGGTAGTCAGCTCCAAAGGAGGTAGTGGTCAAATAAGGGACTAGACCCTGATGTCTGGCTGTAGGAATATATTACAGGTTTTTTTTTTAATTTTTTTTTAAATCAAGGCAGAGGGAGCTGGGGAGAAGGTCAAGGTCTGCTAAGGGCCTTGTTTGCCATGCTCAGGCTGACCACACACACTCCCACCTATTTGTTTTATTATTGGGTTATTCAGTGTTGCATAAATGGACATCATTCTCTCTGGCTGCTTCCTGATGACTTATGTGCATTGTTAGGGAACCCAAGGAAGCTGTTTTTTTGGTCAAGGCCAGGGAGAGAAGGCTGTTTAAGTCAATATCTAGGTTATGTGAGACCATCTGAGGCTTGGGAAATGTAGTTTGTGAGGCTATACCAGGATGCAGATTTTGAGGCAACAGCTGAAGCTGCTGCTGGAGTTGATCAACTGATCTATAGTAGATTTAATTTTAATTCTGTGGGACAGATAAACTAGGAACAGAAGCAAAGTTAAAGGAGTTAGCAAAAATTAACTTGGATGTACATTTGAAACTTTTAGGTTCATGGACCTTGTAGAGGACTAATGAGTTTCAAGACCATGCAAAGGGGGAGAGATCCCTCACTTAGAAATAGGTCATAGCGCTCGGACCAGATAACCTCAGCGGTGAATGGCCAACAGCAGGGCTGGGACCTATGCAGGGATAAGGAGGAGCTGCTAAAACAACTGGACAATCTGGTAGAGCTGTCTCAGTTTTGTGTTGCCAAGGTGACAGGTAGTACAGTATCCAAGCTCTCCAAGATACAAGTCATCTGCAAATCCATCACATGTGTTTTCACTATCATTAAGCAGACTCAAAAAGAAAACCTTAGGAAATTATACAGGGCAAGAAGTACAAGCCTGTGGACCTGTGACCCAAGAAGACTAGAGCTATACACGGCCGACTCACCAAGCATGAAGAGAAGTTGAAGACCAAGAGCAACAGTGAAGAAGAGGCTGTACCCACTGTGCAAGTACACAGTCAAGGCCTGATGGAGAGGAAATAAAGTGCAAGACAGGCAAAAAAGGCAATAGGCTTTGGTTTATAGGAGTATACTTACTAGTTTGTGTCTGAGAATTCTTGAGAGGAGCCATGAAAATTCAGATTGACTCTGTAAGATTAAACTAAAAAACTGTTATCTTAAGGCAGGGTCTGGTTGTGGTGGGGAGAGTTGGCTTTTGTTGCACCAAAATAGTCATTCCTAGATATTTAAGTGTGTTCTGAAATTGAAATATTTCGGGAAAATAGATGATTGGAGAAGTCTTGACAAGTGGTGAGAGGGATGGTCTGTAACAGGGTTTGGGGATTGTGAAGAAAGGTGGAGAGAATGTGGCTTTGGTTTCCCAAGGGAGACTTGGATTGTCAAGGGACAAGAAGTTAGAGGTGAGGGTGGGACATTGGCAACTGGTGTATCTGCAGAGGGACTGTGAGTAATGGAGAACATGGAAGAGGGAGGCACTGAGAAGGGTTAGTAGAGTTGAGGAGAGGGTTTGTTAGGTGACATTGATCTAAGTGAGGGTTTGGCCATGAGTGAATGAGTGTGTGTGAGTGTGAGTGTGTGTGTGTGTGTGTGTGTGTGTGTGTCTGTCTGTCTGTCTGTCTGTCTCTCTGAGAGGAGATGGCTTGGGTTTAGTTATATCTTGTAACTGTGAGTGTAGAATTTATTTAGAATGTTTGATGTCTGAGGATATCTGGATAGATAATGAATGTAGGGAAACAATTGACAGTGGATGTTTGGCAATTATTGGAGCACAGGAAAAGTAAATGTGGAGTAGGAGTGCCTGGCTAAAAAGTTGGCAATTTTTTCTGAATTCCTGGGGTAAAACACCCCCGGTCAGTTGTTGGGATTGTTAAGTATCAGGATCCATCTATGTTAAGGCAAAAGGTCTTAGACATGGATATTTCAGCAGTACTGAAGAAAGATTTAGAACTGAATGCTGAGTGGTGATAGGATGGTGTAAGGGTCAGAGACTTAAGGATGTAAAGGAACAATAGCAAACAAAGTGAAGGTACTGGACTAGGTAGAAGGTTCCATTCCGTTCTTTTGACTGTTAATATAGTACTGTAGTGTGAGGAGTTGTGTCTTGGAAATTATGGGGTTGAGTCCTAGACAGAGATTGCTTATGGGTAGGGAACACTGGAAAAACATTAAAGTTTGGAGATGTAGGCAGAAGGGTCTTTGAGTATCAGAGAGGACAGGAAAAAGAGGTAGAGTCCATGAAATGGGGCTGTCTGACATGTGGGCAGAGAAATAGAGGCTTTGGGTTGGAGGGTGGAAGACTGTACAGATGGGGGCTGAGGAAAGGACGCTGCTGCAGGGGAGTCCTGGGCGTGGTTGTGGGGTAGAAGCAAGCTTTATTGCAATTCTGGAGAGGACTTCCTGTCCTAGCTAGGGAGTAGGATGTGAGGAATGGGGAGAGAGAAGCCTGGAAGGGAACCAGTCAAGGCATGAATATGGAGGACAGGCTGTGTATTTTGATAATGCATGAAGAAGGGTGAGTGAGACCACAACAATAGCATAGAGAGAAGAGATCTGAATCAACTTTTCATAGACCTTAAATTAGTTCCTCTGACCCATAATGACTTAGCACATTTATGATTTGTCATGATTTAAGAAAGCATGCGCGCGCACATGCGCGCGCACACACACACACACACACACACACACACACACACACACACACACACACACTTTGTTTGTTAGTGTGAAGCCTGTTAGCAAGGTGAGCTATACATATGAACTGGATTGAACAGGCAGTGGGGTGTGTGTTATTAAAGCTACAGTTATCTATCAACATCATCAGAGATCTGAGGAGGATAAATCTGAATAGGAGTTATAACTTAAGTGGTTTTGTATCAATTAAAATGACAGAGACTTAACAGTCATTTGAGGCTTACATGGTTCTTCACAGAAGCAATAGCTGGTCTTCAGCTATTAATCCTTAGTTCTTACACAGAGCAGCAAGCTTCGGCTATCAGACTCATGTCTAGAAACTTTTTTCTGTGGAGAAAGAACTTGGAAATATTGCCCTTACTGTGATGAGGCAGAATTCAACAGTCGATACAAAAGCGGCTGCAGTACGTGCAGGTTCAGGGCAGCAGGAGAGGCCTGGGTCCATTCTGCCCAGTGGTTAGCATCACCCCAGTCCTGTGGAATTATGGGTACAGAGTTATTCTTTCTTTGGAAATCTTAAAGTTTTTCTTGTTAGGGGGAAGTCTCTGGTTATTGTGGGAAGTTTTTAATTGAAGGCTGTAAATGCCATATTCAGTGAATTTCTGAGGAATGTGAGAACCAAATATTTATTAAATATACACAATATTTATGCTTAACTTTGAAAACATACAGGAGGCTAAATGAAGCTTACTTTGGTAACTAATAATAAATATAAGTACAGTTTTGAACACATTAAGTTATTACAACATTTATAACAGGGTTTGCAGCTTTACCCTTATAATGTTTGAGCCTTAAAGTTTGAGTTCAAGATTTCATTGGAGATCTTTTAGCATGAATAGAAGCCATAAACCATAATTGTAGTAAATATTTGTTGTTACAGAACACTGCGTTTTTTCTTAGTATGTCTTAGTGTAAGCTGTAGGCAGTGTCAGGACAGGAAAGGGTAAAGGTAAGAAAGTGGCCAGGACCTTTGTGTAGGGACGTGTTATCACCAAGCTGTAAGTTGTATTTCAGCTTACTTGGTAATCAACTGTGATTTGGCTTCAGAATGTGAGGGAAGGAGGCAGTTGTAACAGTGTGGTGAGGCTAATGTGGGAGCAAGTGTGGCTCTGTCAACCTGAAGGTGGATGGGTGGGATATTTGGTTTATGGACCAGTTGGGGGACAGCATCAGGCTGAGAGGAGAGGGCCCTTTGGAGGGATGGCAGTGGGGATGAAGGAACAGAGCTTTTGGAGCATCATAGCTGGACAAAGCTCCAGGAGCCACAGTAGCAGAAAATGCAGGAGAGGAGGCTTTGGGAAGAGGCAAAGGGTTACCTCAAACACAGGCCCAAAGAAGCTACAGGACTTCAAGGAGAAAGCTGAAGGGCTTTTCAAAGAGGCTCAGAAGGACCTAAAGGAGCTGCTGGACTTAGCAGGCAGATCTTGGGGGAGGTAATGTGGAATGGGTCACTGTGGCCCAGATATGGACCTAAGGAAGCTGCAGTTTCTAGTGGGAGGGGAGGAGTCCATTGGTTTGTTTGGGTTGCTTGTTGTTAAGGGGAGTTAGAGAGGCTGAATTGGGGGTTCACTTGTACATAGACTCTTCCTCACTAGGTCAGGTTGGACTGGGCCTTGCACAGTGGGCAGGGCTAACAAGGGAGTGAGTGTGTCTGGGCTCTAGAGGGACAGGAGAAGGAAAGAAGTTGCTGGAGCTTTACCAGAGCTCAAGTGGTCTAAAAGGAAGTGGGTCAATTGGTATTGGTATTGGCAACTATAGCAGCTAATGGGCACAGAGAGCCTGACAGTATTTGTGCAGTGTGAAGGAGTAGATAGGGTACATAAAAATGGAGCAAGGGCTTACAATAGAGTATGGAAAAGTTCAGAGAGATTAAGAGCCACACAGAGAGCTTGAAGCAGACAGAAGGGAGATTCATGCAGGCACAGAGTTATTGTTGGGTGCAAAGTATACCTCTAATAATGAGGTTTGTTGGGGGGTGGATAAAACATTTTCATCTCCAGCAAAGGCTGATGAACCAAAGTCAAAAGACAGACAATAAAGGTTTCTGGTAGGGTGGGTGTAAGTGTTAAAGCTCTGAGGAAAAAGTTACTTGACAGTTGAGATACAAACTATATAACAAAGTCTCATTGCACAACGAGCCTCACATAAGAGATTTACTGGGATGGAACCATTCAGGGGGTTTCTGCCTCTGCTCAGGCAAGAAAGAACAGAGAACTGAGCAGAGGACAGAGCTTGTGTATCATTTCGGGGAGAGGAGGGAGTAGAGCTTTCCAAGGTGGAGATTTCCAGGATGAGGACTGATGGGATTTTAGGTAAAAAGCTTGGGCTTTTTACTTTGTAAGGTAGGGAATGGAACTGACTGTTAGGACAGTTAAAGTGTTTTCTGGGTGGAATCTGGCTGTTAGAGGTCCTCAGGGGAGTAGCTTGACCATTCTTGTGCCTCTGAGGGGCTTACAAAGCCACCCAGACTCCATCACAGAGTAACTCCATTGGCTCTGAGCGAAAATCCAGGCCCTATGTACAGATTTATCAGAGGGGGAAAGGCTCTGGATTCTGGCAGAGCAATCAGCAAGGAAAGCTTGCCAACCACACCAAACTGAACAGAATGTGCTTATTGGAAGTGTAGGAAAGTAGGGAGATTAGGGGCAAACTCTCTAATGAGACACCATTGGATAGAGAAGCCTGGTGCTTGAAGGTTCGAATGTGCAAGAACTGGGCTGGGGAAGGTTTGTGTAGACTGATATCCAAGTAACATATGAAGGTATTGGTATCAGCTCAGAACCCCCAAGACTAAGTTTCCCTAGTAGAGTTGTTACACACTGGGGATCTAAGCAGAGCTTTAACTGCTTCCCTGGGGTAGGCCTCCTCTACCAGAGCAGAGCTGTTACATTGCAATTTCCCTGGAGTGGGGCTGTAAACTCCTATGCTTATGGTGAAATTTGTGGTATTTTTGGCTCCTGACGGCCAGGATAGCTTTCTATTTGAGCTGTAATGCTTACACTGACTAGATGAGCCAAAAGCACTTTTGGTTGTTGGACTTAATACTTTGATAGTTGAACCTTGTTGGACAGCCTCAGGAAGAGGAAGTGGCCAAGTAAGGAATAGGGCTTGGTGGCTAGCTTTAGGAGGTGATAAAACAGTTTTAAGTCAAGACAGAGGGAATGGGGAAAAAGGGCAAGGCCTACCAGAGTCATGTTTGCCATGCGCAGGCTGGGCAGAGTCCCTTCATTCACAGTCTCAGTGACCTCATTGGGGGACAAAGGTTAGGTCTTTGGCCACCACATAGGACAACGTTGCACCTTTAGCTGTTGCACAGGGCAGCATATGCCTTCATTTACCAGACCCAGAAGGTCTGAGAGATTTTCGCTACTTCCGTGAGGCAAGGTAGAGAAGTCAACCAGTATCTACAATTGGGCAGGACCCTGATGGTGGGCCATTTCTTTGCCTACTGGTTCGGGTAACCATAATATAGGTGGAGTTGCCTGTACCCCACAACTTCTTTGGCAACGTTGGAGTAGAGTTTAGGAGCCGGCATTTCTGTCTACACTGCAAACGTTTTAATTAAATACTTTAAATGTCATATTTAGCAGATCTCTGAAGAATTTGAGGCCGGTGCATCAAGTATACCTGATTTTTAACCAAATTTACTTTTTTAGGTTTAGTCTTCATAACATACAGGAAGATAAATCAATTTTGTCATTGTAAATGAATTACATTTGTACTTAGCTTGACTGTAAACATAGTTCTGAGCATTAAACAATTTGATCATTTATGAGGAGACTAAGCATTAACTTGCATGTCTTAATTATCTTTAAAAGTTTATAAATTAATGACTTTTATGATTTTACAGCTTTATGCCTATAAGTTTGATTGAAATAAGTCCATAAAACTTTATAGTTTCAACCCACACCCATAACCCCATAGGGCAACTCCCTTTTTATTTCCAGTTATCATTATTTGCTGGATGGGTGGTGCTGGGTAAATTATGAAGCCTCTTAGGGCACAGCATAGGATGAAATAAAAACCTGATTCATTCAGTTATGCGGTGATTCAAAGCAGGATACACCTGATTCCAATAACCACATTGTTAGTGCTTATTCAGTCCTTGGATTGGGAGGGGCCGGTTTGCTATTTTTTCCCCTTTCAGAAAGACAGGATTGGAGAATCACAGTGGGATGGGTGAACAGAGTTGGGAATCCCTGCTCTGTCATTGGGAATGTATTCCTGGGCTTTTCTCTGCCTATCTCCAGTTTCCTTCACTTGTTACCTTTTCCTTTCCAGTATATGTTAACAGTTATTAAACAATAAACCACATAATGAGTACAATCTGATAACTTTTGACACCTGTGACACAGTCTCCAGTCAAGATAAGGAGCAAGGCATTTTCACGGTTCCTTCTGCCATTGAGCTGCATTGTTGTCCGAAGGTCAGAGACTAGTTATTTTACATGTTCTGGGGCCCTCAGAGGACCTGGAACTCTTCAGTAGGTGTCCATACCCGTGAGGTCTCAGTTCAGAATCTGGTCCATGCCTGGACTCGAGGCAGATGTCTTGAAGATTAAAATGTTCAGGATTTTTAAGGAACTTGACAAATTAGTGCCTGTTCTTAGGCTACCCATATTGTTTAATCTCTATTCATCTACCCAGTAAAATTTGTTGAATACTGGTAGGCATCAACAAACCAGGTTCCAAGAAGTATGCTTGCTGTAGTCAATAGGGTAAGAAGGTAGTCTTTGAGGTCTGAGTCTCCATAAGTAAGTGAGAGGCCTGTTGGATGCAAATCTGAGAACCAGTGTGTCATGAGAAGAGCCAGTGCAGGGAAGGCCCAGCCCCAGAAACTGGTGGAGTGTTCTAGGAAATAGAGAGGGCTCCCACTGGACAACTTAAGCCTGGAGTTTAGACATGGTGGTGGCTGGTGAGCTGGTTGTACATGGCTGCTTTGTGAAATGGCTCTTAGAAAGTGCTGGCTCCTGGGGGCAGGGGTTGGGCACCAACCAGGAATTCTGGAAAATGTCTACATGCAGTGTGTTCCTCTGAGCTCTGGGTCTCCCCAGTGATTGATGAGGCTTATTGAACATCTTGAAAGTGATCATGCTGTGATCATGCTTGTCTAGACTTTGGCTGAATATGCTTAGCATCTCTTCATTCCATGTAGACGTAGTGATTGATGTTTGGTGATACCTAAACAAAACAACACAACAGCATAGCCTGGGCTAGTCTGCAAGTCACAGGGACCCCCCAGCTGTTCCTATGGTATTGATTTGTGTTTCCCTAAGAGCAAGTATTGTTGAACAGCGCATATTTCTTTGTTAAAATTCCTTTTTTTAAAAAAAAAAAAAATAAAGAAGTTAAAGTATTCCTGTTGGTATTTCCTCAGTTTTAATAGTTTGCCACACACACACACAAGGAGTGGGGGCTTCATACACACTTGAGACAGGGCTTCTCTGTATAGTCCTGGCTTTCCTGGTACTTGGTAAGTAGACCAGGTTGGATCTTCATGCTTCTGACTTCTGAGTTCTGGGATTACAGGCCTGGGCTACCATGCCAAGGTCTCCATTCATATATTCTTAGTGTGCACACAGTTTGTATAAAGCCAAATACATTACTCAGAAATTGTTCCTGTCCACCCACAACATGTCTTGTCTCAGAAGTCTAGACATTGATTGTAACTATCTTCTCCCTTTCTGATGCTGCGCATGGGATCACATGTGGAGCTTATTGGCTTCAGTCAGTGCCATAGAGATTCAGATTCATATTTTTTTCTGAGAATTTTCTATTGATAGATATTTCTGCTGCCCTTCCATTTAGATTTCAGTCATTTGTTTCTCAGTATTTTATCAGCTAAAGTTTTCCTGATTTTACTAATGTTTCCAAGTAATTAACCTTTGGTATGTTTGATTTTGTCTTTGTTTCTTTGTGGTTTGCTGAGTTCTGCTCTAGTCTTTACTGTCTGCTTCCTTCACCTTATTATGGGGCGTCCCCCATAGAAGAGTACTTGAAAATGGATTTAAGGCGGTGGAAAGTATTAGCCAGCAGGCAACTACTCTGGGTGTTTGAGATTCTAGTGCAGCACTGAGCCTTTCCAAGGGTGAGGTTTTGAGCACAAAAAAATCATATTCTGGACTGAGAGACTTCAGTGAACAAAAGCAATTAGCCAGTAGTGGAATACAGAAGTCAAAATGAAAGGTCAGTGCTTTTAGAGACTTTCCCAGAACTATGGACTTTGATAAACTGCGTCTTTGCTTTAGTTGTGGCAGGTAGTGTTGTGCATGTGCTCAGCTTTATGGCCTGCATGGTTACTCCATCATGGAGTCAGTTGTGATAGGGTCTGGAGCCCTGTTACACTACTCAAATTGGGCTTAATTTTCTCCCTTTTCTGTTTGTAGTGACATCAGACTGGAGCTTATATGTTCTTTGGAGAATTCCTTTTTGTCCTCTTGTTCCACTTAGACTATTATCTGGGTTGTAGCCACCCACATCAATTTTTATCCATTTCTATTTGGTTTGTTAATTTTCCCATAAATATTCACCTGTGGTCTCAGTGTCATGAATGTTTATTTACATACATTGCACTGTGTTATTACTGCTTTTCAAATCTATTTCTTTTAATTTCAGTAGGACAAATTAGGAAAAAAATGTATCCTGTGAGTCTTAAGCTGTGAATCAAGTTCTAACACAGCCAGGGCTACAGAGAAAAACCTTGTCTCAGAACAAAACAAGAAAAAAAAAAAAGAATGCTTATTCATTGCTGGTTTTGCCTTAAAAAATAAAAATAAAAACCTTGATTTTTCCTTTCCAATATGCCAGGTGTTTTTCTCTTTTTAAATTATTTATTTTTATGTACATGAGCACTTTACCTGAATCTACATCTTGTATGCTTGGTGCCTTAAGAGGTGAGAATGAAAGACCACCCCGGGGGTGGGGGACCCCTGAAACGGACCTCTCTTCAGGAAGAGGCCCCGGGACCCAAGGAGGACTGAGCCACAGATCAGATGCAAACAGCACGAGGTTTATTTATTGAATAACACAGGTACCTGTGGGCAAACAAGTCTCTCAGTCTCTCGAGAAGACTTGCACACCTAGACCTTTGTTCATGGCCTTTTTATGGGGTTAGGGTGGGAGGAGCAAAAGCATAGTTACAAGGTTTTCATTGCCTGGTTTGAATGAAGCTATTCTGTTGAGGGGGTGAGGGCCAGGTCACCATCTGGCCTGCCTGATATTGCCCACTCTCAGGTGGCCTCCTGCCGTTTATCTTTCTGGGAACTCTGTCTTCTATCTCTCCCTGGACCTTCCCCTGCTCCTTGACTGGGGCCAGATCACTTAGCCGTGTAACTCTTATCTTTCTTCCCCCTCTGCCCTGCTGACATTGTGAAAGCTTTTATTATTAAGTTTTGCAGAGATGATGGTGTCTTCAGTATCAGGAAGAACAGATGTACAGCCCACAGGGGAATCAGTTTGTTGGCAGGCTTCTGACTGCAGCTCCTTCATCCTTGGGCCAAGGCACCTGGTGCTGACATGTCTTAGACAAGTTTCGTTACTTCTTGGGCAGGAGGGAATTGCTAAAACAAGGGTGCTGCAAGCAAAGGGAGGAAAAGGGAGGGGGGGTCTTACAAGAAGAAAATATGGGATTCTCTGAATGAATTTCTGGAAGAACAGTCAATGTTCTTACCTGGTGAGCAGTCTCTTCAGCCCTAAAATAAGCTGTTTTTAAAAAGTTAAAAAGAATATCTCAAAATAGGACAAATATTGCTTTCAGTTAGATTTCTCTAGAACTAAACTAGTAACTGCAAAAATGGGGAAGGGAACATGCAGATTGTTTCTAGAAGCTTTGAGAAGTCAGTTCGCTGTTCCATTGTGGAGCATCTGGAGACCTGGAGAGAAAACATAAGACGTGACAAGTGAGAGGGCTCAGTGGGTAAAGGGGCTTCCAGCCAAATTTGATGACCCGAGTTCAATACCCGGAACTCACATTGTGGGAAGAAAACCAAGCTTTGCAAGTTGTCTCCTGACCTCTACAGTGCTATGTGGCAGGCACAGGTGCACACATACAACTAACTAAACAAATAAATAAAAAACAAAGTGCCAGATCAGGTGGATTAAAAGGGAGAGTAATTGTTTGGGAGAGGGAGAGGAAAGCCTTTTTAGATGTGAGCCTTTAAAATCACACCATGTGAGTGTGGGTGTGATGTGAGGGTCAGAGGACATCTGTGGTGCCAGTCCTTGCCTCTCACCTTGTTTGAAACAAGGTCTCTGGTTGTTTCTCACTGTGTATCTGCCTAGCTGTCCTGGGAGCTTCCAGGGATTCTCCCCCCCTTTCACCTCATCACAGGAGAGCTGGGTTCACATGCCTGGCTTTTCCATAGGCTCTGGGGATCTGAACTGAGATCCTCATGCTGTGTGTCTGTGACAAAAGCTTTGCCCAATGAGCTCCTTCTCCAGAGCCCACATGAGTCTGTTTAGATCTGTGGCTTTTGAACTATTGGAACTTGATTATGAGAGACATGAAAACCATCCGAGGTATGAAGGGCAGGCTCAGTGGTGGAGCACTTACCTAACACTCATCAGCCCTGACTTTCAACCCCAGCATGAAAAATGTCACTAGAAAGTACCACTTGCTGTCCTTGTGGATGTAAGCATAGAGGGAACAGAGGGAGCTGGTCCTAGCCTCCTGTGAGGCAGCCAGCAGTGACCCCAAGGTATTCACTGGTTCATTTCAGCTTACCACAGCAAGAGGTGTTCAGTGGTCTGTGGACATGGGGGCCCAAGGAGATGTTGAGGGCAAAGGGAGCAGCTGGAATCATGAGCAGGAAGTAAACAGCCTTCTTTCCCTGAGTGCTCAGCTGGGCTGGAGCTCCAGCTGGGATTGGGGCTGCCTGAGATAGGGCACAGTGGGGGCTGCAGTGCTAAGGATGACCTCTGAATCTCAGGAGAGGCCTGGAGGGGTGTCAGGTCCCAGAAGGGGTGAGTAACTGGATCCTGTCCTGCTGTTTTTCAGGAAGACCAAAATGCTACTCGCTTCACCTTGGAATCCTTCCCCTCATGATACTTGTCTTGGTCTTTTTTGGGTAAGACTCAGCTCAGGAGTCCCTGACAGGGACCCTAAGCCATGGGCACCCCTACTACCATGGCAGTGATGAGGTGC
This sequence comes from Phyllotis vaccarum, assembly GCA_033318265.1. Lineage (NCBI taxonomy): Eukaryota > Metazoa > Chordata > Mammalia > Rodentia > Cricetidae > Phyllotis > Phyllotis vaccarum. The sequence goes on from JARWLC010000002.1 coordinate 49,717,823, forward strand.
CGGTAGCCACTCCACAGTGGCTTGTCCAACTTTTGCTTGTCCCCATAGTGAAGTCTCTCTTACACAAATAGTTCTGGGGCTGGATACTCAGTCATTAGTTCTAGCTGTGAGAGTGGACCTGGGGAAGGAGAGGAAGGCAGGCCTGGGGACTGGACCTCAGTTCTCTCCAGATACAGATAATCTGTGAACACTCACAGAGCAAAGACACTGCTGTGTCTACTGGGGCTTCTCTAGACACAGTCAGGAAATATTTCTTGATGTGGCCTTGAGCTGTAGGTAACTGACACAGAGTAGAGTTGTCTGCGACTGCTTCAGGTGTCCAGATCAGGCCTTGTCCTCCGGGTCCTCCTCTTGCCACCTCTTTTATCAGGATGAGCTTGCTTAGTTTGCTTAGTCCTGCCACCTGGCCCTGCACCCCAGAGTCCTCTGTGCTCACTGTGCTGGGTACAGTTGTGCACTTTGGAGGAAGGGACAGACATCCATTCTCAGGTCTGTGTCCTGAAAAGCTGCCCCTGTGCATGTCCTTTCCACAGCTATGGGTTCCTGAGCCACAGAAGCCAGGAATTGGGAAACTCAAAAGCTGTGACTAGGTGAGTAGTGTGTGTGTATGTGTCATATATGTGTATGTATGTAGATATTATGTCTGTGTGTCTGTCACTCTGGGCATATGTGTGTGTGCTTGTATGTGTCATAGGCTTGTGTGTCAAATGTTTGTGTGTGTCATATGTGTGTATTTGTGTATCTCTGTGTGGGGGATGGGATACTGATTGTATGAACATTCTGTTTCATGTTGCCTTGTGGCCTCGGCCTGTCTATTCATACCCTAGGCTGTACAAAGCAACCTCAGCTGCCCCCTGTTGTCTCTAAAGGGTATGTGTGTTTAGGGAACCTGTTGCCTTCTCTGACTTCAGCTTCATCCTCTCTTTTGTACTTGCCTGGGCAGCCCCAAGAACAGCTTCCATGCCCCATCCATTTCTCCATAAGCCTACTGACTGCAATTTTGCCTTCTGCTCAGAGATCCTGCCTGCTGATGCTCTCCCTCAGCCTGCCCCTCTACATTCCTGCACAAGCCGTGCATGGCCTTCAGTGGGAATGGCATTGGTCTTTGTCTATATGTGCTTCCCATTAGACTACACTGCCTCCCATCTGTTCTTTGTCCTCACCCTTTTCTGCTTATATTATGGTTCTACAGCTGCAAGGCACTATGTCTCATCTCATTTGTGCTGGAAACAGTCACATCTTTGAGGAATGTCTCTCCAGAGCTTCCTGAGGTTGGCTATGAAGAGCTAGGTGGGTGTCTCTTGAGGTCTCTCACAGGTCTGGTGATTCAGAGTGGCCCTCAGGTGAAATGCCCCATTCCTAGGCCTCTCTGCATACATTGGGCTTCCTCTCCACCTTACTGGAAGGTTCCAGAGAAGTGATCTATTGCCCATTAATCCAGTCTCTCAAAAACCAGGTTTTTGAAGTCATCCAGGCACTTATGCCTCAGTTTATCTCTTAAAGAACAGGAATTGATCCTACTTGATGGGTGGGAGCTGAGAATCTTCTGTCTTCTGGAAGTCTTTTTCTGCTCAGGCTTCATAAGGAAGTGGTTAGACAGTATGGGATAGTGATCCTTGACCAGTGTTTGACTTTTGAATCTATGATGTGGCAGTGTTTTATTTTATGTCATTAGAATAGTGCCTGGGGTGATCATCATGGTGCTGTATTCTAACTGTAACAGGCCTGCTGTACTCTCAGGCACCAGTCCCTTCTTCCATGCTGTATGTACCTGACCCCTAAACCTTCCTGGTATAAACCTGTCTCCTGTGTTCTCTTTTTGTAGTATAGCTATCAAAGAGCTGGATTTCCAGGAAGTTGTAGCCCTGTCCAGGTATGCTGCCATCACATGGTGTTCTCCATTTGGGTTGAGGGGTATGGAGGGAGGTGTGTGTGTGTGTGTGTGTGTGTGTGTGTGTGTAAGCATGAGCATCTGGGAAGTCCCTTCCTTTATCTGAAGTAGAGAACATAGTCCTACATTTTGCGTTGACTGTCTGCCATTTGGCTTTTAAAGCTCCAGTGTGTACTCATCTCTGAGTACACAGATGAGTTTACAGCTGTGCATGCCATTTTCAAGGCAACACACAAGACACATGAGTTTACCATACTCACAATTCTAACAGTTCAGTGCAGTAATCATATTCATGCTGTGGTGCAGCTATCACCACCATCCATTTCCAGAACATTCATTTCATCTTGTAAACTGTATCTATTAGATATCAACTTCCCAGTGTCCAACCCTTTCGGGTCCTGGCACTCACCTTGCTTGTTCTGTGTTACTCATCAGAGCATGGCCATGCTGTGGATGCTCTTGTTCACTGTACAAATTTGTGGCCCATATTGGTTTAATAAAACACTCATTTTATCGCTAGTGAGGCAGGAAGTATAGGCAGGGTGACCAGACTAGGAGAATTCTTGGAAGAGGAAAGGTAGAGCAGCAGACGCCAGCCAGTAACAGAGGAAGCAAGATGAGAATACTCCACTGAGTAAAAGTACCATGCCACGTGGCTAAACAGATAAGAATTATGGGTTAATTCAAGTCTAAAAGCTAATTAATAAGAAGCCTGAATTTCTGGCCCAGCACTTACTATAATGTTAAGCTTCTGAGTATTTGTGAATCAGCTGCTGGTTATTATAGAGTTTCTGGCAGGACAGAAATTACCAACTACAAATGGATTCCAATGTGCTGCGTGTACATCAACATAATGCCTGAGAAAGCTTAAAACGGGTTCTAGAAAATGGAGCCAAAAACAGTTTCCTAGTTATGTCTCTCAAGTGGGCTGCAGGAGAATCATGTACAGGCTTGAGTTACAACATGGTGGGTTTTTGGTGTGCAACTTGAGCTGCAACATGGTAAGTTCTTGAAGTCTCACAGGAACCATGGTTCAAGAAAGAGATGCATGTGGCAGATTTAAGGTTTATGTTCATACAGACAAAAAGATAAGAGTCAGATAGAGATGTTACTCCTTTAAGACTCAGCGCTAGCAGCGAAAACTGCAAGGCTCTTTTAAGAGTCCCTTCTGTCAAACCCTTAGATGAAGTTCATGAGCAGGGGGTGGCAGTGCTCTATTTGGTGACAGTGTGGACCTAAAATTATCCAGAGTTGGGGTGGTAAATATGGCTTCTGCCATTACTTCTGCCATGAATCTAAGCTCTCACAGACCAAGGAGCTAGGTGAAGCTACCTTCATTACTGAGGCTTTAATCCTAGGCATAAGGCTTTAATCTTAGCAACAACTGTAAGCAGATTAAAGACTCATGTAGTCAAAAAGGAGATAGAGATATGCAGTAAAGGTTCAGCTGGGAAAAAACCCTCTAAATGGTTTACACTGTACTTAAAAATATACATAGGCTAAGGAGAAAAAAGTAAAAATAAGAAATCCTTTAAAAAGAAATAGAGTAAAAAAAATAAGCCATGTAAAGATAACAATTATTCAGAGAGTCTGAATACTGTATATCATTGTGTTGTATTTGAGTTTTTTGACTGCCAAGGAAGGATCAAGAGATGCTAAGAGACATTTGATTATAAATGCTGCTGGATTAATCTAACCTATTTATTTAAAATCTATCTTGACTTCAAAATTTAAGTAAAAGGATATTTTATTTGGAGAAGAGGTTATGCTTTTATTTCCACAGAAAATGAAGGACTGCGGATCCATTCTGAGTTAAAAAAAAAATAAGGTTTGGTTGAAGAAGACCCCTTGAAATATCTTCAATGGGAATTGATGGTCCAGATGACCCAATGTTTCAGATCACCTCTGTCGCAGTTTCCTCTGAGTTCTGCATCCAGAACAGCTTCAAGACTGAAATCATCTAGCCCAACAGACTACTCCATTCAGGACTTTCCAATAATCCTAAATTTTATTTGGTTTCCCTAAGATTACCAGTATTTCCATCAGCAGGAGATAGAATAGAAAACAATACCCACATTCCTCAAAAATGAATTATGCATGTTTGTTTTTGTTTAGACTGTTGATTACAGGTTGTTATGGATAATGTCAGGAAAAAGGCTAAACAAAGAGATTGAATTCAGAGTTCTTTTTAAAAAGCATAAAAAGGAAAATGCTATGGGATATTGCTCTTTTACACTGTAAAGTTTTGTAGCTCATATTGATTTATTAAAACTCTGATTATGTAGGCAAGAAATAGAGGTGGGGCAGACAGACTGGGAAAATTGTGAGAAGAGGAAAGGTAGAACAGAAGACTCCAGCCAGACACAGAGAATGCTGCACTAAAGCTTTAATCTTAGCAACAACTTTAAGCAGTCATGTACCAAGCTACATGGCTAAATGTAGATAAGAATTATGGGTTAATTTGAATGTACAAACTAGTCAGTAATTAGCCTGAACTACTAGCCCTGCAGTTACTATAATATTAAGTCTCTGAGTCAATTATTTGGGAAGTGACTGCCAGGTATTTAAGAGTTTTTGTCAGGACAGAAGCTTATTACTTCATGGCTACCCTGAGGTAGTACCTCATAGGAATGGGGCCCTACAGAATTTCTCTTTTGGTGACTGGCCAGACTCACCCATGAAGGTATCATCAAATCTCATCCCTATGTAGAACTTTCTTTTTATTTGTCTTATTCATTGCCTTAAAAAAAAAAAAGATTTGCTTTATGTGTATGAGTGTTTTGCCTGCATATATGTCTGTGTACCACATTTACATCTGTGACTAGAGAGGCCAGAGAAGGGCTCAGGTTCCCTGGAACTGGAGTTACAGGCTGATTAGGGGATCCATGTGGGTTCTGGGAATGGAATCCCATTGCTCTGCAGCAGTAGCCAGAGCTCTTACTGCTGAGGTCTCTCCAATGTTGCTGTCTGCTTTACAAGCCATTTAGAATGTGCACCTTACTAGCAGAAGTGACTCTTGTCCCTTGGGGCCTGACACCATTTGTGGGGACAGCTCACTGCCCCATATTGTCCCAGGCCTTTTGTGGGAAGCCCTTTACACCTATGTTCAGGTTGGTCTTTTACTGAGACAGACAGCCAGGACTCTGTGTGCTACCAGCCAGGAGAGAACCAATGTATCTACCAGAGACAAAAGTGTTCAGTCTCAGTCATCTTGTAAATTAAAGTAGTCCTTAGCACTCTCAACCATAAGTGGGGGTGAGGGTGTCATGATGTCCTGGTTCTGCTCATCCTCTGCTTCCAGGATTATGGACAGACACAGTTGTTTTGTTGCCACCACCTATCCTGGTCTAGGATTGCAAGACATCCCAATGCATCCCATTAACTGTCTGTCACCTTGAGCTCCTGTATTTACTTTTTTTTTTTTTTTGCAGGATGGCCTATGCCCAGCCAATGGCACTAACACCCAGGTAAATAAATTTAGTTGGTTCATATGTAGGGCAGGACTCATATAGTTACTAAATGAGGAATCACTTGCAGTGGGGAATATTTCAGTAGCCCACCTGAGGCTGGGTCACTCTCCAGCAAGCACTGGAAAAACTAGAGCTCAGAAAACCCCTAAGACCCCATTATTTATTTTTACCCACAATTCAAAAGCCCTTTCAGAGTCTTCAGCTGTCTGCTTCAGATTTGGAGCCAGAACATCATCTGTGACTGTTTCCCATCTAGGCTTCTGCTCCTTGTTTCCTGTCTCTGTCATCAGGGTTTTCAGAGATATGGTGGCTTCAGTAGCAGTAAACTCAGTTGCTTTTATGGCTTGGTGGAGTGGGGTAGGGGTTGTCAGTGAGAGCTGCTGCTGATTGGCCAGGGCCCTGGGGAGAGCAGGCAGTCCTGGGGGAAGCTAAGGGTTTGGAATCTGAGAAGGGTTCCTGCAGGTGTGTTGGTTACATGTTGCCTGTGGCTCTCTCCCCTCTAGTAGGAAAGATGTTCTGGTCTTGACTCCTTGGCTGGCTCCTATCATCTGGGAGGGGACCTTCAACATTGAGATACTGAATGAGCAGTTCAGGCTTCGGAACACCACAATTGGACTGACCGTGTTTGCCATCAAAAAGTAAGCAGTGGGTGCTGGAGAGATGGCTAGTGGATAAAGCATTTGCTTCAGGGGCATGAGGACCTGAGTTTGATCCCTAAAACCCATGTAAAGGATGTTCATGGTGACATGCCCCTGTAATCCCAGTGAGTGGAGGGGAGAGACAAATGGATTGAGACAGCTTTCTAGAGAGCATAGTTCAGCAGTGAGCTTCAGAGTCAGAGAAGGGACCTTGTGCAAAAAGCAAAAAAGATGATTGGTGGAAGACATCCATAGTCAACTTTAGGCTTCCACAAAGCACACAGGCAAGTAAACATGGATATACAATGGACATTCACACACATGCATTTATGCCCAGACACAATGGTCAAGGAGGGCACCAGGCATACCAAGGTTAATCTTGTATTGAATATGCAGTGGGGGTAGGACTGGTTTATGTTGCCACCTTTATGAGCTCTGGTGGGCTCACAGTTAAATGAACCCAGCTCTGCTTCCTTCCAGAGCTCAAGACAATCTTCCACTCCTACTGGACTCTTATCTATGTATCATTTGCATTACTCAGCACACAGTTCAGGTGTGTGTCCTCATCCTCAGGGTCAGAAGCAAGGGACAGAATGGTAGCAGAGCTGCAGCCACTAATGTGTGTGCCAGGCTTTCTCTTTTGGGCCACCAACCCATTTCCAAATCATGACATGGAGAGTTATTACTAGTTTTGAGTGTTCTTCCTTACTTTACCCCTTAATTTGTTTCTTTTTTCCATATGCATATATATATATTTATTTTAGTTTTTTAAAAAAATTCCCATACCCCCTACTGCTCCCTCTCTTACCCCTTCTCCCAGTCCTCCCACAGCCTCTCCCCTCTCCTCTCACCTCTGCCCTGTTCACTGTCCAGAGAAGGCAAGGAATCCCAAAGTGAGTCAGTTTGATCTGGCATATCCAGTTGAGGTAGGGCCAAGTCCCTCTCCCAAGTATTAAGGCTGAGAAAAAAGTTTTTCTGCCAGGCATGGGCTTCAAGGAACCAGTTCATGAACCCAGGATAGACTCTGGTCCTATTGCAAGAGGCCCCAGAAACTGCCCATGCCTTTTGACTGTCATCCACATTCAGGGAGTTCAGATCCATTTCATGAAGGTTTTTCAGCTGTCATTTCAGAGTCTTTGAGCCCCCAACATCATGGGACTGCTTACTCCATGCATCTCCCCATCATTATCTGGATCCCTCATCTCATGTAATCCTCCTCTCTCTCTTCAACTAGACCAGTAGCTCAGTTCGATGTTTAGTTATGATCTCTGCATTTGATTCCATCAGCTGCTGGATAAAGGTTCTATAACAGCAATTAGGGTGGTCATTCATATGATAACAGGGAAAGGCTAGTTTAGGCACCCTCTCCATTATTGCATGTAGTCTTAGCTGGGATCATCCTGAGGGTTCTTGGGTGTTTGCTAGTATCAGGTTTCTATCTAATTCCGCAATGGTTCCCTTTATCAGTATATCCATTTCTTTGCTTTTCCTCTCTGTGGCTTCACCCTCTACCATCTCTTATATTCTCTTTTCACCCCTCTTCCCCCAGTATGATTGCAATTTTCTCAGAACTTCTCTATTTCCCTTTCCCAGAGGAGGCTATGGATGTCTCTTTTAAATTTCCAGTTACTTCACTACTGGGGTGGTGTGGATTGTAGCCATAATGTATTGCATTATTTCTAAAATCCACTTATGAATGAGTACATATCATCTCTGTCTTTCTGGGTCTGTGTTACCTCACTCAGGATGATAATCCCCAGATTCATCCATTTGCCTGCAAATTTCAGGATCTCATTTTTTTCCTTTATTGTATAAATGCATGATGTTTTTAATACATTCTTCAGTTGAGGAGGGGCTTCTAGGTTGTTTTTAGGTTCTGGCTATTATGAGTAATGCTGTAATGAACATCACTGAGACACTGTCCTTGGGTAAGAATGTGCATCCTTTGGGTATGTGCCCAGTAGTGGTATTGCTGTATCATTGGTAAATTGATTCCCAGTTTTCTGAGGAACTGCCATACTGCTTTCCGAAGTGTCTGTACAAGTTTACACTCCTACCAGCAATGGAGAAGTGTTCCCCTTGCTCCACATCCCCTCTGGCATAGACTGTCATCTGTGTTTTTAATTTTAGCCATTCTGTCAGGTATAAGATGGTGTCTCAGATTTGTTTTAATTTGCATTTCTCTGATGGCTGAGGATGCTGAGCAGGCTTTTAAGTGTCTTTCAGCCATTTGAGATTCTTCTGTTGAGAATTCCCTTTTTAGCTCTGTATCCAATTTTTCCAACTGTGTTCTTTGGTTTTTGACCTCTAGTTTCTTGAGTTCTTTGTATATTTTAGAGACCAGTCCTCTGTCTGGTGTAGAGTTGGTGAAGATCTTTCTCCATGCTGTAGGCTGTCGTTTTCTCTTGTTGACTGCATCCTTTACCTTACAGAAGCTCCTCAGTTTCAGAAGGTCCCATTTATTAATTATTCCCCTAAGTGTCTGGGCTATTGGCATTAAATTTAGAGTGGTCTCCTATGCCAATGCATTTAAAGGTATTTTCCACTTTAAAAAAAAAAAAAAACAGATTCAGTGTAACTGGGTTTATGTTGAGGTCTTTGACTTTCTTGTACTTGAGTTTTGTGCAGGGTGATAGATATGGATATATTTGCATTTTTATACATATGACCATTTAGTCTTACCAACACCATTTGTTGATGATGCTATCTTTGTCCACTGCATATTTTTGGCTCTTTGTCAAAAATAAAGTGTTCATAGGTGTGGGGGTTAATGTCAAGGTCTTCAATTTGATTCCATTGATTCACACGTCTATTTTTATGCCAGTACCAAGCTGTTTTATTGATTACTGTAGCTCTATAATAGAGCTTCAAGTCAGGGATTGTGATGCCTCCTGATGTTTTATTATTGAATAAGATTGTTTTGGCAATCCTGGGTTTCTTTTTATTCCATATGAAGTTGAGTGTAGTAAGAGGTTTCTAGCCCAGACTTTTGGACCTAGCCTCAAGGTTTAAACCCGCAGACCCACAGACCCTCAAAGACACACAGATGTTTCAATAATTTTAGGCTGATCTGCCTAAAGCCTGGGTATATAACTTGTTAACTCTTTACCCTTAATCTAACCCATGACTCTTATCCTGTTCAGCCATGTGGCTTGGTACCTTTTCTCAGAGCAGCATAGTCGCCCTCTGCTTCTTCTGGTTTCTCTCTGGCATTCTGCTCTGTTCTTCCTGTTCCCAGAGTTTTCTTAGTCTGGTAGTCCCGCCCACACTTCCTGTCTGCCTTTGGCCAATCAGCACTTTTTATTGAACCAGTGGGTCAGACAATTATTTACAGTAAAACAACACAATCCCCCCACAGTTGAGTATCATTCTTTCAGTGTTTGTGAAGAATCATGTTGGAATTCTGATGGGGATTGCATTGAATCTTTGGATTGCTTTTGGTAAGATTGCCATTTTTACTGTTTTGATCCTACTTATCAAAACAGGAGCATGGGAGATCTTTCCATTTTCTGATATCCTCTTTAATTCCTTTCTTCAGTAACTTAAAGTTCTTGTTATATAGATATAATATGAAGTTTCTGGCCAGGCCTTTCTGGCGTAGCCCTGAGATTCAGACATACTTGCAGCCTTGCTGCTGCTTTGCCACAAATTATCACACAAAGGCTTATATTAATTTTATGCTGATTGACCTATGGCTCAGACATATTGTTAGCTAGATATTAAGCCAACCTATTTTCATTAATCTGTTTACCCATATGGCTTGGTACATTTTCTCAGAGCAGCATAGTTGTCTTCTTTCTTCTGAGGCTGCTGGCATCTTTGCTGGTGTCTCTGCTCATGTCTTTCTAGCATCTCTCTGGTGTCTCTGCTGGTGTCCTCTTTGTGTCTCTTCTCTGCTCTTCCTCCTCCCAGAATTTTTTTTTAGTCTGGTAGCCCTGATCACACTTCCTGTCTGCCTTCTAGCCAATCAGCTTTTTATTAAACCCGTAGGAGGGACACAGTCCCACTATATACAAGTCTTTCACTTCTTTGGTTAGAGCTACCCAAAGATATTTAATGCTATTTGCAGCTATTGTAAATGCTGATTTTCCCCTGGTTTCCTTTTCAGTACTTTTATCATCTGTGTACAGGAGGATTATTGATTTTTTTGAGTTAATTTTGTAGCCTGCTCCATTGCTGAAGGTGTTTATTTGCTATAGGAGTTCCCTGGTAGAATTTTGTGGGTCACTTACAGATATTATTGTATCATCTGCAAAGAGACAGTTTGACTTCTTCTTATCACTCTGTGTCTCCTTGATCTTCTTCTGCTGTCTCTTGTTCTAGCTGAGACTTTGAGAACTGTATTAATAGACATAGGAAGAGTGGACAGCCTTGTCTTGTTCCTGATTTTAGTGGGATTACTGTGAGTCTCCATTTAGTGATGACGGCTTGCTGTATATTGCTATTTTTTGTTTAAGTATTTTCTCTGTATCTCTCCATGACTTTTATCATGAAGAAGTATTGGATTTTGTCAACAGCTTTTCCAACATCTAATGAGATAATCATGTGGTTTTCTTTTTAGATAATCATGTTGTTTATATGGTTCATGACACTGACAGTTTTTTCATATGCTGAACCATCCCTGCATCTCTGGGATGAAGCCTAATTGATTTTGGTGGATATTTTTTAAAATATGTTCTTGAATTTGGTTTGCCAGTATTATATTGAGTACTTTTACAACAGTGTTCATGAGGGAGATTGGTCTGTAATTCTAATTTTTTATTTCATCTTTGCATGGCTTGGGTGTCAGGGTAACTCATAAGAAGAGTTCAGCAATGTTTCTTCTTTTCTGTTGTGTGGAACAATTTTGGAGTGTTGCTATTAGTATTATTAGTATTTTTATTAGTTCTTCTTTGAAAATGTGGTAGAATTTTACACTGTCACTATCTGGCCTTTCTTTCTCTATGTTTTGACTCAGGGCTTTTTATTTTCCTTCCCTCCTCTCTTTCTTCCCCGTTCCCTCTGTCCCCCACTCCTTCCTCCTTTCTCTTTCTATCTATCCTATTTTCCTGATATCTGGCTTCTGAACCCTATAATTTCTTCCTTTTCATCCCTATCTTTCTCTTAGTCTTTTCCTATTTATTCTTTCTGACCACCAGCCCCTCCTGTCCCTTTCCTGCCTAGCTATTGCTCACTCAGCTTTTTATTAGACCAATCTGGTGCCTTAGTCAGACAAAGTGAAACAAATGTAACACATCTTTAAATCATTAACACAGGAAACCCAAACAAATGTAAAAATGTAACGTGTGTCTTTGAATAGTTAAAGTGATATTCTACAACAGATGTGTCCTCAAAAATAGGACAAGGTAGAGAGCATGTGTAGGATCAAACCTTTAGGTTTAGCCCTCGGTGGCAGGGAGTAGGTGACTTGTGAAGTCTTCAGACTCTGGTTTAAGCTGTCTTTAGGCCACAGATGAGACACTTTCTCTGTGGAAGCCTGTAGAAGCAGGACAGGGCAGTATTACATTGTGGAAGGCTATCTGTTTGTGTGTGTGTGGTAGCTGAGATATGCCATTTGTGCTGCCTAAATATGAGAAGGGAGGGGCTTTCTACTTCCCTGCAGTGCTTGGAAGATAGCTGTTAGGCTTTTTACACCAATCAGACTTGAGAGAGATTGAGGCTCATCTGGAGGAGTCTTAGGTACCTTGATAATGCCTGTACCTCCTCAGGAAAAAGGACATCAGAGTAACAAGATATAAACCACCTTGTCTGGTTGCTGTTGGGTACATGATCAAGTGCCCTGCCAGGTATGTGCTTAGTGGGGAAAAGGCCTCTGAGGGAACGATGTGGAAACTATAAGGTCACCTTTGCCTAGGGAAAACAGAAAATTTCCTATTTGAGGCATTGAAGTGGGGAGGCAGCACACATGCCAGGTAATGGGGATCCCTGTTCCCATGGTTGGGGCAGATGGTGATCATGAATGGAGGAGCAGCCATTCATAACAGGTGAAAATTTCTTGGGCTGGGAGGTGACCTAGAACCTAGGTTAGAATCTGTGGTGATTTGAAATAAAATGGCCACTGAAGTGATTGACATAATTAGCACGTTTGGCTTTGTTGGAGTGGGTATGGCCTTGCTGGAGGAAGAATGTCACTGTGGAGACAGGCTTTGAGGTTTCCTATGCTCAGGCTACTGCCCATTGTCTCAGTTGACCTTAAGCTACCTGCAAGATGTAGGACTCTCAGCTCCAGCACCAAGACTGCCTGACATGCTCCCCACCATGACGATACTGGATGGAATCTCTGAAACTAAGCTGCTACCTTGTTTCAATGCTTTCCTTTGTAATAGTTCCCGTGGTCATAGTGTCTCTTCACAACAATAAAAATAATAATTAAGACATATTTTTGCCCTTGGGCTAGAGCATTTGGTTTGGGCTTGGCCTTCTTCCTAGAGTACCTGTTTCCTGTTTCCTGCTTCCTGTGTGAGACTGATTCTTGCTTTGCTGGAGCACACGGGGGAAGACTCTTAGGGACATGAGGGAGTTGCTGAGTGCTTTTCCATAGCACTCTCAAGATTCTAAGGAGAAAGTTTTAGAATATAGAGAACCCTTCCTATCTTGGTATTTGAGGGACATAGGTATGTACCAGGCCCTTAAGTATCCAATTCCATCAGCATTTTGCAAGTGAAACCCTGTGAGCTCAGGCTCTTCTTAGGTCAATGCAAAGGTGTGAGGTGTGGAAAGTCTTTGGATGAAACTGGGATTATTGGGACTGGTTGACATACTTGGAGAGGTGGATTGTTGAGGAGTTGTCAAGACAAGAAATGATGTCAGAGCATCTTTCTGGCACTGCATATCTAAAGTCATCCTTGATGCCTGGCTTCCAGGGTTCTACCTCAGCATTCCTTGATATGATGTGGTTCAGATGTTGCACCATTATGCAGCAAAGAATGGTAAAGTGAAGTGCAATCTGCAGACTTGGCAGGACAGCTGTAAAGTGGGGATGCTGCTGCTTCAAGACTCCAGGTAGCCATGCTTTCTGCAGCCTGGGCCTCTGCCCTGGGCAGTCTTGACTTAGCTGCTCTAAAGGTCTCTATATGCCTCCCTCACAGGTATGTGGTGTTCCTGAAGCTGTTCCTGGAGACAGCAGAGCAGCACTTCATGGTCGGACACAAAGTCATCTACTATGTCTTCACTGACCATCCAGCTGATGTGCCGCAGGTGCCCCTAGGAGCAGGACGGAAGCTGGTGGTGCTAACTGTGCGCAACTACACCCGCTGGCAGGATGTGTCCATGCACAGGATGGAGATGATCAGCCAGTTCTCCAAGCGGCGCTTCCTACATGAGGTGGAGTACCTGGTGTGTGCAGATGTGGACATGAAGTTTAATGACCATGTGGGTGTGGAGATTCTCTCAGCACTCTTTGGTACTCTGCATCCTGGCTTCTACAGTAAGAACCGAGAGGCCTTTACCTATGAGCGCCGGCCACAGTCCCAGGCCTACATCCCCTGGGATGAGGGTGACTTTTACTATATGGGAGCCTTCTTTGGAGGGTCAGTGGTGGAGGTGCACCATCTCACCAAGGCCTGTCATGAGGCTATGGTGGTGGACAAGGCCAATGGCATAGAGGCTGTGTGGCATGATGAGAGCCATCTTAACAAGTACCTGCTCTACCACAAACCTACAAAGGTGCTTTCCCCAGAGTACATGTGGGACCAGAAGCTCTTGGGTTGGCCCTCCATCATGAAGAAGCTGAGATATGTGGCTGTGCCCAAGAACCATCAAGCAATCAGGAACTGATAACTAAATTCCTGTTCAAGAGGAGGTCAGACCTATATTCAAGGGTACTGGATATATCCAGAAGAACTGGAAGGCTTTATTGACATTGCTGAAGTGTCAAACCCTTCTACCCTAACTTCAGCAGGCCCAGTACTGCTTGGCTCACCATACACTGAGTCCCTGGAATGGTGGCTAAATTCAGCTTCCACTGTGTCTTTAATCTTCTGCTCAGCAAGATGGTATTTGGAGCTTCCACAGCATGGGAGAAACTATGTCATGTGGTTTCCTGAGGGCCTGGGCATCCTCACTCAGGCATGTGCCTTCCTATGCTGGGAGGCTTGGCAGATTACCAGTGCCCTTAGGAATAGGCAGGAGGGCAGGGAGAGTCGTATCCCACAGGCCTTAGATTTGCTTAGCTCCTGTTCAGCCCAGATAGCAGCTCACCATTGTGTGACCATTGACTCTGCTCACTTTTGGTTTATTTGGGGAATAGCTATTTATCCATACTTGGGAATAAATGTATTTCTAGATGATATGGGAAGAATTTTTTCATTTTTCTTTTTGGAAATACTTGGGATTGAACCCAGGGCTTCATGGATAAAGTCAGTCATACTGTCACTCAGGTCCACGCTCTTTCCTAGAGACACATGACTGAACTTGCTGAGTGTTAGGTGCACTACATTAATTTTATACTCTAATTTACCTTTAAAATTTCCAATAAAAAGTGATTGTTACCTATTATCAGTGTTGGGATCAGATTCTGTACTCAGCCTTAAACTATATTTTATGGGGGGGGGGGGGGGTGATGGGGAGTATTGTTGCTTGTTTTTTATTATGTCAGAATCTCTTGCAGCTCCAGCTGGCTTCAGCCTTACTATCTGGCCAAGGATGGCCTTGAGCTCCTATTCACCTGCCTCTACCTCTAGAGTACTGAGATATAAGCATCTGTATCTACTTCTGATACTCTTAGTTTTTTTAAAAACACCATTTATCTTGTTCCAAAATGGTTTCTGGGCCCTGACATCTTCTGTGTTTGTGGTTGTTTTCTGACTCTTACATTGTAAGATCCCCCCCTCCCCCCGTAACAGGATCCCTACATATCTCTGGCTATCCTGGAATTTTCTACTACATTAGTATGGCCTGGAACTCATAGAGATGCACTACCCTCTGCCTGTCACATTATTTTATCACATTCTCTATTAAATGTGGATATATCACCAATGGCTAATATGCCATAAACCTTCCCATTTATGTGCATATGTGAAGCCCTGGACACCCCTGAGATAACTTCCTATTATTCCCTTACCTTTCACAGCAATTAAGAATTGGCCAATCACACCAGATTTTGAGGTCTGGCTTCCACAAATAAGATAACACCAGTCATGGCCTATGTTAGCACAAAAATAAGTGAACTTCCTGCCTGGTGTGCTTGCTCACCTGTGTGTGTGGTGGAGCCCTCTTTTTCAAAATGAAATAGCCTTGATAGATTGATTTAGATTCTTGTAGCATGTAGTTTTTGGCCTGGCCTAACCCCAAGATCCAGATCAGCTGTCCTAAATAGACCACCCACAGCTGTTTGATCCCCAATAATCACACAAAGTCTTCTATTAATTTTATGTGGTTTCGCCTGTGGCTCAGGGTTATTGTTATCTAGATCTTACTCTTAAATTAATCCATGGCTCTTATCTTGTTTAGCCACATATCTTGCTACCTTTTCTCAGGGGAGCAATGTTATCTTTCCTCTGCATCTACTGGCATCTGTGTCTGACCCCATGCACCTTTTCCTTTATCTATGCTCCAATTTCCCACATATTTCTAAGATGTCCTGCAATAGGCCAAAATAGTCCCTTTATTAACCAATGATATTCACAGTGTACAGAAAGATATCCCACATAACTTTCCCTTTTCTGTCTAAACAAAAGGAAGATTTTAATTTTAGCATAGCAAAATTACATATAAGAAAACAGCTATCAAGCAAGAATTAAAGTTACAATATCTAGTCTATTTGTATTTAGCAAAATTAAAGAAAATATATCATTATATATCTTATCCTTGTGATTCTAGAATTTTACATCTAATTTACCCTTTATTATAACTAAAAAAATGATAATTATAACTAATTTTCAACAACATTAAAGACCACAGAAGGATATAACATTATCTGAGTAAACAGGAAGTGTAAGCAACATCCAAAATCTGGAAATAACAGAGACATCTGTTAGTCACCCAAAGTTCTTTTGTAACCTTGGGGCATCCATATTCAGCCTATAGGCCTAGAGTCTCTGGTGTACCTTTAAGTGAAATAGAAAATTTGAAGGACTACTGTGCCCATTCTGGCATAGTTCATTAGTTTCTTCTCCCTGTGTCCTGCAGAATGTCCGGCAGTTTTACCTGAAAAGCAGGAACCTGAAGGACTATCCCAGTTTGTTCTGCCAAAGTTCAGAGATCACTTTCCTATGGGTCCTGCATGTCCAGTTTATACAGCCAGCGTACTGTCAAGCAGTGATCAGTTGAAGCAAGAATAGTTTCTTGTTTAGTGACTATCTTTTGACACAAAGAAAGTTAACTTCATATGGAGCTTCTTTGATGCCCATATCCTCTTGAAGCAGATTTGTGCTTCCAGGATTAGACATATTTCACTGTTCAGAGAATTCTTAAAATATTTTTAATGCCATATTTTGTGACTGGCAAATTTCCTGAATTTTTGGCACTTTCTGAAGGATCTTCAAAATGACTGAGTTCCTTGAAACCAGGAGAGTCTTTTAACCTCAGAGATTGTGGTAGGTAAGAATGACAGAGACTTCAGTCAACCCAGAAAAATCAAAGAAGCCAATGGTCATGGCTTTTGAGTAAGGGAAGAAGGCATGGGAGGGAGATCATGCATGGGGAAGTAAGGAAAGCATCTTGAAGCCATGGGGTAGGTGTGAAGGAAAGGCACCTTAGGTTTAGTTCCCTGAGGTTAGGGACATTTACCTTTTGATATTTTAAGTCTCTAATTTCTGGGTGTCTGTAATTTTTCTGACTTAGGACACTTAAGGAAGAGCTGTTTCCTTCCTCTATAGCATCAGGGAGCCTAATGGAGAGGAGAGGCAGAGGAGCAGGGGAGAGAGCATGAGCTGTGAGAGAGCAGGCAGTGCCCAGGAAACCTAACACAGCCTCATCCATGCAATCCTGGTGCAGAGCTTGCTAGTTTCTGTAGACTGCAGGGAAATATGATCTGCTTAGTCTAGCTGAGATCTAACGTTTCATATTTAAGAAGTTTTGATGTTTGAGTGTGCTTTTCTTTCATTGCTGATATCGTTATTTATATAAGAACAACTCAGAGAAATGCTTTTATCTAAATGAAAGTGAATCCAGTCTCACTCTTGTGAGAGACTTGTCAGCACTGGTAGGAAACCAGACTGGTGACTAACCTCTCTCAACCCCATGTTCCTGTTGATAAGCCAAGCTGTTGAGGCTTGGGGACATACAGTGGCTCTACTCTTTCAGTTTCCACAGCCAAAGGCTTTTCAGCCATGGTAATCACATTGCTCAGCCCTGAGGGCCATGATGGATGAGGGTTCTCTGGTTTCTTGGTGGATTTTTCTGTGCTGTTTTTCTAAAGTGCTGACCAGTTAGTTGGTCTGTGTCCTGTTGGAATGCCTTGTACTCACAGGTGACTCTATATAGAACCCTCTTTCCTCAGAGCACTTCCCATGAGACTGTTTGAGCTTCCACAAGGAAGATGGAGCTTTCAGGGTCATTTGCTGTCTTCCACCATGTGGCCTCTGGAACAGACCATAGGCCTTGGGTGGTCTCTGCTGATGGTGTCCTTGAGGGTTCTGGTGTGGGCTCAGCCTCTGCTCTTTACTGGTGGGTCCAGGCAGAAATATCACTAAAGGGCAGGGCTGCCACTCTTGGTTGTCTTGTTGTGGATCTTATCTCTTTGCTGAGTTTTCTTGATTCACTATGAGACCCCCTGAGCCTATAATGTTGCTCTGGGATCTGCTCTGCCCTTATCCAAAGGCTGATTCTATCCCACCATGTCCTGAGGGCCAGCTCTTACCCTTTACCTTCAGGATGCCTATGTCCATCCTATCAGGCCCTGAAGATCCCTGTCCCTGTTAGGTTTCTGCCCTTCAAACCTCCCACTCACTGTTCTGACTCCTTTCCTTGGTCCCCAGTTCAGGAAAGGACACCTTCTCATGTTCCAGCATGCATTGATGACTTTTCTCTGCCACCACCCCCAGACAGCTCATCCATCCTACCAGCAGGGCCTACCTCAGCCCACTCTATGAACTTGGTCTAGACCAGTGTCAGGTTTTCCTGGATGGTGGACAGTGGCTTCTTGGCACCTGCAGGATTCTTCCAGTGACCAGAATCTTTCCTTGCTTTGTTCTACTGGATCCTTAGAGGACCCGCATAGCCATCTAGGGGCTTTTCTGTGTCCTTTTCACCACTTTTCTGTCTTTATTTCCACTCAGGGTTGAGATAGTTGGTGTTGGAAGCTGAGGTTTGAAAGTCTGTAAGATTACAGAGTAAGGTACAGATCTGAATATTAATGTGTAGAAAGTCCAATGCTCCTTCTTGTTAGGAGCATCCTGGGTGCCTTCCTCTTTCCCATTTCTCCAAAAGCCATACAAGCTTCAACCTCCATTTTGAGAAGAACCAAAATGTCTCCCATGGCATTAGTGGAAGATATACCCAGGTTTCCTTGTCAACTCCATTGTCCTGTTCCTGAGGCCCCTTCTGGCTTTTGTGGCCATCTGTCTACTTCCCTCAATCTTCTGCTGATAGACAAGAGAAAGAGGTGGAGAAAAAAAACAAAACAAGCAAATAAACAATCTTAAAATGTTGTCAAACTGAATCTAGGAATACCTACTTTTGATCAGAGCACCTAGGGGGCAGAAGGCAGGAGGATCAGTATCTCAAGATCATCTTCAGCTTCTTACCAAGTTTAAGAACAGTCAACTACATGTGACCTGTTATAAAAAAATACTTAAAAATAAAATGGAAAAGAAAAGCAAGTAGCAGAGTTTAAGGAATTTGAATTTGTGATGTGGACAATGGTGTTATGTAAAGTTACCCCAGGCCACTGTATAGTTACCACTGCTTGTGTGTCCTATGGTGGAAGAGACAAGATGCTGTGCTGGGAGAGCATGTGTGTGTCATGCTGCTTTCCCACCTAAGACCCTGAAAGCATAGCAGTGCAGCTGTCAGATGGCCCCTGGTGGTTGACCTGAAGTCTATCCCACCATCTGCTCTGACCAGTTACTCTGGTTTCTGGCACACATTGTCTTGGCTAATGTTTAGTCTTATTATTTTGAACACATCTATACAAGCTGGGACATGACTCAAAAGTGACCTTCTGGTTTGTCTTTGAGGTGCCATGAGTTTGACTTAGCTCTCTGTGTTTGTTCTCTCTCTCAACCCTGAATATAAGGACTCTTGTGGATAAAAGGCCCTTTGCTGGAAAAGACACCTGTTTGCCTTCTCAGAGAGTTGGAACCTAAATTCAGTTGTGAAAGGGAAGAGTTTAACTACTTCAAGAGCAAGGTAGCCTCAAGGTGCCCCCCCCCCGCATCTACAACAACATATAAACAGACTACAAAACTTATAAAAACACTGTAAATAAACACAAACATCCATAATCCATGTTTTGGGAATGTGGGTGTCATTCTCTAGGCTACTTCATGCTGAATGGGGACACTGGCAATCTCATGGGAATCCAAAGAAAACTGTAGGATTATGCACAAGTCTTTAGTGGAGTAATCTCTAAGGCTGGGTCATCTCAGCCAGTCTCCTTGACATTGTTCTGGATACAGAGCTCAGGAAACTTCACAGAGGTGTTCTGAAATGCTGAATCATCTGGTCCATCCATTTCCATTGGAGATTTTTCAGAGGGTCTTCCTCTATCAAATGTTACATTCTTTATCCAGAAATAAATCCACAGCCTCTCATTTTCTGTGGAAAAAAAAAAAAAAACCTCTTCTCCAAAGTAGCATATCTTTGGATTTTAGTTTTAAAGTCAATTCATTTACAAAATATATATGTTGAATTAATCCAACATTTACAATCATCTGTCTTTTAGCAGCTTTTACATTTTCGGTCAAGAAGCTTAAAGATAAAGATTACAATATATAGTATCCAGACACTCTTTGCATTTCCCATCTTTATGTGGCTTATTATTTATTTATTTATTTTACTCTATGTCCTTTTTAAGACCTTTCTCTACCTTTTCTTTTCTTTCTCTAAGCCTATGCATATATATTTTCAACACACTCTAAACCATTTAGACTTTTTTAAAAAACTGTCTTTATTGTATATTTATTTCTTAACATTTTCTGTCTCTGACCACACCTTTTCTTGGCTAGGGTGATTGACTCCACCCAGATTCTTCTATTTCTTTCTGTTTCTGAACACACCTTTAATCTGCCAAGGCCCTTGGCTAAGGATTAAAGGTTGGTAGGATGGGTGGATGGCTCCACCCAGCTTCTAGTCTAAGGATACAGGTGGCCTTAGTCAGTAGGTCTTTCTGGTTGAGGAGATAGACTATTGAGAGACATATTTGAAGCTAGGGTTTTCTTAGGAGGAGCCAGAAGCATAATGAGAAGGAGTTGGCAGTCATTGGTGGGCACTCTTCTATGTCCTACCCCATGCCAACCTAGCATGACAATCTCCTCTAGGAGTGGGTGCAGGAGGCCATGTAAGGTCTTCTTTATTTTTAGGCTTTGTCTGTACATCTTCTCTCTGCCCTTTGCCCTCCAGGGCTGGTTAGGGAAGATTCCTTTTTAGAGAATCCTTGATGAGAGACCCATTTTGTTAGATGGTACTTATCCCAAAGAAGGTGCAAATACTATTCTCTCCTAATATCACCTGGCAGGACTCAATCTTAGAAATATTGATTAAATATTCTCTTTTCCAAGCTTACATTCTCTTAGGGCCAATGACCTCTGAGGGACTTGTTAGTGACCTGTCTGTAGTTAAGATTCCTTCCCAGTTCCTTCTTTCAATTCCTATGTTGACTGCAGCTTAGCAATCTTTTTATACCCTCACCTAATGTCACCTTTAGATCAGAGTCAAGTCAAAGACCCAAGATCTCTGGGGCATTTTGAAACCTGTACAACATTTACTGGATTAAAGATAACAGACATCATCAAACCATCTTATGATGGTAACAAGATGAGTTTGTTTTATGTTCCCTTCCTTCTTACTCACAACTTTCCTATAAGGCAATGTTTTCACACTGTTCTCACACCTCCCTCTCTTTGTGGGTCTCTAGATTCCTGTGTATTGTCCACAGAGTCTTAGTGTGTTAAGGAAACATCATGGAGATCATACAGGGATCAGGAGCTGGATTCTGCCAGCTTCTGCAGCATCAGGCTGAACTTCTGATGCCAAGAGGAGACAGCACGTACTTCCTATACTTCCCTCTTTCTTTGCTTCCAATAAAATTTCAGTCTCTATGTCTCGTGTATAGTTCAATGGGCTCCAATTTTGTGTTTATCAGGTAAGGACCTTGACCATCAGGAAGGATGAGATATCTGAAGGTCCACCAAACATGACCTAAAATATGTACAGGGCAAAGTCAATGCATGTGGCCTTTAGGCATTTGTGCAGTGCCAGGAACAGTGGAGTGCTCCCTGGAGGAGCAAAGGAGGGGTGATCTCAGAGAAACAGAATGGGCATGCCCATGGGCTGGGCTACAGAGTAGATTTGTTCATGGAGGATCTGTAAGTCTGACATGCCCGAGTCCTTCCTTCTAAGTGTATTATGCCCTCCAGATATTCCTTACAAAGAGCTTAGGGCTGTGTGGGGCAGAATGGCCCTTGCCTCCCATGGGTCTTGTTGTGTAAACTTTGTCTAAGAAGGCAAAAACACACATCTGCTCACCTTAGATACTGCACTGATGAGAGGCCAGCGTAGAATTGCCCCAGAGTTACACTTGGAGAACTAAAAAGTGTATTTCCTTCCCAAAGTTTGAATTAGGGATTCCTTATAGGAGCAGGGGTGAGTCCACAGTGGCAACTTCACCAAAAGATATCACTAACTCTGTACCACAACTTCCCCGTAGCTTCCTAGAAGGTTTTTCTCTCCAGTTAGCCTTCCACACTGCATATATTCTAAAGCAACTCCTAAGAACACAGTGGGGACAGAATTACATGCAGATTGAGGAATGTGCAAGATGGAAGGAATGGAAACTCAGGAGAGTGTCTGTTGGTACATCTCCTCCGTCTATGAGGATTCTCAGATAGACCTAATCTTGAGTAGTCACAGCTGCCACTCACAATGGTGGTGGGTTTATACTTGATGGACAACACTTCACAGCAGGTCTGACCAGGAGCTCTGCAGCCTCCTCTGTATTACAGGAAGCAGGTAGTAGCCCATTCTTCTGGGTCTTTGGCATGACAGAACTACCCAGGGGCTGTGAGCTTCCCAGGAGTCTCACCCACTAGTGAACTATGTTGCAAACTCAGATGCCCTTTATACCACCCTACATCTTGGGCAAGGCAAGAAGTGTTTGGTTTCTCTGGGAATGGGAATAATGGGTGTGGACCTTGACTGGTACCCTGAATATCCTTACACACTAGACTACAGAGTGAAGTCAGGCTGGCCTTCTTCTACTGAGAGAGAACAAACCATGGGATGGGGACAGTGTCAGGGTGGACAACATTCATAGGCAAACAGCTAGTGGTTTGGTCCTCAGAGGGTTTCACACCAGCCTGCATGAAGACACAGGATTCATGTATATTGTGAACCAGCAGACAAGTTAAGAAGCCAAAATCTCTGCCTTGGGAATTCACTGAGGTCTTTCCTGGATCAGGGTGCATATAAGGAGGAATTCACTTTTGTAGCCAGCCCTCCAGTGACCTCAGGGAAATGAGGCTCCTTGTAGATTGCAGCCTCAGTACTGAGAACATCTTTGAAGACTGAGTCATAGGGTGGCTTTCTGTGAGACACTGTGGAGGAGAGCTGGATCTAAGGATCACTGGGTATATAGCTAGTTTATTAGGCTCCATATATGTTGATTAAGATGTGCTCTAAAGGTAGTGTATCTCACTCTGGGGTAATCAGAGTTGTGTGTATGGTCTCAGAGTGTGAGAGCAAAGCATAGCTGTTGGTGTGATTGGACTCAATAGATATTTAGGAACACAAGGAAGTGACTGGTCTCCATCTCTCCCCTCAATGCTGTCTCAACATGTCAATGTTTCCACAATCTTATTCCATGGGGTTACATCTTTCATACCTCAAATAAGAACATCTCTGAAGTAGAAAATTCTGTATAATACATTGTGACATACAAGTACATAAATGGACTAATAATGATATTTTGACACTGTCTTATTTAGGATTTCTATTTTTGTGAAGAGATACCATGACATATCATGAAGAAAAATGTTTAATTTAGGTGTGTCACTTACAGTTCAGAGGTTCAGTCCTTTATCATTATGGCAGGGAGCATGATATCATGAAGGCAGACACAGTGTTTGAGAAGGAGCTGCTACATGTTGATATACAGGTAATAGGAAATAGACTGAGTGTCATACTGTGTGAAGCTTGAGCAAAAGAGATCTCAAAGCTTACCCCAACAGTAACACAGTGTAGTATGAGGTTTCTGGCCCGGACTTTTGGGCCTAACTTCAAGGTTTAGGACCCACAGACCCACAGACCAGCAGACCTGCAGTCCCACAGAGACACACAGAAGCTTACTATAATTTTAGGCTGATCAGTCTCATGCCCAGGCATACAGCTTGCTAGCTCTCTACCCTTCATCTAACCCATGTCTCTTATCTTGTTCAGCAATGTGGCTCAGTATCTTTCTTTAGAGCAGCATGCTTGTCCTCTGCTTCTTCTGGCTTCTCTCTGGAATTCTGCTCTGTGCTTCCTGTTCTCAGAGTTTTCTTAGTCTGGTAGCCCCACCCACACTTCCTGCCTGCCTTTGGCCCATCAGTACTTTTTATTAAACCAGTGGGTGGGACAATTATTTACCATGAAACAACACAATACCCCTACATATCCCCTTTTCTCCTTTTAAAACAAAAAGAACTCCACATCTAATATTCCCCCCCTTATCTATAACAACTTATAAACAACACTGTAAATAAACACAAACATCCATAATCCATGTTTTGGGAATGTGGGCATCATTCTCTAGGCTACTTCCTGCTGAATGGGGATGCCGACAATCTCATGGGAATCCAAAGGAAAACGTAGGATTATAGACAAGTCTTTAGTGGAATAGTCTGTAAGACTGGGTCATCTCAGCCAGTCTCCTTGAAATTGTTCTGGATACATAGCTTGGGAAACTTCAACAGAGGTGTTCTGAAATGCTGAATATTCTGGTTCATCCATTTCCATTGAAGATTTTTCAGGGGGTCTTCCTCTATCAAACTTTATGTTCTTTATCCAGAAATAAATCCACAGTCTTTAATTTTCTGTGAAAATAAAAGAAAAACCTCTTCTCCAAAGTAGCATATCTTTGGATTTCAATTTTAAAGTCAACTCATTCACAAAATATATAGGTTGAATTAATCCAACAGCATTTATAATCAACTGTTTTTCAGCAGCTTTTATTACATCATTTTCAGTCAAGAGGCTTAAAGATAAGACAATAACATACAGTATCCAGACATTCTTTGTTTTTTCCATCTTTATGTGGCTTATTTTTCTTTCTTTCTTTCTTTCTTTCTTTCTTTCTTTCTTTCTTTCTTTCTTTCTTTCTTCCTTCCTTCCTTTCTTTCTTTCTTCCTTTCTTTCTTTCTTTCTTTTCTTCCTTCCTTCCTTTCTTCTTTCTTTCTTTCTTTCTTTCTTCCTTCCTTCCTTCCTTCCTTCCTCCCTCCCTCCCTCCCTCCATTTCTTTCTTTCTTTCTTTCTTTCTTTTTTCTTTTTCTCTCTCTCTTCCTTCCTTCCTTCATTTCTTTCTTCCTTTATTCATTCCTTCCTTCCTTTCTTTCTTTCTTTCTATTTTACTCTATTTCTTTTTAAGGGCTTTTTCTACCTTTCTTTTTTCTTTCTCTAAACCTATGTATCTATATTTTCAACACACTCTAAACCACTTAGAGTTTTTTTAAACTGTCTTTACTGAATATTTATTTCTTAACTTTTTCTGTTTCTGACCACACCTTTAATCTGCCACTGTCTCTGACTACACCTTTGTTTGGCTAGGATGATTAACTCCACCCAGATTCTTCTATTTCTTTCAGTTTCTGAACACACCTTTAATCTGCTAAGATTCAAGGTTTGTAGGATGGGTGGATGGCTCCACTCAGCTCCTAGTCTAATTCATAGAATTTATCATTTTAGCCCAGGTACTCTGGGAATTTTAGGGTCCATATAATTACCAAATAATCTTTGTCATCTGCTGCTCATTAACTCCATTTAAGTATTAGGCAGCAGGGCCTCTTAAAAGACTCACAAGTGTTTTGCCTCTAAGGCTGAATCAGGAAGCTTCTCTTAAAAAAAACCAAGCTTCAGTTTCCCTCAGGCAAACAGAGCTGATCCATGAAAACATCAACACTAGAAAGCCATCTTTGATTCTGTTCCCTTTTTGTACTTATGAACATAAACCTTAAATAAATCATTTATAACCTTTTCCTTATATTGAGGGTCCTGTGAGACTTCAGGAACCAGCCATTTTACACCTTAAGCTGCATTCCAAAAGCCCACCATTGTAGCTCAAGCCCACATGCCTACCAGGGCATCTCTGTACCACGGCTCACGTGGGAGACACAATTCAGAGGCTGCTTTGGGCTCTAGACCATTTTTAAGCTTTCTATGAATTTATGTGGGCATATTTGACCCACGTTGGGCTGCCATTCGTAGTATGAGGTTTCTGGCCTGGACTTTCCGGCCTAACTTCAAGGTTTAGGACCCACAGACCCACTAACCCACAGACCTGCAGTCCCACAGAGACACACAGAGGCTTACTATAATTTTAGGCTGATCAGCCTCATGCCCAGGAATACAGCTTGCTAGTTCTCTACCCTTCATATAACCCATGTCTCTTATCTTATTCAGCAATGTGGCTCGGTATCTTTCTTTAGAGCAGCATGGTTGTCCTCTGCTTCTTCTGTCCTCTCTGGCATTCTGCTGTGCTTCCTGTTCTCAGAGTTATTAGTCTGGTAGCCCCACCCACACTTCCTGCCTGCCTTTGGCCCATCAGTGTTTTTTTTAAACCAGTGGGTGGGACAATTATTTACCATGAAACAAAACAATACACCTAAAACAGTTCTTCAAACAGGATTCTACCTTCTAATAGTGTCACTAACTTTAATGGCCATTTTTTTCAAACTACCATGTTTCACTCCCTAGCCTCCAAATGCTTGTAGCCATATCACAGTGTAAAAATATGTTCAGTCCAACTGTAAAAATCCATGTGGTCTATAACAACCTCAAACTTATTTAAAAGTCTAAAGTTCAAAGTCTCTTCTGAGATCTATGCAAGCTTTTAACTCTAATCTCATATGAAATCAAAATAAAAAACTATATCATATGATTCTAACACATAATGATAAAGGATATATATTAATACCTCAAAACAGAGAAGAGAGCACAGTGAGGAAATACTGGACCAATGCAGACCAAAATCCATCCATGCAGATGTATGATGTAAAATACTCTTTGGATATCCAACTTGTTCTGCTCTGTTGACTACAGCATGTATCTTTCTCATTGGCTGGTTCTATTTCATGTTAGCAGTTTTTCTCAACATGTGTCCCACTGCTCTTACATCTCCAACATCTTGGGTTCTCTAAGACAATCCAGTTTTTAGCTTCATGGTTTTGTGTAATGGCATCTTTAGGCTTCCAGTCATGGATACCCCAGGACATTCCTGGACTCAATGGCTTTTCTTAGTTTTGGGGACAAATCACATAATCCTGTTCTGCTATCCTTAACTCCAGAACCATCTGGCTGAAGCTTCCAAATTCAGCTGCTTGTTGGGGCTGAAACATGGCCCCTTTGTTCAATTATGTCTTTACAAGATTTCTTTCCTTCATTGCCTAAGTGTGGATGTCCCGAAACTGTATCTCTAGACCAGGTTGACTTTAAACTCAGAGATCTGATAGCCTCAGCTTTCTGACTACTGAAATTAAAAATATACTCCAGCAACACAGTTCCAAGCTTTTATTTTGTTTCTTTTCACAAATTAAAAATTAAGCAGGATGGATTTTGCCCTGAGGTCATCCTTATTTTCATTACTAAATCTGTTTATCTCCTTTAACAAATGATTCAGTTATATTCTACTTCTTGGTCATTTCATCAATCTGTACATTTTGTATATTTTTTTTTGCTCAGCTTGCTCCTTTTAAGTATAAATCTTCATTAGTATTACTACTAATAACCATTAAACAGAGTCTACTACTTAGAGATTTTCTCTGCCTATGAAATTATTTCAAAACTCTTTACTTGTGTCGCAAGTAGACTTTGGACTACAGCAAAAAAAAAAATCCATATTCTTCACCAAAATGTCACAAGAATGATCTCTAGGCAAAATAATAAAATTTTTCTCTCCTGAAAAACCCTTGAACTGGCACCACATATTTCAAGTGATGTGGAGGAGAAGAAGAAAGAGAAATGTGGTCAGTATGTAAAATAAATAAAAACACTGTTTAAATAAAATAAAAAAGGTATAAGACACCACCACCACAAAAAATCCAAACCAGTTCCTAGTTGATTCTCAGTACCCACTTCTATCTTAGGGTTTCTATTGCTGTTAAGAAACACAGTGACCATGGCAATGCTTATAAAGTAAAACCTTTAGTTGAGGTGGTTCACTTACAGTTTTCAGGCTTAGTCCATTATTATCATGGAGGGGAACATGGGGGTGTATAGGCAGACATGGTGCTAGAGAAGAAACTGCTACATGTTGATATGCAGGCAACAGGAAGTAAACTGAGCACCAAGAAAAGCTTGAACAAAAGAGACCCCCATACCTGTCTTCACAGTGAAACACTTCCTTAAACAATAGTACCACTACCTTTGGAGTCTATTTTCCCATTTTTTGAAAAAATACTTAATCATTAATAAAATTACTTTTACATATTCTCCATGGTTCCCCCTCATCCCTCTTTTCTAACCACCATCGCCTCCTTCCCCTCAATCCCACCTTCCATCCATACTTCAAAGGCAGTAAGGCCTCACCTGAGTAGTCACCACAGGTTAACATACCAAGTTGTGGCAGGACCAATCCTTTCCTCCCCAATGCCGAGCAAGTCACCCCACCATACAGAGCGGGCTCTAAAAAGCCAGTTTATATGTCTGGAATAATTCCTGGTCCTATAGCCAGGGGTCTGTTAAAAGCTTGAATAATGTAACAGTCACCTTTATTCATAGAGCCTAGGTCAGTCCCATGCAGGCTCTCCAGCTGTCAGTTCAGAGTCCATGAGCTCCCATTGTTCAGGTCAACTGTCCCTGTGGTTTTCTCCATTGTTCTCTTGACACTCCTTGCTCCTCCCTTTAACTGAATTTCAGGAGTTTGCTTAAGTGCTTATTTGAGGATTTCTGCCTCTGCTTACATTAGATTCTATGATGACATCAATCTGACTACAGGGGAAGGGTAGTTCAGGAACCCTCTCCAGAATTGCTAGAAGTCTTAGCTTGGATGGAGCCCATTTCCTTTCAAGCCACCAAAGAAAGTTTTAAAAAGTAATCAAAAAGAATGAATCTTGACTTTTATGAGACACATTAGGATTTTCCTGTAGCAGACTACAACATTTAGTGCAATAGTCTGTCCGCAGGGCACCAAGATCCTTATATGGGCTGGGAGTGACTGCAAGTTGAACAACAATTCCCAGATCTCCAGTTCTTTGTGCCCTCTTCTACGTGGCACCAATCACAGCCTGAGCTCAGGCAGGCAACCTGTCTGGGAAAATGCCCAGATTTCTTTGAAGTCCAAGGATAAGTATGCATGAAAGCTCTAAAGACTACATGTTGGCAGCAGCTTGTGTGGTTATAGGGATGATAGAGGAATATATTATCAGGAGATAAGACAGCACTCACAGGTACTTTCCACAGAGAGAGCTCCCATCTCACATGGGGACAGACAGATATTTGGAGGTGATGGCCAGGGACCAGAAAGCTGCTGTGGGATATATAAGAGGCCATTGAGGAGGTAGATTCCCAATGTGTTGAGTCCAAATTGTCAAAATGTTTCTACTTAATGACTCTCTGAATTTGATTTCTGTCAGTTGTAAAGCCCCTGTTTCATCACTGATTTCAAGAGTTCTCTATATCTCTGTCTCTCTCCCTATCTCTCTGACTCTGTCTCTTTCTCAGCTAGATTGGTTAAGGAATTCACAAGTACACCATACAGAAAATTTGCCTTCACAGTGCCTACTTAGAATAATGCTCAACTTGTTAAAACATTTCAGTGGAAAGTTCTTCCACAAGGGATATTAAATAGTCTAATCTTGTGTCAATATTTTGTACAACAACCATCAGAAATAATTCATAGTTTTCTAAATTTATCACTATATGTAGTAGTGGGGTTTCTTGGTCTCGGGCAGCCAGAGGTCCAAGACCCACAGACCTGCCACCCGAGACTATCTCGGGTGGCCAGGGGCCTGGACCCACAGATCTGCCATGCCAGACCCCTTAGCCACCCAGCTGCCCACCGCTCAGGCCCCCAGAAATGACTCAGATGCTTATATTGACTTCATGCTGTTTGGCCAATGGCTCAGGCACATTGATAGCTAGCTCTTATATCTTAAATCAACACATTCTCTTTAATCTGTCAGCCACGTGGCCTGTGGCTCACCTGTGCTCCCTACATGTTGCTCCTTTGGGCTACAGTTTGGTCTGCCTCTGACTCCACTCTTCCTTTCCTACCTATTCTGATTCCTCCTCCTACTTCTTCTCTGGTGCCTGTCATGGCCCAAAACAGCTCCTTTATTTAGAGATTGATATTTACAGCATACAGAAAGGCATTCCCACATCACTTCCCCTTTTCTGTCTAATCAAAAAGGAAGGTTTCAATTTTAACATAGCAAAGTTACATATAACAAAATAGCTATCAAGCTAGAATTACAGTTACAATATCTAGTCTATTTGTATTTAACAAAATTAAAGAAAATATTCTATCATCTACCTTATCTTTATGAATCTAAAGTTTCATATCCAATATACCTTTCAAATGACTAAGAAAAACTGTACCTATAACTATCTAATCTTCAACTACATCAAAGACCACAGAAGGATATATTTACCCAAATAAACTGGAAGTGCAAGCAACTTCCAAAATCTAGAAAGGACAGAAATGACACCTATCTGCCTGGACAGTCACCCAAAGTTTCTTTATAAAGTTGGGGCATCCATCTTCAGCCTACAGGCCCAGAGTCTCTTTTCATTTTAGTGAAGCAGGAAATCTGGTCTGCCCATTCTGGCACAGTTCATCGAGTTGCTTCTCCTGAAGAATGTCTGACAGTTTTCTCTGCAAAGCAGGAACCTGAATGACCATCTTGGCTTGTTCTGCCAAAGTTCAGAGGTCATTTTCCTATGGAACCTGCATGTCCAGTTTAAACAGCATACTGTTAAGTGATCAATATAAGAACAGGTTCATGTCCAGTGGCTAACCATTGCCATAAATAGACTCCATATGCAGTTTCTTTGATGCCCATTTTTCTCCTGAAGAAGATTGGTGCTGCCAGAAACAAATCTGTCTCACTGTCCAGAAAAGTCTAAGTTCTTAAAATATTTTAAATGCCATATTCTGTAGGTCTTAGAAGTATTTGAAGATTACCTACCTAATTGAAATATATCTTTGTATATCTAAAAATCTAACTAACATGCTTTTTTAATTATCCATTACAATTCTAAATCAGTTACATAAACATCTTATCATAAACAAGAGTAGAAAAATACATACAGCGTAAAAGAATTGTCCTTAAATTTGTATCAATAAACCAAAATCTATACCAATGTAAAATATTTTGAGATTAACAACTGATTTCCTGATCTAAGTAAATTCAATAATCTAATTTTTTAAAAAATAATTTATATACCATATCCCCTTTTCTTCTTAGAACGAGATTAACTATGACCATTAACCATTTATAATTAAAACAAACATCTAGAAACAATATTTGGGGAATTTGGGCATAGTTTTCTATTACTACTTCCTGCTGATTAAGGAGCATTTAAAATCTCACGAATTGTTGAGACTGGATCATAATCTGTATTCTTGAAGTTGATACCGCCATCTCTTCCCATCAGAGATTTTTCTTCAGGGGGTCTTGGTTGATGAAACCATATTTGCCTGGAAGCAATCCATAGGCTCTCATCTTCTGTGGAAACAAAAGCAGAACTCTTCCAAAGAAATAAATCCTTAGACACAAATTTTGAAATCAAAATACCTTTAAAATATATATTCTTGTTTAACTTAGTAGCCTTTGCATTTGCAATCCATTGTCTTTCTGCAGTTAGCTCATTAACAGTTAAAAAATTAAAAGAAAACACAATAACAACCAAAATCCAGATTTTGTGTCTATTTTCCATCTTTACATGGCTTATTATATTTTTATTACTCTATTTCTCTTTTAAAAGACTTTACCTTATCTCATTTCTCTCTAAAGACTATGTACCTTCTCTCTTTTCTTTCTGAAGACTATGTAGCTTTTACACACATTGTAACCCGTTTACAGGTTTTTCTTTTCATCTGAATCTGTTCTATTGTGAATCCTTAATCATCTTCTAACCATAAGAGCTTTTAAAATACACTCTCTAAAAGAGCAACATAGTTTTTGCAGATTAGGCTAAATCACTAAGTTCTCTTAAAGAGATCACGTCTCTATTTGTGGCCAGGGAACAGATCAGACTAAAGAAAATGCGGGTATTAAGAAACTGTCTTTGTTTCCTTTTTGTTAAAAATAAACAGAAACTTTAAATCAATCACATGTTACTGAGTCTTCTGCAAGACTTTAGGAACCCGCCTGATTGCAGCATACACTGCCTGCCGCCAGTCCACTGGCGCCATTTTGAATGTGACCCAGACACCAAGCTTTCTTTGTACAATGACCCGCTTTAGATGCACAATTTGGAAGCTCCTTTGGCTCAGCTTCTGTGATCTAGAACCCTTTCTAATATTTCTCAGGCTTTAAGTGGATATTTGACCCACATTGGAGTGCCATCTGTTGCAGTGGGATTTCTGGGTCCCGGGTGGCTAGAGGTCCGAGACCCACAGACCTGCTGCCTGAGACTGTCTCAGGCAGCCAGAGGCCTGGACCCACAGATCTGCCATGCCAGACCCCTTAGCCACCCAGCCGCCCACCGCTCAGGCCCTCAGAAATGACTCAGATGCTTATATTGACTTCATTCTGTTTGGCATATGACTCAGGCACATTGCTAGCTAGCTCTTATATCTTAAATCAACCCATTCTCATTAATCTGTCTGCCACATGGCCCGTGGCTCACCTGTGTTCCTTACATGTTGCTCTTTTGGGCTACAGCTTGGTCTGCCTCTGACTCTGCCCTTCCTTTCCTACCTATTCTGATTCCTCCTCCTACTTCTTCTATGGTGCCTGTCATGGCCCAAAATAGCTCCTTTATTTAGAGATTGATATTCACAGCATACAGAAAGGCATTCCCACATCAACTATATGAATGTTGTCTTATTGGACAATTCTGAATCTGGTTTATATTTTAGTTATTTTGCCTCCTACACATTCTACCACAGGAATTTATATGCAGAGAAAAGATGCTTTTTTAGAATGGACATTTTTAGCGCACAAAGAGAGGAAAAACTTAAAGATCTATATAGAGAATGATTCTTAATTGATTCTGAAAGGAAATATGAGAATTTGTCAATTAGCTGAAATAGACCCAACAGAAACTGTGTTACCTTTTATTAATGCTGAAATTTCCATATTATGGACAGAAAGTTAACAGTGGCAAAGGGCTTGCAGTAATATTTTTTTGGAGAGATTAACCACAAATATCCTCCAAACAAAGGACTTCAGTTTATAAAAATAAATAATTGGATTCTTCCTCATATAGTAATAGGAACATCAATTTCTGGAGCCCCTACATTCTATACTGATATGAATAGAACAGAACAGGCATGCTAGAAGTCAGAAAAAACAAGTGAAGAGAGAAAATACGATTCAGTTAAAAAAATAGAGCTATATGCTATCATCAAGGTATTACTAATATTTCCTGAATCTTTTAATATAGATACTGACTCTCAATATGCAGAAAGAGTTGCTATCAGATGCTGTGTTTGGCTCACTAACATTCATCCACCAGGGACAGCTATGCCATCTGGCCCAGGTGAGGTGCAAAGCCCTTGCTTTTACTTCCAGTGGAAGGTATGTCAGTGGGTACAATCAGGTCTCCTGTTCTCATGTCCTCAGGACTGGCTCACTTGTGCCCTGACTACAAGGTTAGCTCCACTGTGCTGCCCTGGTGCATTGGAGGATCCTCTTGTTTGTGTGCTATAGTTTGTGAGTGGCAGGTCTAGTTCTCTGACTTTCATGATCCAGGGCCAGTTCCCTCTCCTGCCACAGGTATCAAGGGGTGGGTGGGAAGAAGGTATCTTTTCTTCACCCATGCCACCACTTGGCAGATGAGGGGGGTGTAGTTAGCTTTTCTGCATTCACTCCCTCAGGCAGGATCACCTGCATCTCTCTCAATGCGGTGTGCTGCTCAGGTGAGGTGAAAATCTGTGATGAGTTGTGGAGTCATCTCTCCTGAGTGTGGGGGTCAACTTTCTTGCTGAAATATCCTTCTGTAGTGGTCTAAGGCTCCAAATCAACCCAAGAAGGTGTAAGAGATAACAGCAAGGCAAGATTTAATGCATGGAAGCACAGAAGAAAAAGGAAAGGGGGATCTGATCTATCAGGGCTTCAGATCATACCTGGGAATTGAACTGTGACACTGAATGTTGGTTGAAGCAAGTATTTTTTTCCTTTTTTTAAAAAAAAATAATTACTTTTACATGCTCTTCATTGATCCCTCTTCCTCCTCTTTCCCACTCTCTCCCACACTTTCCATATCCTTCTACCCTATCCTCCTTTAACTTCTCAAAGGGGAGAAGGCTTTCCTTGAGCAGTCAACACAAGCTAACATATCAAGTTAACATATCTTCTCCTTCTGTATCAAGGCTGAGCAAGGTATCATACCATTGGGAGTGAGCTCCAAAAAGCTAGTTTATATAACCAGGATATTTCCTGGTCCCACTACCAAGGAGGCACCAACAGCTTGATCAGGGCAATTTTCTCCCTAGTTTGGAGCATTCAGGGGGCCTAGTGTGGACCCATGCAGGTGCTCCAGCTGTCTGTCCAGAGTCTTTGAGCTCCCATTAGTTTACATCAGCTGTGTTTTTTTTTCCTCCATTGTGCTCTTGACCCATTGTTCACTTCCGCAGTTGCTCCTCCCTCTCTTCAACCATATTTGGCCAAGTGCTGAACTGTGGGTATCTACATATGCTTCCATCAGTCATCGAATATAGGTTCTATGATGACAATTAGAGTAGTCATCAATATGACTATAGGGGAAGGCTTGTTCAGACACCCTCTCCAGCATTGCCAAGGGACATATCTGGGCCCTCCTCATGGGTTACTGTTGATGAAACAAGTATTTAAGTACAAAAATTATCAATATTTTTTTCAAAGTTACAGTCATATTTTCACTAACAGGATTTTAAAGATCAGGAGCTTCCTTAAATATTCCATCATTTTCAGTCATTATGAAATGCAAGCCTTTCATTCTAACCAATCAGGTCTACTTGTTCTTTATGTTGTTAGATACATCCATAATGGTTATAGAAAACTAAAGATGTATTATAATTCTTTCTACAGTGTAATGACGAGGTGGGTCAGCTATTGGAAGGTTGGAAGATCCCCTAGAGTCTGGGAACCTAAACTTTGTAAAATAAAATCTGAAGTCAAAATGGCAGTACTTCACACAAGGTGCTTTTTACCTGTTTTCAGCATTCTGACTTTATCACACATGGTTCTTACAATCTGTTGTGGTAACTTGGGCCATGGACATCAGCGTAGACCCCAACTGCAGCAAGACAATTGAAACACAAATTCTAGTTGGTATTTAATGAAAACTCAATGCCAGACATTGGAGAATATCTGGAATATCAGAAAGAGTAAACAAACCAGTAATTTCTCAATCAGCCAACATCCCAGGGTAAAATCTATCTTCAAGAGTCACTCAGGCAACTTACCAGAGTAAAAGCTATACTCCAGATTCCTCAGCCTTGCCCATCACTTCTGCAGAATATCTCAATGGCTTGCTATGCCTGACTTAAATACCTTCCTCTCCCAATTGCTTCACTCCCAGATTCAACTCTGCATCATAATTCTAGATTTGGATTAAAGACATGAACTACTACTGTTTGGTAGATAGGCCTTGAACAAACATAAACAGAAAGATCTCTGTTTCTAGACTTTTGGAATTAAAGGCATAGATCACCACTCTGTCTTTCCCATGCTGGGATTAAAGGTATAAGTTACCAACTGTCATTCCTGTGCTGGGATTAGAGGTATAAGTTACCACTCTCTGACTCCCTGGCTTGACTGTGAATAAATCTTTTCTCTGACACTGCCAGCTGATTTTACTAAATATAAAATATATGACCAAAGAACACCAGGGATGTATCCCTGCTTACGTTCTGTAGAAGTAAAAAGTTCTTTGGCTGCTAGTCTGTCAGACTGCAAGACTCTTCCAATTAATATGGCCTGACTCTTTCCTTCTCCTGCCAACTCCTTATAGCCTCTGCTGGGACGTGTCTACTATTGGGAATGGCTCCTCAGTGTCTTCTTCTCTGTCTATCTCTCCTTCAAACAAAACTAAGAAGTGGCCCATTTCTGATTCCTGCTGTCATTGCTCTTGCATCTTCAAATCATGCCATCATATACAGCTATACACTGGCATCAACGTTCATGAGTAAAGTTGGTCTTTAATTTTCTTTCTTTTTTGAGTCTTTGTGTATTTTGTGCATCAGGATGATTGTAGCCTCATAGAATTTTGTAATGTTCATTCTGTTTCTTTTTTTTGTAGAATAATTTGAGAAATATTGTCATTTGTTTTTCTTGGAAATTATAGAATTCTGCAATAAAACTGTCTGACCCCAGGATTTTTTGTTTGGAAACTCCTATAAAAGAAAAAGAAAACATATAATTGGTTTGACTTACAGTTTCAGAAGTTTAGTCCATTATCTTCATAGCATGACATGGTGAAATGTGGGCAAACATGGTGCTTGAGAAGGAGCTGAGAATTCTACACCTTGACCCACAGACAACAGTCTGAGTGTCACACTGAATACTGTTTGAGCAAAGGAAAATTTAATATCCATCCCAACAGTGACACATTTTATAACAAGCTCACAAACACTCCAAAGCCACATCTACCAATACTGACATTCCCTCTGAGCTAATGGAAGGGAATTACATTAAACTACCACACACAAGCTGAGCTTGGAGTCAATATTTCTCCACAAATAAGCATAAATTCCCCCATGTTAGTCCTCTTGAGTGGGCCCTGCATATTTGAAGGAGTGAATTGGAGGTGACTAGGGAGTACCCAGACCTGTAGTAACTAGGGGATGAAAGCAGGGTGAGGACTGGAATCTGGAGGTGCCAGCAATCTAATTTCAGAGCAGGAGAAAAAACAAGCTAATGCATTTAGGTGCTACAAGTGACTGCCAGGTCTCTTGAGGACAAATGGTAGAGAACTGTCTGGGGCTTGATCAGTGTAGGAGAGGCTCAGGCCTGAAGGGTCTAGGCCATCAGTTCTGCAGTCACAGGAAGAAAGAGAATAAAATCCATTCTTACCACTGTCCAAATCCAACATTCTATGCTTTGTTGATGGAATAATTCCAGCTAGTCTTCATGGTGTAAAGGGATATTATACACAAGGCTAATTTGTTCCTATCAGTGATCCAAATGACTAAAGGAAGAAAATATAAATATCCTTACCTCTGAAGGCTGATAAGGAGAGAATTCACGTTCACTTGGGGATAGTGTCACCTGGGTAGGTGAGAATCCTCAGAGGATTACAGGTTTGAGCCCACAGCAGTGATGATTCTCAGCATACTCAAGCACCCAAGAGGACTGGACAAATTTATATTCAGGTCAGTTGTAGAACTCTGCCTTCTCAGCCTAGCACCTGGAACCATCTTCTGCAGCAACTGTGATGACAAAAACCTTCCAGATGATATCTGGACACATTCCCTCAAATAAGCCTGGGTGGGACCTTAGGCCCTCAACTGACATTTCAGCCTACTGGATCTCCATAACAGATGCACATTGTACTAATTGCACAAGGCCTCATTTTAGAATATATAAAAGGATAACAAAGGGAAATCTCCATTTGTACAAGGTATAAGGAATTTGTCATCTATGCCACTGTGTGGCTTTTCAGTGGTATGGATGATTATGGGTCACCCACCCTACTGTTAACAATTCCTCACACTTAATAATTATGTAATCACATCATTCTTCAGTTAATTGAGTTGGTTTTCTGTGGGAACACTACATTGTTCTATTATATGTGCCTCCAGGGTAAAAAGATTGTTGTCTATTCACATGAAAGAGGCTATCAGAGGCTCAGGATGCTCCTGATCCCATATTGTCCCAGAAGCCTCTGCAGGAAGCTGGAGGGCAAAACATGTGTCATATCAATGATTGCCATGAACAGTATCCATACATCCTGGTCCATAATATGTTCATTCTGAGCTACTGTTATATCCTCTGAGGTTCTCTCTTCCATTCTTCCTTCAAGACACACATCTATTGTGGCTGAGACTCCATGGCTGGTAAAAATGAGGCCCAGGGTCTGGATAAGCTGACTGGACATAGTTTATGGGTATAGTAGCCTGGCCTTCAGGAACCTCATGCAAAGGCAAACGTGACCATAGGCATCACACTAAATCCTCCTGCTTCTGAGAATTTGGGAAGACAAAAGAAAGAGAGCCTGTCAGACTTTGTATAAAGAAAAGGCTTGTGGTGTGTAAAAGAACACAGTTTCCTGGTACTTCAGTTGAAATGTGGGGCAAATTTTTCCTTTCTATTTATCTGGACTTGGGAAGGAGCATGTTCATGCTCCACTTTCTCTATATTTGCAGATCTTGTGTCTGGACCTATATGCTTTTGGCTGTCCCAACCCCATGTTACCTAGTTGATAGAGATAGAAAAAGCCTCCCCTGCGTTCCTGGCTTTCCACATTCACAGAATACTTTACTTTCCCATTCCATGGTCCTCACACTGGGGCAAATATCCACCAGTAGGCATCAGAACTTGAGGGGATTACATAAATCCCAGGTTCTTGGACTAACCCACATTTGCTGACCTGACTGCCATGACCATGCTCAGCTTCACTTTCTCTCACTATCTCGCATGCGTGTTCTTACCTTATTCCCTCTCCACCATCCCCAGATGCCAAAACTGAGACTTGTGATCCTATGTGCAATAGCATATCACCTATGTAGTGATTCATGAGTGCCAATGATCAAAGTCAGGTCTGTGTGCCTCCTTACACCTGAGTAAAACAAAGCCAGGCATTATTTGATCACACTTAACACATAGAGGAGAGGATTATCTATAACCTTTACTGAAAACTGAAGCATTGGAAGATGCATATATATGACATGTCTTCTCTTGGCAGCTGGAATTCTATCCATAGTAGCAGAGGGTGAACACAATGGCCCCATCTCCCTGTTCCTGTGAAGACAGTGTGGTTCTTCTCTATGTATTAAATTTCTCTGGGTAACTCACAGGTACCTATTTACAAACAAAAGGAGGGGTATTTGAGAAGCATGTTTGTATGGTCATTGTCTTACAGAAAATTATGGATGGAATGTAATTAAAAATTAACAATGTCTTATCTCATTACCATCACATTTAGGGTGGATGATGTCTGTTTTGTTCAAACCTAGGTCTTCTACAGTATCTTCAAAATCCAATAGCATTGTTTGCTTTGGAGCCATGTGTCGACCTGAAGGACATGTGGGTAAGGAGCAAGAGGGCAGAGAAGACTTTTATGATAGGTGATTTACCCATGTATCACTAAGAGACTTTTTTCAGACCTGAGGGATTTCAGGCCATAAAAAGAGCATCCCCAGGTAAATATTCTTGAGCAAGAGGCAGGGAGGATAGGAGCAGCCCAGGGTGAATCACATTTACAACTTCTTTGGGATACTTGTCACCTGAGCACATGGGACTTCCATGAGACTGGAAGCTCCCATTGCACTCAACAAAGGCTGCTCAAAAAAGTCTCTCACATATTCATCATGGAAGGCATAAGTCATATTCAACCAATCCCACATCTATCCCCTGTACTCCCACTCAAACCTCATTATTGACCCATGGGCACCATGATCAACCTTCATGCATTTTTCCTAGAGGGAACTGTTGAATTTGACAACAGTGAGCTGTAAAAAGGAGAATATATAATAGTGACTGGCCAGTTCTTTTATAATTATGCTGCAAGCACCTATCAGCATGGCCGTATCTCTCAAGGTTGCTTTCAGTAGCCATTAGCTTCTCAAAAACACATCTTGAAAAAGGACCTTTTGGAAGTGACTTCTCTAGGTCCTTGTGCCAAATTTAAATTAGGGGAGTAACATCCATGAATGTCTAGAGGTTGTGGGTAGAAACCTGACCACTGGAGCTATTGGTCAAGATCTGATGGTATTTTTTTCTAGACTTTCTCTGTCTAGGCATGAGAGACCTGATAGGTCAAATTCAACACTTCCTCTAGGAAAAATGCAGGATGGTTGCCCATGGGTCAAGAATGTAGTTTGAATGGGAATATAGGTGGTAGATTTGGGATTGTCTTAATATGACTTATGTCTTTCGTCAATGAATATGTGAGAGCTTTTTTCTGAGCAGACTTTGTTGAGTGTAATGGGCCTGCCAATCTCATGGAATTCCCATCATTGGAATCTCAAGAGTGCAGAGACTACTGGTTGAAGACTGTGGGTGGTCAGGCTGACAAGGTGGGGCAGCACAGTACAACCCAATGTTTAGAAGAATCATAAGAGAAGAGCTATTGGGGAATATAAGCAGAGGTTAGAAATATGCTACCAACATTGAGGCTCTCAGTACTTAGTAATGATAGCACATGGAGGTTATGTCACTAACTAGCACTGGTGACTTTGCACCTAGTTACTCTTCATGGGTGCCCCAATGTCCAGAGCTCTTCTTTGGGAAGAGGGGGAGCCTGGGTCACTTAATCAGAATACCTGTGTTTCCCAAAATGTGACTGAATCCCATCTCTTAAGAAATATACAAATGTCTAAGTCCTGGTTTTCCTCTCACCTGGCAAATGTGTATGTGTGTGTGTGTGTGTGTGTGTGTGTGTGTGTGTGTGTGTGTGTGTGTGTGTGTGTGTGTAAATGATTGTATTGTTTGTTATTAACTGTGGTGACTGCAGAAACATGTCAATTGTCTTTCTCTACAGCTCTCAATATTGTTGCCTTGAGACACATTTAAATGTGTCAATGAAACAATATTTTGTTTCATTGAACTGGAACTTCATCATTTGGGTTGTCTAGGCAGCCATCTCTAAGAACTCGCTATGTCTTCCACATGATGGAGTCACAGGCATAGTCAGCCATGTCCAGTTATTTATGTGAACTCTTGTCACATTAATTCATATCTCCAGAGTAATAATTCTGAACAATTTCATTTTGTTAGATCTCACTACATTCTAAATTATCTGAAAAAAGGAGAGTAATCATTGACAAAGTTTTCTTCACTTAGTACTGGCTTAAACTATACCTGGAACCTTCCTTCACTGACTTGTCTCTCACTTCTTTTTTGATATGATGATAAGTGTGACTTTATCTCATACCTACTTGAATAAAGGGAGGAAACTTATGTACAACAGTTGTTGAGCAGGACTCTGTCCCCTACAAGATGGCAGTCCATGTCCTGATACCATGAGAATACCCCATTGTATACAAATGTTCCCCATATTCCAAGGGGAAAAAAAATCCAAGGAGATCCTTTCTTAGAACAGGGCTAGAAGAAAGGCAGACTGACAAGGGAAGGGAGGAGCAAGGTCTCAGTCAATGGGTGGGGGGGTAGTTGTGAGCCTTGTGCTTCAGGAATGATCTGGACAGGACTGAAGATAGACACACCAAAAGTTTACAAACACTTCTCTTAAAGACATGAGACACCTCAGGAAAGGCCCTTAGGTATGTGACTAGATAATAGGAGCAGAGTATAGTAACCTACTCTATATCCACTGCCAAAAAATTTCATGCCAATCTCTCATAATCTTATACAGGAAGAAACATACCCATAAGCATTGTCATCGTGTGGGTTAGATTGTTGATGCTGTTGACATGAAAGGCAATAGCAAAGTCTGTCCCACCAAGGAATTCAATGATGATTCTATGTTTTGGCCCTGAGGGATGAAATGGTCCATGTAGTCTTCACATCTCTTGCTCAAGGCTTTAGGAAAGGAAGAACATGAACCCAAGCACTTACAGATATAGAAATTACTAGGTTCATTTTTATCTTCATCCAGACCTATCTTGAATTCAACACACCCAGTGGGTTTTCTGTAACACAGGACAAAATCATGGCTCTCTCTCTGACAACAACCTTGTTGACATCTACAAAGTTATACAGAGATTTGACCCAAGACCCTCATTCTTATACATGTAGCAACTAGCCAATCTTCAGCACATGGACTGCTACACCCATGTCACCTCCTAGTGTGCTACACATCATGGGAGTTGGAAGCACCAGGAAGGGATGGTACACACCTGAAGAACTTCCCCATCTTCACAGTTCTGGATAAACTTCCTGCCAGATCAAGCCATTTTCCCTGGAGGCCAGATCCTGATTCTGCTACTATAGCTCCAAAGGTGTCTCCCAAAGGACAGAGACCCAATCCTGCCCTGCTTACCCCTGAGTACACACATGAAACTCAGAAATCTTGAAGGGTGTGAGCTTCTTTGATTGTACAGAAGTAAGCACAGCATCTATACCGGCTCTTGGGAGCAAGCAGCATAGGGGAAATAAAGCTTCATTCCTCTAGCAACTGTGGCAGGAGATTAGTATGTGATATGGGGCATTATGTAAGCAGCCAATGTCCTATGAACATCTCTCCTGTGCTTAGAGAAATCACCTGACACATTGCCCTGTCAATACAAGAGGGTTCCATGTCAACACAGAGTGTTTTACATTGGCCTGGAGCATGTTCATAGAGTAGAGCACAGGGAGGGTTTGTCCATAGATCCAAGAACAAAGAGGGCTGCCTGAGGTTGGTACTCACGAGACATTCATTCTAAACTCCAACTTGCTGAGAATGTTTTTCACAAATTTGAAGGGTGGCAGTGGGCTCAGCTTCTTCTTTGCAGATATAGGAAGGTTTCCTGCCCAGTGTGTTATGTACCACTTTCCTAGAAGCTAGAGAGTAAATCCATCATTATGAGAGAAAGAAAGGAAAGAGGAAGCCAAGCAAAGGAGTTCCAGGCAACAGCTGAGATGGGAAGACAGGTAAAGGGGAATGGGGTAGAGTTACTGTACCATCAGAGGAACACAATACTTCGAAGGATCATGCTCATGATTAACTCCTCTCTGTCATTAGCAGGCAGATACAGGGATCTTGAGTGGAAGATAGCATTTCAGGATCCCTGCACAGGTCCCACATAAATGGCAGAGAAAGGTCACCAAGAACATCAGACTAAGAGCATTATCAGAAGTTGGTTAGTCCCTTTACTTTACAAGTCTGAGGTGAAAAAGAAGGAGTTGAAATTACTCTTGGGAGACGTTAGACTAGAATAAGATGGAGGTATTTTAGATGAAGACAGATGTAACAGGAGGTATCTGGCCAAGACGAACCCCACAGACCTACAGTCAGAGATCAACTAGCTGGTCTCCACTGCTTAGGCCACCAAAAATGACTGAGACACTTATATTGATTTTATTCTGTTTGGCCTATTGCTCAGGCATACTTCTAAATAGCTCTTTCATCTTAATTCAACCCATTTCCACTAATCTGTCTTGCCACTTGACCCATGACTTACCTGTGTTATTGTTACATGTTGATTCTTGG
This sequence comes from Phyllotis vaccarum, assembly GCA_033318265.1. NCBI lineage: Eukaryota > Metazoa > Chordata > Mammalia > Rodentia > Cricetidae > Phyllotis > Phyllotis vaccarum. The sequence continues at coordinate 49,760,572 of JARWLC010000002.1, forward strand.
GTGGCTGGATGTGTCTCTGTCTGACTCCACCTTCCTCATACCTATGTTTTGATTTCCCCTATGGTGTTTGCCCTAGGCCAAAACATTTCCTTTATTTCACAGCATACAGTAAGACACTTCTGCATCAGATAAGTGCCCAGAATTGAGCTTAATCCATGGGGATGTTTGCCTCCAGATAAACTGAGTTTCCAGGAGGGGTCATAAAAGATCAGGGAAGCCATAGTGGGCATCCTTATGCAGCAGTGCCAGGGCTTAGAAGGAAGGCTGATTAGCTCAAGAATCTCTTGTCTTTTTAAAACACATAATCAATTTACACATCAAAACATCTTATAAAGTCCATCCCTCCAGAACCTCCCATACTAAGTAGTGCTCAGTCCTCTATAAACAGAAGTCCTCCATTGTGCACACATCTTGCATGAGGCTTTATTGAGAATCAGAAACTCTGAACAGAGTCATTCCTGTGGAATTAATCAAGGGTCATTAGAACACCACAGGCTGATGGAAGAGGCAGTGTGTCCTTGTAGCAAATGATGAGACAGATGCCTTCATAAACCATCCCTAGAGTTCTGGGTAACACAATGTGTGATATAAATAAAAGCCATGATGGAAAACAGACACTGAGTTGTAATGCAGGGTATCTCATGCATACTCACCTGTAGCTCTCATGAGCAGCCCTGAGACTTTAACCCAATTTGTAGGAATCCAGTTCACACATTCTCTCTGCCCAGCACACTCACCTTGTCACCAGTGGCAACAAATCTAGAATTTCTGTAGGATGATTGCTTTACAAAGGGGAGAGTCAGAACCACAGTCAACAGAAGTATCTGCATGGTCATCATGGTACCTCTATGCTTCTGGCCTCCATGCACTGAGTGAGACTTGATCTGCATGAAGCTCCCATCTAGCTTTAGGTGGTTGCACTGTTTTATTTGGACCTCATGAATACATGGCGCTAATTTCTGTAATTATCCACCTGCCTATGCTTTCACTCATTCTCAGGAAGCTCTGTCAGGAGAGAGAATGTTATCAGAATGGGAAGTGATACCTGAGATCCAAGAGCCTAGAGGATTACTGGCTGTGTTTTCACCAAATAAATGTTGCACCACAGTCTCTTCTGTCCCAGAACCTCTAGTTCCACAAGCAGCCTACAATCTTTCTCCATAAAGCAAAGCTGGGGAGAGCAGTGTAAACTTCAACAACAGTGCTCTGAGCTATGGTGTCACCCTGGCCCTCTGCCCTGTCTTTCTTCCTTCTCCCATGCTCATGATAGTGCTGCACACTTCCCTGACTCTCCACACACAGATAATCTCAACCAAGCTATAATCTGGGCCCTACAATGCACCTACATCCCAACTGGACCTTTCATAGAGCATCCAACCTCACTCTTCCCAGACTCCAAGAGAAGTTGGGAGGCAGGCACCTGACCATAGACCACTTGAAATTCCTACTTCTTACTTTTCTTCCATTCTCTGCCAGACAACAGTAAAAATACATCGCACATTTCTGTGTGCCTGTGTTTATTGAATGTGCATGTGTATCAGTATATCTGTGAGAGATTTCACATGAGTGTATTTGTTTGTGTTCATGTGTGCAAGTGTCTCCGTGTTCTAGAATTCTCTGCCTACTTGTGTGATCATGTGTCTGTGTGTTTCTCTGTCTACATTTATATCATTGTTTATATGTTTGAATATATTCTAGGTAAATGGTTGTGTGTTTTCCTGTGTGGCTAGCTAGTGTCATTGTTCCTATATGGAAATTTCAATGTGTATGGGACATTGTGTACACCTTTGTCTGTGTACATGTGTCTGTGTGGATTCTTGTCAAATGGTTGGGATGTGTGTGTGTGTGTGTGTGTGTGTGTGTATACACTTTTTGTATTTATGCATTAGTTTTTTAATTTTATGGTTTTAATTGGAAGTGTTCCATTTGCAATCATTGGGGTTTTTAATGGTTAACAATTTCTGAAAGCATTTGTTTTGGGAATTGTGGAACCACTGACATTGTGGCCTCAATAGACTATATTGATATAACTGGACTCCCCCTTGATCATCTGTCCTGAAAATTCAGATTTCTAATCCACCAAGGTGCAAAATTCCCACAAGTATTAGTATTAAGAATAAATAGAAAATTTACATTTTGAAAAGAGTATGGAGAATATAAATGTTACCAAAACTAAGCATAATGAAACCTAATATTAAGAATAATGGATGCAGAAGTCATTTTGGTGATACATGAAATTCAGAAGATCTTGAGGATACACTTTAAACTTGTATACTCAAATAAATTGGAAAAACAAAAGAAATAGTGTTCCACAATATGATTCACCAAAATGAAACAAGAGAACATGGAAAACAGTGTTATACAGTAAGCAGTGAGATTGTACAGCAATAAATTGTGTACCAACTGAACAAGACAGGGTCAAATATATTCAATGCTGAGTTCTATCATGAACAAATATAATGCTCTTGAACCCATTCCAGAGAGCAGAAAAGAGGGATGCTACCAAACTCTTTAGTGAAGCTGACATTAATTTGACGTACATGAGCTAAAAAATTATAAGTTGGTGTTCCTGTTCATTGTGGAGGCAAAAATTGTCAGTTACATTTAGACAAAGCATTAACAACATACCAATATGTTTTATTACTACCCATCTGGTCATATGTACACAAAAAAATAAATGTGATATGTCACAGTGATCAATTTAGGGACAGAAATGATACAATCACCTGAGATAGAGAGAAGCCCTCTGAGAAAAGCCAACCACACTTCATGATCATATCCCTTACAGAACTATTTATTGGAGGAGCAAATTCATGCAGACAGCATCATCCTAACCAGAGACAAATCAGAACAATATCACTGAAGTCAGCATAGACAGGGCTTCCTTCTTTCTTCTATCCTGTTGAAAACAGTTATTAAAGTATTAGAACATTAAGACAAGAGAAAAATAAAAAAGGATACAGATAGGAAATGAAGAAGTCAAAATATCAGCATTGGCTGAAGATATGGGCCTCTATATAGAAGACTTCAGAGACTCCACATGAAAATTTTAAGAACTAATAAACATTTTTACAAAAGCATCAGATTATAAAATTAACTTATAAAACCAGCAGCTTCCCCATAAGCCAATAAAGGTTTCTTGAAGAATGAAATAAAAAATATTTTCCAATTAGCATTGGATTCCAAATAATAAGTGAAATATTCTGAAATAAACCTACCAAAGTGAGTTAAAGACCTCAACAATGAAATTTTCATTGAGTAAAGAATGACTATTTTGAAACACAAAGGGAAAAATCAAAGAACAAACTGGAATGTGGAGAACTCCCTTCTGTATAGATTGGTAAAACCAATACTTGGTTAATGTCTGTATTATTCAAACCATCTATAGATTACCTAGAACCCTTCAAAATTATAGCACCTTTCTTTATGGAATGTAAGTGAAATTCAAAATTTTGAGGGTAAGCACAATAGACCCCAAATAGCCAAACAATCCTGAGAAACACGGACAATGTTGGCACTATCACCATATCAGATTAATATAACAGATCCTGATTTCAAGTTATATCACAGAACATCATGTTACTGGCAGAATAAAAGAGAGCCATGCATCATTGAAATTAAATAGAAAACACCTACACTAGGACCATCCTGACTCATTTATACAGATGCTATAAACCTACACTGGAGAAAAGAAGCTTTGTCAACACAAGTTTCTGGGTAGTGTAGTTAGTTCCTTTTACTCTTGGCTATTAGAGGATCAACCACCCAGCGCCCAAATAAACACACAGAGATTTTTTTCTTTTCCCTATTTAAAAGTTTTTATTAACATATCCACTACTGTTTCCCCTCCATCCCCTCTTCTGGTCATCCCCTTGCTTCCCACATGCCCCATCCCTATCCATTTCTCTGAGAGGGTAAGGACTCACAGGGTGAGTTAATACAGTCTGTTATATCAAGTTGAGGTAGGACCATGTCTTTCCCCCAGCTATCAAGGCTCAGCAACATATTCCTCTGTAGGGAATGGGCTCTATGTACTAGGAATTAATTGTGGTCCTACATCCAGAGACTCTCATAAAATGCCCCCACCATACAGCTGCCATTCACATTAAGAGGGCCTAGTTCAGTTCCATGGAGGATCCCTAGCTGTCATTTCAGAGTTAGTGAGCTCCCAGATAGCTTAGAGCAGCTGCCTGTATAGGTTTCCTGGGCATGATCTTAACCTTTTTGCTCATATAATCTCTTGTACCTCTCTTCACCTGGACCTGTTGCAAGGGGCTTCTTGGTCCCAGGTGGCCAGAGGCCCAGACCTACAGACTTGCATGCCAGACCCATTAGCCGCCCACTGCTGTGGCTCAGGCCCCCAGAAATGACTCAGATGCTTATATTAACTTTATGCTGTTTGGCCTATGGCTCAGACACATTGCTAGTTTGCTCTTACATCTTAAATCAACCCATTTCTATTAATCTGTCTGCCACGTGGCCTGTGGCTCACCTGTGTTCCTTACATGTTGCTCCTTGGGTGGCTTGCTTGATCTGCCATGACTCTGTCCTTCCTTTTCTACCTATTCTGATTTCTCTGCCTACCTTTTTTATGGTGTCTGTCAAGGGCCAAAACAGCACTTTTATTTAAAGATTGAGATTCACAGCATACAGAAAGGCATTCCCACATCACTTCCCCCTTTCTGTCTAATCCAAAAAGAAATGTTTCAATTTTAATATAGCAAAATTACATATAACAAAATAGCCATCAAGCAAGAATTATAGTTATAATATCTAGTCTATTTGTATTTAGCAATATTAAAGAAAATACTCTTATCGTCTAACTTATCCTTATGAATCTAAAGTTTTATATCTAATATACCTTTCAAATGACTAAGAAAAACTGTATCTATAACTATCTAATCTTCAACTACATCAAAGACCACAGAAGGATATATTTATCCAAGTAAACTGGAAGTGCAAGTGACTTCTAAAATCTAGAAAGGACAGAGATGACACCTATCTGCCAGGATAATCACCCAAAGTTCCTTTATAAAGTTGGGGCATCCATTTTAAGCGTATAGGCCCAGAGTCTCTTTTCATTTCAGTGAAGCAGGAAATCTGCTCTGCCCATTCTGATGCAGTTCATCAGTTGCTTCTCCTCAAGTTCTGAAGAATGTCTGACAGTTTTCTCTGTAAAGCAGGAACCTGAATGACCATCTTGGCTTATTCTATCAAAGTTCAGAGGTCATGTTCTTATGGAACCTGTATGTCTAGTTTAGTCATCATACTGTCAAGCAGTCAATATAAGAACAAGTTCTTGTCCAGTGGCTAACCATTGCCATAAAGAAAGTAGACTCTATATGGAGTTTCTTCAATGCCCATTTTTTCTCTTGAAGTATATTGGTGCTGCCTGGAGCAGATCTCTCTCACTGTCCAGAAAAGTCTAAGCTCTTAAAATATTTTAAATGCTATATTCTGTAGGTCTTAGAAGTGATTGAAGATTACCTATGAAATTGAATTATATCGTTGTATACCTAAAAATCTAACTAACATGCATTTCTTAATTATACATTACAATTTTAAATCAGTTACATAAACATTATATCTTAAACAAGAGTAGAAAAATACATACAACATAAGGGAATTGACCTTAAGTTTGTATCAATAAATCAAAATCCATACCAATGTAAAACATTTCAAGATTAACAGATGATTTCCTGATCTAAGTAAATTTAATAATATATTTTTTAAAAAATCATACATATACCATATACCCTTTTTCTTCTTAGAAAGAGAAACTATGACCATTAACCATTTATAATGAAAACAAACATTTATAAGGAATATTTTGGGAATTTGAGCTTAGTTTTCCATTACTACTTCCTGTTGACTAAGGGACATTGAAAATCTCACGAGTTTTTGAGACTGGATCATAGTCTGTAGCCCTGCTGATTTGTCCATCTCTTCCCATCAGAGGTTTATTCAGGGGGTCTTGGTTGATGAAACTATATTTGCCTGGAAGCAATCCACAGGTTCTCATCTTCTATGGAAACAAAAGCAGAACTCTTCCAAAGCAATAAATCCTTAGACACAAATTTCAGAATCAAAATACCTTTAAAATATATATTTTTGTTTAACTTAGTAGCCTTTACATTTGCAATCCATTGTCTTTCTGCAGTTAGCTCATTAACAGTTAAAAAATTAAAAGAAAACACAATAACAACCAAAATCCAGATTTTGTGTCAATTTTCCATCCTTACATGGTTTATTATATTTTTATTACTCCATTTCTCTTTTTTAAAGACTTTCTCTACCTTCCCTATTTTCTCTCTGAAGACTATGAACCTTTTACACACATTGTAACCTGTTTACAGGTTTTTCTTTCCATCTGAATCTGTTTTATTGTGAATTCTTAATCATCTTTCAACCATAAGAGCTTTTAAAATACTCTCACTCTCTTGCCACATAGTTTTTGCAGATACAGCTGAATCAGTAAGTTCTCTTAAAGCGACAATGTCTCTGTTTGTGGCCAGCAAACAAAACACTCTCAAGAAAATGCTGCTAATAAGAAGCCGTCTTTGTTTCCTTTTTGTTCAAAATAAACATAAATCTAAAATCAATCACATGCTACTGAGTCTACTGTGAGATTTCAGGAACCAGCCTGATTGCAGCTTATACTGCCTGCCACCAGTCTGCTGGTGCCATTTTGAATGTGACCCAGAGGCCACACTTTCTTTGTACAATGACCTGCTTCATATACTCAATTTGGAAGCTGCCTTGGCTCAGTTTCTGTGATCTAGAACCTTTTATAATCTTTCTCAGGCTTTAAGTGGATAATTGCCCCACGTTTGGTGCCATCTGTTGCAAGGGGTTTCTTGGTCCTAGGAGGCCATAGGCCCAGACCCACAGACTTGCATGCCAGATCCATTATCCATCCGCTGCTGCTGCTCAGGCCCCCAGAAATGACTCAGATGCTTATATTAACTTTATGCTGTTTGGCCTATGGCTCAGACACATTGCTAGTTTGCTCTTACATCTTAAATCAACCCACTTCTCTTAATCTGTCTGTCACGTGGCTCGTGGCTCACCTGTGTTCCTTACATGTTGCTTCTTGGGTGTTTTGCTCAATCTGCCCCTGACTCCATCCTTTTTATACCTATTCTGATTTCTCTGCCTATCTTTTCTATGGTGCCTGTCAAGGGCCAAAACAGCTCCTTTATTTAAAGATTGAGATTCACGGCATACAAAAAGGCATTCCCACATCATGGACTGGTAGTTGGGCCAAGTGCTTAACTCTGGATCTCTGCATCTGCTTCCATTAGTTACTAGATGAAGATTCTATAATGACAAATAGGGAGATCATCAATTTGATTATAGGAGAAAGTTTAAGCACCCTCTCCTCTATTGTTTAGAGTCTAAGCTAGAGTCATCTTTGTTGGCTCTTGACCACACATTTTTAATTTTTATTTCTGTAGTATCAGGTTTCTTTCTAACCACACAATGGATCCCTTTATCATGGTATCTCTTTCATTGTTCTCCTTCTCTGTCACTCCTTTCACTCAACTATCCCATTCCCTCATGTTCTCTTTCCACCTCTCCTTATCTCTTCCTTCCATCCTCTTAATTTACTCAGAAGATCTTCTCTATTTCCCCTTCCCAGGTGGTTCATGGATATCTCTCCCTTAGGTTCCTCCTGGCTACCTAGTTGCTCAGGGATTGTGGCTTGTAGCCTGCTATCTGTTGCTTAGGTTCTAAAATCCATTTGTGAGTGAATACATACCATGTTTGTCTTTCTAGGTTTGAGTTCTGCACTCAGGATGATTTTTTCTTCTAGATCTATCCATTTTCCTGCAAATTTCAGGATGTCATTCTTAAAACTGCTGTGAGGTACTCCATTTATAAAAAGATATCACATTTTAAAAATCCACTCTTCAGTTGAAGGGCATCTATATTATTTCTCTGTTCTGGCTATTAGAAATAATGCTGCTATTAACATAGTTGAGCAAATGTTCTTGTGGCAAGAATGTGCATCTTTTGAGTATATGGCCAATAGTGGCATTGATGGATAATTGGGGAGATTGATTCTCAGTTTTCTGAGAAACTATTATACTGATTTCCAAAGTTGCTGTTCAAGTTTATACTCCCACTAGCAATGAAAGGGTGTTGCCCCTATCCCACATTTTCCATAGCACAGGCTGTCATTAGAGTTTTAGCTCTTAGCTATTCTGACAGGTGTATTTCAGGGTTGTTTTAATTTGTATTTTCCTGATGGCTAAGAATGTTGAGAAGTTCTTTAAGTGTCTTTTGACCATTTGAGATTCTTCTGTTGAGAATTCTCTATCTCTGTACCCATTTTTTGAATTGGACTATTTGTTTTTCTGATCTCTTGTTTCTTGAGCTCATTATATATTTTGGAGAAAAGCCCTCAGTAAGATACAGGATTGGTGAACATCTTTTCTCATTCTATAGGCTGCAATTTTATCTTATTCACCACATTCTTTGCCTTTCAGAAGCTTCTTAGTCTCAGGAGGTACCATTGATTAATTGTTGTTCTCAGTGACTGTGCTACTAGTGTTATACTTAGGAACTGGTCTCCTGTGCCAGTGTGTTCAGGGATATGTCTCACTTTCTTTTCTATCAGTTCAGTGTAACTGTGTTTATGTTGAGGTCTTTGATCAACTCAGACTTGAGTTTATGTAGGGTGATTGACATGGATATATTTGAATTTTCTACATATCACCATCTAGTTATCCCAGCTGGTTGGCATATGTAAGTTGAAGATGATTTCTTTTTTCCATTGTATATTTTGAGCTTCTATGCCAATATATTTTATATTTAATAAAAATCAGCCTAATGTATGAGAGAACAGAATCACCCATAGTCAAACCATGAGGGTCATAGAGTGGTAACTCATACTTTTAATCCCATCATGGGAATAACAAGTGGTGACCTATGCCTTTAATTCCATAACTCAGTAGATAAGATCTTTCTGTGTTTATGTGACTTCAAGGCAAAATATCAAATAGTAGTAGCTCATACCTTTAACCTAACTCTAGGAATATGATGCAGACAGAGTTAACCCAGAAATGAAACAACTGGGTGAAGAAGATATTTAAGACAGGTGCAGGGAGACATTGAGGTGTATTGTGTAGAAGCAAGAAGGAGCAAGGCTCATGATTCATGAAGATAAATGTTATCCTGAGAAGGCAGCTTGGTGAGAATTGACTGTGGTCTGTTTCCTCTTGCTGAAATTCCAGCTTTCCCCCAATAAAAGGCCTAATTACTAAACAGTAGTAACTCACACCTTTAATCCTAACTCTAAGATTATGGTGCAGAGTTGAAAATTTAAATGAAAGAACTGGGCAAGAAAGATGTTTAAGGGAGATGTAGAAAGACATTAAGGTATACTGTAGAAACAATGAGCTAGGTTGAGGACTCTTAAAGATAGCTTTTACCCGATGAATTGGCTTGGTGAGAATTGACTCTGGTCTACTTACTCTCTCTGATATTCCAGCTTTTCCCAAATATCTGGCTCTGGGTTTCCATTAAATGTCAACTACAATTTCATGTTGCAAACTTATTCTTACTTATGAATGTCCAGCCTTAGCTTGACTTGTTTCTAGCCAGCTTTTCTAATTTAAATTATCTCATTTCTCTTTAACTATGTTCTATCTCTGGACTTTTACCTTTCTGTATTTTTATATCTATATATCTATATATATCTATATATCTATATCTATCTATATCTATCTCTATATCTATCTCTATCTCTATATATCTATATATCTATATATCTATATATCTATATATCTATATCTTTATCTATATCTATATCTATATCTATATTTGTCTTTCCTTCTTACTTTGTGGCTGGCTGTGTAACTGGGTACCTAGCCCCTGGCATTTTTCTCTCCTCCTTTTTTGTTCCTGGTTCTTCTTTTCCCTAGATCTTCTTTTTATTCTCTCTCCCTGCCAGCCCCACCTATTTCTCTCTCCTGTCTAGCCCTTGACTGTTCATCTCTTTATTAGATCAATCAGGTGTTTTATCCAAGAACACATATTCTACAGCTTGATTGTAACACATCTTGATATAATATTTCACAATGCCTAGTTTCTACATAACAAAGCAAGTTAAATCACAATGACAGCATCTTTGTCTCACTTTTGCTCTTAGTTTATTGGAAAAGCTTCTAGTGGCACAGCATGTGCTTTGAAATGAGGTAGATAGCTTTTCCTCCGAGTAGCTAAAACTAAACACAGTTCCATCCTCCTCCCTACAATGACTACTTGGGTTCCCTTAGAGTGTTTACATTAGGTATTTTGTTACAGCAGTGAGGAGGGTGTGGGAGCTCATATAGTGACTCAGTTTACTAACTAAAGAGTCTTTGCTGCCTCACAGAGTAAAAGTCACAATGATTCAGCTACTCTAGATTTTTAGTGAGTTCAGTTTACTCCTTGCTTTAGCATTAACAGTCTGGGACTAGTTTGATAAAACCCTGAGAAAGAATTCATTATGATCATGGTACTTAAGCTAGCAGAAGGCACAGGATGTCATAGTGAAGCTGCCAGGTGCCTGACTCAAGGACCACACAGGGTTTTCTCAAGATAGTGTTTGAATGCTCATACTGTGCTTTGTTTAAATTCTGATTTGACAATACCACTGTTTAGCATATACCCAAAGGATGCACATTATTAACCCAATGACATTAGCTCAACTATTTTCACAGCAGCAATATTCATAAAAGCCAGAACCTGAAAACAACTTAGACACCCCTTAACTGAAGAATTGATTTAAAAATAATGGTACCTCTACACAGTAAAGTACTACTCAGCAGTAAAAAAAAATGACATCCTAAAACTTGCAGGCAAATGTATGGATTTGGAGAGTATAATCCTGAGTGAGGTAACACAGGCCCAGAAAGATAGACATGATATGTACTCATTCATAAGTGGATTTTAGACATAAAACAAAGAATAAGCAGTCTGAAAACTACAACCCCCAACCAGCTAGGTAACAGGACACACTTAAGAGAGACACTCAGGGCACCTCCTGGGAAGGGGAAATAGAGAAATTCTCCTGAGTAAATTGGGATCATAAACTGAAGGAAGCAAAGGGAGGTTGGAACAAGTTGCAAGAGAAAGAGATGATTGAGTGGGATAAGCAACAGAGAGGAAGAATTATGAAATGAATATCTTGATAGAGGAAGTCACCATGAGGTTAGAAAGAAACCTGATGATAAAACCTTCCAAGAATATCCAAGATTCCCCTGGCTAGGACTCTAATAAATAGTGAAGAGGGTGCCTAAACAGGACTTCCCCTATATCAAATGAATGACCACTTTAATTGTCCTTATAGAATCTTCATCCAACAATGGATAGAGGCAGTAGCAGAGCTCCATAGCTAAGCACCAGGTTGAGCTCCCAGTCCAGCTGAAGAGAGAGAGAGAGAGAGAGAGAGAGAGAGAGAGAGAGAGAGAGAGAGAGAGAGAGAGAGAGAGAGAGAGAGAGAATATAAGCAAGGGGATCAGGATCATAAGGAGACCCACAGAGACAGCTGACAAGAGCTATTATGAGCTCACCGATTCAGAATCAATCACTGAGGAACCTTCATGGAAAATAACTAAACCCTAAGAATGTAGATGGCAGTCAAACAGTGTGGGCAGTTTGTGGAGCCTCTTGCTGTAAGATCAGAGTATATCCCTGGTGCATGCAACATCTAAGAGCCCATTCCCTAAAGAGGAACACCTAACTCAGCCTTGATACTGGGATGAGTGACTTGGACCTACCTCAACTGCATACGAAAGATCAAACTGCCTCACTTTGGGATTCCTTGCCCTCCCTGTGGAATGGGGGAGCAGTGAGGGAGGCTGAGAGATGATTGGGAGGAGGGAAGAAATGGAGAACAGTGGTAGATATGTGAAAAAAACTTTTAAATAAAAAATACATTCTGATTTGAAAATGTATATAAATGCTTTCAGAAAAAAAAAAAAAACTCAGTTTCTTTGTGGTTTCAAACCACAAGTCTCTCTGGATTTCTTTCCTACCTCATTTCATCTACAGCTGCATGCCTGCCCTGGTGACCCTGGGATTGTTGATTCTGTGAATTTTCTTATGGTGTCCTTGGCCCTTCTGGATACAATCTTTATTCCCATTCTTGCTCAAGATTCACCAAGTTCCAGCTATGGGTCTCTGTTTCCATCTATTTCTGGATGGAGCCTCTCTGATGGTGACCATGCCAAGTTCCTGCTTACAAGTATACAGAATACTGCTAAGAATAATTTCATTTATTTTTAGGCTGTTTTTGCTCCTTCATCTTATTTTATTTTCATTAAGAAATGTCATCTCCATAAATGTACACCCCTGCTCCCCCTCCCCTACCCCCTCCCAATCCCTCCCAGATAGCCCTCAGCCTTGCCCCTTCCCATCCACCCATTCAATACCCTAAAAGGGCTACAAGTCCCAAAGTGGGCCAGCCTAGAGGGGGCACATCCACTCCAAGCAAGTCTGATTCACTCATCCCAAAGTCAATGCTAGCTAGGTGTTACTCTTTGGGAATGGGCTCCAAGGTGCCAACCCATGAACAGGAACACATCTGATCACACCCCTCATGGCTCCACATGCTGCTCATACTAGTTGAAAGCCGCCTACCCAGGAGGGTCCAGCTCCCTCTTGATGGATCTCCAGTGGCAATTCCCCATTCAGTGAGCTCCCCAGAGCTCATCACCTTGGGAACCTTCTTCATAATCCCTATGCCCTTGCTCATACAGACTCTCCTCTCCTGTTCTCAGCTGTACCAGGAGCTCTGCCCATTGCTCAGTCATGGATCTGCACCTCCTCCATTTCCTGTTGAATGTAGGTTCTTTGATGACACTTAGGGTATTTACTCATTTGGTTATAGTGGAAGTACCATTTTGGCACTCTCTCCACCATTGTTTGTTGACTTGGCCAGGTACATCCTGGGACATTTCCCTAGCACCCAGTCTCTTTCCAACCTCACATTGGCTTCCTCTATTGAGATATACATCTCTTTATATCTAGCTCTTTGCTTCTCTCACTCAGCCATCTCCATCTTTCAATATTTGTTCCCAACTCTTCTTGGTTGCAACCCATTATGAACCCAATTTGCTTCTTTATATTCTCTTCTTAGGGGAATCTCTGGGTTCTTCTTAAATTCCTTCCTAAGTTAATCTCTCTTAAATTCCTTCTAATCCCAAGGTGTTCAGGGGTTGTGGTTTGTAGCTTTGGTATTTCTTGCTTTTTTTTTTCTATAATATACTAGGTCTCGGGGCCATCTAGCCTTTGGTTTCTGGTCCTTTAGGCAGAGTCAGGGGTGGGATCCATATTGTGGTATGAGCCTCAAATTGGACCAGTTTGGTTGGCCATTCCCAATATTTCTGGGCTACCTTTATCGCAGCACCTCTTGATGACAGAACAAATTTAATGTCTAAGGTCTTGTGGCTGGATTGGTGTCCCTCCTCTAACAGAAGTCTTGCCTGGTTATAGGAGATGGTTGGTTGAAGCTCCTTATCCCCCATTACTAGGAGCCTTAGCTAGGGTCACTCTCTTAAATTCCTGGAAGTTTGAATTGCGCTAGTTTCTACCTCACTCATGAAATGCTTCTTCCCCTTTTTAGTTGACTCTCCCTCTATCCTCCCACCACCTGATCCCTCCTGTTCCCCCTTCTACTCACCTGCCTGTGGTCCATCTACAATATCTGTTCCACTTCCCCTTACCTGGAGACTCATGCATCCCTCACTTGAGCTCTACTTGTTACTTATCCTCTCTGGGTCTATGGACCTTAACATAGTTATTATGTCTTACTTCACAGCTAATATTCACTTATAGTTTGAGTTCATACCCTGTTTGTCTTTCTAGATTTGGGTTACCTCACTGAACTTGATTTTTTAATTCATTTGCCTTCTAATTTTACAATATTATTTATTTTACAGTTAAGTAATATTCCACTGTATAAATATTCCACATTTTAAAAATCAATTCTTCAGTTAAGGGGCATCTGGGTTGTTCCCAGTTTCTGGCTATTATGAATAAAGCTTCTATGAACATAATTGAGCAAGCCTCTTTATGCTAGGATGAAGTGATTATTGAGTATATTCCCAGGACTGACATAGCTAGGTCTCAAGGTAGAATGATTTCTAATTTTCTGAGAAACTGCCATATTGATTTCCAAAGTGGCTGTACAAGTTTGCTCTCTCACCAGAACTGGAGGAGTGTTCCCCTTGCTCCACATCCTCTCCAGCATGAGCTATCACTACTGTTTCTGATCTTAGCTATTCTAACAAATGCAAGATGGAATCTCAGAGTCATTTCAATTTGCGTTTCCCTGATGGCTAAGGATGTTGAACATTTCTTCAAGTTATTCCAATCATTTGAGATTCTTCTGTTGAGAATTCTTGGTTTAGATGGGTACCCCATTTTTAATTTTACTATTTGATTAGTTTGTGTCTAGATTCTTGAGATCCTTATGCATTTTGGATATTATATATTATCAGATGTGGGGTTGGTGAAATCATCTCCCGTTCTGTAGGCTGCCGTCTTGTCCTATCGATGGTGTGTTTTGCCTTACAGAAGCTTTTCAATTTCATGAGGTCTCACTTATTAGTTGTTGATCTTAGTGTCTGCACTATTGGTCTTCAGGAAGTTGGCTCCTGTGCCAATGTGTTCAAAGCTACTTCCCCACTTCCCCTTCTATCAAGTTCAGTGTGTATGGTTTTATGCCAAGGTCTTTAATTCACTTGGACTTGTATTGCACAAATTCTGTTTCATTTTATAACAAAAACCTGGAGACAGATATCAGGGAAAAGCTGAAATTTCAGAGAGATAGGTAAACAAATCATTCCTGTGAGCTGACTCCTCAGGCCTCTCTCCAAGAATCCTCAGACTACAAGTCTCTGTTATAAGCCAAAAACAGCAGTGTCAGGCTAAGGGAGAAAATTCTGCCTCCTCCTGTCTTATCTTTCTTTCCCTGCCCAGCTATGTGATTTCCTGGCTCAACTTTCCTAGTGCTAGGATTAAAGGCCTATGATTAGAGGCATATGTTTCCCAAGGATTGGGAGCAGAAGCATGGGATCACAAGTGCTGGGGCTAAAGGTGTGAGCCACCATCACTTAGTTCTGTTAGGCCTTGAACTCACAGAGATTCAGACAGATCTCTGCCTTTTCAGTGACAGGATTAAAGCTTAAGTCACCAGTTCAAGGCCTGACTTTGTGGGTGGCTCTGTCCTCTGTTATTTCAGACTATTCTTATTAAATATTCATATATCACCACAGACTTGAGCTTTGTGCAGGGTGATTGATATAGATTTATTTGCATTCTTCTACATACTGAGATTCAATTAAGCCAGCACTATTTGTTGAAAATGCTTTATTTTTTCACTGTATAATTCTGATTCCTTTATTTTTTTTTTAAAAAAAGCATGTTTAAAGGGGTTTGGATTTATGTCTGGTTCTTCAATTTTATTCCATAGATAAATCTGCCCTTTTATGTCAATTCCACGAGGTTTTTATTACTACAGTTCTGTAGTATTTCTTGAAATCACAGGTGATGATAGCCCTCCAGAAGTTCTTTTATTATACAGAATTGTTTTGACAATCCTAGGATTTTGCTTTTCTATATGAGGTTGAGTATTATTCTTTCAAGCTTTATAAAAAATTGTGCTCGAATTTTGATAAGGATCACATTAAATTTGTAGATTGCTTTTGGTGTGATGGCCAGTTTTACTACATTGATCCTTCAAATTCATTAGCATGGGAGATCTTCCCATCTTCTGATATATTCTTTAATGTTTTTCTTCAAAAACTTGAAGTTCTTGTCATACAGATCTTTCACTAGCTTGGTTATAATCACTCCAAGATATTTTATAGTATTTGTGGCTATTGTGTAAGGTGATGCTTCCATGATTTCTTTCTCAGCCCATTGGTCATTTGTATATAGAGGAGCTACTATTCATTTTTAATTAATCTTGTATTCAGCCACTTTGCTGAAGGTGTTAATGAACTGTAGGAATTCCCAGGTAGTTTTTAGGGTCACTTATACTATTATATCATCTGTGAATAATGATACTTTAACTTCTCCCTTTCCAATCTGCATCCCCTTGATCTCCTTTTGTTGTCTTATTACTCTAGTTAAAACTTTCAGTACTATATTAAACAGATATTGAGAGATTAGTCCTATTATGTTAGTGGAATTGCTTTTGAGTTTCTCTCCATTTAATTTAATGCTATCAGGTTTCTGTAAAATAATTTTATTATGTTTAGGTATTTCCCCTGTATCCATGATCTTTCCAACTTTATTATGAAGAAATAGTGGATATTTTCAAAGGATTTTTAAAAAAATATCTAGTAAAATGATCACATAGGTTTTTTTTTTCCAGTTTGTTTATATGGTGGATTACTTTGACAGATTTTTTTGTATGTTGAACTATCCCAACATTTCTGGATTAAAGGCTACTTGATCATGCTTAATGATTTTTTAATGTGTTCTTGGATTTGGTTTATGAATATTTTATTAAATATTTTTGCATCAATATTCATTAATGAAATTGATCTGTAATTCTCTTTCTTTGTTGTGTCTATGTGGGTTGGGTATCAGGGTGACTGTGGCCTCACAGAAAGAATTTTGTAATCTTCTGTTTCTATTTTCTGAAATAATTTGAGGAGTATTGGTATTATTTCTTCTTAGAAAGTCCAGCTGAAGTCTTCATTAAATCTCTGGCCCAGGAAGATTTTTGGTTGGGAGACTGATGTGAGAATGCATTTGTGTGTGCTGTATCTTTAAATAAAAGTGCTGTGTTGGGTCATGGCGGGCACCATAGAAAAAGTGGGAGGAGAATCAGAGCTTAGGTGGAGAAGCAGGGTGGAGTCAGGCAGACCGAGCTGAAGCCGCCGAAAGAGCGACATGTAAAGAGACACGGGTGAGCCACGTGGGCCACGTGGCCCGCAGATTAATAGAAATGGGTTGATTTAAGATATAAGAGCTAGCTAGCAATGTGCCTGAGCCATAGGCCAAACAGCATGAAGTTAATATAGGCGTCTGAGTCGTTTCTGGGGACCAGGGCGGCGGGCGGATAAGCAGTCCGGGCGACAGATCTGTGGGTCCGGGACCTCTGGCGTACGGGACCCGAGAGAACTCACTACAACAGGAGACTTTTAATGACTTCCATTAATTCCTTAGGGTTATAGGTTTGTTTAAATTATCTGACTTTGACTTAACTTTGGTAAGTGATATCTATGAAGAAAATTGTTCATTTCATTTAGATTTTCAATGAATTCTAGGAAGTCTTTAATTTCTTTTTTTATTTCTTCCTTACTCCAGCAGTCATTCAGTAGAGAGTTTTTCAGTTTTCATAAGTTTGTAGGCTTTCTGTTGTTTCTGTTGTTTAAAATCCAGCTTTAATCTGTGATAGAGAAGACCTAATTCTAATTTGGGCATCATGGTCCCTGTACGTTGGACCTTGAGCTGAATACAGAGGAATAAGTGAGCTGAAAGGCAGCACGTATCTCTCTCTGCTTTCTGACTTTGGATGCTCTGTGATAAGCCTCCTACCACCATATCTTTCTGGCTATGATGGACGGTACCCTCAAACCACAAACCAAAATTAGTTTTTCATACTCAAGATGCTTCTTTCAAGCATTTGACCACAGCAACTAGAAAGCAACTAACAGGAAATCTATACTGAGTGTTTGAGAGAAACTGAGGCCAGAGTCATGAGAGCCCAACATTCCAGAAGTTTGAGGCAAACAAAATATTTCTTCTCCACAGATCAAGGGGTTAAGAAGCTAAAGAAAATATTCACACTCTTTTCAGATGCTGGTGTTTTCGTGGGATCTGAGCAGACAGTGGAGAAGGATTTTATGGAAGGCTAACAACAGGTTCTAGGAAGTCCTTGACCGACAGGTACAAAATGTTGATCAAACATAGTTTTCTGCTTTTGTTTTTCACTTGTCTCTTGCAAATAGTATGTTATGCAAGCCCAAGTCTAGTTATTGAGTGTTCACTGTATCTCTCCATCTGGCTAGAGCTCAGAAAACATGACAAGAGTCCTTGTGAACAATCTGACCATGTGATTTAAAGGTCTTTGGAATGAATTTGGTGAGAAGTGTGGATGAGAATGGAGATTTGGGCTAGTGAAGATTCAGAATGCTGTAAAAAAAAAGTTTAGAAGGCCATTTTGGTTAAAGTTTGGAAGACCAAGAATACCAAGGGAAATGTGGCAAGTGGAGGCCCAGCTAAAGAGGTGTCAGAGGACCAAGACTAGCTGGAGGCCACTTGTGTTACATACATATTGCATCAATTCTGCCTTCTTCCCAATGCAACATTTTAAGGCCTATGCTCTCACACCAAGGAAAAAGAGAAAGTGAAGACCTCCATGCAAGATGGAAAACTACAGCCTTCCTCTATGTGAATCAATAAATTAGTCAGAATAAGAGAAACAGATTTTTATCCCAAGAAACAAGGAGAAAGCTGCAGAAACTCATGAAAGTATAAAGGAAAAAGCTAGGGGTTAGAGTCACTGGAAGAGGTGTACTAAGGGAGAAGTAGGCTGATTAGCCTCAGCCATACAGCCACTGGCAGGGGGAAATGAAACAGGAATGACTTTCAAAATGCAAACCAGAACAGGGTCAAAAGTCTTATCCTCAGGAGAGGCTTCCAGTCTTCACAGGCTTCAAATCCAGTTTGAGGTTTTGGTAAGATACTGTTTTCCTCAAGTTTGGGGGTCAGTGATGGAGAAAATTCTCACTTTGCCACTCTGATTCAGAAGGCCATGGTCAGATGTCATCTTAAATGAAGAGTCTGTTGTTAAAAACTGAGCTACCCTAAGGTCTTAATCCTGGAGCATCCACAGGCTGAGACCCTCAGTTGTTGAAAATAAGAGAGCTAGAGTCTGGCAAGCCAAGGATTGTGTGCATCAGGAAGCTAGACTCAAGCCAGGAAGTATAAAGGCAGAGATTATCCCACAAAAGGGACCAGGAATAGATCTCATCATTTGAATATAAACTTAGACTTAGCTCAGAGCCTAAGGCCAGTGTGAAGATCAGTTCTGGAGCTATCTGACTGGCATTTGCTTCTGTAGAGCCAGAGTTCCAGAGGTATGCATGATGCCCATAGCTGCATCTCTCCAGTAGTAAGGTTAAGGCTCGAGAGGTCTGGAAAATAGAGTCAGGTCCTCTACCTGTGTCTACTTCAGTACTGTATCTACTCAGTACTGTATTCATTTTGGCACTTAATCTACTTCAGTGTTGTAGTTGCTTCCCATACTTCTAGTAAAGTAAAATATGTCCTACATGGAGTAGGGGCAAGATCAGAGTAGTGTCCAGAAGGCCAGAGAATCTGCACATCCCATGGAATGGAAGGCCAAGTGCTTCAAACAGAGGTCCCAGGTTGTGAAGAAGGGAAACTACACTGTGAAGACAGCTCTGGAGCACAACAGGTTCTTGGCCAGTTCATATGTAGCAACAGCATAAACCACAGAAAAGACAAGAGACCCCACATTCAAATGGTCCTCACCTCCCGTGCATATAACTGGCACTTTCTAATTCTGTACCCCCAAACAAGCCAGTTTTGCACTTTATTTTTTGAGGGGGACACTGGGGAGAGTACTTTTGAAGACAAAGTCTCCTTGTGTAGCCTTGGCTGTCCAGATGATCTCAGATTCACAGAAATCCACCTTCCTCTGCCTCCAAATGCTGAAATTAAAGACCAAAGCCACAAGGCCTCACCAATCTTAATTAGATTTTTAAAATTATTTTATGACTGTTTTGCCTGCATATACATGTATCAGATCCCCAGACCATAGTAGGGTGTCAGACCTTAATGCAACTGACTCCAGTGAAGTACCATACAAGCCATAAAACTCAGCACAGAGACAGCATCATCTGCCAAAAGGAAGACAAAGACCTAATCCTTCAAAATCTATAGCTCTGGAAAAGTCTCTAAATACACTAGCTAAATACCTTGCTTTTTAGGCTTCTGAGTTCTGATTGTGGTTAACTTTTCTTGGCAACTAAAATATGTCAGCCCATGGTTTGGTTTTTGTGTTTAAAAGCTCACCCTGAGAAAGGTTTGGGGCTATAGTGGGATCACAAATGCCCAGTATAGTTGCTGGAAGGCTAATAAAAACTTTCTACTGCCTTAAACCCATTTCCAAGTAGTCTTCTTGGTGAATACCCCACAATAATATACATGTGAACCACATATATGCCAGTTACCTGAGGAGACCAGAACATGGCATCAGATCCTCTGGAATTAAGAATCACAGACAATTGTGGGTACTATGTGGTGCTGGGTATTGAACCCATATCCTGTGGAAGAACAGCATGTGCTCCTAACTACTTGCTGAGCTTTCTCCCTTCCTTTTGTGGGGAAGATGAGGGGGTGTGTAAGGTGAGAATGAGGTGAGAGAGAAAGAGGTGGCTTTACATGAAAACAATGCCTATGGAGGCCAACAGAGGGCATCAGTTTTCCTGGAGCTGTAGTTATGTGAGTAGTCTGAAGTATGGGTGTAGGAAATGAAACTCAGGTCCTCTGAAGATGCTCTTAACCACTGAACCTTGTCTCTAGCCTCATTTCTTTACCTCTATTACCATCTGTAATCAAGACCCTGAGGAGTCTAGGAGCAGAGTCACATGTGTGTACCCCCACACCAGTGATGACAATGGCTGCAACTCCGTAGCTGTCTGCACAGCTTGCAGGCACCTCAACAGTCCCCAGGCTCTTCGTTCCTTTCATAAAGCTTAGGAGGGGCTTTTAAGAATCTTTGGAAACTTCCTCTCTCCAGATATGCAATGTTTATCTACTTCCAGAGTCTTAGGAGCATTTCCCTCCTGCTTGAAGAGACTGTTTCAGTTCAGAAAAAACTATTGAATGTCACATAACTAGTGTTTGGCTGTTTACTTGCTTGGTAGTTGAAGACAAACCCTTCCTGTGTCCAGACTGATAATGTGTATGGGCCATGGGGAATTAATACATGCTGGTGCCCCTTATGTGCATTGATGCCATGTGTGTGAGTGCTGGACCTTATCTGAAGACAAAAACTCCTGGGGCCTTAACCGGGAGAGCTTTTTCTGTCAAGAGTCTCTTTCTTCCTTCATAATAGCATGAAAACAAAGGTCTAGAGCAGTGTACTCAGAGCCAGGGTAGAGGCTAATTCTCCCTTTCCACCATAAGGCTCTTATTAAAGTGATGTGTTCATAGGGAGGGAGTAATTAAGGAAAGGGGTGGGAGAACAGGGATGTATGAGGGAGAGAAGGATAATGATGGATGCCGCGGACCGGCCCTCCTGGGGCACCAAGACCAAGGGAGAACACGGGTCGAAGGAGAGGAGAATGGGATTCGGCGAGTAAATGACAGACAGACACACTCAGAGGGTTGAGTTAATGCTGCTGCAACTTTACTGACTTTTTTAGGTGCTTATATACAGAAAGCAAAAGGGAACTTGGCAAGGCATTTAACCATGACATTTATGAGAACAGAACAATATGGGACATGTGCCATACATTGAATCTAGTACAAGCATTTGCTGGCTTGTGGTTAGGGGTAGGTGAGGCATGGCTAATGATTATAACTACTTATTAATCTTCTATGGGCATGGGCTGTGTCTTTTTGAGAAGTTTTTTGTATGTCCATTTTTCTTTTCATAGCCGAATGAACAGCGAGGGCATGACCCCAAAAGGCTTTTGAAAAAAGGGGGCCAACTAGTTTGTTCATTTTTGAGTTAAGCAGACACCAGGGTTTTTGCATACACTTTGATCTTTTAGAAAAAAGGGAAGTAAGTAATAATTTCTTTTTTATCTTTTGTATACTATTCACCTGTTGCCATGTTCATCATAAACTCTGTTACATTGAGTTGCTCTTAAGAATAGTCTCATTAATTTTTGTCTTAGGTGCTGTCTACTGTTTGCCATTAATCTTATATTGTACATATCTCCCTGGGAGAGCCCTGGAGAGAATTCTTGTTGATGCTTGTTTCTCTGAGTTACTGTGTTGTTTATGAGAATTTCTTACCAGTTGTTCTATTTCCACTAAGTCATTGGTTTTTAAGGAACCTTTTCAATTGTCTGAAATTAAGGAGGAGGTGCTTCCTCCTGTTTCTCATCATTGACTGTGTTAGTTTTTATTCCTGGCATTATAAATGGGTACATTTAGTCTCTGGTATAATACAATTAGCAGGAGCAAAGCAAACAAGAAAAAGATTAAGGAAAAATAGACTAGGTGCATTGTGGCCGAGAACGGGGTGACGAGGTCATTACACAAGCGCTGTATCAAGGAACCGGGGAATCGTTCGCTCCAAGAAGCTCTGGCTCACCAACATCCCACCATGAGGGCCACCTGATAGGCATTTCAGCTTACACCGGAGGCACGGTGGATGCAGCAGATGGAGAGAAGAAAGTCTATGTGAGGAGATGAATGGGAAGGTGTGGACTCATAAAGTAGCTCAGCTGTGAGACTAAACTTTATTTTTTTAATCAAAGAAAGCATTTAATTTGGGGCTTGTTAATATTTTTTGAGGGTTATTTCACAATTATCATGGTAGGAAGCAGATATATAGCCACTGGACAGACAGAACTCAGACTCCTAGCATATGCAATTACCCACTACTTAGGAAGGCCATTAGTATTTTGGTACTCTTAGTTAGGGTTGCGATTGCTGTGATGAATCACTATGACAAAAGATTCTTGGGTAAGAAAGGGTTTGGCTTACACTTTCATATCACTGCTTATCATTGAAGGAAATTAGGACAGGAACCCAAACAGGCAAGAAACCTGGAAGAAGCAGGAGCTCATGCAGAGGCCATTGAGGAATGCTGCTTACTGGCTTGCTCTCCATGGCTTCCTTAGCCCATTTTTTTAAAATACTCAGAACCACCAGCCCAAGGCTGGCCCCACGCACATCGGGTTGGGTCTTCCCACATCAATCCCTCAGAAAATGTCCTACAAACTTGTCTACAGTTCAATTTTATGTAGGCATTTTCTCAATAGAGGTTTCCTCCTCTCAGATGACTATGGCCTGTGTCAAATGAACACAAAACTAGTTAGAACATGCTTCTTAAATCCATAACCATGAAGCCTGAAGATGTGGCCATGGGGCCCATTAGGGTTTTAGTGTTGTATAAAGTTTCTGGCCTGGGCCTAGCCCTGGGATTCGGACCCACTCGTAGCCCCACTTCATCTTAGCACCAAGTAATCACACATGGCTTATATTAATTTTATGCTTATTGACCTTGGGCCCAGGTACACAACTTGCTAACTCTTTACTCTTAAACTAACCCATGATTCTTATGTTGAGTCATATGGTCAGTACCTTTTCTCAGAGCAGCATAGGTGTTCTCTGCATCTGCTTCTCTGGTGTCTCTGTGGCATCTCTGGTCTATTCTTCCTGTTCTCAGAGTTTTCCCAGTCTGGTAGCCCTACCCACACTTCCTGTCTTTCTTCAGCCAATCAGTATTTTTATTAAACTAGTAGGCGGGACAATTATTTACAATGTAACATAATTCCACTACACATCCCCTTTTCTCTTTTTAAATCAAGAACCCCAAATCTAATATCCCCTTTCTCCATTATCTATAACAACTTATAACTAACACTGTAAACAAAGATAAACATCCCATAATTCATTCTTTAGGAATGTGGGTGTAATTATCTAGGCTACTTTCTGTTGAATGGGGGTGCTGGCAATTTCATGGTGATCCAAAGAAAATTTAGGATTATGGACAAGTCCTTAGAGAAATAGTCTCTAAGTTTGGGTCATCTCAGACAGTATCCTTGAAATTGTTTTGGATGCAGAGCTCCAGAAGAAACTGTAACAGAGGTTCTGTGAAATGCTGAATCATCTGGGCTATCCATCTCTATTAGAGACTTTTCAGAGAGTCTTTCTTGATGAAACTTTATTTTCTTTAATCAGGAATAAATCTGCAGTCTCTCATTTTCTGTGGAAATACAAAGAAAACATCTTCTCCAAAGTAGTATATCTTTTGATTTCAATTTTAAAATCAACTCATTTACAAAATATATAGGTTGGGTTAATCCAGCAGCATTTATAATCAAATTTTTTTTTTAGCAACTCTTACTACTTCATTTTAAGTCAAAAAACTTAAAGGCAAGACAGTAACATACAGTATCCAGACACTCTTTGTAATTTCCATCTTTACATAGCTAATTATTATTATTTTTTTACTCTATTTCCTTTGTAAGGACTTTCTCTACCCTTTTTTTCTTTCAATCCTTCACACACACACACACACACACACACACACACACACACACACACACACACACACACTCTAAACCATTTAGAGTTTTTCTTTAAATCTGTGTTTACTATATGTCTCTTATTTCCTATTTTTTTCTGTTTCTGACCACAGCTTTGCTTGTCTAGGGTTGCTTACTCCACCCAGCTTCTTCTCTTTATGTTTTTGTCCACACCTATAATCTGTGAAGGTATGGCTAAGGATTATAGGCTTGGCTAGGGTGGCTGACTCCAACAAACTCCCTCTCTTTCTGTTTCTGACCACACCTTTAATCTGCCAAGGTGAGGCTAAGCATTAAAGGCTTCACTAGAGTGGTTGGCTGGCCCAACAGCTCCTAATTAACTTCATAGGTTTTATATTTTTAGTAGAGGATTTTTAGAACCCATAATTACCCCTCTGGGGGAACTTTGGGGTTTATATAATCACCAAGTAAAGCACTTCTGTCTGTTGCTCTTGAATTCTGTCTAAGTATTTGGCAGCAGAGCCTCTTAAAAACTCAAAAGTGCTCTACCTCTAAGCCTAAATCAGGAAGGCTCTCTTAAAAAAGCCAAGCCTCTGCTTGCCTCCAGCAAACAGAGCTGATCCAAGAAAACACCAGCACTAAAAAGACATCTTTGACTCTGTTCTTCTTTTTTCTTTAATAACAGAAATGGTAAATCCACCATATACAGCTCCCTGCTTACATTGAGGCTCAGGAACTGGTCTTGTTCAGCTTAAGATTCATGAATCAAACACATCATTTTGTAATTTAATCCCATACACCACTCAGTCTCCTTACCACAGCCCACTTGAGAGATACAACTTGGAAACTTCTTTTGGCTCCGTTTGTGTGCTCTAGACCATTTTTAAGTTTTCTATGGTTTTGTGTGGGGATATTTTTCCCATGTTGGGCATCATTTATTGTATTATTAAACTTTATTTATTATAAATATTTTTTAAACTTTTATTCATTTTATATATATGGATATTTTGCTTGCATGCATATCTGCACACTACATGTTCCTGGTGCCCAGAGAGATCAGAAGAGAGCATCAGATCCCCTAGTACCAGGGTTACAAATGGTTGTAAGCTACTATGTGGTTTCTGGGAACTAAACTCTGGGTCTTCTGCAAAAATAACAAGTGATCTTAACTGTTGAGCCATGTCTCCAGCCTGAGACCAAACATTAAAACCCAAATTCAGCACAACCCAGGCATTGTTAAAAGCTAGTGAATTGTCTTTTAGTTTTGAAGGTTTGCCATAATAAGTTTTGCCAACTTCATACAAACCTAGACATGCCTGGGAAGAGGGAACCCCAACTAAGGGAGCCTCTTCACTTATTGGCCAGTGAGCATGTCTGAGGGGCATTTCTGATGAGCAAGTATTTTTTACTGGGATTCCTATCAGGATTATGGATGAGGGAAACTTACAGAAATAGGGGCATCTCAAAAGCACCTGTACCACCCAAAGCCCACCCCAACATGATGACTGCTTCAGAATACTGCAGCCCTGGTGCTCTGCACAGCTTACAGCCTACTCTGAAGTCATAGAATGTTCTTTTCTCTGTGGATTGGCTGGTGAGATATCTCCATCAGCTGTTTACTCCTTTTATAAAAGGGGGAAAAGCCTCCTAGAATCTTCCAATTTTCCATTTCCCAGATATATGACCTTGTTTACCTCCTGAGCTTCTCACTTTCTGCCAGGAGGAATTGCTTAATTAAAGGGAACTGCCATATAACAGGTGCCACATGCTCCTACAGCAGACTCATATACAACTGGCTACAAGGTGTAGGAGTGGCCATAATCTCAGGAAGGATCCCACCCCTTCTTTCTGTGCAGGAACATCACCATCAACATGCCTGTTATACACATGACAGAGCTCTATGACAGTGGGTGACAGTGACATTGTTGTCTTCAAGCTTCTTTAATTTTGGTCTTTCTCTGCCTCAGGGGGATTTAGGGTCCCCACTCATCCTGACTTTTAGGATTAGAAGGATAACCAGGGGATATAGATATGAGATGTGCCATTGTAAGATCATCTGAGGGTTTAATCACTGTCCCCTAGTGAGGAAGTTCCTGAAGATAGTTAGCCGATCTCCACCATTTCTTGTTCTTTGTCTTGTTTCTTGAGTCATTTTCATCTTTACAACTTGTTTAGGACCCTGAACAAGACTAGAGAAAATCAAGCCTGTTCTGTTTATAAATTATTTTTATTAGCATATATTAATTATACATAATGATGAATTTCATTGTGTAGATATTTATGTGTATATAAACAATGCAATTTTATCATATTCACCCCATTGTACTCCCCACTCCTAAGCATCCATCCCCATCCCATTATCCTCTCCCACTCCTACTGATGCCTCCCAACCACCCTTCTCCATTCATGTTGTGTGTGTATGTAAAGTGTGTGTGTCTCTGTGTGTGTGTCTCTCTCTGTGTGTATATATATGTGTGTATGAGTTTAATCATGATTGTTTATAGAAGCATGGGTGAAAATTTGTTCATAGGAACATGTATACTTTATCAGTTGCTATAGCTCTGAAGAAATCTCTCTCACACCTGTCAACAGCATAAAAATCCTGAGGGAAGGATAGAGCCTCATGAGCTCCTTCCTGTGTTCTTTTCAATTATTTTATGTGTGTGGATATTTTTCTTGCATGTATGTCTGTGCACCACATGCACCACTAGTGCACATGGAGCAAGAAGATTGCACTGGATTCCCAGGAACTGGAGGTATATTAGTTGTAAAATACCATTTGGGTCCTGGGAACCCTGTCACTCTAGTGTCTCAGGAAATCTTAAGACACATCTGCCAATTCATCCTGGGGATAATCACAGACAGTAGTGAGTGCTACAGAGTCACTGGGTGCTATCAGAAGCTACCCTACATTCTTTTTGCCTCATGACCATTCAATTGCAAACCATTCAGATAGACAATGTACAATAGTGTGTTGAATCAAGTCAGGAGAGATCTTCACTGCAACTTGGATGTAGTGTGTATGGATGCCTTTTGTTGCCCCAAGAATTTAGGGCCAGTTGGCTTGAATGGTCTCTTTTTGGAATAATCTATCCATAGTTATCCAGGATTTGAGAGGATGTACTCTGACATGATTATTTCCCACTGATGATTTGAATGGGCATGCTGACATGGAATGTCTCAGGTTGTATTTGTCTCCACCTTTGTCAAACTCTTCTTGTCCCACTTGATTTTCAATTGACTTATTAAGTCATTGGCAAGTCTAGAAACATTGAAAGAGGGTATGAGTCCACAGATGCAGAAATTGCTTTATTTACTATATTGAGTATAGCCTTGGGCCTAGATCACAATGGCTTTTTGTTACTGATTGATTGATTGATTGATTGATCACTTGATTGATTGTCTTAGACGAGGTCTTATATGTAACCTTGACTGGAACTCAATATGTAGGACAGGCTGGCTTTGAGATCATAGATTCACCTGCCTCTGCTTTCTAAGTGCTGTGATTAAAACATGAGCCATTAGCCCAGAGTAAGAATGACTTTTCTTCTTGATAGAATAGAGAGGAGACTCACCATAAGCAAACACAGGCAGCAAGGCAGTTTCCATTGGTTTATTTGCTCATTTGAGCCTGTATTTAATTAAAGTCAGTTTTCCATTGACTTTCCAAAGGGTGCACAGGTGGTGTTATCCAGCCCATCAATGACCCATTTTCTTGGCTCCAGTTTTTTTGCAAAGATAGTTCAATAACATGTCAGAATTGTATGAAACTTACTTTCTGAGAAACCTGTTCTCCCTCTGGGCAAAGCACCAGTCTCTTAACCCTTTTCTTCTCCCAACATGAGATTCCTGTCATATGTAATATTCTCTCCCAATTCTATAGTTACCTCACTGGGTAGCATCTACATTCAAACTCAACCTCAGAACCAGACTTGATTTGTCCTGATGAATTCTAAAGTTCTCTTTTCCTGGTGTGTTGTTTAACTTTTTATGTTTTAGTATCCAGTTAGTACTTTGTTAAATAAGTAACTCAAAAAGGAGAGCAACTTCCTGCCTTGTGAGAATTTGCATAACTCATTATGATGTTAGATTGTCAACTTAACAGGCTCTGGAATCACCTAGGAGATCAGCCTCAGGCACATCTGTGAGGCATTATCATCATGAACTTAGCTTGGCCATGTTTATAAGAGTTTATTCTGTTTGGTTTATTTGAGGCAGGAAAACCAACTTTTGCTTTTGTTTATATGCTTGTTTTGAGACAGGGTCTCTTTATGTAGTCCTGCCTGCCCTGTGCTCCCCATGCTGACCAGGTTGGCCTGGAAACCTCAGATATCCACCTGCCTCTGCCTCCCAAGTGCTGGGATTCAAGATGGGAATTCTCACTACTGCCCCAGCACCCTGACTGTGTGCTATGCTCCACACCAAGTTGGTCATGGATCTTCTGAAACCATAACCCTCCTTTAAATGCTTTCTTATATAACTTACCTTCTTCATGGTATTTTTGTCATGGCAATAGAAAGTAACTAAGAGAGCCTCTGTCTTTTATCTTGAATGCCAGTAGTGATATCTCTTCTCATTGGTGGTATGATGAGTTAATAATTTTAGAAGACTAGATAACTGGTGGGAAGTAAAGGGGATAGTTAAGGCAATATGAGCCTTTGTTAAGCTATTATTGATAGAGGGAAAAATATTTCTTTAATCCAGAAGGAAAGGGAGTTTATGCCTTATCATAAGATGAAGACAATCCAGTAACCAGGAAGAAACACAAAAGATGTCATTGACATCTCACCCTGGTCTCAGTTGGGTAGGGGAAGGGAGGTGTTCTCTAACAGTCTCATCAGGAACTCTGGTGGGTGAGAGACCCTAGAGACCTACCTCCTACCCATGATCTCTATCTAACACTAGTTATTTTACTAGAAGTTACACTCTGGCACTGAGAAGTACAAATCTCCTGGGTGTCCCTCTATGAGTTCTGAATAGGGTCCTATGTGGTCAGTGTGTATGCTCTGATGTTGGAAATGGTGGTCTGTAGAGAACTTCCATGAGAAGATGTGGTCTTAAATACAATAGGACAGAAGATCCAATTGGTGACTGGAACTTCTACACATCTCATTCTGAGTTCTAAGGTTTCACAGCAGTCAGGTCTCATTGAAAGACTGTGTCCTAACAGATAATTTTATGTACATTGTTGTCCAGGGACAGGGACAGACTAGATTCTTCTGGTGGTGCCATGTTGTTCTTTATGTTGTTATATGTGTTCTTGCACTGGCATCTGCCCATTGTTCACTGCAGGATCTGTCTGAATCTCATGGAGCTGATTTTGGTGCAATCTGTTCTGGGAGTGTCTATGTCTCAGGAAGCCTCTCTTGGTCCAATATGGGTTATTAGCCCACTCTCATTCAGCTCTTTCTCAGCACTTAGTTAGCTGTGGGTCAGGGATCTGTGTTTCCAGTTGTCCCAGAGGTCATGGGGTCACCTTGTGATGATATCAGTTGGGACTGAGGAGGGGCCTGGTCATGGAATGTCCTGCATGCTGGCTTTAGTGAGGGTTTGGGCTTGCAGGGGGTCTCTCTGATGGCTTCCTTTAGGGTGAGCTGGGTGGGAAGTGGGGTTCCAAGGGCTGTGTAATCAGGCCAGGCTTTGGAAACAGAGATCTCTGCTTGGCCTGGGTTTGGGGTGCCACTTACCACTTGGTCATCTGTGGGGCAAGGGTCTGTGGGTTTTTAGTTGTCATAGAGGTCCCTGGAGTCACCAATAAAGATTATTTAATAAGAAATTTTTAACCGATTTTAGAGCCATAAATAAAGTGATTTAGCCAATGGAGTCTTTACTGCCTAGAATTCCTCTGCCTTTAAGTTTCCTAAAATATGGCCTATTATAGTGATTAAACAACTGTTTTTTTAAATTATATTCTTATAAGAACAGGATAAAAACAAAAAAAGTTTGATGAACTGAAAAGAATTTTGCCTGGTTGGGGATTGCAAATTGTTCCTGAAAAATTATAAAGAAGAGATTTTATTACTTATTTAGGATATAAGAGAGGATTACAAAATCCCAACCACAGAAGTTACAAATTAGAAAGATCAACTACAAATTCTTAATTACCTCAAAAACTGCAGGGAGATATTTACTGGCTGTGGCTCAGAACTGTATTACTATTCAAGGGCTACATAATTTATTTCAGACCTTACAAGGTGATAAAGACTTATACAGTCCAAGGAAATAATCAGCTAAATCTGAGAGACAATTGGATCTGGTAGAGAAGAAATTATAGAATGCAATATAGATCATTTGAATCCAGAGCTTGATTGTATCATAGTAATTTTACCTTCTACTCATTCTCCTACAGGAATTTTTAGCCCTAATTGAAAATTTTCATTTATTTTACATATTGACCATACTTTTCCCTCCCTCCTCTCCTTCTGTTCCCTCTCAATATGCTTCTCTATTGTCTTCATTCAGAAAGGGACAGGTCTTTCATGGGCATGAACAAAGCATTGCACATCAAGATGAGTGAAGACTATGCTCCTCCCCATGCAGTTTAGCTGGGCTAGATAAACCAATATGGGGAATAGATTTCCAAAAGCTTGCTAAGTCAGTGGCAGATCATAATCTCACTGCAAGGAGCCTCACAGTTGGACCAAGGTAAACAATTGTCATACACATTCAGAGGACATAGGTCAATCACATGCATTCCCTGACTATTGACAGAATGCTGCCTAAGCAGGACACAAAGGAAGTCAGTACTAGAACTTTGCCAAGACAAGGTAGGCCAGTCTCCAAAATTTCTTTCCAAAGAATGTCTATCAAATATTCCTAGGCATATAGGCTGCAGATTAATGCTTCAATACTACAGAGGAGCCTTGGGTGACTGTCAAGGCATCCATCTGTCTCTGTCATCTCTATAGTTTAGAAAGTTCCTTGCTCTATACTTCCTGTTAACTCAGGTAATATTTTATTTTCCTCATACTTCTTGTGGGGTTGAAGGCTATAGTTATAATTTCACATTTTCTTTTCTTCCTTCCTTTCTTCCTTCCTTCCTTTCTTTCTTTCTTTTTCTTTTTCTTTTTCTTTTTTTTTTTTTTTTTTACAAAATTCAAGAAAGTAGCTTGCAAAAGAGATGTAAAGTTTATAAAGGTTGAGAAACATAAAAGCTTAAGTTGTTTATCTAAGAAAATGTTTTAAGGTCTAATAGAATTTTTAGTTGGTAATAGAAGTTATGCTAGAGAATAGTTAAGGTACAAAACTTTGTACTCACAAAGAGAAGCTAGATAATATGTACTTTCTCTGAACTTGCCAAATACAAATGAACTAGACATTGTGAATGTAATTCTTACCTGATAATTGTTCTTTTTGTATATATGTTTACTGTGTTTAGACTGAAACATTTTTATTTTATTTAGATAAAAGGGGGTAAATGTATCAGAATATTTAATCACACTGAAACATGGGCTATGTTAATAAAATCAACCTTGAACAGGGAGCAGATTCAGAAACTAGTTGATAGGAATTAATCATAGAGGGTGAGGAAGTGTCAGGAAGTTGGATAGAGAGATTCACAGAAATTAGTAGGGAGGGGCCTGAAGTTTCAGAATCTTTTTGATTTGAGACAGTTGGAAGGAGGCTATCTTGCTGGGTCTCTGGCCATAGAGGAAAGTTGTCTCTTGGCATCTATGAGCTAGCAGGTTTTCACCCCAACATTTTACTCTTGAAACTTTATTGTAAATAGAATAAATATTCAGTTAAAAATTTATTTGATAGCAACAGCAGCAGAACAAGTGGGGCTCTTCTGTGCCCTGAGCAGTAGAGGCGCACATTGGGGCTACAGGGCTCTAGATGGTAGTTAAGATATCAGTAGATTTAGATTTAGCTGCTAAATTTATGGAAAAAACAACAGGTTCATTTGCTTGAAGCCTTGCTTCTCAGCTGATGTCACTTTTGAGGATGTTATGGAATCTTGGGAAATTGAAGCCTTGCTTTTTGTGATATGTGGATCCAGCCTTCTGCAGCTACGACCAAAGTGAACTCTTTTTTTCTTATGTTGCCTTTGGTCATAGTACTTCATGGTCATAGTTCTTCTCAGGTACAGAATAGTAACTAATGCAGAAACTGATACCAGAGGAATGTGGCTATTGCTGTGAAGAACCAATCAAGGTTAAGTTGATTTTTGGAGACATTAGAAGATTTTGAGACACTGGGTGAAAAAAGTCATTAATGCTTTAAGCAGACAATTAATGGGCCTGGAAGGCAGTCATGCTGAAAACAACATGAGCAGTGGAGGCTGGTTCATGAGGCTTACTACAGTTTTCATAAGTGGACAAGGACTTTATTAGCAATTAAGCATTTGTATAATTTTGTGTAAAGATTCTGACTGTATTCTGTGGATCTTCTGAAAATCTGTGTGACACCAAATTAAAAAAGTAATTCCTTTGGAAGACTAAATTCCAAGACAGCATAATATTGAGTCTGTGACATGGTTATTACTTATGAATCTTTTGCATATGACTTTAGACCATTCTGCTGAACTGAAGTCAGTTGTTCCTCCTTCTCACTCTAATGTGGAGAACTTTAGGTAGCATAGAGGAATGGACTGCTTTCTTCTTGTGTGAAATGATGGACCTGCCAATATCTCCTCTACCTGTGCAGCTCCAACTGTGCTCCTGTCTTAGTCAGGGTTTCTATTGCTTTGAAGACACATCATGACTGTGGCAGCTCTTATAAAGGAACACATTCAATTGAGGTAGCTGACTGATATTTCAGAGGTTCAGTTCATTATCATGTTGGGACATGGCAGCCTGTCGGCAGACATGCTACTGGAGAAGTAGGCAACAGATAATGGTCTCCAAGGCTACACCTACTCCAGCAAAGCCCCACCACCTAATAATCCCACTCCCTTTGGGAGTCATTTTCTTTCAAGCCACCACATTTACTCCCTGTCTCCAAAGGCTTATAGTCCTATCATAATGCAAAACTGCATTGAGTCAAACTTCAAAAGTCCCCATAGTCTATCATAGTCTCAACAATCTTTAAAAGTATACAGTTCAAATTCTCTTCTGAGATTCATGCAATCTCTTCACTGTAATCCCCTATAATAGTCTAAATAAAAATATAACCACATATTTCCAGCATACAATGACACAGAATATAGATTACCATTCCAATATATAGGTAAAAGAGCACAGTGACAAAATACTGGGCCAAAGTAAGACTTAAAAACAGCTGGATAAACTCCAAACACTGCATTTCCTTGTCTGATGTCATAAAGCTCTTCAGATCTCCAACTGATTTTAGGTTTGCTGACTTCAACATACTTCTTTCTGTTTGGCCAGTTCCACTTTTTAAAAAACCTTTCCTTGTCAGGTAAC
This sequence comes from Phyllotis vaccarum, assembly GCA_033318265.1. Taxonomy (NCBI): domain Eukaryota; kingdom Metazoa; phylum Chordata; class Mammalia; order Rodentia; family Cricetidae; genus Phyllotis; species Phyllotis vaccarum. The sequence continues at coordinate 49,794,143 of JARWLC010000002.1, forward strand.
ACACATCTCTGATGTCTCTAACATCTCGGGGTCTTCAAGACAATCCAGGCTTTACCTTCACAGCTTCATGCAGTAACCTCTCTCAGCCTCCATTGAAGGACACCTCAATACATGCCTGGCCTTGGTGATTTTTCTTAGTTGTGTAGAGAAAATTCCATAGACTTTTTATTCTATCTTTAGCTCCAGTACCAGATAACTTAAGCCAACAAGTTCTCCTGCTTACGGGGGCTCGAACATGCACCTTTGTTCAATTACATCTCCACCAGCTTTCTGTTTTCCATAGATTTCATAAATTTCTTACCTTGGCTGCCTTGGAGCTTGCTCTGTAGACCAGACTGTCTTCAAACTAAAATATCTGTCAACCTCTGCTTCCTAAGTTCTGCAATTAAAGGTATGTACCACCATACTTGGAAATAAGCCTTTTTAAGATTTATTTTTACAGGTTAAAAACTTAGCTGAGTGTTGCTCTGAGGTCACCACTCCCTTTATTCCATTTCTTAATCTGTTTATCTCCCTGATCACAGGATTTAGTGCCATTTAATTTTATGGTCCCTTCTCAATCTGCACATTTGTATTTTTATTTGCTCAGCTTTCTCGTATTAAGCATAAATCTTCATCTGAGTTAACACTAATAACTACACAACAGAATCTATACTAGACTGTTTGGATAGTTCTTCTGCCAATATAATTAATTCAAAACTCTTAACATTAGCCCCAGGCAGACTATTTGAACAATGGCAAAAATCACCTACTTTCTTCACAAAATATCTCAAAAATGATATCTAGGCAACATACTAATTATCTTCTCTGAAACATCTTGAGGATGAGCCACACAGTTTATCAGAGCACATTCAGCATCACTGTCTTTCATGCTTCTACTAGAATGGCTCATTAAGCATGACTTAAAGAATTCAATTTCTTTTCTAATCCAAAATACCAAAGTCCAAATTTATTCAAACAAAAACATGATGAGGGATACCACAGGAGTACTATAGGCCCTGGTACAAACTTTTGTCTTAGTTAGGGTTTCTATGCTGTGAAGTCACATCATGACTATGGCAACTCTTATTAAGCAAAATATTTAATTGTGATTGATTGTTACATTTCAGTAGTTTAGTCATTATTATCATGGTGTGACATGGTATTGTATAGGAAAATAGTACTGCTGGAGAAGTAGCTGAGAGTCTTATGTCTTGCAAGCAACAGAACATGATCTCCAACAAGGCCACACCTCCACCAACAAAGCCACAACACCTAATAGTGCCAATTTCTTTGGGGGGGGTCATTTTCTTTCAAACCAACACAACTCACTCAAGGTTAATCCCATCTTAACAGCAGCTCAGGAAAGCACTGAATCCTTTGTCCTGTAGAACATGAAACAATTCCCCTATCTTGGTAAGCCAATTTACCTTAATGCCCTCTCCTGCATCCTCACCTTCCTCTCAACTTCTTTGTAAAGAAACTGGATAAGTTGTTGTGACTCACCTACTCTGTGGGGTCAATCACATTGTGTATCTTGGTCTTCCTTGGGCTCTAGTAAAACAAACAGAAATGAAGAGTGGAAAAAGAAGCATGGGAAGATACTGAATTCTGTAGGTCTTCCTGATACTGCTCCTGGTCAAAGACATAAGCATCTGGGTACAGGAATAACTAACCTGGGTGATTGACACAGCAAAATAAAAGGTATGTTTAAATTATAGGTTGTGTCACCCTGCTATGTGGAATAAGACAACCAACCCATTCCTAGGATTCAGAAAGAGGCAAGAGTCCTTAATTTTGGCCATTTTAGTTGATTAATTTATTGAAGAGCAGCTGGTGACAGTCAGAAAACTTAATAGGTCAGGCTTGGTGTACTCCTCTTTAAAGCACCAAGTGATTCCATCTGATGTGATTGACAACCTCATGTATCTGCAGTCTAGTGTTTTTAATGTGATATGACATGTTTCTAGTGTCACATTTGATTGTCCACTAGAACTCTCTCATCACTTTGTACCTCCAGCTGTGCTGGCAGAGGGAAGCTGTTAATTTGTGTAAACAAGATGTGGAGTTATGCTTTTCTGTAATTTTCTCAAAATGGGGTAATTCAGGTCAAGGCAGTCACTATGAAATGGAAGAACTCAAGGCCAAGCCCAGCCAGAAGGTTGATATTGCCTGCAGCATGGAGGATCCTGGAGCATCCCTGTCCAGTGTCTTTACCAGGCTGCAGCCTGATGCTGAGCTCTTTTGAAACCTCCACAACACAAGTAAGTCTGTGACTATTCAATTCAGCCTTCCTCAAACCTGAGAAGAAATAGTTAGATTTTCTGCAATGATGCAACAGAAAGAACCTTTACTCCAGGACCTGATAGCATCATCAATACCTTCTGAACTTTCATGTGCTTGGTCCCGAGGAATGTCCTTGAGCTCCACATACAGTTCTGAAGGGCTTTTGCAGCCTGAAACTACTGCCACTTCTTAATTTCCACTCCAAGGCTAGAGACCCACATGCTCAAGTTTCATACTACAGTGAACTCTCTTACTAGTACCTGTTTCTTCTGTTAGTTTCTCTAGTTTGAACGTCACACAGTACACAACAGAAACAACACAATGGAGGAAGGATTGATTCTGGCTTGTGTTTCAGGAGATACTGTCCATCCTGTTAGAAGGCATGATAGGGGAATCAGCACTGTCTCTGGTCATGAGAGATTGATACCATCTATTGCATCAGTAGAGGGCTGGTACAGACTCAGAGGAAGATGCCACTAACATCCAGCCTCTACTATTGAGCCTACAGTGTCATAGGTTCTATTTTTTTCCAACAAAGTGCTTACAGCTAGTTGTTGTAATAAGGTTTCTTGGTCCTGGGTGGCCAGAGGTCCAGACCTCAGACTCCTTAGCTGCCCTCCACTGCTCAGACCCCAAGAAATAACTCAGACACTTATATTAACTTCATGTTGTTTGGCCTACAGCTCAGGCGCATCGCTAACTTGCTATTACATCTTAACTCAACCCATTCTCATTAATCTGTCTGCCACGTGGCCCGTGGCTCACCTGTGTTCCTCACATGTTTCTTCTTTGGGCGTCTGGCTCAGTCTGTCTGACTCCGCCCTGCTTCTCCTACCTAAACTCGGATTTCTCCTCCTACCTTTTCTATGGTTCCTGTCATGGGCAAAAACAGCTTCTTTATTTAAAGATTGATATTCACAGCATAAAGAAAGACATTCCCACATCACCACCTACTTTCTGTCTAATCAAAAATGAAAGTTTCAATTTTAACATAGCAAAATTGCATATAACAAAACAGCTATCAAGCAAGAATTAGTTATAATATCTAGTCTATTTGTATTTAGCAAAATTAAAGAAAATACTCTATCATCTACCATATCCTTATGAGTCTAAAGTTTCATATCCAATATACCATTCCAATAACTAAGAAAAACTATACCTATAACTATCTAATCTTCAACTACATCAAAGACTACAGAAGGATATATTTACCCAAGTAAACTGGAAGTACAAGCAACTATAAAATCTAGAAATGACAGAGATGACACATATTTGCCTGGGCAGTCACCCAAAGTTCCTTCATAAAGTTGGGGCATCCATCTTTAGCCTACAAGCCCAGAGTCTCTTTTCTCATTTCAGTGAAGCAGGAAATCTGCTCTGCGCATTCATCAGTCACTTCTCCTGGAGTCCTGAAGAATGTCTGACAATTTTCTCTGCAAAGCCGGAACCTGAATGACTATCTCAGCTTGTTCTGCCAAAGTTCAGAGGTCACCTTCCTATGGAACCTGCATTTTTAACAGCATACTGTCAAGCAGTCAATATAAGAACTGGTTCATGTCCCATGGCTAACTGATGCCACAAAGAAACTAATCTCCATATGGACTCTTAGATGCCCATTTTTATGTTGAAGTAAATTGGTGCTGCCAGGAGCAGATCTGTCTCACTGTCCAGAAAAGTTTAAAATATTTTAAATGTTATATTCTGTAGGTCTTAGAAGTCTTTGAAGATTACCTATCTAATTGAAATATATCTTTGTATATCTAAAAATCTAACTAACATGCTTTTTTAATTATCCATTACAATTCTAAATCAGTTACATAAACATCATATCTTAAACAAGAGTAGAAAAATACATATAGCATAAGAGAATTAACCTTAAATTTGTATCAAAAAACCAAAATACATACCAATATAAAATATTTTGAGATTAACAGCTGATTTCCTGATCTAAGTAAATTCAATAATCCATATTTTTTAAAATCATTCATATACCATATCCCCCTTTTCTTCTTAGAAAGAGATTAACTATGACAATTAACCATTTATAATGAAAACAAACATTTATAAACAATATTTTGGGAATTTGGGTGCAGTTTTCCATTACTACTTGCTGCTGATTATGTGGAGTTGAAAATCTCATGTGTTCTTGAGACTGGATCATAGTCTGTAGCCCTGAAGCTGATACAGTCATCTCTTCTCATCAGAGATTTTTTTCAGGGGGTCTTAGTTGATGAAACCATATTTGCCTGAAAGCAATCCAGAGGTTTTCATCTTCTGTGGAAACAGAAGCAGAACTATTCCAAAGAAATAAATCCTTAGACACAAATTTCAAAATCAAAATACCTTTAAAATACATATTCTTGTTTAACTTAGTAGCCTTTGCAATCCATTGTCTTTCTGCAGTTAGCCAATTAACAGTTAAAAAATTAAAAGAAAACACAATAATAACCAAAATCCAGATCTTGTGTCTATTTTTCATCTTTATGTGGCTTATAATATTTTTATTACTCAATTTCTCTTTTTAAATACTTTCTCTACATTCTCTCTTTTCTCTCTGAAGATTATGTACCTTTTACACACATTGTAACCCATTTAAGGTTTTTTAAAATCTGAATCTGTTTTATTGTGGATCCTTAATCATTTTCTTACTAGAAGAGCTTTTAAAATACTCGCTCTCTCTTGCCACATAGTTTTTGCAGATAAAGCTGAATCAGTAAGTTCTCTTAAAGTGACTGCATCTGTTTGTGGCCAGCAAACAGTGCAGACCCAAGAAAATGCTGCTACTAAGTATCTGTCTTTGTTTTTTTTTTGTTCAAAATAAACAAAAACCTTAAATCAATCACATGCTACCGAGTCTTCTGTGGGACTTCAGGAACTGGCCTGGTTGCATCTTACACTCCTGTCGCCAGTCTGCCGGCACCATTTTGAATGTGGCTGGATGCTGAGCTTTTTCTGTACAATGACCTGCTTCAGATACACAATTTGGAAGCTACTTTAGCTCAGTTTCTGTGAATTAGAATCTTTTTTAAACTTTCTCAGGCATTCAGGGACACCATCTGTTACAATGTGGTTTCTCGGTCCCAGGTGTCCAGAGGCCCAGATTCACAGACCTGCTGCCCCAGACCCCTTAGCTGTCCTCTACTGCTCAGGCCCCAAGAAATGATTCAGACACTTATATTAACTTCATGTTGTTTGGTCTATGGCTTAGGCACATTACTAACTTGCTCTTACATCTTAACTCAACCCATTCTCATTAATCTGTCTGCCACATTACCAGTGGCTCACCTGTGTTCCTCACATGTTTCTTCTTTGGGCGTCTGGCTCAGTCTGTCTGACTCCACCCTGCTTCTCCTACCTAAACTCGGATTTCTCCTCCTACCTTTTCTATGGTTCCTGTCATGGGCCAAAACAGCTCCTTTATTTAAAGATTGATATTCACAGCATACAGAAAGACATTCCCACATCAGCTAATTGTCAAGAATTTAAGCATGTAGCCTGCAGGGGTCCTTTCAGATTCTCCTCCTAACATCCAGGAAACTATCCCATACATAAACACAGCCACAGAGACAGGCATATACAAACACAGATTTGGATTCTCACATGTGAGGCCTGCTGCATGAAAACACAGAGACACAGATGCACACAGAAATAGAAGCATACAAACAAAATATACCTCTTTCCTAATGGTACAGGTTCATACACAGGCACATACAACTACACACATACACACTGATAATATATACTTATATATACAGAGAGAGAGAGAGATATACCCAAGCACAAAGCATGCACTTTCAATCAGAGACACCATATTCCAAAGACAGGCACACACATGGACTCCCAGATACAAATGCATATGTTCCCTCTCACATACATATGCAGATGCAAATACACACTTACACTTGTACACAGGCACACACATGGATCCACATGTGTGCAAAAGCAGAGCAGTGGGTGTGTACTGTGCTATGGCACAAAATGGAGGACCAGTAAGAGGTGGGAACCTTGGGATACTTCAGTTTGGTCTGAGTCCCAACTCTTGGAGCCTGAACTGAGAGACATGAGTAGCTCTGAGAAAAGGTACAGCAGAATTCAAAGGACTTTTCAAAACCCAGGTACTGAATGGAATGGGAGCTTCAGGGAAGACATGCATATTCAGAAAGATATGCAGGGTCCTGGGAAGTATGTGGGGGAGGGGGGAACAAAGCACAGGAGTCAGAGTGTGGTGGGGATAGACCACAGCTAAGCTTGTGGACTGTGATAGAGGGAAGGGTTTCATATTGGTAGCATTGCTATATGGAGAGGAGCTGGTGACTGTGTTTAGAGCTAGAATTCTGGGAGGGAAGAGGAAGTGATGTAAAATGTAAGTGGTTTCAGTGAATACAGAACCTGATCATGAAAAGGGTAAGAACTGAGGAGCCCTTGTTATCCTCCTGCTCTGCATTCTGAGGTGGTGATTCCCACTCTGATAACATTCTCTGTCTTTAAAAAACATCCTCATAATGAGGGAAAGCACAGCCAGGTGACTAATTATAGAAATCTGCACCATGTATCTATGAGGTCCAAACAAAACAGTGCAATCAGCTCATACATGGATGGGCTTTCATGAGCCAAGGTGATCCTGGGTGTTACTCATGCATTATATACATGCTGCAGGGAGGCCAGGAGTGCACAGACACTATGGTGACCATGAAATTTCTCTTGCTGCCTCTGGGCCTAACTCTACTTTCTCTAGGAGCAGCAGAGAAAGGAGATTTAGTGATTTCTTCTGCTGCCTACAGGGCTGGTAACTTTCCTGCTACCTCTGAGAAGGTGAGAGAGCTCTGGGAGCACTGAGGGAAGGATCTTGGCTTATTGGGTCATGACCTTGAACTGGGTGAGGATATGAGGTCATTAATGGACCCAGAGGTAGACTTCTGTGACAGTCTCTGGGTTCTATTCTGGGGTATGACTTTCAATACCATCATTCAACTCCCCACAGGTTTTGGCCTCCATAGGCAGAAGAAAGGGTCATAGAGTCATCTCTGTCACAATGACCAGTGCCTCCTTTGTCAGCCTGTGGCTCCAAAGAACCTTGTTTCAAACCACAGACGTGAGTCTTTTCAGAACTTCTGTTCTTAATGAAAGTCCCATGCAGGAGGATGTGCACAGATGCAGCCCTGCTGTTTGTACAGAGATGTGCACTGCGGAGAGGGAAGGTCAAAAGGAATAAACTTATGAAGTGGTTGTGTTTATTAACTTATGGTGTCTGTTTCTGAAAGATATGAGGGTTCTGAGTTTATCAGCCATGTTCCCATGCCCTGACACTGATGAATAGAGGGCCTGTTTGTGCCTTTTCTATTCACTGATGTCTTTGTCCTGGAGGCCATAGAACATCTATGCCACATAGGTCCTGGGGCTGAGGCTGATAGATAGACATTTTGTCTTGTTCTGGGCACATCTCCAGCTCATTGGGCTGTCTGTCATGGCCACATAGCTTACTTCCCAAAACACCAATTCCTTTCTCCAATCTGGGTGCTGGCCAGCTGCTGCCCAGGCAGCAGGTCACACAGGCCTTGAAAAGAAGATCCATTCTCTGCTGTTCCCACACCAAATGTGTGGGCTTCATTCTGCCTGTTCACCACAATAGCAGAAAAACCCTTCATTCTACTTTCAAATTGGTCCTGAGTCCTTATGCACAGGAGACAATGAGATCAAGGATGTGTGGATCCTAAAAGTAAGGACCAAGGATAGGCAGGTGCTCAGGTGGTGTGAAAGGTATGTGTGAAGTTTCCTGAGGGCATTGTGCCAAGGTAGAGATAGAAACAGTACTGAGTACTAATTGGATTTGTGAGAACATTAATAAATCCAGTCCTTGGAGTATTTTCCATGACTGTATGGAGGTAACAGGCAATGAATCCAAGGGGTCACTTGCAAGGTGAATGAGGCAACTCTGGCCATGAAGGATCCCATAGTCTCTGTCTGCTTGGTGGTATTTTCTACCCATAACTAACTCACTTTGTGATCTGTCTACTCCATATCATGCCTCATTTTCTGAGTGACATTCTTCAGCTACTTGTCCTCCTCAAGGACACAGAACAGAGTACTTTCCAGAAATCTTACCTCCCAGAAGACTCCTACTCCAGCTTGCTTGGCTCTGCCTGAAAATGGTGAAGAAGATTCAATCATGATCCTGCTGCCCTTATTGTGCCTCAAGCCCCTCTTAGCCTCTGCTTCCACTTCTTTTCTAGACCAGGAATTCTTTCCCTGGGTTCTCTTGATCCTGAAGCCTGACTCAGTATGACTTCTCCTCTAGCTTCTAGAAAAATGGTATATAACTCATTGGGCTGGAAGCATGCCTTTTCCTTCAAAGAAGATTTCCAGTCCACTGCCTTCCTTCACCTTTGTCATTAATGCTGTAGGGAAGTTGGAGTTCAGGATGAAGATCATGTGAATGTGTACTTCCAGGCAGATGTCTCTGCTCTTTGCTGCATCCATTTATCTCACACATGCTTCCCAATCTTAGCAATGCTCTCCATGTCATCATGGATTCCTTCTGTGTTGTCTGTACAATGAATTGGGTGTCTTTGGTAACTGTATGGAGGATGCTCACAGGGACACTGAGCTAAGTATAAGTGTATAGGAACTGTGCTCATTTTTGCTCAAAGACCAAATAAGGGCCTTTAAGATTCCCCTGATTTCTATACTAATAAAAAAAAAAACCAAGTAGGATCATATGTTGGCCCAGGATACTGTCACTTTGGACATGTCTTTGGAGATATATTTGGTGATCTAGGGGTGTGTGCTTTGAAATGTCCAGGTATCAGAATGTCCACAAAGGAGGTCTGGACTGCTCACTGTTTCTGCACGAGTGTGTGTCAGCTGCCCTTCTCCTGGAGGGATTTGTATAACATAGGAAGGATTAATACAGAGTCATTGCCAATTGAATTCTGTGGCTACTGCCTGAGTGAGTCCCTTGTGTTGTGAGGCTTTTCTCATTGAACTGTCTGGGTTCATTACATACTGGCAAAGGTAAGAAAGTGACTAATTAGATTCATTTTATCCTATATTTCAGGAAACCCATTGGATGTGTTTTGTTTAAGTTGTATCTGGAAGATTCCCCAAAATACCCTGGTCTCTTTGAAGCCTGTTAGTGCTCAAGCTCATATTTTTGCAATGTTATGGACACTTCAAAAGAGACTCCATAGAATATGGCTCCTTTGTGTCCACAGGGTCAAGACATCTCATAGTCATCTCTTTTTTGTTCACAGAGGATTCTGCCCTGGCATACTACATGGATAACTTGAAACATCCCACCTACATAATGACGATGCTCATAGGTATGTGAGTTTGCAAGCATTGTTCATGAACTTGAGATGCAATGGGTCCAGAGTGGGTTCTTTCTACCTTACTTAATCTAATTTTGAACTAGGACAATTCCTGCAAGTCTTGGGATCTTTGGAAGAATGATTTACATGCTCTTATACTTTCTCCTTTCTATTCATGATTTGCCATAATTGTTTCCATTCATGAGAATTATTTCTTCCTTTTATCAGCCCACTTGTTGACTGGATTGTTTAGAGTTTTGTTATTTACAGTTTTTAATTCTTTTCATAGTGTAGATATGAGCTCCCTCACAGTTTCATCATTTTCCTTTTATTGCACTCTGTGATCCCTCTTTCTCTCATTTTGTCATTTGTATTGTAGAAGCTCTTAAATATAAGTCCATTTTCAATGCTTGACTATATTAACACAAGTTCTAGGCTCATTATCACACACACTCTGTTTATGCCAATCTGTGCATTTTCCTAACAGCACCAATTGATATCTTAAGGCATTTTGCCCATTTGTATTGCATTTTGAACAAGGTGAGATGGACATCAAGTTTTCTTCTGTATGTATGGGCACTTACTGGCATATTGTGGAATATTAGTTGAAGATGTGTTATATTTGTTGATGTTGTAGAACATTGGTTGAACTATGTAAAGATTGCATTCTTTGATGTGGCATTTGTTTAATTCTGTGAAGCTGTACTTTGCCTGCCTAAATCATTGATTGGTTAAAAGGAGATAAAAGCAGTTATTAAAAAAAATCTTTGAATTAAAAAAAAGCCCAGGGCCAGATGGTTTAGTGCAGAATTATACAAGAATTTCAAAGAACTAATACCAACATTTCTCAAATTGTTCCATACAACAGAAATAGAAAAAACACTGCCAAACTTTTTTTTATAAGATTACAGTCACCATGATACCAAAACAACACAAAGATGCAACAAAGAAAAAGAATTACAGAGCAATCTCCCTTATGAAAATTGATGCAAAAATAATCAATAAAATATTGGCAAACTGAATCCAAGAACATATCAAAAAATTATCCCAGAGATGCAGGGATGGTTCAACATGTGAAAAGCTGTCAATGTCATCCATCATATGAACAACTTGAAAGAAGAGAGCCACATGAGTATCTCATTAAATACAGAAAAGGCCTTTGACAAAAATTCAACATTCTTTTATGATAAAGGTCTTGGAAAGATCAGGATACAAGGAACATGCCTAAACATAATAAATGCAATGTACAATGTAGTAAGAGGTTTCTGGCCCGGACTTTCCGGCCTAACCTCAAGGTCTAGACCCACAGTCCCACAGAGACACACAGATGCTTCCAATAGTTTTAGGCTGATCAGCCTTAGGCCCAGGCATATAGCTTGCTAACTCTCTACCCTTAAGCTATCCCATGTCTCTTGTTCAGCCATGCGGCTTGGTACCTTTCTTTAAAGCTGCATGGTTGTCCTCTGCATCCTGCAGTTTCTCTCTGGTGCTCTCAGAGATTTTCTTAGTCTGGTAGTCCCGCCTACACTTCCTGCCTACCTTTGGCCAATCAGCTCTTTTTATTAAACCAGTGGTTGGGACAATTATTTAAAATGAAACAACACAACCTCCCACACAACAAGCCAACATCTGAAATAAAACTAAATGGAAAGAAACAAAGCAATCCCACTAAAATCAGGAACAAGACAAGGCTGTCCACTCTTCCTACATTTATTCAATATAGAACGAAGTTTTATCAAGAGCAATAAGATAATAAAATGAGGTAAAAGGGATACAAATTGGAAAGGAGGAAGTCTAACTTTCCTTTTTGCAGATGATGATAGTATATATAAGTGACTCCAAAAATTCTACCAGGGAACATCTACAGCTGATAAATTCTTTCAGCAATATAGCAGGATACAATAAGATTAACTCAAAAAAATCAGTAACTCTCTTATGCACAAGAGACAAACAGGTTGAGAAAGAAATCAGGGAAATGTAAGCTTTTATAATAGCTCCAAATAACATAATATATGTTGGAGAAACTCTAAACATAGAAGTTAAAGACCTGCATGACAAGAACTTTAAGTCATTAAAGGAATTTAAGATGGAAAAATCTTCCATGTTCTTGGGTAGGTAGGAGAATGTAGTAAAAATGGCAATCTTACCAAAAGAAATCTACAGATTCAATGCAGTCCCCATCAAAATCCCAACACAATGATCCATAGACCTTGAAAGAGCAATACTCAACTTCATATGAGAAAAATTAAAAACCCAAAATTAAGAGATCAATTTTATTTAATAAAACAACTTCAGGAGGAATCGCCATATCTGACTTCATGTTATACTATATAAAGCTACAGTAATAAAAACAGCTTAGTTTTGGCATAAAAACCAGAAATGTAGATCAAGGTAATCAAATTAAAGACCCCGATATTGATCATATACCTACAAACACCTGATTTATGACAAAGAAGCTTGAAACATGAGTTGGTATTTAATGAAAACTCAGAGCCAGATATTGGGGAAAGCTGGAATATCAGAGAGAGGAAACAGACCACAGTCAGTTCTCACCCAGCTGACTTCTTAGGAAAACATTAATTTTCATGGGAAATGCAAATTAAAACAACCCTGAAATACACCTGTCAGAATAGCTAAGATCTAAAACACTAATGACAGCCTGTGCTATGGGAAATGTGGGGTAGGGGCAACACCCTTCCATTGCTAGTGGGAGTATAAACTTGAACAGCAACTTTGGAAATCAGTATAATAGTTTCTCAGAAAACTGAGAAACAATTTCCCCAATTATCCATCAATGCCACTATTGGACATATACTCAAAAGATGCACATTCTTGCCACAAGAACATTTGCTCAACTATGTTAATAGCAGCATTATTTCTAATAGCCAGAACAGAGAAATAATATAGATGCCCTTCAACTGAAGAGTGGTGTTGTGGGATTCAGGTGTCAGCTGATAAGGTCCAAAGAAGCTTATCCAGGGTCCCGGGCTCCTGGAAGGGGTGTGGCCGACCCCTTTGATAAGGGGCTGCTGGGACGCTGGGGGGCTCTCTTCCTGGTTCCTGGCTGCTGGAGGAAGGACCCCTTCGTCCGTCCGTCTGCAGACTTCGGTCCCTACTGTGCTTGGTTACCTGTACCGTGAGTTCTGGATTATATTCTAATAAATATTTTTCTAGTATTGGTGTTCTTGTGGGTAAACTCCGCCTACATCTGGCGCCCAACGTGTCCCGGACCCACGGGCGGGCCCACGGGACGGGTTTAATTCACACTCAGGTCAAGTTTTGAGTGTGGGCGGGGCTTATCCAGCCCCGTGCAGATTTGGTTTTGAGCGGTGACCTCCAAACGGCTTACGCCATCAGTTTCCGAGGCTCCCGGTCTGTTTCAGCCGGCGCCAGCGGGGGCTCCAGGCCTCTTAGCCAGCCTCACGGCCTCGGCCCCGCTGCCACCTGCGGTCGGTAGACCCCCCCCACCCAGCACACGACCCGCGGCTAGCTGAGACCCGGGCCGGTTGCAGCTGCCGCGCGCGGTCTGTAGCCCCGCCCCTCGACCAGTCGCGCGGCTGCGGCTCTGCGCACGCCCCTCCCCCAGCGCGCGGCTGTGGCTCTCTTCCTAGCTAAACGGCTGAGACCCGGGCTGTCTGCCTGCTGCGCACGCCCCTCCCCCAGCGCGCAGCTGCGGCTCTCTCCCTAGCTAAACGGCTGAGACCCGGGCTGTCTGCCTGCTGCGCACGCCCCTCCCCCAGCGCGCAGCTGCGGCTCTCTCCCTAGCTAAACGGCTGAGACCCGGGCTGTCTGCCTGCTGCGCACGCCCCTCCCCCAGCGCGCGGCTGTGGCTCTCTGCCTACTAAACGGCTGAGACCCGGGCTGTCTGCCTGCTGCACACCCCCCCTAGCTGTACCGCTGCTCAGTTCATTTTAATTGAGTTTGAACTGCGGCTGCAGGAGCGCCCTTCCCCCAACCTGGCTGGCTGAGTTTGACCCAAAAACTGCAGATTCAAGCAGCAGCTCCGCCCCTAAACCCTGTAACCTGGGACAATTGTGAATTACTCCTGTAGGTGAACAAAGATAACTAAAACCATTCTATCTTGTAATTAACATCCTGTCTTGACTTGTGAGAATTTGTTTTTTCCAAAGATTTTATTTTGTCTGCTGAGACCCTTTTAACACCTAGGATCTGTGAATAGCGTGCTGGGTGTCTCTACAGCGGCCATACAGCAGGGCACTAAACGTTATTGTGACACCTTCTGACCACACAGCGTCATTGCACCTGGATTGAGGTAATGGCTGACAACTATTCTTTTGAGGAATTTGGTATATATTTTTCCACGATGGTTCACAAGTTTTTAAATGAGTATCTTGAGGTGTTCAGTACCCCAGTTTTACTATTTCTTGGTCTGTTTCTGTATGTTGTGTTCCACAATAGAAGGGTGATGACTGAGGTCACGAATCTGAACTTTCAATTGCCATCCAAACTTGGTATTATAGAATCATCAAACGCTACACTGTCAGATGACGTTAAGCAGATGCAGACCTTCAATCAGCAGCTGTTGTCCAGGATATGTGAATTAGACTCTGCTATGTCTAAAACGATGGATATGCTACAAACTGGTTACAACAAGCTTTCACATAATGATAACACTGTACTAGAACAATATAAACTCTACGTAACTGATGAAAACAAGAAACTTATTGACCACATTAATAAACTGGATGAAAAATTCATTAATTATGTTAATGATGTAGATCTGAAAATTGCTAACTCGGCGAGGTCTTTAGACCTAGAACAATATAAACTCTACGTAACTGATGAGAACAAGAAACTTGTTGACCACATTAACAAAGTGGACGAGAAAATCATTAATTATGCTAATGATGTAGATCTCAAAATTGCTAACTTGGTGAAGTCTTTACAAGGATCACTTCATCAAGAAAGTCAAACTTTGAGACAGATGGTATCCGAAATACAAGAATTTGTACCTGCACTGTCCAAATTCCAAGAATGGGAATCCGTAGTGTCCAAAATCCAAACATGGGAACCCATTATATCTAAAATGGAACAATGTGGGGACCATATTGCAACACTACAAAAGGGCAATGATACATCTGATGCTCAGAACAGTTCAGGTCAACCCCCAATGGGGTGTTATGGTACTGGAAATACTTTACATAAAGTTGTAAACATCACGGGGATACCTCCTTCACCACCACTATTATTCCCAGCTACTATTCAGACCAAGATGGCACCAGGGGGTTCCTCAGAATATGTAGAGTATAGTTATGAGCCACTACATATGAAAGACATCAAAGATTTTAAAGAGGCAATATCCATGTATGGTATTCACTCTACTTATGTAAAGCAGCTCCTGAATTCATGGTCTGCAAAAAACCGAATCCTCCCCCTCGATTGGATGCAGCTAACGGCTGCTGTCTTGGACCAGAGTCAAAATTTGCAGTGGAGAAGCTGGTTTAGAGAAGAAGCCAGGACCTTAGAACACCAAGGAAGAATTAGGGGTTTCTTTGCTTCTCAGGACCAAATCCTTGGTGAAGGAATGTTTGCTGACGTGAAGACTCAGACTACTTATGACGAACATACCTTATTGCTATGCCGTACGGCCGCACTTAATGCATGGGAAAAGATTTTAGACTCAGGTCAAAAAGTTGAGCATTATGCTAAGGTCAAACAAGGTTTAAAAGAGCCTTATACTGACTTTCTACAAAGGCTTACCACGGCTGTTAATAGAGCAATATCAGATCCAGAAGCTAGAAAGCAAATAATACTTTCTCTGGCCTTTGATCATGCTAATCCAGAATGTAGAAGAATGCTTCTGCCTTTAAAAATCAGAGCCGCACCTCTAGAAGAATGGATTCAATATACAATCAATGCTGAACCTCTCCATAGTAATGAAGACAATTGGGTAGACCAAACCATTGATAAGGTAAGGAAGAGGAACCAAGGAATCACTTGTTTCAACTGTGGTAGACAAGGCCATGTAAGACGAAACTGTACACAAAGTACTCTTGGAAACGAGGCCCGATCTAGGTTTAATTCGAACAGAAGGCCATTGCCTTCTGGATTATGCAGAAGATGTGGCAAGGGACGACATTGGACCAATGAATGTAGATCTACCAGAGATAAAGAAGGCAACCCTCTGCCATCGGGAAACGCCTTTCGGGGCTTCCCCCGGGAAGCCCCCCAAAATCAGACTCCAAATTCGAGGATGGTGAGATCATATCCGGTCGTAGTAGAAGACCAGCATCCTCAAGACGAATAGAACACCCAATACCTGATCTTGAAAAACATACGATATCAGATGATAACATAAATTCAAAAGAAGATTCAAAAACTCCAAAGAAAATTACGAAACGGATATTTTGGCAGACTTCGATAAATGAACAAAGACCAAAATTGGGTGTACTGATAGACAATATTTATATCCAGGGTTTAGTCGACACGGGGGCTGATGTTTCGATCATAACCCCACGGTCCTGGCATCCGAGATGGCCTTTACAGACAGTAGATATCCAATTTCTGGGTATTGGAACAATATCTCAGGTGAAACAGAGTGTGAGGTGGCTTGAATGCATAGGACCAGAAGGTCAAAAAGGACGGTTAAAGCCATATATGGCTGATATAGCAGTGAATCTGTGGGGTCGCGACCTCCTAATGCAATGGAATACCCAGATTAAAATCCCTCCTGGTTATGATGTCAGCCAAAGGATCAACTATGTTTCCAAAAATGACAAAAATTCACCAGCCATTCAAGTTGTACAAAAGAATCGCCCTCTTAATAAGACACTCACAGCACTGCCTTTGAAATGGTTAACGGAAAAGCCTATTTGGGTTCAACAATGGCCTTTGACAAAGGAAAAACTTCAGGCGTTAGAACAGTTGGTACAGGAGCAGTTACAGGCTCAGCATATTGAAGAATCAACCAGTCCCTGGAATTCTCCTGTTTTTGTTGTCAAGAAGAAATCTGGAAAATGGAGGATGGTGACAGATTTAAGAGCAATTAATAAGGTGATTCAACCTATGGGCTCCTTACAATCTGGTATTCCCCTGCCTTCTCTACTACCTAAAGGATGGCCTATTACAGTTATTGACTTGAAAGATTGCTTTTTTACCATACCTTTACAGGAACAGGACAAAGAGAAATTTGCTTTTACAGTGCCTACTCTTAATAATTCAGGGCCAGCTAAGAGGTACCAATGGAGAGTCCTGCCCCAAGGAATGTTAAATAGTCCCACTTTATGCCAATATTTTGTACAACAACCACTAGAAATACTACGCAAGCGCTTCCCACAATCTATCATTTACCATTATATGGACGATATTTTGTTGGCAGACCCAAACCCACAGACATTAAAAACATTGTTTGAAGAACTACAGAAAGTATTGCCTAATTGGGGACTGCAAATTGCTCCAGAAAAAGTACAGAGGGGAGATTCTATCAATTATTTAGGATATAAGATAGGTTTACAAAAAATTAGACCACAAAAGGTAAAATTAAATAGAGATAAATTGAAGACTCTTAACGATTTTCAAAAGCTACTAGGAGATATTGCTCATATACGGCCCATGATTGGTATAAAAAACTATGAACTAGTTAATTTATTCAAGACTTTAGAAGGTGACAAGGGTTTAAATAGTCCAAGAAAACTATCTGATGAAGCTGAGAAAGAATTAGAGTTGGTAGAAAGAAAACTTCAGGAAACACATGTGGATCGTGTGGATCCAGACTTGGAATGCATACTTGTTATTTTACCCTCAAGACAATCTCCAACAGGAATCTTAATGCAAAGAGAAAGCATCATATTAGAATGGATATTTCTGCCACATAGGCCAAGCAAAAAGATGAAGACATATATCGAAAAAATTGCTGATCTGATTTTTAAAGGTAAATTGAGACTCCGCCAATTGACTGGAAAGGACCCTGCAGAAATTGTTGTGCCTCTGACTAATGAAGAAATTGAACGATTATGGGCAGACAGTGAACCTTGGCAAAAGGCTTGCAGTGACTTTTTAGGAGAAATTAATAATAAATATCCCCAAAACAAGAGAATTCAATTTATAAAGGAAACTAATTGGATCTTTCCTCGTGTAGTACAAGATGAACCAATTTCTGGAGCCCCTATATTTTATACAGATGCAAACAATTTAGGGAAGGCTGGCTACAAGTCTGAAAACCTAACTAAAGTGGCTCAGAGCCCTTATAACTCTGTTCAAAAGTCAGAACTATATGCGATCATTATGGTGTTGTTGGATTTCACAGAGCCTCTTAACTTAATTACTGACTCTCAATATGCAGAAAGAGTTGTTTCACATATTGAAACTGCTGACTTCATTCCTGATGATACGGACTTGACCTTACTATTCATACAACTACAAGATATCATCAGAGGTAGGATACATCCTATGTACATAACACATATCAGGGCACACACGGGCCTCCCAGGCCCTCTAGCGCAGGGTAATGAGGAAATAGATCGGTTGCTAATAGGAAGCGTGCTAAAGGCCACAGAATTTCATGAAAAGCATCATGTTAACAGCAAAGGGCTGAAGAAGAGTTTTCCCATCACTTGGATTGAAGCAAAGGAAATACTAAAAAAATGTGACACTTGCTCTTTCTATAACCAACCATCTTTACCTGCAGGAACTAATCCTAAGGGTACACACGGAAATGAGATATGGCAAATGGATGTGTTTCACTTTCCAGAATTCGGAAAGATGAAATATGTACATCATACTATTGACACCTATTCTGGAATGCAATGGGCGACTGCCCTGAGTTCAGAAAATGCTGATGCTGTACTTACTCACCTTTTGGAAGCCATGGCCGTATTGGGAATTCCCACTCAGATTAAGACTGACAATGCTCCAGCTTATGTCTCCCGAAAAATGAAGATAATTTTTGCATACTATGATATAAAGCATATTACAGGGATACCACACAATCCTACAGGACAGGCAGTCGTGGAGAGATCTCACCGCACATTAAAAGAGATGCTCTATAAACAAAAGAAAGAAATGAAAAAGCCCAGAGAGAGGTTGCATAGTGCCTTATTGACTTTAAATTTTCTTAATGCTGATGAAAAGGGAACTTCAGCTGCTGAGAGACATTGGGTAGTAGAAAAATCTTCTGAGTTAAATCAACCCATTTACTTCAAAGATGTGTTGACTTCCAAATGGAAGCCAGGGTATGCGCTTCGGTGGGGTAGGGGTTTTGCTCTTGTTTCAACAGGGACAGAAAAGATATGGGTACCAACAAAACTAATAAAAGCCCGCTTCGAAAAGGAGTCTCTTCCTGAACAAGAAAAGTGACTGCTCATCCCTGACATGACAAACGGATGTGTGGTAAGGAAAACACACTTAACAAACCTGGGGCAGGGTCTCTCAGTTTTGTCTTTACAGGAAAATGGATACAACTATTTTTACGGCATTGTCTAAACATTGAATAATTACTCACCTGCAATAGAAGACAGACTGATGATTAAAGACTGTACAAGACGGACTACGAGACCAACTGATACACATGTGCACTACTGGGTAATTTCTCAATTTTTACTGCTTTACATCTTACATCTACATCTCAAAAAAAAAAAAAAAAAAAAAAAAAAAAAAAAAAAAAAATTTGGTCCTGATTTGACTATTAATAAGGCTGGATTTGGATTGGGAACTTGTGGCTTTCTCCCTATCTAAACCCAAGCATATTGGTAAAGAAATATGAAAAATTCTGTCTCACATCATAAAAGCCACCTGGTGTGAGACAGAAGGCATAATATTTAGGGACCAATATTACTGTGACTTCATCTTAAACCTTGTTCCTCCCTGTTTCTGTACCTCTCAAACATCTCATTCTATCTGCTTCCAGTCTCCTAAAGTCATGAAAGATATAAATATCTCTTGAATATCGACAATGCTTCAGTTTTCCACTGTAAATAACATTTCCTCCTATCAGCTATCTACAAAGAATCTGAAACCGAGATGGGGCCTCCACCGGAACAACTCCTGCTACAAAAACAAAAATAGAAGAAAGAATATGAGAGAGAGAGAATAAGAGACAGATAGACAGACAGCAGAGACAAAAATAGAAAAATCAGGAACCTGGTGCGCACCAATCAATAATTGCTTTCAAGAAATAGATTATTCAAAAACAGCTGCAAGATAGCTCCTTATGATTATCCTTCAGATCACACTGCTAATTAAGTTTCCAGATGGAGTTAACCACTATCCTAAAATTGGTTATAGATGTATATGGTCAGTCCATTAGGAACTAACCATTGTTTTAGCTTTTACAGGACCCCAAAGAGATGCCATCGCCCTTAAGTCAGCAGGAAGCAACCTTATAAACGACTACGCCCCCTTTCCCAATAAGTTTTATGATCCAAAGGTTGTGGGTAAAACTGGGTAAAAGACAAAGCTATAATATAGCATCAGAGATCTTTTTTTTAGAAGAGAGGGGGAATAGATAGGATAGATAAAGATAGACTGTTCTACCTACCTATACTTCATTTTAACTAAATGTATGGGCTAAGCTAAAGACAATTTGCACTGTCATAGATATCTGTATATTGATACTAATGCAAAATCATTTCATATGTTTAATTGTGATAATTTGTACATTGGTACAAAGTTTAATCTGAGATTGTTTTATGTAACCAAAGCAACTTGTACTTCGATATAAATCTGAATCTGTAACTATTATGTAAAGCTGAATTTGAAATTGCTATATTTTATGTATGCTTCTACCTCTGTTTAAAATATTTACACATCATTGTCATGTATACTATGCAATTACTACCTTCATTTGACTATACTAGATATAATGTATGATTGCACTAGTTATGATATATGCACAAGATGTTTTATATACCTCTGTTTAGATGATATATATGTATTTACATGTATAAAATGCTGTGGACACTTTACCTGGTAAGATACCCCTGGCTAATGCTCGATAGTTCTACTAAGAGTCATTGTTCAGAGATTGTACATCCCTTATATAAGTATTCTAATTTTTAGTACAGGGTTTATTCCTTAAGACGATAAGATCTGCTGTCAACACTATTTAAGGTATCATATCCCAGTCATTTCAGATACAGGTTAGAATATCATAGATGGACAAGAATCTTCAACCGTTTCATAGACCCAGAGAATATGGCATTTAACATTTAAAATTTGGCCACGAGAGACACGACGACTCCTGGTGTCACTGCTCCCTTCACGAGATGGTGTTGAGCATCAAGGATACTCCATTGGAGTTGGTCCTTTTGGCAAAAAATGGCCGGTTGAGTAAGGAACTGTCCTTACCTTGATTGCTGACAGTACACACATGATATCAAGCTGGATGAACAAATTGAGATGGAGACTGACGAAACCTGCCTAGACAGGATAAGACAGTCCCTTCAAAACTGTTCTGCTTGTAAAAAGATCTGTCAGATGCCATAGGCCTATAGCCAATCCGATAGATGCTCTAACGGTGCACAAATCCAGAGGTGATTGTCCAGGTAGCTGTGTTGCTGTCCTCTCCCAAATTTTGGAAGTAGCTGCTTCCATGTACTTCTGTCTTTCAGACAAATTTACCTTCCTTCTCAGGTCTTGAAGAGGTTGAAGAATAGATGTTTAAGGTTTCCACCCTAGTATCCCTTAGATAAGAACACTCAGGTGTTAGATTCTTACTTTCCCAGATTAACCCTTTAAAATAATCTATACACCCTACTATCTACCAATATTCTAAAACTATTAGATATACCTTATATAAGTTAGGCTTTGATTAGCAATTGTACTTTAACCTCTCCTAGATACTACCTCATAATGATTCCTACTGTACATAGTCTTAGTTTAGAACCTTCTTAGTTAGAAAAAGGGGGGAGATGTTGTGGGATTCAGGTGTCAGCTGATAAGGTCCAAAGAAGCTTATCCAGGGTCCCGGGCTCCTGGAAGGGGTGTGGCCGACCCCTTTGATAAGGGGCTGCTGGGACGCTGGGGGGCTCTCTTCCTGGTTCCTGGCTGCTGGAGGAAGGACCCCTTCGTCCGTCCGTCTGCAGACTTCGGTCCCTACTGTGCTTGGTTACCTGTACCGTGAGTTCTGGATTATATTCTAATAAATATTTTTCTAGTATTGGTGTTCTTGTGGGTAAACTCCGCCTACAGAGTGGATTTTTAAAATGTGGTATATTTTAAAAATGGAGTACCTCACAGCAGTTTTAAAAATGACATCCTAAAATTTGCAGGAAAATGGATAGATCTAGAAGAAAAATCATCCTGAGTGCAGAACTCAAACCTAGAAAGACAAACATGGTATGTATTCACTCACAAATGGATTTTAGAACCAAAGCAACAGATAGCAGGCTACAAGCCACAATCCCTGAGCAACTAGGTAGCCAGGAGGAACCTAAGGGAGAGATATCCATGAACCACCTGGGAAGGGGAAATAAAGAAGTTCTTCTGAGTAAATTATGATGATGGGGGGAAGAGGTAAGGGGAAGTAGGAAGAGAACATGAGGGAATGGGATAGTTGAGTGAGAGGAGGGACAGAGAAGGAGAACAATGAAAGAGAGACCATGATAGAGGGATCCATTGTGTGGTTAGAGAGAAACATGGTGCTACAGAAAAAAAAGTTAAAAATGTGTGGCCAAGAGCCCACAAAGATGACTCTAGTTAGACTCCAAGCAATAGAGAAGAGGGTGCTTAAACTTTCTCCTATAATCAAATTGATGATCTCCCTATTTGTCAGTATAGAATCTTCATCCAGTAACTGATGGAAGCAGATGCAGAGATCCATAGTCAAGCACTTGGCCCAGCTACCAGTCCAGGTGAAGAGAGAGACAAGAGAACATATGAGCAAGGGGGTCAAGATGATGTTAAGGAAACCCACAGCAGCAGCTGCTCTGAGCTATCTGGGAGCTCACTAACTCTGAAATGACAGCTAGGGATCCTCCATGGGACTTAACTAGGTCCTCTGAATGTGAATGGCAGCTGTATGGTGGGGGCATTTTCTGAGAGTCTCTGGCTGTGTGACCACAATTAATTCCTAGTACATAGGGCCATTCCCTACAGAGGAATATATTGCTAGGCATTGATACTTGGGGGAGGGACATGGTCCTCCCTCAACTTGATATGACAGACTGTATTAAATCACCCTCTCAGAGAAATGCTTGCCCATAAAATTTTGAATTGCATTTACATTCTGTAAGGAAAGGTGCTATAATTTTGAAGGGGAAGTTCCAGGAAATCTATAGATGGATTCCAAATAATAAGTGAAATATTCTGAAATAAACCTAGCAAAGGAAGATAAAGGCCTCAATAATGAAATTTTCATTGAGTAAAGAATAATTATTTTGAAACACAAAGGGAAAAATCAAAGAACTAACTGGAATGCGGAGAACTCCCTTCTGTATAGATTGGTAAAACCAAAGGTGGAATTAATGTCTGTATTATCCAAACCATCTATAGAGTCTTAATTTCAATTTTTCATAGGACCATTATTGGCTTGTGGGGAAGCTGCTGGTTTTATAAGTTAATTTTATAATCTGATGCATTTGTAAAAATATTTATTAGTTCTAAAATTTGTCATGTGGAGTCTCTGAAGTCTTTTATATAGAGACCCATATCTTCAGCCAATGCTGATATTTTGACTTCATTTTCTACTTATATCCTTTTTCTTTTTTCTCTTATCTTGCTGCTCTTACTAATACTTTAAGAACTTTTTTCAACAGGATAGAAGAAATAAGGCATCCCTGTCTATGCTGACTTCAGTGATAATGTTTTGATTTGTCTCCAGTTAGGATGATGCTATCTGTATGAATTTGCTCCTCCTATAAAGAGTTCCTTAAGGGATATAATTTTGAAAGGATTTTTTCAGAGAACTTCTCTTTATCTCAGGTGATTGTACCATTTCTGTCTCTAAATTGATCACTGTGACATATAACATTTATTTTTTGTGTACATATGACCAGATGGATAGTAATAAAACATATTGGTATGTTGTTAATGCTTGTCTAAATGTAACTGACAATATTTTGCCTCCACAATGAGCAGGAAGATCAGTTTATAATTTTTAGCTCATGTATGTCAATACAATATCAGTTTCACCAAAGAGTTTGGTAGCATCCCTGCTTTCTGCTCTCTGGAATGGGTTTGGGTGCATTATATCTCTTCATAACAGAACTCAGCATTGGACATATTTGACCTTGTCTTGTTCAGTTGGGTCACATTTTATTGATGTATAATCTCACTGCTTACTGTATAACAAACACTTTTTTCCATGTTCTCTTGTTTCATTTTGGTGAATTATATTGTAGAACACTTTATTTCTTTTATATTTTCCACTTTATTTGAGTATAAAATTTTAAAATATATCCTCAAGATCTTCTGAATTTCATGTATCATCAATATGACTTCTAAATCCATTATTCCTGATATTAGGTTTAGTTATGCTTAGTTTTGCTAAATATTGATATTCTCCATATTCTTTTCAAATGTCTATTTTCTATTTATTCTTAATACTGGTACTTGTGGAACTTGCCACAGAGCTTGTTTGCATCTTGGTGGATTAAAAATCAGAATTTTCAGGAAACATGCTCAAAGGGGATTCCAGTTATATCAATACAGTCTATTGAGGCCACAGTGCCAATGGTTCCACAATTCCTGAAACCAATGCTTCCAAAACTTATTAACCATTAAAAACCCCAATGATTGCAAATGGAACATTTCTGATTACAACCATAAAATTAAAAAACTAACACATAAATAAATACAAAAAGTACACACACACATACACACACATACCCCAACCCTTTGACAGGAATCCACACAGACACATGTACCCAGACAAAGGTATACACAATGTCCCATACACATTGAAATGTCCATATAGGAACAATGACACTAGCTAGCCACACAGGAAAACACACAATCATTTACCCAGTACATATTCAAACATCTAAACAATGAAACAAATGTAGATAGAGAAACACATAAACACAAGAGCACACAAACAGGCAAAGAATTCTAGAACACGGAGACACTTGCACACATGAATACAAACAAATACACTCATGTGAAATCTCTCACAGATATGCTGGTAAACATACACATTCAATACACACAGGCACACAGAAGTGTGCAATGTATTTTTACTGTTGTCTGGCAGAGAATGGAAGAAAAGAAAGAAGTAGGAATTTCAAATTGTCTATGGTCAGGTGCCTGACTCCTAATCTCGTTGGATGCTCTATGAAAGGTCCAGTTGGGGTGTAGGTGCATTGTAGGGCTCAGATACTAGCTTGGTAGAGATCAGCTGTGTGTGGAGAGTCAGGAAAGTGTGCAGCACTATCATGAGCATGGGAGAAGGAGAAAACAACAGGGCAGAGAATCCAGGGTGACACCATAGCTCAGAGGGCTACTGCTGGAGTTTATATTGATGTACCCAGCTCTGCTGTATGGAGACAGATTGTTGGCTGCTTGTGGAACTAGAGGTTCTGGGACAGAAGAGACTGTGGTGCAACATTTATTTGGTGAAAACACAGCCAGTAATCCTCTAGGCTCTTGGATCTCAGGTATCACTTCCCATTTTGATAACATTCTCTCTCCTGACAAAGCTTCCTGAGAATGAGTGAAAGCATAGGCAGGTGGATAATTACAGAAATTAGCGCCATGTATTCATGAGGTCCAAATAAAATAGTGCAGCCTCCTAAAGTATAGATGGTGGCTTTGTGCAGAGAGTCTCACCCAGTGAATGGGGGCCAGAAGCATAGAGGTACCATGATGACCATGCAGATACTTGTATTGACTGTGGTTCTGACTCTCCCCTTCATAAAGCAATCATCCTATAGAAATTCTAGATTTGTTGCCACTAGTGACAAGGTGAGTGTGCTGTGCAGACAGAATGTGTGAACTGGATTCCCATAGATTGTGTTAAAGTCTCAGCGGTGCTCATGAGAGCTACAGGTGGATGTGCATGACATGCCCTGCATTACAACTCAGTGTCTGTTTTCCAGCATGGCTTTTTATTTATATCTCACATTGTGTTACCAAGAGCTCAAGGAATGGTTTGTGAAGGCATCTGTCTCATCATTTGCTACAAGAACACACTGCCTCCTCCATCAGCCTGTGGTGTTCTAATGACCCTTGGTTAATTCCACAGGAATGACTCTGTTCAGAGTTTCTGTTTCTCAATAAAGCCTTATGTAGGATGATTTGTACATTGGGGCACTTCTGTTTATAGAAGGCTGAGCACTACTGTGTATGGGGAGTTCTGGAGGGATGGACTTTATAATATGTTTTGATGTGTAAACTGATTATGTACTTTAGAAAGACAAGATATTCTAGAAATAGTCAGCCTTCCTTCCAAGCCCTGGCACTGCTGGATAATGATTCCCACTGTGGCTTCCCTGATTTTTCATGGCCTTTCCTGGAAACTCATCTTATCTGGAGGCAAATATCCCCATGGATTAAGATAGATTATGGGCACCTGTCTGATGTGGGAGTGTCTTTCTGTATGGTCTGAATAAAGGAACTGTTTTGGCCTCTGGTGGCACCTTAGGTTAAATCAAAGTATAGATAGGTGAAGGAGGGTGGAGTCAGACAGAGACATGATCCAGCCATCCAAGAATCAGCAATGTAACAGTAACACCAGTGAGCCATGGGCCATGTGGCAGGACAGATTAATGGAAATGGTTTGAATTAAAATGAAAGAAATATCTAGCAATATGCCTGAGAAATAGACCAGCAGCATGAAATAAATAAAAGCTTCTGAGTCATTTTGGGTGGCCTAATTAGTGGAGAGTGGCTAGTTGGTCTCTGACTGTAGGTCTGTGGGGCTCCTCTGGGCCAGATACCTCCTGTTACACATGTCTTCATCTAACATATCTCCTTCTTATACTGATCTAACAGCCTCCCAAGAGTAATCTCAAGTATTTCCTTTCTCCATCAGTCATGTAAAGTAAAGGTATTGACCAACTGTTGATAATGCTCTTAGCCTTGTTCTTGATTACCTTTCTCTGCTCTTTATGTGAGATTTGTGCAGGAATCTCAAATCAATCTGTCCCAGAAATGATATCTTCTACTCAAGATCCTTGTATCTGCCTGCTGACAGAGAGGGGTTAACCAAGAGCATGACTGTAGTATAAGGTTTCTGGCCCGGACTTTTGGGCCTAACCTCAAGGTCTAGGACCCACAGACCCACAGACCCGCAGTCCCACAGACCCACAGAGACACACAGATGCTTTCATTAATTTGAGGCTGATCGGCCTCAGGCCCAAGAATATAACTTGTTCACTCTGTACCCTTCATCTAACCCATTATTCTTGCTGTTCAGCCATGGGGCTCGGTACCTTTTCTCACAGCAGCATGGTTGTCCTCTGCTTCTTCTGGCTGCTCTCTGGTGTTCTGCTCTCAGAGTTTTTAGTCTCGTAGCCCCACCTACACTTCCTGCCTGCCTTTGGCCCATCAGCGCTTTTTATTAAACCAGTGGGTGGGACAATTATTTACCATGAAACAATACAATACCCCTACACATGACCCTTCAAAGTATTGTGTTCCTCTGATGGTATAGGGACTGTACCCCATTTCCCTTTTCCTCTCTTCCCATCTCAGTTATTGCCTGGAACTCTTTGTTTTGGCTCCCTCTTTCCTTGCTTTCCCTCATAATGATGGATTTGCTCTCTAGCTTCTAGGAAAGTGTTACATAACTTGATGGGCAGGAAACCTTCCTATATTCTCAAAGAAGAAGCTTAGTGCACTGCCACCCTTCACATTTGTCAAAAACATTCTCAGCAAGATGAAGTTTTGAATGAATGCTGTTACTATGTGACTTCTTGGTCCCAGGCAGCCAGATGCCCAGACCCACAGACCCGCAGTCCCAGACCCCTTAGCCGCCTGCTGCTGTTCAGGGCCTCAGAAATGACTCAGACACTTATATTAATTTCATGCTGTTTGGCCTGTGGCTCAGGCACATTGCTAGCTTGCTCTTACATCTTAAATCAAATCTGTCTGCCACGTGGCCCATGGCTTACCTGGGTTCCTTACATGTTTCTCCTTTGGACTTCTGGCCTGGTCTGTCTCTGTCTCTGCCCTGCTCCTCCTACCTATTCTGATTCCTACTACTACTTTTTCTATGGTGCCTGTCATGGGCCAAAACAGCTCCTTTATTTAAAGACTGATATTCACAGCATACAGAAATGCATTCCCACATCACTTCCCCTTTCTGTCTAATAAAAAAGGAAGGCTTCAATTTTAACAATGCAAAATTGCATATAACAAAACAGCTATCAAGCAAGAATTATAGTTACAACAGAATGCTTCTTGAGATCCCACCTCAGGCAGCCCTCTTTCTTCTTGTCTCTGTGGACCATCCCCACAATTCTCTACATGTGCATGCTCCTGGCCAATGTTAGACACTCTGTGTTGACATGGAACACTCTTGTATTAATGAGCAATGTGTCACATGACTTCTCTAAGTACTGGAGAGATGTCCATAGGACACTGGCTACCTACATATTGTCCCGTATCACATGCTGTTCTCCCACCACAATAGCTAGAGGAATGAAGCTTTTTCTCCATGTACTGTTTTCTCCCAAGAGCCAGTATAGAAAATAGCTTTAGTTGGCAGGAAGCCTAACCAGAACTGGGAAGATGGGAAGTTCTTCAGATATGTACCATCTCTTTCTGGCGCTTCCAACTCCCAGGATGTATAGTACACTAGGGGGTGACATGGGTGTAGCAATCCATGTTCTGATGCTTGGGTAGTTGCTATATGAATCAGAATGGTGGTCTCGAGTCAAATCTTTGTATAGCCTATTGGATATCAACAGGGTTGTTGTCAGAAAGAGAGCCATGATTTTATCCTGTTTTACAGAAAAACCACTCAGTGTGTTTAGTTCAAGCTTGGTCTGAATGAAGATAAAATTGAACCTTGTAATTTGTATATCTGTAAGTGCTTGGGTTCACATTCTTCCTTTCCTGATGCCTTGAGCAAGTGATGTGAAGACTACATGGACCATTTCATCCCTCAGGGCCAAAACACATGATCATACTTGAATTCCTGGGTGGGACAGACTTTGCTATTGCCTTCCACATCAGCAGCATCAACAGTCTAACCCAGATGATGACAATGCTTATGGGTATGTTTCTTCCTGTATAAGGTTGTGAGAGATGGGCCTGAGTTTTTCTGGCTGTGGATATAGAGTGGGTTACTATACTCTGCTCCTATGATCTAGTCACATATCTAAGGGCCTTTCTTGAGGTGTCTGAGGTCTTTAAGAGAGTTTGTAAACTCTTGGTGTATCTATCTTCAGTCCTTTCCAGATAATTCCTGATGCCTGATGCTCACAGCTACCCCCCCATACTGACTGAGCCCTTGCTCCTCCCTTCCTTTCTAAGTCTGCCTTTCTCCTAGTCCTGTTCTAAGAAGGGGTCTCCTTGGATTTTTTTCCTTGGAACATGAGGAAACATTTGTAGACAATAAGTTATTGTTATGGTATCAGGACCTGGTCTGCCATCCTGTAGAGGACAGAGTCCTGCTCAACAACTGTTGTACATAAGTTTCCTCCCTTTACCCAAACAAGTATGAGATAAATCCACACTTATCATCATATCAAAAAAGAAGTGAGGGACAAGTCAGTGAAGGAAGTTTCTATGTATAGTTTAAGCCAGTACTAAGTGAAAATTTTTTTGTCAATGATTACTCTCCTTCTTTCAGATAACTTAGAATGTAGTGAGATTGAACAAAACTCAACTGTTAAGTATTATTACTCTGGAAATATGAAGACATGAATTCATGTGACAAGAGCTCACATAAATAACTGGACATGGCTGACTATGCCCGTGACTCCATCATTGTGGAAGACACAGCAAGTTCTTAGATATGGATGCCCAGACAACCTACCCAAATGAAGTTCCAGCTCAATGAAACAAAACATTGAAATGTGTCTGAAGGCAAAACATGGAAATGTGTCTGAAGGCAAAAATGTTGATAACTACCAAGGGAGAAGATTGACATTCTTCTGTGGTCACCATGGTTACAAACAGACACATCCAATCATTTACCACCACCACCCCCACACACATCTGCCAGGTGGGAGGAAAACCAGGACTTAGGCATTTGTGTATTTCTTAAGAGACAGGTTTCAGTCACATTTTTGGGAACACAGGTATTCTGATTAAGTGATCCAGGCTCTGCCTGTTCTCAAAGAGGAGCTCTGGACATTGAGGCACCCATGAAGAGTAACTAGGTATCAAGTCACTAGTGCTAGTTAGTGACAAAACCTCCATGTGCTACCATTACCAAGTACTGAGAGCCTCAATGTTGGTAGCATGTTTCTAGCCTCTGCTTATATTCCCCAATAGCTCTTCTCTTATGATTCTTCTAAACATTGGGTTGTACTGTGCTGCCCCTCCAGGCCAGCCTGACCATCCACAGTCTCCAGCCAGTAGTCTCTACACTCTTGAGATTCCAATGATGGGACTTCCATGAAATTGGCAGGCCCATTACATTCAACAAAGTCTGCTCAGCAAAAGGTTCTCACTGAAATAGGGTATATTTCAATTCCACACCTACCAACTTTAGTCCCATTCAAATCACATTCTTGACCCATAGGTAGCCTGATCCACCCTCCTGCATTTTTCCTAGAGGAAGTGTTGAATTTGACCCATCAGTTCTCTCAAGTCTTGAAAAATGGACTCTAGAAAAAAACACCTCATGCTGTCCACCTTCCATACCATTAGATTTTGACAAATAGCTCCAGTGGTCAAGTTTCTACCCACAACCTTTAAGCATTCCTGGATGCTAATCCCCTAATTCAAATTGACTCCAGGACCTGGAGAAGCCACCTCCAAAAAGTAGTCCTATTTTAAGACATGTTTTTGAGAAGCTGATGGCTACTGAGGGTAAACTCTGGAGACAAGGCCATGCTGGTAGGTGCTTGCAGTATAATTATAAAAGAACTGTCCAGTCACTATTATATCTTCTCCTTCTTACAACTTATTATTGTTAATTCAACAGTTATCTCTAGGAAAAATGCATGAGGGTTGACCAGGTGCCCATGGGTCAATAATGAGGTCTGAGTGGGACTAGAGGGGTTAGATGTGGGACTGGCTGAATATGACCTATGCCTTTCATGATAAATATGTGGGAGCCTTTTTTGAGCAGCCTTTTCTGAATGTAAAAAGGGCTGCAAGTCTCATGGAAGTCCCATATGCTCAGGTGACACTTGTCCCAAAGATTTTGTAAATGTAATTCTCTCTGGACTGCTCCTATCTGCCCTTCCCACTGCTCAGGAATATTTAGCTAAAGATGCTATTTCTATGGCCTAAAATCTCTCAAAAAAATCTCTAAGGAATCCATGGGTAAATTGTCTACAGAAGAGTCTTCTCTTCCCTCTTGTTTCTTACCACATGTCTCACATGTAGGTCGACACATGGCACCAAAGCAAACAATGCTTTGAAGATACTGTAGAAGACCTAGGTTTGGACAAAACAAATATCATCCATCCTAAATGAGATGGTAATGAGAATGAGACTTTGCTTACTTTGAATAACATTCCATCCATGATTTCCTGTAAGACAATGACCACACTAACCCTTCCCAGACACCTCCTCTTTGTTTATAAATAGGTACCTGTGAGTTGCCCAGATAAATTTAGTACATAAAGAACAACCACACTGTCTTCCTAGAAACTGGAAGATGAGACCATTGTGATCACCCTCAGCTACTGTGGATAGAATGCCAGCTGCCAAGAGAAGACATGTCGCACATCTGCATCTCCGAATGCTTCAGTTTTCAGTAAAGCTTGGTGATAACCTCCTCTTTATGTGTTAAGTGTGATCAAATAATGCCTGGCTTTGATTTACTCCCATGTGTACAGGCATATAGACCTGACTTTGATCACCAGCACTCATGAATCCCTACATAAGTGATATGATATTGCACAAGGCTCGGTTTTGGCATCTGAGGATGGTGAAAGGGAACAGGGTAAGAACACGCATGATAGCTAGTGAGAGAAAGTGAAGCCAAGCATGGTCATGGCAGTCAGGTCAGCAAATGTTGGTCAGTCCAAGGACCTCCAATTTATGCAATCCCCTCATGTTCTGATGCCTACTGGTGGATATTTGCCCCAGTGTGAGGACCATGGAGAAGGAAAGTAAAATACTCTGTAAATGTGGAAAGCCAGGCACACAGGAAAGGCTCTTTTCTATCTCTATCAACTAGGTAACCTGGGTATGGGACAGCCAAAAACATAGAAGTTCAGACACATAATCTGTAAACATAAAGAAAGTGGAGCATGAGCATGCTCCTTCCCAAGTCCAGATAAATAGAAAGAAAAAATTTACCCCACATTTCAAATGAAGTACCAACAAACTGTGTTGTTCTTTTACACACCACAAGCCTTTTCTTTGTACAAAGGCTGACAGGCTCTCTTTCTTTTTGTCTTCCCAAATTCTCAGGAGCAGGAGGCTTTAGTGTGATGCCTCAGGTCAGGTTTGCCTTTGCCTGAGGTTCCTGAAGGCCAGGCTACTATAACCATAAAATATGTCCAGTCAGCTTATCCAGACCCTGGGCCTTATCTTTACCAGCCATGGATGGAGTCTCAACCACAATAGATGTGTGTCCTGAAGGAGGAATGGAAGAGAGGACCTCAGAGGATATAGCAGTAGCTCAGAATGGACATATTATGAACCAGGATGTACGGATACTGTTCTTTGAAATCATTGATATGGCACATCTTGTGTCCTCCAGCTTCCTGCAGAGGCTTCTGGGACAACCTGAGGTAAGGAGCATCCTGAGCATCTGATAGCCTCTTTCATGTGAATAGATAAACATCTTCTCACCCCTGGAGGCACATACAATAGAACAATGTATAGTTCCACAGAAAACCAACTCAATTAACCAAAGAATAATGTGATTACATAATGATTAAAGGTGAGGGATTGTTAATGGTAGGGTGGGTGACCCATAATCATCCATACCACTGAAAAGCCACACAGTGGCATTGATGTCAAATTTCTCATACCTTGTACAAATGGAGATTTCCATTTGTTATCCTTTTATATATTCCAAAATTAGACTTTGTGCAGTTGGTATAGAGTTAAATGCATCTGTTGAGAAGGTCCAGTAGGCTGAAATGTCAGATGAGGGCCTAATGACCCACCCAAGGTTATTTGAAGGAATGTGTGTGGACATGATCTGGAGGGTTTTTGTCATCACAGTTGCTGCAGAAGATGGTTCCAGTGCTAGGCTTGGAAGGCAGAATTCTACAACTGTCCTGAATATAAATTTGTCCAGTCCTCTTGGGTGCTTGAATATGCTGAGAATCATCACTGCTGTGGGCCCAAACAGTGGAAGATTATATTGTTACATTGTAAATAATTGTCCCACACACTGATTTAATAAATGCGCTGATTGGCCAAAGGCAGGCAGGAAGTCTGGGCAGGGTTACCAGACTAAGAAAACTCTGAGAACAGGAAGCACAGAGCAGAACTCCAGAGAGAAGCCAGAAGAAGCAGAGGACAACTATGCTTCTCTAAGTAAAGGTACCCAGCCACATGGCTGAACAGGAGAAGAGTTATGGGTTAGATTAAGGGTATAGAGTTAGCAAGTCATATGCCTAGGCCTTAGGCAGATCAGCCTAAAAACTATTGAAAGCATGTGTGTCTCTGTGGGACTGTGGGACTCTGGGACTGCGGGACTGTGGGTCTGCGGGCATAAACCTTGAGGCTAGGCTCAAAAGACTGGGCCAGAAATCACTTACTAAAATGGCAGCCAAACATGGGTTAAATATACCCACATAAAGTCATAGAAAGCTTAAAAATGGTCTAGAGCCCAAAGCAGCCTCTGAGTTGTGTCTCTGACATGAGCCATGGTACATTGACACCCTGGTGAGGCACCTCGGCTTGAGCTACAATGGTGGGCTTCTGAAGTACAGCTTAAGGTGTAAAATGGCTTGTTCCTGAAGTCTCACAGGACCCTCAATATAAGCAAAACGTTGTAAATGATGTATTTAAGGTTTCTATTCATGAGGACAAAAAGGAAACAGAATCAAAGATAGCTTCTTAGTGTAGATGTTTTCTTGGATCAGCTCTGTTTGCCAGAGACAAACAGAGGCTTGGCTTTTTTAAGAGAAACTTCCTGATTCAGCCTTAGAGCCAAAACACTTTTGAGTTTTAGGCCCTGCTGCCTAATACTTAAATGAAGTTAATGTGCAGCAGATGGCAAAGTTTTATTTGGTAATTATATGGACCCCAAAATTCCCAGAGTACCCATCTTACCAACCTTTAATCCTGGCAGATTAAAGGTGTGGTCATAAACAGAAAGAAACAGAAGAATCTTGGTGGAGTCAATCACCCTAGCCAAGCAAAGGTGTGGTCAGAGACATAAAAAGTTAAGAAATAAATATATAGTAAAGACAGTTTTTTAAAAAAGTCTAAATGGTTTAGAGTTTGTTGAAAATATATATATATACATAGGCTTAGAGAAAGAAAAGAAAAGGTAGTGAAAGCCCTTAAAAAAGAAATAAAGTAAATAAATAAATAAAAAATAAGCCACGTAAAGATGGAAAATACAAAGAATGTCTGGATGCTGTATATTATTGTCCTATCTTTAAGCTTCTTGACTGACAATGACTTAGTAAAAGCTGTTCAAAGACAGTTGATTATAAATGATGTTGGATTAATTCAACCTATATATTTTGTAAATGAGTTTACTTTAAAATTGAAATGCAAAGATACACTACTTTGGAGAAGAGGCTTTCCTTTTATTTCCACAGAAAATGAGAGGCTGTGGATTTAATACTGGATAAAGAAGATAAAGTTTGATAGAGGAAGACCCCCTGAAAAATCTCCAATGGAAATGGATGGACCAGATGACTGAGCATTTCAGAGCACTGCAGTTGAAGTTTCCTGAGCTCTGTATTCAGAACAATTTCAAGGAGACTGGCTGAAATGATCCAGCCTTATAGACTACTCCACTAAAGACTTGTACATAATCCTAAATTTTTCTTTGGATTCCCATGAGATTGCCAACACCCCCATTCAGCAGGAAGTAACCTATAGAACAATGCCCACATTCCCAAAACATGGATATGGATGTTTGTGTTTATTTACAGTGTTGTTTATAAGTTGTTATAGATAAGGGGGGAAAAGAATATTAGATGTGAAGTTCTTTTTGTTTTGAAAAGAGAAAAGGGGATATGTGGGAGATTATGTTGTTACATTGTAAATAATTGTTCCACCCACTGGTTTAATAAAAAGTGCTGATTGGCCAAAGGCAGGCAGGAAGTGTGGGTGGGACTACCAGACTAAGAAAACTCTGAGAACAGGAAGCACAGAGCAGAACTCCAGAGAGAAGCTAGAAGAAGCAGAGGACAACTATGCTGCTCTAAGAAAAGGTACCCAGCCACATGGCTGAACAGGAGAAGCGTTATGGGTTAGATTAACGGTATAGAGTTAGCAAGTCATATGCCTGGGCCTTAGGCAGATCAGCCTAAAAACTATTGAAAGCATCTGTGTGTCTCTGTGGGACTGTGGGACTGTGGGCATAAAACTTGAGGCTAGGCTCAGAAGTCCAGAACAGAAACCACCTACTACACCAAACCTGTAATCCTCTGAGGATCCTCACCTACCCAGGTGACTCAATACCCAAGTAAACTTGCGTTCCCTCTTTATCAGCCCTCAGAGGTAAGGCTATTTATGTTTAATTTCCTTAATGATATGGATCATTGATAGGAAAAAATTACCCTTGTGCATAATATTCCTTTGTACTTCTACCCACCGAGGAAACTAGCTGGAATTATTCCATCAACAGAGCATAGAATGTTGGATTTAGATAGTGGTAAGAATGGATTTTATTCTCTTTCTCCCTGTGACCGCAGAACTGATGGCCTAGACCTCTCCTACAATGCTCAGGCCCCAGACATTTCTCTATCATTTTTCCTCAAGAGGCCTGGTAGCCACTTGTAGCACCTAAGTGCAGTAGCCTGTTTTCCTCCTGCTCTGAAATTAGATTGCTGGCACCTCCAGATTCCAGTCCTCACCCTGCTTTCATCCCCTAGTTACTACAGGTCTGGGTACTCCCTAGTCACCTCCAATTCACTCCTTCAAATATGCAGGGCCCACTCAAGATGACTAACATGGGGGAATTCATGCTTCTGTGTGGAGAAATATTGACTCCAAGCTCAGCGTGTATGTGATATTTTAATGTAATTCCCTACCATTATCTCAGAGGGAGTGTCAGTATTGGTGGATGTGGCTTTGGAGTGTTTGTGAGCTTGTTATAGAATGTGTCACAGTTGGGATGGACATTAAATTTTCCTTTGCTCAAACAGCATTCAGTGTGACACTCAGACTGTTGTCTGTGGGTCAAGGTGTAGAATTCACAGCTCCTTTTCAAGCACCATGTTTGCTTGCATTTCACCATCTCATGCTATGAAGATAATGGACTAAACTTCTGAGACTGTTAAGTCAAACCAATTATGTGTTTTTTTATAGGAGCTGCAAAACAAAAAAAAAGCATGACAATGTTTATTTTAATTTCACATAGGATTAGAGTTTAAAGATTGCATAGATATCAGAAGAGACTTTGAACTTCAGAGTTTGAAATAAGTTTGAGGTTGTTGTAGACCACAGTGATGTTTAAAGTTGGACTGAACATATTTTTACATTATGTTATGACTACAAGCCTTTGGAGGCCAAGGAATAAAATGTGGTTCTTAGAAAGAAAATGGTCCTTACAATGAGTGGCACTATTAGAAGGTGGGACCTTGTTTGAGAAAGTGTGTTGTTGTGGGGGCAGGTTTTGAAGTTTCTTTCACTCAAGCTTCACACAGTATGACACTGTCTATTTCCTGTTGCCTGCATATCAACATGTAACAGCTCCTTCTCAACCATGTCTGCCTTCATGCTATCATGCTCCCTGCCATGATAGTAAAGGGCTGAACCTATGACCTGTAAGTGACACACCTAAATTAAACATTTTTCTTCATGATATATCATGGTGTCTCTTCACAGAAATAGAAACTCTAACAAAGACACTTAAAAACAAAGTCTTTATTAGTTCAGTTATGTGCTTGGAAGTCACAATGTATTATACAAACATTTCTATTTCCAAAGATGTTCTGGTCTTGAGGTATAAAAGATAAACCGGATGGAATAGAATTGTGCAAACATTGACACATTGACCCAGCTGGAGGAGAAGAGTCACTTCCTTGTGTTCCTGAGTAGCTATTGAGTCCAATCACAACCTCAGCCATGCTTTGCTCTCACACTCTGGAACCAGACACTCAGCTCTGATTGCACCAGATTAAGAGATGCTGTGCCATGGAACAAATCTTAATCAACATACATGGAGCCTAATAAACTAGCTACGTACCCAGTGGTCCTTAGATCCAGCTCTCCTCCACAGTGTCCCACAGAAAGCCACCCTATGACTCAGTCTTCCGAGCTGTACTCAGTACTGAGGACGCAATCTACAAGGAGCCCATTTCCCTGAGGTCACTGCAGGGTTGGCTACTAAAGTGATTTTCCCTTTATACATTCCCTGATCCAGGAAAGGCCTCAGTGAATTCCCAAGACAGAGAGTTCAACCTCTTAACTTGTCTGCTGGCTCCCAAGGGAAATTTCTTTAATATACATGAATCCTGTGTCTTCATGAAGGATGATGTGAAACCCTCTGCAGACCAAGCCACTAGCTGTTTACCTATGAATGGTATCCACCCTAATTCTGTCCCCATCCCATGGTCTCTTCTCTCAATAGAGTAAGGCTAGCCTGATTTCAATTTGTAGTTCAATGTGTAGGGATATACAAGGCACCAGTCAAAGTCCACATCCATTATTCCCATTCCCAGAGAAACCAAAAACTTGTTGTCTTGCCCAAGCTACAGGATAAAAATGGCATTTGAGTCTACGTCATAGCTCCCTAGTGGATGAGACTCCTGGGAAGCTCACAGCCCCTGGGTAGTTCTGTCATGCCAAAGATCTAGAAGAATGGACTGCTACCTGCTTCCTGTAATACAGAGGAGGCTGCAGAGCTCCTGGTCAGACCTATTGTGAAGTGTCATCCACCAAGTATAACACCCACCACCATTGTGAGTGGCA
The DNA here is from genome assembly GCA_033318265.1 of Phyllotis vaccarum. Lineage (NCBI taxonomy): Eukaryota > Metazoa > Chordata > Mammalia > Rodentia > Cricetidae > Phyllotis > Phyllotis vaccarum. The sequence continues at coordinate 49,831,795 of JARWLC010000002.1, forward strand.
GCTGTGGCTACTCAAGATTAGGTCTGAGAATCCTCATAGATGGAAGAGGTGGCAAAACAGACACTCTCCTGAGTTTCCATTCCTTCCATCTTGCACATTCTCACATACGCATGTAATTCTGTCCCCACTGTGTTCTTAGGAGTTGCTTTAGAATATATGCAGTGTAGAAGGCTAACTGGAGAGGGAAACCTTCTAGGAAGCTATGATGAAGTTGTGGTGCATAGTTAGAGATATCTTTTGGTGAAGTAGCTACTGTGGACTCACCCCTGCTCCTATAAGGATTCCCTAATTCAAACTTTGGGAAGGAAATACACGTTTTAGTTCTCCAAGTGTAACTCTGGGGCAATTCCATGCTGTTCTCTCCTCAGTGCAGTATCTATGGAGCTCTGAGAAAAGGTACCAAGTTGCATAGCTGAACAGGATAAGAGTCATGGGTTAGATTAAGGGTAAAGAGTTAGCGAGTTATATGCTTGGGCCCTAGGCTGATCAGCCTAAAACTATTGTAAGCTTCTCTGTGTCTCTGCCAGTCTGTGGGTCTGTGTGTCCAAACCTTGAGGCTAGGCCTGAAAGTCCAGGTCAGAAGCCTCGTACTACAGGTGATAACTCACATGTTGCTGTTAGGATCTTAGGGTGCAGAGAGAAGTACAGAGGACTGGGAGAAGTGGGGAGGAGAGGATGAGTAAATGAGAATGTTGGAATAAGGCAAGGGAAGCCACACAATGTGAAGGAGCACAGATGAGAAATAAGAGAACAGGGCTGTAGTAGTGTGGTTTCTTGGTCCCAGGGGGCCAGGGTCCCAGACCCACAGATCTGCAGCGCCAGATTCCTTAGCCGCCCAGTCTCCCGCCGCTCAGGCCCCCAGAAATGACTCAGACACTTATATTAACTTTATGCTGTTTGACCTATGGCTCAGGCACATTGCTAGCTTGCTCTTACATCTTAAATCAACCCATTTCTATTAATCTGTCTGCCAAGTGGCCCATGGCTCACCTGTGCTCCTACATGTTGCTCCTTGGGTGGCTTCAGCTCGATATGCTTGACTTCACTCTGCTTCTCTCTATCTATTCTGATTCCTCCTCCTACTTTTTCTATGGTGCCTGTCATGGCCCAAAACAGCTCCTTTATTTAAAGATTGATATTCACAGCATACAGAAAGGCATTCACACATCACTTCTCTCTTTCTGTCTAATCAAAAAAGAAGGTTTCAATTTTAACATAGCAAAATTACATATAACAAAATAGCTATCAAACAAGAATTACAGTTACAATATCTAGTCCTTTTGTATTTAGGAAAATTAAAAAAATACTCTATCATCTACCTTATCTTCATGAATCTAAAGTTTCATATCTAATATACCTTTCAAATGACTAAGAAAAACTGTACCTATAACTATCTAATCTTCAACTACATCAAAGACCACAGAAGGGTATATTTACCTAAGTAAACAGGAAGTGCAAGCAACTTCCAAAATCTAGAAATGACAGAGATGACACCTATTGCCTGGGCAGTCACAGTCACCCAAAGTTCATTTATAAAGTTGGGGCATCCATCTTCAGCCTATAGGCCCAGAATTTCTTTTAATTTCAGTGAAGCAGGAAATCTGCTCTGCCCATTTTGGCACACTTCATCAGTCACTTCTCCTCAAATCCTGAAGAATGTCTGACAATTTTCTCTGTAAAGCAGGAACCTGAATGACCATCTTGGCTTGCTCTGCCAAAGTTCAGAGGTCACCTTCTTATGGAACCTGCATGTTTAGTTTTAACAGCATACTGTCAAGTAGTCAATATGAGAACAGGTTCATGTCCAGTGGCTAACCATTGCCACAAAGAGAGTAGACTCCATATAGAGTGTCTTTGATGCCCATTTTTCTCTTGAAGAAGATTGGTGCTGCCAGGAACAAATCTGTCTCACTGTCCAGAAAAGTCTAAGTTCTTAAAATATTTTAAATGCCATATTCTGTAGGTCTTAGAAGTGTTTAAATATTACCTATCTAATTGAATTATATCTTTGTATACCTAAAAATCTAACTATCATGCATTTTTTAATTATACATTACTATTTTAAGTCAGTTACATATACAACATATCTTAAACAAGAGTAGAAAAGTACATACAGCATGAGAGAATAAGACAACCTAAATTTGTATCAATAAACCAAAATCCATACCAATGTAAAATATTTTGAGATTAACAGCTGATTTCCTGATCTAAGTAAATTCAATAATCTAATTTTTTTAAAAAATCATTCATATACCATATCCCCTTTTTCTTCTTAGACCATCAACCATTTATAATGAAAACAAGTATTTAAAAACAATATTTGGGGAATTTGGGCATAGTTTTATATTACTACTTCCTGCTGACTAAGGGGCATTGAAAATCTCATGGATTGTTGAGACTGGATCATAATCTGCAGCCATGAAGCTGATATGGCCGTCTCTTCCCATCAGAGATTTTTTTCAGGGCGTCTTGGTTGATGAAACCATATTTGCCTGGAAGCAATCCACAGGTTCTCATCTTCTGTGGAAACAAAAGCAGAACTCTTCCAAAGCAATAAACCCTTAGACACAAGTTTCAAAATCAAAATACCTTTAAAATATATATTCTTGTTTAACTTAGTAGCCTTTGCATTTGCAATCCATTGTCTTTTTGCAGTTAGCTCATTAACAGTTAAAAAATTAAAAGAAAACACAATAACAACCAAAATCCAGATTTTGTGTCTATTTTCCATCTTTACATGGCGTATTATATTTTTAATACTCTATTTCTCTTTTTAAAGACTTTATCTTTCTCTTTTTTCTCTAAAGACTATGTACCTTCTCTCTTTTCTCTCTGAAGACTATGTAGCTTTTACACACATTGTAACCCATTTACAGGTTTTTTCTTTTCATCTGAATCTGTTTTATTGTGAATCCTTAATCATCTTCTAACCATAAGAACTTTTTTAAAAATACACTCTCTAAAAAAGCAGCATAGTTTTTGCAGATTAGGCTGAATCACTAAGTTCTCTAAAGGGACTGTGTCTCTATTCGCACCCAGCGAACAGAGCAGACTAAAGAAAATGCTGCTACTAAGAAACTGTCTTTGTTTTCTTTTTGTTCAAAATAAGCAAAAATATAAAATCAATCATATGCTACTGAGTCTTCTGTGAGATTCGGGAACCCACATGATCATGCAGCTGCAGCTTACACTGCCTGCTGCCAGTCTGCTGGAACCATTTTGAATGTGACCCAGATGCCATGCTTTCTTTGTACAATGACCTGCTTCATATACACAATTTGGAAGCTGCCTTTGCTCAGTTTCTGTGATCTAGAACTCTTTCTAATCTTTCTCAGGCTTTAAGTGGATAATTGCCCCATGTTGGGTGCCATCTGTAGTAGTGCAGTTTCTTGGTCCCAGGTGGCCAGGGGCCCGGACCCACAGATCTGCAGCGCCAGATCCCTTAGCCACCCAGTCTCCCGCCGCTCAGGCCCCCAGAAATGACTCAGACACTTATATTAACTTTATGCTGTTTGGCCTATGGCTCAGGCACATTGCTAGCTTGCTCTTACATCTTAAATCAACCCATTTCTATTAATCTGTCTGCCATGTGGCCCATGGCTCACCTGTGCTCCTACACGTTGCTCCTTGGGTGGCTTCAGTCCGATCTGCTTTACTCCGCCCTGCTTCTCTCTATCCTGATTCCTCCTTCTACTTTTTCTATGGTGCCTGTCATGGCCAAAAACAGCTCCTTTATTTAAAGATTGATATTCACAGCATACAGAAATGCAGTCCCACATCACAGGGCACAACTTGGACTCATAAATGGTGGTTTATGCTGGTTGTAAGTGGATATCATGTCTTCTACTGCCACTAAATTTGGGACCCTGTATGCTCCTTGGGTACAATAGTGTCTACAGTTGCCCTGTGTGAATGAATGCAGACAGTGTGGACACCACATTAAGAGAGCTGCCTTTCCTGGGATGTGACTGACAGCTTGTCTCTTAGTAAATACACATTTGCCTACTCCCTAGATCCTCTTTAATCTTTTTTATGAGTTTTAATTGCCTGAAAAAAATGCAGGGGGATATTAAGAAGAGTTTCTTCTTTCTCAGCACCAAATGGAATTATAAATAAAATTTTCCTTCACCCATTTTTTTTAAATTTTCTTTCATAGAATGACTATGCTATGGAATTCAAACCTTAGAACTTGTCAGAGTGAGGTATTTTATGTGTAAATGTGTAACAAGGTACTGAGCAGGGTTTTGGTTCTCACACTCTGCATGTCAGGACTCTACCATTGCTACCATAATAATAAAGGTGGCTGATCAGTATACTTAGCAGCAAAGGTCCACCTGATCATTGCTCAGGGCAGGACCACAATAAGAGCTGACTAAGAGAGTAGGGAGGTATGTATGGGGGTGGGAAACAGACATGGGCCCTAGACCTCATGATTGGTCTTGTGAGGGATGAGGATGCAAGAAGTCATGAACTAACAAACCCTTCTCTCACAGGCACAGAATCTCAGGAATTAAGAATATGTATGCAGGTTGCCAAGTAGAGTAAGTGGGGCAGTCAATAATAATCCACTCTTTACACAGTGCCCCATAAGTCCATGCCCTGCTCCCACAAACTCAGGTAGCAGGAAACATACCCACAAGCATCACCATGGTGTTGTTGAATTCTCGCAATCTGTCCTGGTACTGGATGATGCAGACATCCTCTGTTTCCAAAAAATACACCTGAAAGTAGTGTCTTGACTCTAAGGAAGAAAAGGAGCCATGTGCTTATGAGTCTTCTCTCTGAAGGCTTCATTTAGGGGAATATCCATGAGCACTTACAGGCATAGTAGGCACCAGGCAATATTTTGCTATAATCCAGGGCCTGCTTGAACACAACACATCCAATGGGGTGACTGGAACACAGGAGAGAAACATGGTTCTTTTGCAGATACCTGTCTCTTCCTTCCCTGCTCTACTCCATGCATTCCAACAGTGAGTGTAGCACTGTCCTTCCTCCTGACAGATGAAAGAGAAGCTGTAACCATGGTGCACATCTTGACAAGGGCACTGTATAGCTGCTCTACATGCTTCAGGAAGAAAAGAGCAGATACAGATTTGGAAAAACTAATAATCAGCCCATAATCCAATATCAAGACAGGCTGGCACACTACCAACCGCAAGCTTGAACCCTGCCCATCACAGGCTATTCCTCCCAAAGACAGGCTCTACCCAGTGTTTCCACATGACTCTCCCAAGGACCTGACCTCAATCCCTACTGGTTTCCTCACTGACCATAGAATCCAGTAAAATCCTCAAGGCCCCCAAGGCTCTGTCCTTTCACAAAGATGAGTACAGTGCACATATAGGCTTCTCCATAAACAATCAGATCTATGCTCAAATGCTCCTCACACCCTAGTTGTCAAGGATTGACTGTCTGATGTTGGGGAACATATGTCAAGTGGGGGTGAGGAGACCAGACAGGCAAGAGGCACTGAGAGCCGCCTGGGGACAAGTACTCACGAGATGTTCATCCTGAACTCCAGCTGCCTGATGATATTTTTGACCAATGTGAAGGGTGACAATGGACTGGACTTTATGTTTTCAGGAATAGGCCTATTTCCTACCCAGTAGTGTATGTCCCACTTTCCTAAAAGCTGGAGATGGAAATTTTCCCTAATTCAGGCTTTAGAACATGGGAATTCAGGGAAAGGGTTCCAGAAGGACAGTAGAAGCTGAGGCAGAGGGGGATTGGGTAGGGACTTACTGCAGACCTCAAGGGCCTGAGACACAGGAGGGTCATAAGCCACCTCTGCACCATAAGCAGCCAAAGCCACACAGGCATGGCAGGGACCTACTAAGTCATATTTCCTAGGCCAGGTTATGACCATGCTTCTTGTACATGATCCACATAAAGAGCTAAGAAAAATTACCCAGAGGAACAAGTAGGTGTCTAAGTAGACAGAGTTCAGAGATAATTAATCATGGGTAGAGGGCACTGCCATGCACCAACTAAATGGACCATAGATGACCACAGTCACTCTGATGGATTATGACCTGTTCCCTGCCTGCTTCCCAGTCACAGCTGATTTGCTTAAGGAATAGAGTCACCCATGTTCTTCCAAACATATCCCTAATTAACACTTGCTCTTCCTGTCAATATAGTGACACAATAGCTTTAGGGATCTTGAACATGTGACTTTCAAGCAACTTCAAGTGACCTACTGGCCAGTTGTCCTAGCTCCTAACATCCACACTCCCTGGTCTTGTGTGTCTTCCCTGCCTAGGGCCTCAGGGACAATTCAAGACCTGGGATGGCTGCTGCCTGTCTCTTAGTGAGGTGACAAGGAGAATACATACCATGGAGGTCTTATAGAAAAAAACAGAAGATAGAGCTGAGCATTCAGGCCTATGAGGTCAGGCCTATGAGTAATAGCTACTCAGCCCCCTGAATGGGCAAATAGTGAGACTGTGGGTTCAAGACAAAAATCCTAATGAAGTGGAGTTGTCACTAGTGGTTCAAAGGTGTCTAAACACCAGACTCACCTGTAGAAACTGTTTTTCTCCAGATCAGCTTAGGTTCTAAGAGGAGGGAATTAATGATCAAGGAAACTATAACCAGATAGCTTTATTTATCACTGAAGAGACATGGAAGCATGGCTGATCATCTTCAGAGCCTCTTGCATCATATTTTTATTAGTAAAATAAGATTTTACAAAAGCCACCACATTGATTAGATTATGACAAAATGAACACAAAAATAAAATCTCAAGAAGGCACAAGAAACTGAGATCCACTCATTCACACACACACAGGAGTTCCAATAAACTGCTAAACTGGAACTTACGATGATCCTGCCTTGGCCTCCTTCAGCAAATCTTACTGGTGTGCTTTGTCCTATGGCAGGCATCTTAGAAGCAGATGGGAAATGCAAGCATAGATAAAGTGAAAGAAAGGTGTAGTTCGGAGGAGATGAGCTGCTTCCCAAGAGAGCAAGAGCTAAGAATACAGATATAGCCAGTTGCCATGTGGCAAGACACAAATGAATAGAAATGGGATAAGATGTGAGAGTTAGCTAGCAATATGCCTGACCCAGCAGCCAAATGCTAAACTGGAAGCCAAAATGTATACACAAAGAACATGTAGGAGAAAAAGAGAGAAGAAACATCTATAAATTAAAATATAAAGAAAAGGAAAGAAGAATAAGGGAAAGGGAGAGGAAGGGAAGGGAAGGGGAGAGTCATGGAGGGAAGGGGAGGGAAGGAAAGGGAAGGCAAACATCCTGACCCTACATTTTGAGACAAGTAATGTTCAAATAGACTCTTGAGTTTGTTTTCTACTGGTCATCAACTGCTGGGTGTAAAATCAATGCTCCAATTTTTATCCCCAGTGAAACTTTCTTAAATAAATCTAAATTTGTGTGTGTACATCTTTATCAATTGGAGATTGCTTCCAAGTTAGGGATGGGGACATGCATCCAATCTTCTTTTCACCTCTAGGACCTCATATAAAACTTTTAAAAAAAGAATCTAGAAAGTCCTTCTCTTCCATACTCCCCTCTGAGCATTGCTCAACCCTCTACAAACAGTAGTACTGGATCTTACATATCATTCTGCATATAATTATATATATATATATATATATATATAACACATATGAAATCTTCATTCCATTGTAAAATAGAAATTCTGAAAAGACTCATTTTGCAGAAATTCTTGGAAGCCCACAGACTAACACTAGGATAAATAGGGTCCCAGTGCACAGTGTGACAGAAAAGTGATACACATGTCTTCAGCTTTCCTCAGCCTGTGATTGTCCCCTGTTACAGGTAGCAGGAAAATGGTATTCTGTAAGGCAGACCTTAGGGTATAACACAGGGCACCCCACTGATGTCCAGTGAAACCCATCAACAGACTTCATTCTGAGTCTATTATCCAACCTAGGGTAATGTCCATGGATACCCAGATCCCACCGTCAGACCTCTCAAGGCTCTCATCTTGTCAGCATAGGCACAAATCAATTCAGGCCATTGATCTGCTTGTACCACAAAGGAAAGGGTCAGGCTCACAGTCACTAGGAGTGTCTGCATGTTCACCATGGTGCCTCTGTGCTTCTGGCCTCCCTGCAGCATATATATCCTGCACTGGGTGACACCCCATCTGCACAAAGTCCCCATCCATGATATAGGCTGGTTTCACTGTTTTGTTTGGACCTCATTAATTCATGGTGCTAATTTCTGTAGCCATCTGCCTGTGTGTTCACTCATTCTAAAGGAGCCTTGTCATGAGAGAGAATGCCAGGGTGGAAAGTGACACCTGTAATCCCAGAGCCAGGAGGATAACAAGGTATACAAAGGACCTACCAATCTTTTGGCTAGTCCCCTTTCCTATCAGAAACTCTCTCTCTCTCCCTCTCTATCACACACACACACACACACACACACACACACACACACACACACACACACACACACACACATCCACATTGTTCTCCTAGCTTCCAACTCAAAGGACAGCATCTGGCTCCTCTCCAGAAAACATCCGTATGGTGGCCCCCCAGTTTACCTCTCACTCTGAGAAGTGAGTTATCTTTTTCTTCCAGCACCATGGCTCCTGCATTGTCTTGCTTCCTGGATTCTATAATGGCTCTCAATATCTAGGCTGTTGTTCCACAGGCACCTGGCAATTAGTCCCTTACAATATCCCTCAAAACTAAATTTGCCTGTTATCAGATCTGATCTATTCCCTCTTTCCACAAAAGAGGTTTGGAGAGAGGCCTGATAAAAGCTTCATGGGGTCCACCACCTCATTTTTCTCTGTTCTATGCCACACCACAGAATAAATGCACTTTCTTGCTTCTATGCATATGTATATCTATATTTGTGTGTGTGTATTAAAAATGCACATATATGTCTGTAGCTGTGTGAGAAGGCACACTGATATTTGTGTCTGCATGGGCATGTATAAAATTGACTCTGCATTTCAGTCTGTACCCTGTTCAAGTGAGTGTGTGCATTTGTGCCTGTGTGTATATAATGGTGTGTATGCATACTTCCATATTGTATAAAATCTATTTGGTATTGTTATAAAAACCCAGAGCCAAATATTGGAGAAAAACTGAAGTATCAGAGAAATAGATAAACAAACAACAGCCAAGTCTCACCAAGCCAACTCTTCAGGCAGAAAACAGTAGGTCCTATCTTCATGAATCCTCAGACTGTCTAGGCACAGGCTACAAGGGGTAAACATCTGCCTTCTCCTGCCTTATGTCCCCACCACCACAACGCTCAGCTATTTTACTTCCTGTTTCAACTTTCCCAGAGCAAGGATTAAAGGTGGGTGCCATCACTGCCTGTCTCTCTTTGGCTTGAACTCACAGAGATCCAGAGGATCTCTGCCTCCAAAGTGCTGAGATTAAAGATGTGAATCACCACTCCCTGACCTTCATGGCATGGCTCTGTCCTTTGATCTTTCAGGCTATTTTATTAAATATACCACCACATTTCTGAGTATACACAAACACAATACAGTGGTTCTCATGAATGTGTATGAAAGGTATATGTCTGTATCCCCTATGTCATTGGGAGTGTATAGGATTTACTGTGCCCATAGTTCTGTTTCTGTGTGAGCAAATATGTATCTTCTGTGAAAGTCTGCATGTGTGCATATCTCTGTGTACAACTGTCTCTCTTTGGGAATTAGTTTCCTGGATGTTCTGAATGGGATATAAAATGTCACCCAAACAGTATTAGTGGTTTTAAAATTTGATCCAAGCTGGGATGACTTTGTTGCAAAATATGGAAATTTTGGCACTGTGGCCTCAAAGGACACATGGGAAGCCAATGGACTTCATCTCTGGGTCAGCACTGAGCACTCTGCTTCCTGAGCCACCAAGATGTGAAGAAGCTATGTGTCAAGTTTCCAAAGCCATGGCTGAGCTATATCAGGTACACTACCTTCCTACCTTCCCCACCATCAGGATCAGTGTCACCAGCCAGATAAGACCCTACTGAAAATGACTCCATTCTTAAAACAAATGACAGGAAAGAGTGACCCCCACATAATATTTACATAAGTTTACATCCTTCCCCTTCCATCACATCTGGGGGCACAAACTGATAAGATATTTCTGTGTGACAATTTACATGTCACATTGTTTCAGAAATACTACACACTAGCTTGTAGAACCCTCTCACCTAGGGCTTTCGAAGAAGGATAACCCTTACATTGAGCTGTTCAGCATGCTGGCTATCACCTGGCACTCTTCAAGAGGTTCTTCCAGCAAAATGGCCACAGCCAAGGGCTCCTGCCTCTGTCCCTAGATGGGTTAGGTGTCTTATTCCCCATAGCAGAGAGATATAATTCATCTTCCCCAACACATCTTTAGTCCTGTGCCTCTGATCAGACCAATTCTGACCCCAAACATCTGAAACCTCCTGCACTTTATCCAGGAGCACAGCCAAGAAAGCAAGGAGGAATCTTAGTCTGTCTTCCTACTTCCTGGCTGCTTCCCCAACTCTCTTCTTCCAGGAAGATCCTAAAAGGACCCATGCCCTAAAGAGACACAAGAGAATGCTGAAGTTCTTTATATAAAGGTGAGGAGGAAAAAGTTGGATGGGCCAAGAACAGGGCTCATTTTATGCCTATAAGAAAGGAATCCAGTGATGGTGACTCAGGCAGCATCTAGCCATGGTTATTCATTATCCAGAAAAGAGGAAGTTTTTGAAGCCCGTGTGGAAGGTCGGTGGGAACTGAAAAAATAGAGGTGATGCTGGGATCTCAGAGACTTCACTCAACAGAGCAGACACTGGGAGAAAATTAGTGCCCCAGGCTGCCCACAGTGCCCCCTGCCCATGTGTGAGAAGTAAGAGATAATCTCAGGATACCAGCATGGCTAGGATGGACAAGGATGCTGTCTGACTCTGGATCTGCTCACACCTGGGATGCTAACCTTGGCAAGGCTTGGGCGGTCTGTCTCTAAAGGGACCCAGGAACTCTGACATCTCCTAGGCATGACAGAAGTTTCTGCTTAGAAACTCATGAGTAAAGAACGCTAAGAGGAGATGAAAGTGCTAAGGAAGAATTTCTCACTTCTTGGCAAACAAAAGAGGGTTACAAACAAGGGAGCTCAGGATTGGAGGGTCCTGATGTCCCAGAAATAATGTCCATGACATAAATGTAAGGATAATGATTTTAGGAAGAGAAAGTTCCAGATGCATGTGCACACAAGTCTTGAGATAGAATTCTATCCAGGAAAGAAAACACAGGACTTCCTGAATTCCATCCAACCCCTAGACCAGAGTTTTCTCAAGAGTCATCTGAACATAGTAACATGAGAGCAGGCTTTTGGTCAAGAAGGAAAAACACAATACAGAAGAACAGGGCAATTCAATCAGGACCTCAGGCCCACTTCATCAGCCACCATGGTCAAAACCCAGAAGGAGAAAGCCAAAATGAAAGGCAGCTCCTTGCCCTGGAGTGAATTTCCTTGGCTTTCATGTCTTGGCTGTGGATGGAGGAAGACAGCAGCCTCTTCTTACATGCCTCTGCTTAGGGATAAGTATGGTCTCCATGTGAGGGCTCTGGCTCTTTTAACATTCCTAATGCCCTGTAGAGTTTCCTGATTTATTGGGGAGGTGTCTGCAGCTGAGGCCCTGCAGAGAAGTATGGAGATCAGAGATGGGAAGCTGATGGAACTTCCTTCCTAGTCTGGAAGACTGAGAAACTGCTGAGATGGGCAAAGACATCTTTCCCATAGGTGTGTGTGTGAGCCAGATGCTTGTGGCTTGGAGGGGAACCCAGTTAAGCAAGGAGAACCAGTGAATCCTTACTCCAGGTACTGGAGCTAGTAGGGCAACTAGCCTGGAAGAACCAGGTCAGTCATACCTCAGTCACCCTTAGGCATAATTGGGATGTCAGCAATGACTTCATCTGTAGGACCCCATCTCTCTGGGCTCAGGGCTCCATTTCATGTCCTGCTCTGTGTCCGTACCTGTTTGGTTATACCAGGAGCCTTGGGGTACTTGACCTCCCTATGAATGGTAATGACACCAAGTCTCTGCATAGGGCTGGGATTAACAAGATGACTCCTGTTTCTGCTCCAGTTTCTCTCATCTGACAATGCCTCACAATAATCATGAGCTTAGTCTTGCAATGAGACATTGGCAAAAATGGTGATGTTTGTGGCATATATGACACTGTGGACTGTTAGCACTTTCTAGCTTTCCTTTGACAGAGAGCAAAAATGTGCAACCTTAGACCCTCACTAATTGGATAGCTCAAGACTTGTGGATCTTAGATGCTTGTATATTCTCCCAGGGGACAAAAGATAATTGACACTTCACAATCTTTGCTGTTAAGATCTGATGCTCCTTCAGCTTCTCCCCACCATAGAGGATACAGTAGTCCTTTGCTGGATACTTTATGATATACACCACATGCTTGCCCCATGTGAAGGGGACAATGACACTAGATCTGATTATGTCAGTTAATTCTTCAGGAATAATTTACAATGAACTGGTACCCAGCTTGATAACCCTTGGCTTCCACAACCTCCAGAGTTCCATTCCAGGTTCATCCACCAATCAGAGTTTTCTGATGAGTCCCTGGTTCCCAGGATCCCAACATACCTGAGGCATCCCTTCCCCATCCATGATTCACTTGGAAGGAAAACAGGCATCAGACTCTCAGATCACAAATGGAACAGCTCAGTTCAAACAGCCAAATTCAGCCCTGCTCCTGACCCTGTCAGTGTCTCAGTCACCAACTATTGGAGAACACTAGACAGTCCAGCCCCTTCTGGACACAAGTATTTGGTATCAGTGTTGCCAATTTAAATAAGAATGACACATAGAGCAGAGAATTGGCAAACAAAGTGCTCAGGTCCAAGGAAACCCTACAGATTACAAACTGACTCATTGTCCTATAGATTATTGGGATGCAGCTCAGACAGACTCCACACTCAGTTTGCATTATCAGACTCCCTGTGGTTTGGGGTTAGTGCATATCTCTCACCATTTGCCTAAAATCCTGAACAACAGATACTCTGTGAGGACCACTGGCTGTATACATGACCTCTCACTGAGAACAGCCACTGTGAGTGCCCTAATTGTATTATATCAAGAGAGTTCCCAGGGCCAACCTGGCTCTTATGGATGTCATGGACAGCTACCACCTAAACCATCCAACTCACATTTATCATCCAGAGCCCTGTGCCATACCTCCTGATGGCTGTACACTCAACCCATCCTGGACCCAGGAGAAGAAATTTTGGCAAGCACTCTGAAAGTCCATTGCAATTCATTCCAACCAGGAGTCAGCAACTAAGTGGATACTAGAGTAACACATTAGCAAGATCTAACAAAACATGGAGAGATCCTTTTAGCTCCTCAGTTACTTCCTCAGGACATCAGTGTTGGCTACAGCGACATGAATAGGAGCACCTCCTGATTAGTTCTCTGTAATTCATACTCATTCTTCCCAAGCTGTCCCATTTCTTTATCCTGGTGTTGCTCCATTGGGGACTTTGTATATTTGCCTTTGCTTGATGAACTCAATGAAGCCAGGTCAAGTTGCTTGGATATGCCTAAAACCATAGGGTTACAGGGTAGCTTGCTGTGCCTACCAAATACCAGGAGCCCAACTGTTTGGCCTTTGAAGATTCTTAGTAGCCTTGCATGCAGCTTCAGTCACCTGATGCATCTCTGTCAGCCATACCTGGCTGCTGACAAGACCTCTAACTGAGCAGGAGAGATAGGCAGAAGGCATATGTGGGGAAGAAATTTTGCTTTCCCCAGTCACACTTCATTTTTATCTGTAATCATTGTATCTCCACCAATATGGGATGAAGCTCGTTGCCTCTGACATTTCTGGGAGGCACCAGAATCCACTGCACATGGTGCCCCTCTGCAGCCACCATGGAGGCTTTGATGAAAGTCTGTCTAGGTCCTGATGTTGCTGCTGAAATGGCCTCTTCTCACCTTTGATTAACACAGACCTGCTTGCCTAATGAAGTGATCACCATTCTCCCTCATCTTCAGGTTTTTTTTTTTGCCATCATCTTTCCTCCTTGTTTTCACCTTTACCACCCAAAGGGTCTAAAGTTTTCATGGGTCTTAAGTTTTCAGATGTAGGAGAAGGCCCTTTAACTCAGGTCTGAGTTGTGTCCCCAGCCAGCAGAGACTCTGGCCAACTGCATCCTGCCAGCCTCATGAGAATGAGCTCCTGAGAAAGAGCTCCCAGATAGGATGTTGGTTATACAGAACTTAAATGTTAGAGATTACTCCTTTTGCTCCACTGGACACTGAAGTCATGGCTAAAATGTTGCTTCAGAGATTTTTTAAATGTGACTTGGGGAGTGGGAGAGATTTTCAGAGTTCCTGAATCTAATACCTGAACATGAATATTTTACAGATTTGAAACTCTTCCTGATTTTATGGCACAATACAGTTAGTCACTGATGTTGTATGAATAAAGGAGACTCTAAGCCAGATATCAGGAAAAGGCTGAGATATCAAAGAGAGGAAACACCACAGTCAAATCTCATCCAGATATCTTCCAGCTTCCTCACCTTGCCCCTGATGTCTGCTTTAAATACCTTCTTTGCCCAGTTGTTTCACATCCAGATTAAGATTAAAGGAGTGATACCACCATTGCCTGCCTGGGAGCCTCAAACTCCCTCTGCAAACTAAGCTGGCCTCAAATTCAGATCTGCCAGGATTAAGGGTCTAGGTCATCACTCCGAGTCGGTCTGAGTGTAGGTCACCATTCCTGGATAATCCTTGTGCTGGGATTAAGGGTGTAAATCACTACTCTCTGACCCTTCTGGATTGAGTGCAGGTAGATACTTCTCATATTTCAGACTGGTTTTTATTAAGTATGAAATATATTCCCACATATCCCCTTTTGTGTCAAAATTTAAAAAGAAGCTATATATAGCTAACATAAGAAAAATATATAATAGGTGCAATAGTTATATACAATGTATACAAATATAAATGAGTAATGTCCAGTCCATTAACAATTGACTATTCAAAAAAATATTCCATTAATTATCCTATTTTGGTGAGTCCAAAGGGTTATACCTAATTTACTTTCTTTCTAACTTATTTTAGTAACTAAAACCTATTATTTTGATGTCTCTTAAACTTACACACTTTAACTTCAAAGTTTCTTTTCTAAAACTGTCACTAGAAAACTGTAAGTACAACTATCTCATCTTCATCTACCTCAGAGACCAAAGAATGAAATAATATTAACTAACTAAACAGCATGGGAAAGCAAGCAACTTCTAAAAAAAAATGTAAAAAATGAAATAGGTGGCTGCCTAGACAGTTAAACAGTTAAAGTATTATTGAGGCATCTGTTTTTGGCCTATAGGCCTAACATGTCTGACAGACTTCTCTGTGAAGCAGGATATTCTCAAAGACCTTGCTACGTTGTCTTGGCAAGGTACAGCAATTCTCTTGTGGATGTGTCTTCTGCTTGTCACTTTTGAACATCATACTGGCAACAGTCAAGGCCAGAGTACTTTCTTGCCCAGTAGCCAACATTTGCTACAAAGAAGGTCAACTGTGTATGAAGTTTCTCTGATGTCCATAATCTTCTCTGAAGTAGATTGGTGCTGCCAGAAGCAGTTGTTCCATTGTTTTAAAAATAATAAGAACCTATGTTATTAAATGCCATATTCTATGGATCTCTGAAGTGTTTGAAGAAGACCTGTTCACTTCACTTAATTTTATCTGTTTGATCTTGAAAACATATCTAATATGACTATATTTGAATATAACGTCTAACTACTAACTTTCATTTCTTTATATCCTACTTCGTTGGTAATAAAAATGTTCATGGACTAGCAATTTGTATGACATTGTTAAATGAAACTGAATAAGTATCATTCCTTAAACAAGCATAGAGATATGTGTACAGTAACAAAATTGATCTCTATATACACACTTTGTATACAATATACAAACATCCAATCCAATGTAAAATATTCAAAGCTAATAAATCTTTTTAAAAAGAAGATTCAATAATCTACTCATATCCTATTATATTTCTATCCCACTTTCTTTCTTTCTTCTTTTAAAACAAGAACCTTGAATATAATCTCTCATGTTTAAGTTTTTTTTACCAACAACAATTTCTAACCAGTTACTTTAAACAATGACAATCATCCATAATCCATTGAAAGATAAAGAAAACACTCACCCCACATATTGGGAATGCGGGTAGTGGCAACCTGCCCCAACTCTATGATTTTTCTTACAATTTAAAGAATTGTAATATAGGTGGGTGAGCCATCAATTCTTATTTTCATAAAGTTTCTCTGGTTCAAATTGAGACTTTATTAATTTTGATGGCATCCATAACTTTTTTTCACCTGTGGAAACAAAAGAAAAACCTCTTTGCCAATGTAGCAAATATTCTGCTTTCTAGTACAAAGATGTACTGACCTGAAGTAAACAGGCTGATTTAGCTCAGCTGCTTTTTCTATAGTCCAATGCCTTTCAGCAGCTGTTGTTCCTTTCTCATTACCATTGAGAAAATTCAAAGTTAATAAAGCATTATGTACTCATTCTCTGGGGGTCTTTGTTATTCCTTTCTGTTTAGCATATTCTTTAGATTTGATTTGATCTTTCTATGACCGCTTGCCCTGTAGGATTGTGTGGTTTTCCTGTAATATGTTTTATAGTAAGCAAAAAATTGTTTAATTTTGCTAGAGACATATACCAGAGCACTAATTTGTACAAGAATTCCCATGACGGTCATAACTTCTAGCAAATGTGTGATTATAGAATCATCCTTTTCTGAACTCAAAGCAGTTGCCCATTGAAATCCTTTAAATATATCTATTGTATGATGGACATATCTTAATTTTCCAAATTCTGTAAAATGAAATATATCTATCTGCCAGATTTTATTTTTATGTATGCCTTTAGGATTACTTCCTGCTGATAATGGAGTTTGGTTATAGAAGCAGCAGGTGGGATATCTTTTTACAATTTCTTTGGCTTGTTACCAAGTGATAGAGCAATTTTTTTAATCCTTTTCTATTGATGTGATGCTTTTTATGAAACTCTGAGGCTTCTAGCACATTTTCTATTAATAATTTCTCAATTTTATCAGTACCTTGTGCTAAAGGACCTAGCAGACTCATGTGGGATTGAATGTGTGTTATATAGAAGGGCTGATTTCTAGTCCTGATTATTTCTTGTAACAGAATAAATAATGAAGTTAATTATGACTCATAATTAATAAAACCAGCAGTTTCAAATTGTAGAACAACTCTTTCTGCATACTGAGAGTCAGTGACTATGCTAAGGGGTTCAGTAAAATCCCTTAATACCATTGCAATAGCATTTAATTCTGACTTTTGAACAGAATTATAAGGACTTTGAGCCACTTTACTTATATGTTCTGATTTGTAACCTGCATTTCTTGATTTTTTTGCATTGGTATAAAATGTAGGGGCTCCAGAAATTGGTTTATCTTGTATAATATGAGGAAGAATTCAATTAGTTTTCTTTAGAAATTTAATTATTTTGATTTGTAGATATTTGTTGTTAATATCTCCCAAGAAATCACTGCAGGCTCTTTGCCAAGGTTCACTTTCTACCCATAATTGGTCAATTTCTTCATTAGTTTAAGTTACAACAATTTTTGCTGGGTCCATTTCTGTCAATTGACAAAGTCTTATTTTTCCTTTAAATATCAGTTCAGAAATCTTTTCCACATATGTCTGTTGTGGGATTCAGGTGTCAGCTGATAAGGTCCAAAGAAGCTTATCCAGGGTCCCAGGCTCCTGGAGGGGGTGTGGCCAACCCCATTGATAAGGGGCTGCTGGGACGCTGGGAGGCTCTCTTCCTGGTTCCTGGCTGCTGGAGGGAGGATCCCATCTTCCGTCCGTCTGCAGACTCCGGTTCCTGTTCAGGTGCTACTGTAATCTGTTGCCTGTACCGTGAGTGTTGGTTTATATTTTAATAAATATCTATCTGGTATTGGTGTCCTTGTGGGTAAACTCCGCCTACATCTGGCGCCCAACGTCCCGGGCTGGCGGACCTGTGGGTCGGGCTTAGAACGCACTCAGGTCAGGTTTTGGGTGTGGGCAGGTCGTACCCAGCCCCATGCGGGTTTGGTTCTGAGCGGTGACCTCCAAACGGCTTCCTCCTCCGGTCGCTGAGGCCTCTCATCCAGCCGCGCGCGACCCGCGTTCCCACCCCCCCCCCACGTTTCCTACGGCTTCCTCCTCTGCTCTGGCTGTTTGACTCTGCCGCGCGCGGTCGGTAACTCCGCCCCTCAACCAGCCGTGCGGCCGTGGCCCTGCTGCCTAGCTGTACGGCTGCTCAGTTCATTTTAACCGAGTTTGAACTGCGGCTGCACACGCGCCCTTCCCCCAACCTGGCTGGCTGGTTTTGACCCAAAAACTGCAGATTCAAGCGGCAGCTCCGCCCCTAGCCCCAGTAACCTGGGACAATTGTAAATTACTCCTGTAGGTGAACAAAGTAAACTAAAACCATTCTATCTTATAATTAACATCCTGTCTTGACTTGTGAGAATTTGCTTTTCCCAAGGATTCTATTCTGTCCGCTGAGACCCTTTAACACCTAGGATCTCTGAATAGCGTGCTAAGTGTCTCCGCATCCGCCATATAGCAGGGCACTAAACGTTATTGTGACATCTTCTGACCACACAGCATCATTGCACCTGGATTGAGGTAATGGCTGACAACTATTCTTTTGAGGAATTCGGTATATATTTTTCCATGATGGTTGACAAGTTTTTAAATGAGTATCTTGAGGTATTCAATACCCCAGTTTTACTATTTTTTGGTCTGTTTCTGTATGTTGTGTTCCACAATAGAAGGGTGATGACTGAGGTCACAAATTTAAACCTTCAATTACAGTCCAAACTTGGTATTATAGAATTATCAAACGCTATGGTGTCAGATGACGTTAAGCAGATGCAGAACTTAAATCGGCAGCTGTTGTCCAACGTATGTGAATTACAGCTCTCAAACTCTGCTATGTCAAGAACGATAGATACTCTACAAATTGATTACAACAAGCTTTCTCATTATGACAGCACTATACGAGAACAATATAAACTCTACGTAACTGATGAGAACAAGAAACTTGTTGACCACATTAATAAAGTGGACGAGAAAATCATTAATTATGTTAATGATGTAGATCTCAAAATTGCTAACTCGGCGAGGTCTTTAGAAGGATTACTTCATCAAGACAGTCAAACTTTGAGACAGATGGTATCCGAAATACAAGAATTTGTACCTGCAATGTCCAAATTCCAGGAATGGGAATCCGTAGTGTCCAAAATCCAAGAATGGGAACCCATTATATCCAAAATGAAAGAATGTGGGGACCATATTGCAACACTACAAAAGGGCAATGATACATCTTATGCTCAGAACAGTTCAGGTCAACCCCCAATGGGGTGTTATGGTACTGGAAATACTTTACATAAAGTTGTAAACATCACGGGGATACCCCCTTCACCACCACTATTGTTCCCAGCTACTATTCAGACAAAGATAACACCAGGGGGATCCTCAGAATATATAGAGTATAGTTATAAGCCAGTACATATGAAAGACATCAAAGATTTTAAAGGGGCAATATCCATGTATGGTATTCACTCTACTTATGTAAAGCAGCTCCTAAATTCATAGTCTGCAAAAAACCAAATTCTCCCCCTTGATTAGATGCAGTTAACGGCTGCTGTCTTGGACCAAAGTAAAAACTTACAGTGGAGAAGCTGGTTTAGAGAGGAAGCCAGGACCTTAGAACACCAAGGAAGAATTAGGGGTTTCTTTGCTTCTCAGGACCAAATCCTTGGTGAAGGAATGTTTACTGATGTGAAGACTCAAACTACTTATGACGAACATACTTTATTGCTATGCCGTACTGCTGCACTTAATGCATGGGAAAAGATTTTGGACCCAGGTCAAAAAATTGAGCATTATGCTAAGGTCAAACAAGGTTTAAAAGAGCCTTATACCGACTTTCTACAGAGGCTTACCACGGCTGTACATAGAGCAATATCAGATCCAGAAGCTAGAAAGCAAATAATACTTTCTCTGGCCTTTTATCATGCTAATCCAGAATGTAGAAGAATGCTTCTACCTTTAAAAATCAGAGCCGCACTTATAGAAGAATGGATTCAATATACAATCAATGCTGAACCTCTCCATAGCAATGAAGAAAATTGGGTAGACCAAGCCGTTGCTAAAGTAAGGGAGAGGAACCAAGGAATCACTTGTTTCATCTGTGGTAGACAAGGCCATATAAGACGAAACTGTACACAAAGTACTCTTGGAAACGATGCCCAATCTAGGTTTAATTCGAACAGAAGGCCATTGCCTTCTGGATTATGCAGAAGATGTGGCAAGGGACGGCATTGGACCAATGAATGTAGATCTACCAGAGATAAAGAAGGCAACCCTCTGCCATTGGGAAACACCTTTCGGGGCTTCCCCCGGGAAGACCCCCAAAATCAGACTCCAAATTCGAGGATGGTGAGATCATATCCGGTCGTAGTAGAAGACCAGCATTCTCAAGACGAATAGAACACCCAATACCTGATCTTGAGAAACATACAATATCAGATGATAACATAAATTCAAAAGAAGATTCAGAAACTCCAAAGAAAATTACAAAACGAATATTTTGGCAGACTTCGATAAATGAACAAAGACCAAAATTGGGGATACGGATAGACAATATTTATATCCAGGGTTTAGTCGACACGGGGGCTGATGTTTCGATCATAACCCCACGGTCCTGGCATCCGAGATGGCCTTTACAGACAGTAGATATCCAATTTCTGGGTATTGGAACAATATCTCAGGTGAAACAGAGTGTGAGGTGGCTTGAATGCATAGGACCAGAAGGTCAGAAAGGACGGTTGAAGCCATATATGGCTGATATAGCAGTGAATCTGTGGGGTCGCGACCTCCTAATGCAATGGAATACCCAGATTAAAATCCCTCCTGGTTCTGATGTCAGCCGGAGGCTCAACTATGTTTCCAAAAATGATGCTTTAAGGTACTATGAAAAGACTTCACCAGCCATTCAAGTTGTACAAAAGAATTGCCCTATATCCACAGATCTTCATAAGACACTCACAGCACTGCCTTTGAAATGGTTAACAGAAAAGCCTATTTGGGTTCAACAATGGCCTTTAACAAAAGAAAAACTTCAGGCTTTGGAACAGTTGGTACAGGAGCAGTTACAGGCTCAGCATATTGAAGAATCAACCAGTCCATGGAATTCTCCTGTTTTTGTTGTCAAGAAAAAATCTGGAAAATGGAGGATGGTGACAGATTTAAGAGCAATTAATAAGGTGATTCAACCTATGGGCTCCTTACAATCTGGTATTCCCCTGCCTTCTCTGCTACCTAAAGGATGGCCTATTACAGTTATTGACTTGAAAGATTGTTTTTTTACCATACCTTTACAGGAACAAGACAAAGAGAAATTTGCTTTTACAGTGCCTACTCTTAATAATTCAGGGCCAGCTAAGAGGTACCAATGGAGAGTCCTGCCCCAAGGAATGTTAAATAGTCCCACCTTATGCCAATATTTTGTACAACAACCACTAGAAATACTGCGCAAGCGCTTCCCACAATCTATCATTTACCATTATATGGATGATATTTTGTTGGCAGACCCAAACCCACAGACATTAGAAACATTGTTTAAAGAACTACAGAAAGTATTGCCTAATTGGGGACTGCAAAATGCTCCAGAAAAAGTACAGAGGGGAGATTCTATCAATTATTTGGGATATAATATAGGTTTACAAAAAATTAGGCCACAAAAGGTAAAATTAAATAGAGATAAATTGAAGACTCTTAACGATTTTCAAAAGCTACTAGGAGATATTGCTCATATACGGCCCATGATTGGTATAAAAAACTATGAACTAGTTAATTTATTCAAGACTTTAGAAGGTGACAAGGGTTTAAATAGTCCAAGAAAACTATCTGATGAGGCCGAGAAAGAATTAGTGTTGGTAGAAAAAAAACTTCAAGAAATACATGTGGATCGTGTGGATCCAGACCTGGAATGCATACTTGTTATTTTACCCTCAAGACAATCTCCAACAGGAATCTTAATGCAAAGAGAAAGCATCATATTCGAATGGATATTTCTGCCACATAGGCCAAGCAAAAAGATGAAGACATATATCGAAAAAATTGCTGATCTGATTTTTAAAGGTAAATTGAGACTCCGCCAATTGACTGGAAAGGACCCTGCAGAAATTGTTGTGCCTTTGACTAATGAAGAAATTGAACGATTGTGGGCAGACAGTGAACCTTGGCAAAAGGCTTGCAGTGACTTTTTAGGAGAAATTAATAATAAATATCCCCAAAACAAGAGAATTCAATTTATAAAGGAAACTAATTGGATCTTTCCTCGTGTAGTACAGGATGAACCAATTTCTGGAGCCCCTATATTTTATACAGATGCAAACAATTTAGGGAAGGCTGGCTACAAGTCTGAAAACCTAACTAAAGTGGCTCAGAGCCCTTATAACTCTGTTCAAAAGTCAGAACTATATGCGATTATTATGGTGTTGTTGGATTTCACAGAGCCTCTTAACTTAATTACTGACTCTCAATACGCAGAAAGAGTTGTTTCACATATTGAAACTGCTGACTTCATTCACGATGATACAGACTTGACCTTACTATTCATACAACTACAAGATATCATCAGAGGTAGGATACATCCTATGTACATAACACATATCAGGGCACACACGGGCCTCCCAGGCCCTCTAGCACAGGGTAATGAGGAAATAGATCGGTTGCTAATAGGAAGCATGCTAAAGGCCACAGAATTTCATGAAAAACATCATGTTAACATCAAAGGGCTGAAAAAGAGTTTTCCCATCACTTGGATTGAAGCAAAGGAAATAGTAAAAAAATGTGACACTTGCTCTTTCTATAACCAACCATCTTTACCTGCAGGAACTAATCCTAAGGGTACACAGGGAAATGAGATATGGCAAATGGATGTGTTTCACTTTCCAGAATTCGGAAAGATGAAATATGTACATCATACTATTGACACCTATTCTGGAATGCAATGGGCGACTGCCCTGAGTTCTGAAAATGCTGATGCTGTACTTACTCACCTTTTGGAAGCCATGGCCATAATGGGAATTCCCACTCAGATTAAGACTGACAATGCTCCAGCTTACGTCTCCCGAAAAATGAAGATAATTTTTGCATACTATGATATAAAGCATATTACAGGGATACCACACAATCCTACAGGACAGGCAGTCGTGGAGAGATCTCACCACACATTAAAAGAGATGCTTTATAAACAAAAGAAAGAAATGAAAAAACCCAGAGAGAGGTTGCATAGTGCCTTATTGACTTTAAATTTTCTTAACGCTGATGAAAAGGGAACTTCAGCTGCTGAGAGACATTGGGTAGTAGAGAAATCTTCTGAGTTAAATCAACCCATTTACTTCAAAGATGTGTTGACTTCCGAATGGAATCCAGGGTATGTGCTTCGATGGGGTAGGGGTTTTTCTCTTGTTTCAACAGGGACAGAAAAGATATGGGTACCGACAAAACTAATAAAAGCCCGCTTCGAAAAGGAGTCTCTTCCTGAACAAGAAAAGTAACTGCTCATCCTTGACATGACAAACGGATGCATGGTAAGGAAAACACACTTAACAAACCTGGGGCAGGGTCTCTCAGTTTTGTCTTTCCAGAAAATGGATACAACTATTTTTACGGCATTGACTAAACATTGAATAATTACTCACCTGCAATAGAAGACAGACTGATGATTAAGGAATGTACAAGACGGACTACGAGACCAACTGATACACACATGCACTACTGGGTAATTTCTCAATTTTTACTGCTTTACATCTTGCATCTACACCTCAAAAAAAATGGTCCTGATTTGACTATTAATAAGGCTGGATTTGGATTGGGAACTTGTGGCTTTCTCCCTCTCTAAACCCAAGCATATTGGTAAAGGAATATGAAAAATTCTGTCTCACATCATAAAAGCCACCTGGTGTGAGACAGAAGGCAAAATATTTAGGGACCAATATTACTGTGACTTCATCTTAAACCTTGTTCCTCCCTGTTTCTGTACCTCTCAAACATCTCATTCTGTCTGCTTCCAGTCTCCTAAAGTCATGAAAGATATAAATATCTTTTGAATATCGACAATGCTTAAGTTTTCCACTGTAAATAACATTTCCTCCTATCAGCTATCTACAAAGAATCTGGAACCGAGATGGGGCCTCCACCGGAACAACTCCTGCTAGTAAAACAAAAATAAAAGAAAGAGTATGAGAGAAAGAGAATAAGAGACAGATAGACAGACAGCAGAGACAAAAATAGAACAATCAAGAACCTGGTGCACACCAATCAATAATTGCTTTCAAGAAATAGATTATTCAAAAACAGCTGCAAGATAGCTCCTTATGATTATCCTTCAGATCACACTGCTAATTAAGTTTCCAGATGGAGTTAACCACTATCCTAAAAATGGTTATAGATGTATGTGGTCAGTCCATTAAGAACTAACCATTGTTTTAGCTTTTACAGGATCCCAAAGAGATGCCATCGCCCTTAAGTCAGCAGGAAGCAACCTTATAAACGACTACGCCCCCTTTCCCAATAAGTTTTATGCTCCAAAGGTTGTGGGTAAAACTGGGTAAAAGACAAAACTATAATATAGCATCAGAGATCTTTTTTTGAAGAAGAGAGGGGGAATAGATAGGATAGATAAAGGTAGACTGTTCTACCTACCTATACTTCATTTTAGCTGAATGTATGGGCTAAGCTAAAGACAATTTGCACTGTCATAGATATCTGTATATTGATACTAATGCAAAATCATTTTATATGTTTAATTGTGATAATTTGTACATTGGTACAAAGTTTAATCTGAGATTGTTTTATGTAACCAAAGCAACTTGTACTTCAATATAAATCTGAATCTGTAACTATTATGTAAAGCTGAATCTGAAATTGCTATATTTTATGTATGCTTCTACCTTTGTTTAAAATATTTGCACATCATTGTCATGTATACTATGCAATTACTACCTTCATTTAACTATACTAGATATAATGTATGATTGCACTAGTTATGATATATGCACAAGATGTTTTATATACCTCTGTTTGGATGATATATATGTATTTACATGTCTAAAATGCTGTGGACACTTTACCTGGTAAAATACCCCTGGCTAATGTTCGATAGTTCTACTAAGGGTCATTGTTCAGAGATTGTACACCCCTTATATAGGTATTCTAATTTTTAGTACAGGGTTTATTCCTTAAGACGATAAGATCTGCAGTCAACACTATTTAAGGTATCATATCCCAGTCATGTCAGATACAGGTTAGAATATCATAGATAGACAAGAATCTTCAACCGTTTCATAGACCCAGAGAATATGGCATTTAACATTTAAAATTCGGCCACGAGAGACACGACGACTCCTGGTGTCACTGCTCCCTTCACGAGATGGTGTTAAGCATCAAAGATACTCCATTGGAGTTGGTCCTTTTGGCAAAAAATGGCCAGTTGAGTAAGGAACTGTCCTTACCTTGATTGCTGACAGTACACACATGATGTCAAGCTGGATTAACAAGTTGATAGATGGAGACTGACGAAACCTGCCTAGACAGGATAAGACAGTCCCTTCAAAATTGTTCTGCTTGTGAAAAGATCTGTCAGATACCATAGGCCTATAGCCAATCCGATAGATGCTCTAACGGTGCACAAATCCAGAGGTGATTGTCCAGGTAGCTGTGTTGCTGTCCTCTCCCAAATTTTGGAAGTAACTACTTCCATATACTTCTGTCTTTCAGACAAATTCACCTTCCTTCTCAGGTCTTAAAGAGGTTGAAGAATAGATGTTTAAGGTTTTCACCCTAGTATCCCTTAGATAAGAACACTCAGGTGTTAGATTCTCACTTTCCCAGATTAACCCTTTAAAATAATCTATACACCCTACTATCTACCAATATTCTAGAACTATTAGATGTACCTTATATAAGTTAGGCTTTGATTAGCAATTGTACTTTAACCTCTCCTAGATACTACCTCATAATAATTCCTACTGTACATAGTCTTAGTTTAGAACCTTCTTAGTTAGAAAAAGGGGGGAGATGTTGTGGGATTCAGGTGTCAGCTGATAAGGTCCAAAGAAGCTTATCCAGGGTCCCGGGCTCCTGGAGGGGGTGTGGCCAACCCCATTGATAAGGGGCTGCTGGGACGCTGGGAGGCTCTCTTCCTGGTTCCTGGCTGCTGGAGGGAGGATCCCATCGTCCGTCCGTCTGCAGACTCCGGTTCCTGTTCAGGTGCTACTGTAATCTGTTGCCTGTACCGTGAGTGTTGGTTTATATTTTAATAAATATCTATCTGGTATTGGTGTCCTTGTGGGTAAACTCCGCCTACATATGTCTTTAATTTTTTACTCAGTTTATGAGGTAGAATTATCCATTCCAATATAACATTCTCCCTTTGCATTAAAATGCTTGTAGGAGAATTTTTAGAGGGCAAGATAACTAGAATGTAATTAAGGTATGGGTTGACACAATCCACATGTGCATCCTGTAATTTCTTTTCCACTACAGCCGATTCTTTCTCAGCTTCAAGTGACAATTCTTTTGGACTATGTAAGTCCTTGTCACCACTTAAGGTTTTGAACAAATTTCAAATTTTTTATTCCAATAGTGAGTTGTAAATTGACAATGTCTCCTAGTAATCTTTGAAAATCATTAAGTATCTTCAACCTATCTCTCCTGATTTGTACTTTTTCAGGTCTAATTTTTATTAGCCTATTTTATAACATTAATAATTAATGGAATCCCCTCTTTGTATTTTTTTCTGGGGCAATTTATAATCCCCAAGCAGACAAAATATTTTTTCACTTCTTCAAACATTTTTTCTAGGGTATCAGTATCTGAATCAGCCAGCAAGATGTCTTCCATGAAATGATAAATTATAGATTGCAGGAATTTATTATGTATTTGTTATACTGGCTTTTGTACAAAATACTGGCACAGAGTGGGGCTATTCAGCATTCCTTGAGAGAGTACCCTCCACTGATATCTCTTTACAGGCCAGTAATTATTATAAGTGAGCACTGTAAAGATAAACGTTTCTTAGTCTTGTTCTTGTAAAGGTATTGTAGAGAAACAGTCATTTAAGTCAATAACTTTAATAGGGAATTTTTTAGGTAACAGAGAAGGAAAAGGAATCCCAGAATGTAGAGAGCCCATTGGCTGGATCACCTTGGTTATTGCCCTTAGTTCTGTTACCATTCTCCACTTTCCCACTTTCTTTTAAATAACATATACAGGAGAATTACAACAGCTGTTTGATTCTTTTATATGCTAAGCATATAACTGCTCCTGTACCAGCTGCTCTAAGGCCTGAAATTTCTCTTTTGTTAAAGGCCATTGATAAACCCATATAGGCTCTTCTGTTTGCCATTTTAGAGGTGGGTGTCTTTGAAAGATCAGCAGCTGTTGTGCCTTGTTTCTCTATAACATGAATGGTCTGTGACTGTTTCTCATAATACCTCCTAATGTTTTGTCTGGAAACGTGTTCTAGTTTAGGGTTTATTTCTGTATTTGGATGAATATTAATTGGTGTGTTCCATTGTTGTAGTAAATCTTGACCCCATAAACTTATAGCATTGTTGGCCACATATGTCTTTAATATTCCTCTCTATCCTTCTGGTCTTATACACTCAAGCCATCTTACACTCTTGGCTAATGACCCAATTCCCCCAAACTAAACATTTACCTCTTGAAGGGGTCAACTTGGTTGCCATGACTCTGGTGAAATTATTGATATATCTGCCCCTGTGTACCATAAACCTTCAATATAACATAATGTATTTGTACTTTTAATTTTTGCCCTTGTTTATTCTTAGAAGCTTGACAAAATACTCACTTTATAATTTTTCCTGAGTTTTTTTCTTTTTCTAGGTTTTCTATTATTCAGTATAGTATGTCTCTTAAAAATAGGTTTTGATTTCTTTAATTGTTCTGGGAAAGTGTTTCCTCCACAATGGCAGGGTAAGATTGGACTGGATTTGATATGGGGGCTTTTGAAAGCCCCGTTGTGGTGTTTACTGAAGGCAGAACATTACCTTGTCTGTTCCTTGTGATTTGCACTCATTAGTACAATGTCTTCCTTTTCCATACCTTCTGTATACTCCAGAAGGGAGGGGTTTTCTCTTGGGATTATTCCTAACAAAATAACTATTTCTGGGAATGCCTTGTTTACATTCACATTTTATGTGAACTTGCCTTCTACAACTGTAACATTTAACATTTTGACTTTTTCTTATACCTCTAGAAATAAGCTCTCCAACCCAGTTGTCAACACAGTCATAAGACTCTAGATCAATTGTCTTATGAATCCAATCCTCCAAGACCGTTGACCTTGCTTGTAATAGTTCAAGTATTTTTCTACATTGTGCATTAGCAGTAACCATATCTAAACAATCTTTAGGGGTGATCCAGTTACATGATGACCAGATATTTATCATTTGTTTTACCAATGGTGAGTGCATCCCATATGTCAATTGCTTCTATTACTCTCCTTAATTCTAGCATTTGTACTTGAGCTGAACTAACTTCTCTATCATCTTTATCATTGTTCAATTTTTTAAAGGTTACTGGATATATTAATTCTGGCTGTTTTGTGTAAATTTAGATGACCTTGCTAAAATTGTTCTTTATATTCCTCTGTTTGAGTTTAAACATCTTTATGTTCTTTCTTGACAAACTTTTCTAAGACTTTTTTCTTTACATTTACATTAATTGACTTTTTAAATGATAAAACAGAAATAGCCAAACAATATTCATATAAACATTATGATTATAATCCCATCTGCTTTATTTATCTTTTCCTTTACTGGTTCCAATTTCAAATCATCTAGAGAAAGATCACAGGGAGATCAAACACCCTCAACTGCCTTAAACAAATTGCCCCCCCCTTTAAAAAATCTAATTTACTTTCTAGTTGTCGGTGATGATTCAAATGACTATGAAGTGGGGTATCTACCTAGTGTGATAGCAGCCCAAGGAGGGTCCAAAAAGAGAATAAAAACAACCTGCCTCCCACCAGGAGAAAGAGACCAATCTCTAAAAACTTAAACAGATGAAAGTGAAACAGAAACATGTGTGGTCAGTCTGCCTAATACTGGAGGTTAACTCAGAACAAAAAGCCTAGCCAGCTGGTAATTACTCCTCCAGCCAAGTTTTTCTCTGGGCAGCAATTGGGGGGAGGAGGAATTCATGCCCCAAAGTTGGATGCCAAGTGTTGCACAAATAAAGGAAACTCAGAGCCAGATCTCAGGAAAAGGCTGAGATATCAAAGAGAGGAGACACCACAGTCAAATCTCACCCAGATATCTTACAGCTTCCTCAGCCTTGCCCCTGGTGGCTTGTACTGCCCCATCTGTATTTCTGTGCCTGCCTTAAATACCTTCTTTTCCCAGTTGCTTCACATCCAGGTTAAGATTAAAGGGGTGGTACCACCCCTGCCTCTCTGGGAGCTTGGAACTCCCTCTGTAAATGATACTGGCCTCAAACTCAGATCTGCTGGGATTAAGGGTATAGGTCACCACTCCTGGATATTCCCAGTGCTGGGATTAAAGGTGGAAATCACCACTCTTTCTTTGACCCTTCTGGATTGACTGTGGAAAGATCCCTCTGATATTTCAGAATGATCTTTATTAAATATGAAACATATCCCCACACATTGATAGTATATGGTATTGGTAGAGAGAGACATAGAACATAATGGAACAGAATTGGGAACAGAAAAATCAGGCCCAGAGATGTGTAGCCAATGTGTGTGTTTTATCAGAGTTAATTAGCTTTAAAGAAAGAGACAGTTTTATCCACAGTTGGTGTTGAAATAACTGGGCATCCACATGGGGAAAATGTTCATATACATGCCTCATAAAAATCAACTCCAGCTGAGTATGGCTGGGTACACCTTCATCCCAGCAGCTGTCAAGTGCAGGGTGAAGGATTAAGAGTTCAGCATCAGCCAAGGTATGAGATTCTGTCCCAAAAACAAACTTAAAACAGGCCTTAAACATGAACATGAAGAGAAAAACAACACAATATCTATACAATACCTGGAAGAAAACACAGGTGACTCTGGCAAAACCATTTCAAAAAAAATAATAAAACCACAAGCCATGAAAGACAACTGATGTGATGATGCCATTGAAATAAAAAAAAAACTTGTGTTCTATAAAGGATGCTGTGAGCAGGTAATGATGTCACACAGCTGGTACTGTGCTTGCCCAGCACACATGAAAGCCCTGTGTCCAGTCCACACCATTGTCTTGGCCAGGCATATTGGCACACATATGGTGCACATAGTGGCACACACTCAGCACTAAGGGAGTTCAAGAGGAAAGATCAGAAATCCAAGGTCATCCTTCACTACAAAATCAGTTCAAATCCATCCTGCAACACACAATAGCCAGTCTCAAAAAGAAACAAAATAGAAGCTTTGAAAAGAATGAAAAGACAAGCTGCCAACTAGAGAAGAACATTGGAAAAGCACATCTCTGATAAAGAGTTGAAATACAAAACATACCAAGAGCCCTCATCACTGAGCAATCAGTAATCAAACAACCCAACTGAAAAACAGGCTAAAGT
Organism: Phyllotis vaccarum; assembly: GCA_033318265.1. Lineage (NCBI taxonomy): Eukaryota > Metazoa > Chordata > Mammalia > Rodentia > Cricetidae > Phyllotis > Phyllotis vaccarum. The sequence continues at coordinate 49,862,484 of JARWLC010000002.1, forward strand.
TGTAGAGAGATCTCATGAGGAGAGATGCAGGTAAAAATAAACATGAAAAGATACTACATATTAAATGCCATCAGGGGACTGCAAATTAACACACAGGCCAGCAAGATGTCTCAGTGGGCACAAGTGCTTGCCAACAGGCTGAACACGTGAGAGTAATATCAGGAATCCACATCACAGAGAAGCAGAATCAGGTCTCAAGGGTAATCTCGGACCACTACATGTCCACTGTGGTACATGAACACACATTTGCTCTTGAAGTAGTTAAACTCTTCCCTTTTGCAACTGAATTTAGGTTCCAGTTCTCTGAGAAGGCAAAGAGGTGTCTTTTCCAGCAAAGGGCCTTTTATCCACAAGAGTCCTTATATACAGGGTTGAGAGAGAGAACAAACACAGAGAGCTAAGTCAACCTCATGGCACCTTGAAGACAAACCAGAAGGTCACTTTTGAGTCATGTCCCAGCTTGTATAGATGTGTTCAAAATGATAAGACTAAACATTAGCCAAGAGAATGTGTGCCAGAAACCAGAGTAACCGGTCAGAGCAGATGGTGGGATAGGACTTCAGGTCAACTACCAGGGGCCATCTGACAGCTGCACTGCTGTGCTTGCAGGGTCTTAGGTGGGAAAGCAGCATGACACACACATGCTCTCCCAGCACAGCATCTTGTCTCTTCCATCATAGGACAAACAAGCAGGGGTAACTATGCAGTGGCCTGGGGTAACTTTACATAACACCATTCTCCACATCACAAATTCAAATTCCTTAAACTCTGCTACTTGCTTTTCTTTTCCATTTTATTTTTAAGTATTTTTTTATAACAGGTCACATGTAGTTGACTGTTCTTAAACTTGGTAAGAAGCTGAAGATGATCTTGAAATACTGATCCTCCTGCCTTCTGCCCCCTAGGTACTCTGATCAAAAGTAGGTATTCCTAGATCCAGCTTGACAACATTTTAGGATTGTTTATTTGCTTGTTTTGTTTTTTCCTCCACCTCTTTCTCTTGTCTATAAGCAGAAGATTGAGGGAAGTAGACAGATGACCACAAAAGCCAGAAGGGGCCTCAGGAATAGGACAATGGAGTTGACAAGGAAGCCTGGGTATATCTTCCACTAATGCCATCCCTGGGAGACATTTTGGTTTTTCTCAAAATGGAGGTGCAAGCTTGTATGGCTTTTGGAGAAATGGGAAAGAGGAATGCACCCAGGATGCTCCTAACAAGAAGGAGCATTGGACTTTATCTATACCTTAATTTTCAGAACTGTACCTTACTTTACATGTATCCTTCAAGACTTCCACCTCTCAGTTTCAAACATCAACTATCCCAAACATGAGTGGAAATGAAGACAGAGAGGTGGTGAAAAGGACACAGAAAAGCCCCTAAAAGGCTATGAGGTTCCTCCAAGGATCCAGTAGATCAAGACAAGGAAAGATTTTGGCCACTGGGAGAATTTCTGCAAGTGCCAGGGTAGACACATCACAGCCAAGAAGCTTCAGTCTACTATCCAGGAAAACCTGACACCGGCCTAAAACAGGCTCATAGAGTGGGCTGTGGTAGGCCGTGCTGGCAGGATGGGTGAGCTATCTGGTGGTGGTGGCAAAGGAAAGTTATCAATGAATGCTGGAACATGAGAAAGTGTCGTGTCCTGAACTGGGGACCAAGGAAAGGAGTTAGGACAGTGGATGGGAGGGTTGAAAAGTAGGAACCTAACAGGAACAGAGATCTTCATGACCTGAGAGGATGGACACAGACACCCTGAAGATATAGGACTGGAAATGGCCAATAAGCCTTTGGATAAGGGCAGAAAAAGCCCTCATACAACATCATGGGCTCAAGGGGTCTCATAGCGAAGCAAGAAAACTCAGCAAAAAGATAAGATCCACAACAGGACATCCAAGAGTGGCAACCCCTCCCTTTAGTGATGTTTCTGCCTGGACCCACCAGTAAAGTAAAGAGCAGAGGCTGAGCCCACACCAGGGCCCACAAGGACACCATCAGCAGAGACCACCCGCACTCCATGGTCTGTTCCAGAGGCCACATGGTGGAACAACAGCAAATGGCCCTGAAAGCTCCACCTTCCTTCTGTGAAAGCTCAAATAGTCTCATGGGAAGTGCTCTGAGGAAAGAAGTTTCTAAATAGAGACACAAGTTCAAAGTCCTCTTTGAGTACAAGGCATCCCGGCCAGATACAGACTAACTGGTCAGCACTTTTGAAAAACAGCATAGAAATATCCACCAGGAAACCAGAGAACATTCATCCAGCATGGCCCCCAGGGCTGAGCAAAGTGATTACCATGACTGAAGCCTTTGGATATAGAAGCTGAAAGAGTGAAACCACTATATGATTCCAAAGCCTCAAAAACTTGGCCTGCCAACAGGTATATGGGGGTTTGAAAGAGGTTAGTCACCAGCCTGATTTCCTGCCGGTGTTGACCACAAGTCTCTCACAAAGAGTGAGGCTGGATTCCTTTTTATTTAGAGAAACATTTCCCTGGGTTGTTCTTGTATAAATAATGCTATCAGTAATGAGAGAAAAGCACACTCAAGCTTCAGAACTTCTTGCATATGGAACATTAGATCTCAGCTAGGCTAAGCAAACCATATTTCCCTGCAGTCTATAGAAACTAGCAGGCACTGCACCAGGACTGTGTGGGGGAGGCTGTGATAAGCTCCCTGGGCACTGCTTGCTCTCCCATGGTTCATGCTCTCTCCCGTGCTCTTCTCCCTCTCCTCTCCATTAGGCTCCCTGATGCTATAGCAGAAGGAAACAGCTCTTCCTTAGGTGTCCTGAGTAGGGGAAAATGACAGACACCCAGAAATTAGAGACTTCAGATATCAAAGGGCAAATTTCCCCAACCTCAAAAGAATACACCTAAGGTGCTTTTCCTTTACACGTCCCCCATTGCCTCAAGATGCCTTCCTCACTTTCCCATGCATGATCTCCCTCTCCCACCTTCTTCCTTCACTCAAAAGCCATAAAATTGAATTCTTTGATTTTTCTGGGTGGACTGAAGTCCCTACCCATTATTAACTATTATAATCTCTGAGTTTAAATAAGTGGCCTGGCCTCAAGGAACTCAATGTACAGCCTTTAGATTATCATTTTTAAGATCCTTCAGAAAGTGCCAGAATTCAGAAATATTGCCAACCACATAATATGGCATTTAAAGTACTTTATGAACTTAGACTTCTCCAGACAGTAAGACATGTCTCTTCCTGGCAGCACAAATCTGCTTCAAGAGAATATGGGCATCAGAGAAGCTCCATATGAAGTTAACATTCTTTGTGCCAAAAGATAGTCATTAAAAAAGAAACAGTTCTTGCCTGAACTGCTCACTGCTTGACAGTATGCTGGCTGTATAAACTGGACATGCAGGACCCATAGGAAAGTGATCTTTGGACTTTGGCAAAACAAGCTGGGATAGTCCTTCAGGTTCCCACTTTGTGGAGAAAACTGCCAGACCTTCTGCAGGATACAGAGAAAATGAACTAATGAACTATGCCAGAATGGGCAGAGCAATCCTTCAAATTTCCTACTTCATTTCCAGGTATGCCAGAGACTCTAAGCTTGCAGGCTAAATATGGGTACTACAAGGTTACAAAAGAACTTTGGGTGACTTTCTAGGTAGCCAGACTTCTCTGTCATTTCTAGATTTTGGAAGTTGCTTACACTTCTTGCTTAATCAGATAATATTACATCATTATGTGGTCTTTCGTGCTGTTGAAGATTAGTTATAATTGTAGTTTTTTAGTTATAATAAAAGGCAAATTAAATATAAAACTTTAGAATCATAAGGATAAGGTACATAATAGAATAATTTCCTTAATTTTGTTAAATATAAATAGACTAGATATTGTAACTGTAATTCTTGCTTGATAGATGTTTTCTTATATGTAATTTTGCTGTGTTAAAATTAAAATCTTCCTTTTTGTTTAGACAGAAAAGGGGAATTTATATGGGATGTCTTTCTGTGCACTGTGAATATCATTGGTTAACAAAGAGACTATGTGATTGGCTAATTCATAATTGCTGAGAAAGGTAAGGGAATAAATGTTAGGAAGTTATCTCAGGGATATCTAGGGCTTGACAGATAGATAGATGTGGAACATTTATGGAATATTGGATGTTGGTGGTATACCCACCTTTAATAGAGAATGTGATATAATAATGTGACAAGCAGAGAGCAGTAGATCATCTCTATGAGTTCCAGGATTGATGTATTGATGTAGTAGAAAATTCCAGGATAGCCAGAGATATGCAGGGATCCTGTCACAAGAAAAAAAAAATCTTACAATATAAGAATCAGAAAACAACCACAGACACAAAAGACTTCAGGGCTCAAAAACCATTTTGGAACAAGATAAATAGGGTTTTTAAAAATTCAGAATATCAGAAGTAGGTGTTGATGCTTATATCTCAGCACTCTAGAGGTAGGGGCAGGTAAATAGGAGCTCAGAATCTTCCTTGTCCACACAATAAGGCTGAAGCCAGCTGGAGCTACTAGAGATTCTAACACAATAAAAACAAGAAACAATACTTCACACCACTCCCTAAAACATAGTTTAAGGCTGAAGACAGAATCTCATTCCTACACTGAAAATAGATAACAATCACTTTTATTGGAAATTTCAAAGGGAAAATAGAGTTTAAAATTAATGCACCTAACACTCAGCAAGTTTAGTCATTTGGATTATACTTTCCGCTGTGATTCATTTTTCTCAGATCACTGATGATGTTGAAGGTTACCTGTAATTTTGTTAGTTTGGAAGCAGCAAACAAGCATCTTCTTCCCCAAGGCTACAGTTGCCTTGTCTTTTATTTTATATGCAAAATCAGGCCTCACTTCTTTCTAGAGCTACTAGGTCTGCAGGTGAGAAAGACAGACACAGTTTACCTGCTGGAAGACTTGACACTAAACGAGATAAACTCACAAAACAGGTCTAAATGTAATGTTTACATTATTTCTTTATTTAAAGCAATTTACTTTATGCTTGTTCTCAGTAATCAACCACTTGTGTCTCTTGGTAAATGACTATATAAAAGGAAAATGTTAGTTTATGTACATTTTGAGGGTCTAATAAAATGTTTTAATGTATGTAAATAAAAGATGTTATGGTTTGAGGATATAAAAGCTTACGCAAGTTATAAAGGTCCAAGAAAGTGACTTCAAGTATGCAAATGCAAGTTGTATAGGTCTAAAAGAGTGGTTGAAGGTATATGAAAAATATTTCACATACCTTGCCTTCTTGCTACACTATTGTTATATTGAGACTTCAAAAATTCAATTTTAACATTAATCAATGGAGTTCTGATAAACTACTAATCTAATCCTAGTAAAGTTCTGATAAACTGTAGATAAGCTGTAACTCAAGCAATGCTGTCCTCTTCTTCCCAATGCTCACCTGAGTTGTTCTTTCTAAGCTCCTATGAACTTTCTATCTTGCATAATCCTTCTACAACCTATGCAGTTCCATTGTTATAACTCAGGAAAATGTGGAGAGTTGGATTAGAAAGGATATGACATTTGCAATTGGTTTTAATAAATTTAAATAAATAAATTGTTAGTTTCTAAATATTCTCTCCACCCCCAACCCATAGCCACAGCTCAAAAACTTAAATTTCTTTTGACTGTCTTCTAAGTATAGGCTTAATAGTGCTTCTCATGATGCTGAAAACATCTCTGTTTAATCTATAAATTTGTGCTCCTGGACAGAAAAGAGAGTGTTAAGCTTTCAGCACAGGATTATTTCTTTGGGTCCCCAGGTTTTACTATGACTCAAAGAGGTAGTCTTTACTTTCTCTACAATGTGGATTTCAGTACAGATTACAGTGATAATAATGATGTATCTAAAGGCTTTACCTGTTTTGTAAACTTTAAACCTTCATGTAAACTTACAGGAAGTCACCTATTTAAGCAAGCTTACAGGAAGTGACCTGAAGCCTCAGGATCCTCCCCTCAAAGGTCACATAAGTACTCTTGTCAATCACCTGCCTATTCCTGAGGGTGGACTCTCCTTCCTTCCCTTGGTCTTTGGACCTTCCATTCCCCAAACTACCAGGACCACAGGCCTGAAAGTTTCAAATACACAGCCATGATTTTAAAAAATTCCACTAAGCTTCCTTAATTTTACCTTTTCTCCCTAGTCTGTATCTGTCAAGCAGATTTCTAATCAAGTGAAGACAGAAAGCTGTTCCAAATGAGATAGTCCTAGATGCTTCTGTAGGAATTGTCAACCAGTCTAAGCCTCTGCAGCAGAGTGCTCCAAAGCTGCCTGCTCTTTGCCAGCCTCAGTTGGCTTTTTAGGACTTGGGCATCAAGCAAAGCAAATTTCACCCCAACCTGCAGTCCTCTTTCCTTCCCTGTCCCTCAGCCAGCCTTCTAGTGTTCCTGCCACCCTAAGCCTCCAAAACAATGACCCAATTTCAGCTCACAAGCAAGTATAGAAGAGATTATGTTGCTTCATACTACCAACAAAATGTAGAATAGTAGGTCTGATGAATAAATTGGATAAATGTTAACTGAGGTGCTTATTAACATATCAAAGCAGACTCTAGCCACTAGTACCTATGAAAGAGTCCTGGTTCCTCTCAGCATTTCTCACATCCCACACCCTAAATCTCTCCAGGCCTTGAGCTTCACTTCCCTTCCCCAGCTTCTCTTCCCTATATTGCTTTGGTTCTTCTTTCCTGACACCACCCCTGGATCCCTGTGAAGTTCCCTCTCTCTTCCTCTATCTCTCCTCTTCCTCTCTCACTCTCCCCATCACTCTCTCTTCTCATGACCTAGTCTATTCTAATGGTCATGTTCAGTCTGGACTCTTCCGGATGCCTCTGCCTGAACTCTTCCTCATATCTACAATAAGAACTTTCTCCTCAACTATACCTGGGAACAGTCATGTCCTTATTTTCATTCCCTACCTATAGGCATTCTGACACAACTGACTCCTGCCCTTAGCACTATAAAATGGACATCTCAACCCAAAAGTTCTGTTACCCATTTATATTAACTTAATTTTGTATGTCATAGCAAAGGGATGAAAATGACCAATTCAGTTACAGAAATCCAAGTTTTATTGTTCTTTTTGATGCCTCCCAAGTTACTTCTTTGTATGTTTTTGGTCTCCAATGACAAACACAAGTATCCTCTTCTATAGGACAGATTTCACATCATTACCCCAGTAATAAGAGTCTATAATTCCTGCAGCACACCTTTTTGTTGTTAATATGGTTTCTTCCTCCTACCTTCTGCCTGTTACTCTCACACTTTTTTTTTTTACCTAGGATATAGCCAATGGAATGTTGGGTCACTCTATCTTGCTGTATTTTTTTTTGTTCTAGTAGTTTCTTACATGGTTAAAACAAATAAGGAACCTATATATACTTCACAAGCTTTCTAAACTTTTGTTCATTTTCTGGCATTCTGCATCAAACTGACATTTTTGGCAATCCTGCAGGGGAAACGTATTGTTGAGATAGCTAACAAACTATGAAAACTACAACATTAGAAAAAGAGGGGGTACAATTCCTCAAAACCTTTGATTTTTTTGTCTATAGCTGATGATGGGTATTCTGTAAAGGCACTGTGCAGGATTTTCTTCTTTTACATTACCTGTAGATTTTCTGGCAATATCTACAAGCAGGCACATATAAAAACTGCTCAAAATCTTCTTACTTAAGGTATGAAATGTGCCTGTATACATCATGAATATAACTGTCTTTGTTGTCTGGGGATAGGATGTCCAATCCTGTTCCAGAAGAGTCTCCTACAAAGGCTGTAAAATGTCTTTGGTTGAATGACCTCCTTGGCCTGGAGGTCAAAGAAAAGAGATACTAGATAAAGTGGTTCAGGAAATAAGATATCTAAGCTGGTTTTATCTCCCCAAAATGTGTTCACTGTGAGGCTCTTCATCATCATTCTTTTATTGGGTTCTGCTTATAGGCAGACTTATTGAAAACATGTTACTAAGCCTATTATCCTTTATGCTATCACTTGGTTTGATGCTCCCAGAGTGCGTTTTTAAATAATACCGCATACATGCTTGATCCTTTACTTGCCATGGTGCTCACAGATATCCTTATAACTATATTGGTTTCATATTCCATCTTCATACATTATTCATTGCTGTTATTAAATTCTTTAGTTACCACCCAGGATTAAAGACCTGGCTGGCCAGGGTAACCAAGAGAGATTCAAAAGCCATTCTATAATTTATAACAGCTTGGGCATCTGAGCCTGAGATCCTTACCAAGGCCATTTATCCTCTAAATAGACCTTGCGGTGCTGATCCTAGGCAATGATACTTCACAGGTAAGTTTTTAAGATGGTCAGAGTATGCTACCAAACATCCTTGTAATAAAAACACGGCTAAAAATTGAGAAGCACACAGAGAATTGGGGGATAGAGAAAACTAAGGCTTGGGACAGGAACTCACAATATAATTTAAAGTGACTCATTCATTAGGATATTATGAAGTGGGCTACAGGTGGGTTAGCTCATCATTAACCCTTAAAATGGGATTTGTTTCTATGGCAGGATTATCTCTGGAGGTTGGAAGTGATAAGAGTGTGGAGATTGTCACTAAAATACAACTCAATTGCTACTCATTGAAACATAACACCAAGGAAGTAATGGTCTGCGTCACTGTCTGGGGTTATGCTCAGGAATTGGTGTGCAGGCAACCTTACTAATAGCTTAATCTATTAAGAGAGAGCATTACTGTGGGCAGTAAGCTGTTACCTTTTACAACTTGGCAGTGCTCTTTTTGCCTTTGCCTGCACCAACATGTATAGAATAGGTAAACATGCAGGCACTTAGGTACATAAAAGCACTAGGCAGTGTTGAGTGGGGACCCAGAACAATAAAAGATGCCAGAGCTGAAGAGGATATACAGTACTGCAGAAAGCCACTGAGCTCTGTGACAACAAATGGGGACATTTCCTCCATCACCCTCTTGCCCCACCCCACTCCATGTCTGGCTTTGCCTTTGTAGAACACCTTGAAAAATCTGCCCAGATCAGGAGCCCCATCATTTCTCCATCTGCTCATCCTTTCAGCCTCTTACCCACTTCCCTGGCACCTGGGCAGCCCTGACCTTGCTTTCCTCTCTGTCCTCTGAGAGTTTACTCACCAGCCACAGCTGACACAGTGGAGGACAAACTGACTCCCTTGGGCCCCCAGCCCTCCACACGCCCCTGGTTTTGATGCTCTGGTAACTCTTTTATATCATCTTTGCTCTGCAGCCCTCACAGAATCTCTAGTGCTTTCCTGGGACATCCTCCCTCCCTCCTCCCCACCCTAGCTGCCCAACCCATGGGCAATAGCTTCAAGCACAATTTGTTTTCTTGCCCAGCCTCAACCTCATGCCAACCTGCATCCAAGAAACTGAACCATCCTGGGTCCTGCCATGAAGACCTTCCATATCCAGACTGCACAGGGCGCTTGTCAGAACTCGGTGCCCCTTGCTGGGGGGTGGCAGGCAGCACTGAGCTTGATCCCTGGCATTAGTGAGAATGTCTTTAAAGGAAACAAGCTTTACATTTAAAATTGATAAGATTGGCCAGTAAGATGACTCTTTAGGTAGAGCCTTTCTGCATACATTTGAGCTATGGAACCCAAAGGGGTAGATTAGAAACATCTCCACAGAGTTGTCCTCTGACATCCACACACATGTCCAAATGAACACATTACACACAAAAATAAACTATCTGCTTTGATACGGGGGGCACAGTTAAGATGGTAATTTTGTTATATATAATTTACCACAGGAGAAAGAGGGAGTGTGTGAAATCAGTTTTTCACATCTAAGGTTGTTAGCCTGTTATTGGCCAATACTCTACAACCTCCCTCTTCTTGAAAAATTCTGCTGTGCTTGCTTGTTGATTATATTGCACCCTTATGTTTGTGCTAATTAATTTTGAGCCAATGGCATCAGATTATAAGATCCAGCTCCCCTCACCCTGAGAAAAGAGTGTTATTTTGCTGTCACTTCACAGGTACACACATCCTTTCTGCAAAAACAAATTCCCTTCCAGGATTAAATTTACATTGTTTGTGTGTTCTTTTGTGCAATACCAAGAATATTCTTTTTATCTCCTGCTTGGGCAAGTGAGGCCTAGGGAGACAGCCCCACACTCCCTCCCCAACACCTGCTTTCTAGCCCATCTCAAGCCCTGAAGGATTACTGTTCACTCAGGTACCTGAAAACTGTTCCCATTGGCCTCCTTCTGCCCTTCTCCCCACAGGAGACATGGACTCCTCTGAGCTCTTAGGAGGCCAGCTTCATGGCCACTGGTCACCACCTCTGTCCTGGAATGTCTAGGCAGGTAAGAAGAAGATATTTAGTAGAGGGACAGACAGGTCACTTGCATTCCATGTCCTTGCAGATATTCTTGCTAGTTCACATCAGGACTTTCCACTATAACTCAGACCTCTGTCCCACTTACCCATACCTCACTAGTACACATTTATTACCACACAGATTCAGGACCATCACCCTGAATCTGGCCTTGCTGCCTATGAGCCTTTTGCACCAGCAACAACACTGCCTCATTCAGAAGGTGAGTAATCAATAGAAAATGCCCACATATCCCTTCTTCACCCCTCAGCTCACCTCTGAGGTCCCTGGCAGAGCCATGGAGGGTTTCATTTCTGGGAAGCAAGTCCTTGGGCACAGCCCGGATTTCAGGCACACACAGCAGAACCAACCCTCAGGAGAGACAAATCCCAATCCTGAATACCTCTGGGCAGGACAAACCCTGTCTGACTTCTGATTAGCCCAGGTGTGTCTGTAGAAACCACGTGTCCTCAAACTTGTATCTCCATGGACACAGACAGCTTCTCACTCATGTCTCAGATCCCAGGGATTTCAGTTGCTTCCCCCTGTAGCCTCCCTTTGCTGGGTTCCCCAAGTATGTCCTCATTTTTTTCTTCAGCATAGGTTCCTTCCCACTCTATTAATTCTCCCCAAACCCTTCTCTCCTGACTGTTCTGTTTTAGCATATTCTCTCTCATCTTCCCCCTTCTATTCTCTCATATCTTTATTTCTCCTTTTCTCTCTCTCTGTTCAGTTTCTCTTCTCCCTTCCTCCTCTCTCTCCTGAAAAACAAATTTTGGCTTATGGTAGCACAAACTGAGGTTGACCTTGAGACCTTGCATAATGAAGTGTTTTATTAAAATTGTACACGACCAGGTAATTACAAAAATTAGCCATTAACATCCCTTAACTCTTGAGAGTCCACTTTTGTTTTAAAGTTCTCTTAAGCACAGAAATTTAAACTTTTAAACAATGTTAGTCATCATATCTCCCATTGAGCTTGTCCAGCAGAAAAACAAGAATGCTGTATTGACTGAACACCCACATGCAAAATATACAAACTTCACATACCTGCCCAGCCTTCTCAAAAGGTGATCTAGTGCAGCTTACTGACTTAAATGCAAATACAGGCCCTAGAGGATCTCTCAAGAGGAAATGGAGATCTTGAGAGTTTTGATGATGACCTTTTAGATGTAGTACTAAAGGCAGGATACATAAAAAGAAGTGATTAAAAACTACCCTTACTTAAAATTATTTTTTCTGCTATAAAACAGACACAAAGAAAGGGCAAGTCATATACAAATTTATTGCAAAAGGCATCTGTTGAGGGAGTATCATCCAGAGTATATATATAAAAAAACTCATAAAAATCCATCCTTATAAACCAGTCAACCATACTGTGCTTGTTAAAGTTAACTGTCAACTTGATAAGACCAAGAATCAACTTAGACATCTTTCTGGGAAGGCATTTCCATGAAGTATCAACTGAATGGAGAGCTGCTTCCTGCCATGGTCTTGATATAGGGCTCCAGGGAAGAGATTTGTACATGATTTCCTCCCTTAGCTTCTTGCTGATAAGTCTCTCTCATGGCTACCACAGCCACAGCCACAGTCACTGCCACTGCCATTGCCATAGACACTGCCACTACCACAGCCACATCCACAGCCACAGCCACAGTCATAGCCACTGCCACAGCCACAGCCACAGTCACTGCCACAGCCACTGCCACTACTACAGACACAGATACAGCTACAGCCACTGCCACAGACACAGCTACAGCCACTGCCACAGTCACAGTCACTGCCACAAACACAGACACACACAGCCACTGCCATTGCCACAGCCACTGTTTGTTGTCAGCAGAATCATCTGAGAAAGAAACACCTGTCATTGGCAGCACTGTAAACATGGTAAAGAAAAAAAACCTACCCAGACCTTCTTCAAAATATTCCTAAGCCTTTCAGAATCTTTTTCCAATTTCTTGATTGATGTACAAAAGCAATAAAAAGACAGGTGCTTGCTCAGGCAACAAAAATAAAGTCTGTCCATTGCAGGCAATCACCAAGACTAGGTAGATAAGTTCCTTTAGATGTGAAAAACCAAGAAAGTTGCAGAAGGACTGTAGCAATGTCCTAGTGACATTCCTGTAAAAACATGGTATGTTGGTTATTCTTTATTGTAAATTTGACTATATTTAGAAGTAAATCTCAAAAATGGAGAATACACTTGTGAGGGATTTTTGCTTAAAGTAGGAAGACCAACTTCTATTCTGGATCTGGACATAGAAAAATACGTTTTAATCTAGATTATTAGAGCTAGGGAAAGACAAATCTTTAGTAAAGATTTAATCTGCTCTATGCCTTCTTCTGTAATCCTATATAAGGCCATGAATGTAGGAAGCTGTTGCCCTTTGCCCATTTGCCTTCACAAGTCCATTCCTTTACTGACATTAGAGCCTACTTCTTTGAGACTCCAGCATCTATTGAAGACCAGCTGAGACATCCAGTCTTATAGACTGAGCAACTATGGGAATCTTGGGCTTTCTTTTAACAATCAGCCATTGCTGAATTGGCTGACCTATAGACTACAGGCCATTTTACTAAATCCCTTTTCTATATGGAAAGAAAGATTCATTATATAAGATTAATTATTCTACCTGACTACCAAATTTTGATACTAGAGTGGTTGTAGAGAAAAAAGAATAGGGATGGAGTCTTTGAGTATCTGGAATAGGCTTTTTAATTCTCCAACATGTATGGTTACAAGGCCTCTCCAGTTACTACCTTGGGATCTCTGAAACCTTATGGTTTGAAAGATATTACAAACTTAAGGAGATAAATGCATTTGATTATCCTGATTTAAAGCAATGGGTTTGATGACCTTGTATTTGAAACTTTTGACAGTTTTGGGGAAAATGGTGATTCTGTTTGGTTGCTCTTTTCATCCTGGATAAACAGACAAAGATGACAGATGAGTTCCATGATAGAATTAACCAGTATCTAGCAACTCACAATACAGTGAAAGACAACAATGAACTCAGTGATACAAGTGACTGGTTCCAGATACACAAACAGTCTAAAGGTTTCTAAGTTTTCTCTGGAGAGAATCTTCTCTCCAACAGCTACCAAGTTTAGGTTATTGAAAATCAAACTAAAGCCTACATTATATAAAGTTGGCTGGATTCAGTGAAAATTTCTCTCCATGAGTGCCTCAGAGGATGTCATGGTTAAGATAAGGGCTTTAATTGGTAAATAATGGGATCCTTTGCCTTGGAATAGAACTCTAATGAAGCTGAGAACTTAGAATACTTACATTCTCAAGAATTTTTCTCATCTGAGTGAGAAAGTGACACCTTTAGCCTTTCCCCTTGAATTATTTCCTTTTTCACCTTTTACTGAAGAAATTAATTCTTCATTGCTTGTTAAAATAATAGGGACTTTCTATGAAGGAAATGCCAAGCAGGAACATACTAATGTCCTTCAATAATCAACATTTGTGTCTATACATATAACCAAAGTTGATTAAAAAAAGCAGGCTCTAAGAGGTGAAATAGAAAGTTTATTCCGTGAAGAGGTACACTGCAGTGTTAAAGAACTTAATGAGTTTGCTATTTCATTCAAGCAGAAGTCTGGGGAATAAGTGTAGAAACATCATTAAAGTTTTAAGCTTGTAGGATAATGATGGAAGAAACATGAAACTTTTATTGATATAGACCCTTTCAGTGGAAATTCTAGGTTTAATATGGAAGCTTGCACAATTAAAGTTAAAAAGTGTCAAAAAGTTTGTTTGAATAGTTATCAAAGTATTTGTCAAAATATGGCCCACTTAAACAAAGTTGTAGATGCCTGATATTCTTGGTTTAGTGTTGGTGAGGGAATTTTAAGGCTCAGGGAAGTTTCAATGGTAACAGGGGCCACAATGTTTAAATCCTAATCCTTCACAAAGGGAAGGTCCAGAAGACATTCCTTCCTGTAATCTTATGTGATGTAAAATGGTGAGAATGGATATGTGAAGAGCTTTGCTGTCACCCTTTATCCTGTGTCAGAACTTAGGGCTAGACATACTGTTGCTCAGGTGTATTATTTAGATGCACCTTATGGTTGGGCATGTGCTGCCCACTTGGATTAACTAAGTGCAATGGGTTTAATTTGGACCCCAAGGGAGCAGGTGGCTTCTCAGAATCACCACAGGTAAGGTGATTATAGTTATCATAATGGACAGTACATAGAAGGTAATGTACAGAGAAGCTTCCCTTCAGATCCACAGCTGATTGAGAGGTGAGTGGCACCCCAACCCCCAGGCAAAGCAGAAACCATGATCTAAAAATCTAAGCTTGTGATATTTTCATGGCATCCCAACCACACCCAGCCCCATCCTAAGCCAAAGAAAACTGGGGGACTCCCCCAAAGCCCAATCCCCAGCAAAACATAGCTCTAGGGACATTCAACAAACCAAACAATGCTCAAAATGCAATCTACATCATCACCCACCAACAACTGGATACTAAGAAGCCTCCCTCCAGGTGCACAGCTGACTAGGAGCTGACTAAGAGCTGACTAAGAGCTGACTATGGGCCAACTAAAACTATACCAAGAATAATCCCTTTGACAACTTGAGAGACACATTTCCTTGGCCTACAGACATACATCCAAGAGCCAAATAAGAGCAGTCCCTGCAATTAATGAAAATACCCAGTCGCCAGGTTCAAAACTGACTAAGAGCTGACCAAAAGCTGACTAAGAATGAACCAAAGAAGCAATGGGCAGACAGCAGTATAATAATTCATATATCAATATAAAGAACAACAAGATACCACCAAAAGAAGCTGATGGCTCTACAACACCAAGATTTAAGCATAACTATGAAGAGGAAACAGAAGGAAATGACATTGAAAACAACTTATGAAGATAATAGATTTAAAAGAGGATATAAAAAAACTCACTTAAAGAAATAGAAGAATATACAAACAAAAAATTGGAATAGATGAGCAAATCCATGAAAGAAAATTTTAAAAAATAAAGAATAAAAGCAAACAGATAAAAGAAACAATCCAGGAATTAAAAATTAAAACTGAAGCAGTAGAGAAGGCATACACCAAGGCAAAGTTGGAAATAGAGTACCCAAAGAAACAATCCAGTACCACAGATGCAAGCATAACCAACAGAATGCAAGAGATGGAAGAAAGAATCTCTGGAGTGAAAAAGTTTCAATAGTGAAAATAGATTTGTCAGTTAAAGAGAACACTAAAACCAAAAAAAGTCATAACACAAAATGTCCAGGCAATCTATGATACCATGAAAAGACCAAACCTGAGTATAATTTGAATCAAAGGAGAACACCAGCTCAAAGGCACAGAAAATATGTTTAACAAAATCATAGAAGAAAACTTTCCCAAACTAAAGAAGGAAATGCCTATAAAAATACAAGAAGCTTACAGAATGCAAAATAGGCTGACCCCCCCCAAAAAAAAATCTGTGTGACACATAATAGTCAAGCCACTAAATCTACAGAACAAAGAAAAAATGGTAAGATCTGCAAAGGAAAAAGGCCAAATTACCTATAAAGGTAGAGCCATCAGAATAACACCAGACTATACAATGGAAACAGTGAAAGCAAGAAAGTCCTGATTTGATGTTATACAGAAACTAAAAGAGCATGGCTGCCAACCCAGACTACTATACCCAGAAAAACTATCAATCACCATAGATGGAGTAAACAAGATATTTTATGACAAAACCAGATTTAAACAATACCTATCCACAAATCTGGCCCTATAGCAAGCACTAGAGGGAAAACACAAACCTAAGGAAACCAGATATATCATTGAAATCACAATCAATCAATCACACAGAAGAAAACACAAAGCTACCACCAAAAATAACAGATAATAACAATCATTGGTCATTAATATTCCTTAATATCAACAGACTTAATTCACTTATAAAAAGATACACCCTAACATGATAGATACAGAAATGGAGGACATCCTTCTGCTGCATACAAGAAACATACCTCAATGTCAAAGATAGACACAGAATCAGAGTAAAGGGTTGGAAAAAGACTTTCCAATCAAATGATGATAAGAAACAAGCTGGTATAGCCATCCTAATATCTAACAAAATAGATTTATAACTAAAATCAATCAGAAGAGACCAGAATGGACATTACATATTCATTTCATAAAAAATCCACCAAAATGAAATCTCAATTCTGAATATCTGTGCCCCCACCACAAAAGGCACCTCCATACATAAAAGAAACACTACTAAAACTTAAACCTCACTTTAAACCCCACAACACAAGAATAGTGGGAAAGTTTAATACCCAACTTTCACCCTTGGATAGGTCAACCATATAGAAACTGAGCAGAGAAATAAGGGATCTGACTGTAGGGGTATTGGGTTGTTTCATGGTAAATAATTATCCTACCCACTGGTTTAATAAAAAGTGCTGATGGGCCAAAGGCAGGAAGGAAGTGTGGGCGGGGCTATCAGACTAAAATCTCTGAGAACAGGAAGCACAGAGCAGACCGCCAAGCAGAATGCCAGAGAAAAGCCAGAAGAAGCAGAGAACAACCATGCTGCTCTGAGAAAAGGTACCAAGCCCCATGACTGAACAAGAGACATGGGTTAGATGAAGGGTAGAGAGCTAGCAAGTGATATGCCTGGGCCTTAGGCCGATCAGCCTAAAATTAGGGTCTGCAGGTATGCAGGTCTGCAGGCATCAACCTTGAGGCTAGGCCCGAAAGTCCGGGCCAAAAACCTCATACTACATCTAACCTTATGTTGTTATGACCAAAATGGACTTAATAAATATATACAGAACCTTCCACCCAAACACAAAGGAATATACCTATAACTCAGCACCCCATTGAACTTTCTCTAAAATTGATCACATACTTGGTCATAAAGCAAATATCAATAGATAAAAAAATAGGAATAACTCCCTGTATCTTATCAAACCACCATGGTCTAAAACTAGAGCTCAATAACAACAAAAATCAGAGCCTACAAACTCATGGAAACTGAACATCTCTCAGTTGAACCACCTCTGGGTCAGGGAAGAAATTAAGAAAGAAATCAAAGACTTCCTAGAATTTAATGAAAATGAATCCACAACATATCCAAATTTATGAGACACAATGAAAGAAAACTCATAGCACTAGATGCTGAGAAAGCCTTTGACAAAACCCAACATTCATTCATGATAAAAGTCATGGAGAGATCAGGAATACAGGGAAAATACCTAAATATAACAAAGGTGATATACAGCAAGCCATTTATATTTATTTGTACAAAAAAAATTGGGGATAGTCACTCACATTGTAAATACTGAGAATGCATTTGCATTAATTAAACATTAATTAACATTTGAACAGGGGATTGAGTTAGCAACTAGTTGCAGAATATCATCATACAGCATCGAAGAGCATCTGGGAAAGACAGACATAGTATAGTATTTCAAGGGAGTGATTTCAAGTGGAGCAAGATTTTCTGGCTTGGTTCTTTTGAAGATGCTAATAAAAAGCTGTTTTGTTACCCAATCTTGTTGAGCTCACAGGTTTATACCCAAGCCCTTGAATCTTTTGTCTTATTTATAAATAGGACAACAGAGATTTAGTTAAATCTACCTTTAGCAGCAGCACCGAAACTAATGACTGGGGAACAGTATTTCCCCTAGGCTACAATCTGAGTAGCCAGGCCATTGCTAGAGAAACAGACTATAATGGTGGAGTTGAAATTGCTGGCTGAAATAGCAATATATTAAGTAGCAGCCATTCTGCAAAAGTTTTAAAAAACTGGTTTTTTAAAACAGTGCTTTCACTATTACAATGCAGCAGTCTCTGCTTATTGAGATTGAGTCTGTATGCCTCATTTATAAAAAATATTTGGTGCTAAAATCTGGGAATTTTTTAAGCAGAAAGCACTATTTACCCTTTTGCTGTATTCATTCTGTGGAAGAATGGTTGCTCTAAGCTATATACAGACTAAACAGCTACCAGTCTCATCTGAGACCCCTGGCATTTTGTGACCTCTGTTTCCATGAGTAGTGAAGTAAGTCATGTGCATGAAACCTTGGTTTCTGAAACTTTATTGGAGCCCTCCATAAACCCAGCTTGACTTGAGTCTTCTCTTTCCTTCTGTAAGTCCTCTGAGTCATCTTATTCTGTCCCTTCATTTAACCTCTTACCCCATGACTCTGTTTTTCAATCTGAGAGATCTTTTGTGGTTTGGTTGATTGATGTCATCTGTTAGGTCTCAAAGCTGGGATAAATGGCTATCAATAGTAAATGGGACCTTACTGTCAGGTTTTCCTGTACTTCTTCAGTCAGTTAAAGAATACTCCTGTGATGTAGGAATGCCTTTCTGTATGCTGTGAATATCAATCTTTAAATAAAGGAGATGTTTTGGCCCTTGACAGGCACCATAGAAGAAGTAGGAGGAGAAATCAGAGCATAGGTAGGAGAATCAGGGCAGAGTCAGGCAGATCAAGCAAGCTGCTCAAGGAGCAACATGTAAGGAATACAGGTGAGCCACGGGCCACGTGGCAGACAGATTAATAGAAATGGGTTGATTTAAGATATAAGAGCTACCTAGCAATGTGTCTCAGCCATAGGCAAAACAGCATAAAGATAATAAAAGCATCTAAGGAATTTCTGGGGGCCTGAGCTGCAGCGGTGGGTAGCTAAAGGTTCTAGCGTGGCAGGGTCTGGGTCTCTAGCCACCCAGGACCAAGAAATGGCACCACTACAGATGGCATCCAAAGTGAATTGATTATGCACTTAAAGCCTGAGAAAGATTAGAAAGGGTTCTAGATCACAGAAACTGAGCCAAGACAGCTTCCAAACTGTATATACGAAGCAGGTCATTGTACAAAGAAAGCATGACGTCTGGGTCACATTCAAAATGGTGCCAACAGATTGGCAGCAGGCAGTGAAAGCTACAATCAGGCTGGTTCCTGAAATCTCACAGAAGACTCAGTAGCATGTGATTGATTTTAGATTTCTGTTTATTTTGAACAAAAAGGAAACAAAGACGGTTTCTTAATAGCAGCATTTTCTTGGGTATGCTCTGTTTGCTGCCCATGAACAGAGACACGATCCCTTTAAGACAATTTACTGATTCAACATCACCTGCAAAAACTATGCAGCTCTTTAAGAGAGTGTATTTTTAAAAGCTCTTATGGTTGGAAGATGATTAAGGATTCACAAAAAAAAACAGATTCAGATGAAAAAAAAACCTGTAAATGGGTTACAATGTGTATAAAAGGTACATAGGCTTCAGAGAGAAAAGAAAGGATAGAGAAAGTCTTTAAAAAGAGAAATAGACTAAAAAATATAAGGCATGTAAAGATGGAAAATAAACACAAAATATGGATTTTGGTTGTTATTGTGTTTTCTTTTAATTTTTTAACTGTAATGAGCTAACTGTAGAAAGACAATAGATTGCAAATGCAAAGGCTACTAAGTTAAACAAGAATATATATTTTAAAGGTATTTTGATTTTGAAATCTGTGTCTAAGGATTTATTGCTTTGGAAGGGTTCTGCTTTTGTTTCCATAGAAGATGAGAACCTGTGGATTGCTTCCACTTTGCCTTCTGTCTCTGAGTAGCCCTGGACCAGATGTGAGCAGGCAAACATTTGATGTTGAGGATCTAGGTGATGAATCAGGAGTTCCCAGACCTTGACTCCTGAGTGGGAGCATAACAACATCAGAGACCAGTTACCTGAACAAATTCACTTTGTACATCAAGCAGCCGTGCTCTCATGGAGCACTTCTTACTCTACAGTGTCTCATCCATTTCCTTTCTCATCAGTAACCACCACTCAACTAGCTACTCAATTATACTCCAAGGTCCTGAAGAGTAGGACCTTGCCCTCTATTTGTCAGCCTTTATTCTAGAAGCTGGAAAATCTATACCATATAAAGCCATCACCAATCAGTACCCACTAAAGGGAAGTGTCCTTACTGTGGTCCAGGGTCTCAACCTAAACAAGAAGACTTGGATCTTCTAGAAATCAGAATAAGGAAAGACAGGAAAGAGTTCTTGCTGCAGAGGAGCTGGGCTGATGACAGAAGAGGAAGTAGCTAATCCAGCTGAATTTTGGGCTCTGGGACTATGTGGATCCCAGGCCTCTGTGTTATTGTTGCTTCCACATTCCAAAAAAACCCCAGATTTCCTTGAGGGCTTGCTAGTTGTCAAACCTCTTGTGGATCAGGAACTCTAGTGATTTAAGACAGTTGTACCACTGTGGGCTCACACATGTTTTAATGGACCCAAGTGTGGTGGAATTCAGGTGTTAGCTCACAAGGTTGTGAGGCATGTTCTGGAGTTCTGGGAGCTTGAACAGGGTGTGTCTAGCCCGGTTGAAAAGGCTGCTGGGATTTTGAGTGGCCTGTTTGATTCCTGCATTCTTGGAGATCAGGTCAGCACCCATTGTGGGACAATTCTAACTTCAAGAATTGCACTAAGGTTTAATTTGCATCCATGAGTGTTAAAATACCCTATAATAAATATTAACCCTGTATATAGTATATTGCAAGTGAGAATTTCTGTAATAGCTGGCATCCATGTGGGTTTGGGCCTAGCTAGGCTTCTACCCCATTGGCATTTCCAGGGGCCCCATCAGTGCCTTCAGCACTGCTGACAAGTGGAGAGTTTAGTCCTGAGTGTCCATGCTCGTGTGTGGGGGCTCGGTGCTTTCCTGCTAACAAACAGGAATATCTCTGTGTCTGTACTCCTGGTGTGCTCCCAGTGTGTGTCCACTGCACACACAGAACTGCGGGTCACATTAACTACATGGCAGGGCATGGATTTTGTCATATGGTCCTAATTGTGTGAGAATTTGTCTTTGCTAAGGTTCTTAGTCTGTTCATCTGCTGGGGCTTCCTAAGACTAGATAGAGCCCAGTAGGTGGGCTCATGTCCTTGAGATCTCCTGCATCTGCCATATTGCTGGAGAACAGGACATTGAATGCCACTGTGACACCTGCTGGCCAAACATCATCATTACAACTGAATTGAGGTAATGGCTGAAAATTGTTCTATTCATGACTTCAGGTCATACTTTTCCATGGTGATTGAGAATTTCTTGCATCAATATGTTTTTGAGGGCTTGAATCCCTCAGTCCTGCTACTTCTCAGTTTATTTCTACATTTTACATTTCAAAAAAAATTACTTGACACACAGTCTAAGGTCATGGTGAATATGATTGAAGATTTGAAATCTGGGAATGAGCAATTGCTAACTATAATGTATAATATGGTAATTTGAACCACTAAATTGGCCGATAAGATGAATTTTCTAGAAATTGGTTACAGCAAGCTTTCAGATAGAGCCTTCTCTTCAGACATGGATATTAAAACTGTGCAAGAAAATTGCAGGCTCTACATTAATGATGAGAACAAGAAACTCATTAATTATGTTAATTATGAGAACAAGAGACTTGTCAATTATAAGACACTTGTAACTTATATTAATGATGAGAATAAAAAATAGCTGATTCTATGAGATCATGGGAAGGACTCTTTCATCAGGAAAATCAAGCTCTAGAATAATCGGTAGTGTCCAAGCTTCAGGAATAATTGCAATACTGGTAAAGGGTGTTAATGCGTTTTCTGCTCAGAACAATTCAGGAATAATTGCAATACTGGTAAAGGGTGTTAATGCGTTTTCTGCTCAGAAAAATTCAGGTCAACACCTAATGAGGTATTATGGTAATGAAGACATTCTACCTAAGGTGGTAAACATGACAGGGATACCCCCTTCCCCACCACTATTGTTTACAGTTACTGTTCAGACAAAGAAAGAATATGCAGAGTCCCCAGAATTTGTAGAGTATAATTATGAGCCGATATATATAAAAGATATCAAGAATTTCAAGGAAGCCATATTGCTCTATGGGGTGAACTCCACACATGTAAAAACAAATCCTAAATTCATGGTCAATGAAAAAGCAGATAATTCTTAGTGATCGAATGAGCTGACAGTTGCTGTATTGGATTATAGCCAACATTTGCAAGGGAAAAATTGGTTTATGGAGGCTAGGGCCATAGAGATCCAAAGAAAGATCAAGAACTTTTGTATTTCTCAGGAACAAACACTTGGTGAAGGCATGTTTGCTGATGTGAAGGCTTAGACTACTTATAATGAACATGCATTGTTGCTGTGCCATACTGCTACTTTGAGTGCTTGGGAAAAGATTTTAGACCCGGGATAAAAGTTGAGTCATATACCAAGGTCAAACAAGGCTTAAAAGAACCTTATACTGATTTTCTGCAAAGGCTTACCAAGGCTGTATATAGGGCAGTATCAGACCCAGAAGTTAGGAAGCAGTTAATACTTTGGCCTTTGACAATGCTAATCTAGAATGCAAAAGAATGCTTATGCCTCTAAAGATCAGATCTACACACATAGAGGAATAGATTCAGTACACAATCAATGCTGAATATCTCCATTGTGACAAAGAGAATTGGGTAGGTCAAGCTATTGTTAATGTTAGGGTGAGGAATCAAGGCATCACTTGCGTTAACTGTGGTAAACTGGGCCATATAAAATGGAACTGTACACAAGGTGCTTCTGGAAATAATATCCATCTTAGGTATGATTCAAGCAGAAGGCATTTGCCTTCTGGGTTATGCAGAGGTGGGGAAAAGGGTGACATTGGACCAATGAATGTAGATCTACTAGGGACAAAGAAGACAACCCTCTACCACCAGAAAACACCTCTCAGGGCTTCCCCTGGGAAGCCCCCAGAAATCAGATTTCAAAGCCAAAGAAGGTCTGATCATATCCAGTCACAGTGGAGGAACAGCATTCTCAGGATGAGTAGGAAATCCAGTACCTAATCTAGAAAACCATATGGCATTGGATGGTAGGATATTTTCAAGGGATAAACTGACAGTTCCAAGAAAAACCACAAAATTAATATTTTGGGAGACTTCCATAATTGAACAAAGACCAAAATTGAAAGTAATGGGTAGATAATATCTATATCCAAGGCTTAGTTGACATGGGAGCTAATGTTTCAATCATAACCCTACAATCATGGCATCCAAGATGGCCTTTACAGGCGGTGGATATTCAATTTCTGAGTATTGAAACAATATCTCAAGTGAAACAGAGTGTATAATGACTCAAATGCATAGGACCAAAAGGTCAGAAGCAACAGTTGAATCCATATATGGTTGACATAGAGGTGAATCTATGGGGCCATGACCTTCTGTGGCAATGGAATACCTAGATTAAAATACCTCCAGGTTCAGATATCAACCAGAAACTCAATTATGTTTCTGAAAGCAATGTTTTAAGGTGCTATGAAAAAAATTACCAGCCATTCAGGTTGTGTAAAGAATTGCCCAACAGATGTTAAACCCTTTGAGTTGTTTGACAGAAAAGCCTATTTGGGTTCAGCAACGGCCCTTGATGAAGGAGAAACTGCAGGTTTTTGAACAGCTAGCACAGGAGCAGTTACAAGCTCAGCATATTGAAGAATCAACCAGTCCATGGAATTTTTCTGTATTTTTTGTCAAGAAGAAATCTGGAAAGTAGATGGTGATGGATCTGAGAGTAATTAATGTAGTGATTCAACCCATGGGCTCTTTATACTCTGGTATTACCCTGCCTTCCCTGTTACCTAAAGAATGGCATATTATAGTTATTGATTTGAAGGAATTTTTTTTACCATACCTCTACAAGAACAGGACAAAGAAAAATTTGCTTTCATAGTGCCTATTTTAAATAATTCACATCCAGTTAAGAGGTACCAATCCAACAGGGTATGTTGAATAGTCCTGCCTTATGCCAATATTCTGTAGAACAGCCACTAGAAGTGATACACAAACAATTCCCACAATCCATCATTTACTATTATATGGATGCTATCTTGTTGGCAGATCCAAATGTATATACATTAAAAACACTGTTCAAAGAACTGAAGAAAATATTGCTTGACTGGGGACTACAAATTTCCCCAGAGAAAATACAATGAAGAGAGTCTATCAATTATTTAGGATATAAAATAGGTTTATAAAAAATTAGGCCTCAAAGGTGAAACTAAATAGAGATAGACTGAGGACTTTTAATGATTTCCAAAAACTACTAGGGGATATTGTTCATCTATGACCCACCGTTGGTATAAAAATCTATGGACTAGTTAATTTATTCAAAGCTTTAGATGGTGGTAAGGACTCAAATAGTGCCAGAGAATTCTCTAACAAAGCTGAGGAAGAATTATCTTTGGTCGAAAAGGAACTACAAGAAGCACATATGAATCAAATGGATCCAGACCTAGATTGCATACTGGTTATTTTTATGGCATATTGGTTACCCTCTAGACATTCTCCTACAGGAGTCATAGTGCAAAGAGAAAATATTATATTAGAAGGGATATTGGATATTTCTGCCACATAGGCCAACTAAGAAGCTGAAGACATATATAAAAAAGTTTTCTGATCTCATTTTTAAAGGTAAATTCACACTTCGTCAATTGACTGGAAAGGACCCTGCAGAAATTGTTGTACCTTTGACTAATCAAGAAATTATTGAATTATATGCAGACAGTGAACCTTGGCAAAAAGCCTGTAGTAAATTTTTAGGAGAGATTAATACGAAGTGTCCTTTAAGTAAAAGAATTCAATTTATAAAGGAAACTGTTTGAATCTTCCCTCGTGAGGTACAGGATAAACCCATTTCTGGAGCTCCTATATTTTATACTGATGCAAAAAAATTAGAAAAAGCTGGTTACAAATCAGAAAACTTAAAGCCCTTATAACTCTTCAG
Organism: Phyllotis vaccarum; assembly: GCA_033318265.1. NCBI lineage: Eukaryota > Metazoa > Chordata > Mammalia > Rodentia > Cricetidae > Phyllotis > Phyllotis vaccarum. Next base: position 49,887,579 of record JARWLC010000002.1, read on the forward strand.
AAGTCAGAACTATATGCAATTATTATTGTGTTGATGGACTTTACAGAGCCTCTTCATGTAATAACTGACTCTCAGTATGCCAAAGGAGTTGTTTTACATACTGAAACTTCTGATTTCATTCCTGATGATACAGACCTAACCTCACTGTTCATAAAACTACAGAATATCATCAGAAATAGAATACATTCCATATACATAACACATAGCAGGGCACATGTAGGTCTCCCAGGCCCTTTAGTGCAAGGTAATGATGAAATGTGCTTGATGCCACAGAATTTCATAAGAAACATCACATTAACAGTAAAGGACTAAAGAGTTTTCCCATCACTTGGCATCAGGCTAAGGAAATTCTACAGTCTTGTACCACTTGTTCCTTCTATAACCAACCATCTTTACCTGATGGAAGCAATCCCAAAGGTATGTTGAGACATGAGATCTGACAGATGGATGTGTTTCACTTTTCTGAATTTGTAAATGTGAAATTTTTACATCATACTATCAACACTTACTCAGGAATGCAATGGGCAACTGCCCTGAGTTCTGAAAAAGCTGATGCTATACTTGCTCACCTTTTGGAAGTCATGGCCATAATGTATAATAATGAAATCTTCTGAGACAAACCAACCCATCTACTTCAAGGATGTGTTGAATTCAGAATGGAAGCTGGGATATGTGCTTCAGTGGGGCAGGGGCTTTGCTTTTGTTTCCACAAGAGAAGAAAACATATGGGTACCAACAAAATTAATAAAGGTCCACTTCAAAAAGGAGACCCCTCTTGATTAGAAGTAATTACTCATCCTTGATATGACAATTGGATACATGGTAAGGAAAACACATTTAACAAGACTGGGGCAGGGTCTCAATTTTGTCTTTACAGAAAAATGGATACAACCATATTTAAGACATTGACTGGATGTTGAATGTTTGAACACCTACAATGGAAGGGAGATTGCTTATGGAAGGATTACAAACAAAGGACTATAAGAGCAACTGGTATCAATATGCACTACTGGGTAATTTCTCAATTCTCACTGCTTTACATCTTACATCTATACTCCTCTCTCAAAAAAACTCGAGCATATTATTAAAGAAAATTTGAGAGATTCTGTCTCATATCAGAAAAGCTACCTGATATGGGACAGAAGACAGTTAAATATTTAGGGACCAATATTATTGTAATTTTATCTGTAATCCTATTTCTCTGTGTATCTATTCCTTCTTAACCTTAAAATCCTCTCTGCATACGATCTTCTCCTGAGGTCATAAAGGATGTAAATATCTTCATTGGTTACCAATAATGCTTAAGTTTTCCATTGTAAACAACATTTTTTCCTACCAGCTATCTACAAAGCTTCTGGAACCAAGATGGGGCCCCCACCACAATGCTTCTATCTGGTTGAAAGAGAGAGAGTGTGTGTGAGAGAGAGAAAGAGACAGACAGACAGACAGACCAACAGTAAGAGACAGAGATAAATAAAGAACCTTGTGCACACCACTCAATGATTGCTTTTAGAAAATAGACTTCAAAACAATGCAAGGTAGCTTTCTATGAGTATCCTTCATGTCACATCTCTAATAAGAATTCCAGATGGACTTATCCAGTACTCACTCTGAGAATGGTGATAGATGTTCATAGTCAGTCTATTAGGATCTATCCATTGTCTTAGCTTTTACAGGATCCCAAAAATGTGCCACCTCCCTCAAGTCAACAGGAAGCAAACTTATGAAAAACTATGCACTTCTCCCAATAAGTTTTGTTCTCTGAGAGTTATGGATAATTATTTTTCTTATAGTATAGTTATAAGTTAAAATTGGGTTGAGGACAGACAATAATATAGACTCGGGGATCTCTTTTAAAGAAGAGAAAGAGGAATAGATAGGATAGATATAGGTAGATTGCTCTATCTACCTATAAATAATTATTAGCCAAATAAATGAGATAAACCAAAGACAATTTGCACTGGTATAGATATTTATATATTGATACAAATGTGAAATCATTTTATATGTTTGATTGAGATAATTTGTATATTGGTACAAATTTAAATCTGAAATTGTTCTATATGTCCAAGGTAACTTGTACATTGATATAAAATTGAATATTTAAATCACCATATTTTACATATGCTTCTACCTCTGTTTAAAATATTTGCACATAATTGTCATTTCCACTATGCAACTGCTACCTCTGTTTCACTATACTAGACATAATATATAATTATACTCATCATGATATGTTCACAAGATGTTTTGTATACCTCTGGATAATTTGTATACACACACACACACACACACACACACATGTAGAATACTGTTATCATTTTGCAAAGTATATGTACCTCTAGTTAATGTTTGTATGATAGTCATCCTGGAAGTCATTATTGAGAGATTGCACACCACTTTATAGGCTAGATAATTTTCTAATGTAAGCTTTTGTCCTTAGGATGATAAGAACTGTATTCAACATTACTTAGGTTTGATATGTAACAGTCATGTTGCCTAGGCTTCCAAGATACATGCTAGAATATATTAGATCGACAGGAGTCTTCAACCATTTCATAAACCTTGAGACTATGGCATTTAATGTTTTGCTATTCAGAATTTGCCCGTGAGAGATGCAATGACTCCTGGCATCACTGTTTCTTTCCTAAGATGGTGTTGAACATCAAGGATACTCCTTTGGAGTTTGTCCTCTTGGCATAGGATGGTCAGTTGAGTAAAAACTACCCTTGCCTAGACTTCTGACAGTACACATGATGTCTAATCTGGATGATTAGGATGAAAGACGGAGACTGATGAAACTTGCCTGGACAGAATAAGACAGTCCCTCAAAAATGCCCTGCTTCCGAAAAGATCTGTCAGATATCCTAGGCCTGTAGCCATGGATGCTCTAATGGTGCAAAAAACCACAAGTGATTGTCCAGGTAGCTGGATGTCACAGTCCTCTCCCAAATTTTTGAAGCTACTCTCATGTGCTTCCAACTTTCAGGTAACATATTTTCCTTTTCAAGTCTTTATGGGGTTGAAGACTAGGTAGTTAAGGTTATCATCTCTTAGCAAGGCACATTCAGGTGTTGGATTTTTACTATTCCAGATGAACAGTTTTGAAGTTATTTATATACCTCACCATTTACCAATATTCTAGAAATCTGTGATGTACTTTATATGTGTTTGGTTTTAGTTGTACTTTGACCATGCTTGTATTTTGTTTCCCCCTCCAGACATTACCTTGTAATAATTCCTATTGTATGCAGTCTTAGTTTAGATCCTTCTTGGTTAGGCAAATTGGGTAGATGTGTTGGAATTCAGATTTTAGCTGAACAGGATGGGAGAAATGTCTCTGCAGTTCTGGGAACTTGAATAGGATGTGTTTAGCCTCATTGAAAAAGGCTGCTGGGATCTTGAGTGGCCTGTTTGGTTCCTGCATTCCTGGAGATCAGATCAGCACCCATCACAGGACAATCCTAACTTCAAGAATTGCACTAAAGAGTAATTTGTATCCATGAGTGATAAAATACTCTCTAATAAATATTAATCCTGTATATAGTATATTGCAAGTGAGAATTACTGCAATAATACCCAAGGATTTTTATATCAGGTCATGTATGGAAGGAACCTGATTTGCATCAAGAAGGCACAGGAGTTCCAGCACCTCCAGTGGTGAGGAGGACCTGCCCACAAACAGTAGCACTGAAAAAGGGTTGAGTGTGAAAACTGTGTTGTAAACACACACTATTCTGCATAAAACATGGAGTGGAAACACATATTAAGACTCATTGATGGAAAAATCAACAGTGTTAGATAAACACTAAATTTGTTTGTTTTGAGAATGGATCTCTCTATATAGTCTGGGATTCCTAGAACTCCCCATATAGACCAGGCTAGTCTTTAATGCATATACATCTGCCTGACTTACTGTCCAAGTGCTGGAATTTAAGGTGTGCTGGTTCCAGGCTCAACCATTGAATTTTTTAAAAGGTCTATATTTCATTTTTAGGTTATTTATTTTTTAGAACATATCCACTACTGTTCCCCCTTCCTCCAATCTTCCCATTTCTCCACCAGCTTCTCCCATCAATTCCTCAGAGAGGGTAAGAACTGTCAGGGGGAGTCAAAGAAGGCTGGCATATCCAGTTGAGGTAGGATGAAGCCCCACCCTTTGTAGAAAGGCTAAGCAACTTGTTTCTCTGTAGGGAACGAGCTCCAATAAGCCAGTTTATGTACCAGGAATAAATTCTGGTCCCATGTCAGAGGTCCCACAAGTGGCCCATGCCATTTAACTATAATCCACATGCAGAGGACTTAGTTCAGTTCCAGGTAGTTTCCCCAGCTGTCATTTCAAAGTTAGTAAGCTCCCAATAGCTTAGATGAGCTGTCTCTATGGTTTCCTCATCATGATCTTGACCCTTATGATCATATAATCTCTCCTTCCTTTCAGCTCCTTCAGCTGGATTGGAAGCTCAAACCAGTACTTAGCTTTGGATCTCAGCATCTGATTCCACCTTTTGCTGGATGAAGTTTCTATAATGGCAATTAGAGTGATCATTCATTTGATTATAAGGGAAGGACAGCTTAGGCATTCTATCCACTATTGCTTGGAGTCTTAGCCTGAGTCACCTTTGTGAAATCTTGGGTATTTCCCTAGAACCAGGTTTCTTTCTAACCTCACAGTGGCTCCCTTTATCAAGATATCGATTTCATTTTTCTCCCTCTCTGTCACTCCTCCAACTCAACCATTCCATTTTCACATGTTCTCTTCCCACCTCCCCTTGCTCCCCTGCCACATGATTGCTGTTTACTTAGGAGAGCTTATTGATTTCCCCTTCCCAGTGGATTCATGGATGTCTCTTTTAGGTTCCTTTTTATTACTTAGCTGCTCTTGGGTTGTGGATTGTAGCAAAATTATCCTTTGTTTTACTTCTAAAATTCACTTATGAGTGAGTACATACCATGTTTATCTATCTAGGTCTATGTTAGTGCACTCAGGATAATATTTTTTAGATTTATCCATTTGCCTGCAAATTTCAGAATGTCATTATTTTTTTACTGCTTAATAGTACTTCATTGTGTAAATGTAGCACAATTTTAAAATTCATTCTTTAATTTAAGGGCATCTAGTTTGCTTTTTTGGTTCTGGCTATCACAAACAATGCTGCTATAAACATAGTTGAGCTAATGTCCTATGGTAAATATATGCACCCTTTTAGTATATGCCCCAAAATGGTATTCTTAGATCATTAGGTAGATTGATTTCTAGTTGTCTGATAAATTGCCATACTAATTTCCAAAGTGTCTGTACAAGTTTACTTTCCCACCAGCAATGGAGGAATGCTTCCCTTATTCCACTACCCTCCAGCATAGGCTGCCATTAGTGTCTTTGATCTTAGCCATTCTGAAAGGTATAAGATGCTATTTCAGAGTTGTTTTGATTTGCATTTCCCTGATGGCTAAAGATATTGAAGAATTCTTTCAGTGTCTTTTATTCATTTGTCAACCACTAAGTTTTTAAATCATGGTATTTACCTAAGTACATTCAACTCTATTTTTACATAATATTTTTACCCTATGAGTCAATACTATGAAACTCACTTTTATCCTGAGTTCAGTAAAATATGTTTGCCTCTTTATAAAAATTCTGGTATGGTGATCTTTGAACCTTCCATGATCTACTTGGATCACATTCAGCAGAGACATACACAGTGCTTACTGGATTTAAAATTTTCTTGCCACCCATTCCCTCCAACTTGTCTCTGCTAGTTAAGTGTACTTGAATGATTGAATTTTTGTCTAGATGGAAAGGTGCAGGCATACAGGAGTAAGAGAGGACAACAGGAGAGGGTGGAAGTTTTACTGAAGGGTTATTGCTGATTTTCATTTGAGAGCAATGAGCACCTCATTGGTCCAAAATGATGGTGCACACTCATCCTCAGGGAATCCATGTCCAACTGAGATTTGCAATGATCTTAATCATTTAAAGTACTGGAACAGCTCTCCATCACTGTGTCAATGTCCCCGAGTCACTGTCAGCATAGATATTGAACACTATCCAATCACAGAAAGACAGGATGAGTAAACACACTCAGAAATTTGCATGCACATTTACCTTGCTTGTGAGTAGTGGGCAAGGTTTCAGCAATCTTCCTCCCTCCACTCCTGGTAATCTTTCTCCTTCAATATATGCCACTGATTCTAGGTTTTTAAAAGCTAGGTCCCTCACAAGATTCCATTAAGTTCACCACTGCAGCAATATTTCTGTAGGTGCATTCAGACATGCCATCTCCCATTCTTGCTTACTCAAATTCTCCTGACCAAGTTTTAGATATCTTTTAAAGCTATTTGACATTTGCTGCATGTTATTTGAACTTCTAAGATACCCCATAACTCTACAGGACTGCTGAGTAACATGCTACTTGGTGTCTATCTGCTAAATTTAATATCTTCTCAGTCTTGTGATCTAAGAAGGCCTACCATATAAAATCTCAACACAGAAATAATGATAAACACTACTGGATTCAGATGGTGCTAGGGCAGAAGTTGAAGGAGTTGAAGCGGGCCATTGATCCACTGAGGAGTAACATTCAAGGAAGGAGTGGGTCTCAGCTCAGGGGAGTGTGGTCCAGAGGGAAGAGCAGTCCAGTGAAGTCACTGCTGTGTATGAGTAGCAAAGATGACTTGGCAGTTGTGGTCCTTGTGGGCTGTGACAGAGAGAGGAACACAGTGAGAGACCATGCCCCTTACCATGAGAATAGCAGTCAGGGAGTAGCTATCAGGGAGGTAGGTGCCTTTCAGAGATCTTCCTCTCATCAAGCCCCTTGGGGGTCCCTCCTGAATATACATGGGCTCCTGAACAATCCTGAACCCTCTGACCTTGTAGATCTCCAATTGTGTCTTGTGAGTACCTAGGGCAGAAAATTAGGACTAAGTGGAGACCACAGTATGAGAACTCTGGGAAAAGAAAGTAGTGATTCCTGGGAATTATGGTTGAGGATGACTCCTGAGGGGGTCACTGTTCCTGGCTATGGAAGGTACCTTATAAGTGAAGAGGATGGAGGCAGGGCCAAGAGCAAGCTTTAACCCTGGAACTGAGGGATCTGCATTCTTCCTTCAGTGTTTCTTCAGAGGGTCACTTCCAACTGTCGTGTTTGGGAACACAGTACTCTATGACAGCAAATAAAATATCAACTACAAGAAGGTGTTTAGGATAAAGGCCTTGATTACACCTGAAGTTTGGATGGCCCAATGATTAAGATCACAAGAAGGGCACTGCTGGTGAAGGGGGCACATGGTTACACAAGGGCTGCAGAATCATGGGTGACAATGAGGGCACAAGGTCAAGGGACAGTTCGGAGTATTTTCTTACCGAGTGGGTCTCGGTTATGACCTCCACTTACCGCGTCCGGTTTCTTTGTGGTCCGAGTTTTGTCCCAGGCGAGGAGCGTCAAGATTAATTAAGTCTACACTCAGGAGTCGTTTAGGTTCCATCATTCAGGCTCTCCACACACTGAGAGACCTGAGCTTTATTCAGTACATGTTATCTCTTAGACCTGTCTGTCCCTTAGCCATGCTTCTGTCTTGCCACTGCATCTCGCCTAGCCTTTTCCCCTCTAGCTTCCCGCCATGCTGGATTCCTTCTGCTCCTGCTCACAAACACTGACTCTAATCCATGCTTGTCCCCAGCTTCAGCCTCTTCTCCAGCTTCTGCCTGAGTCCCTCCTCGTGTCTCTTTTGTCTCAGCTCTCTGTCACCTTCACTCTTACACACCCTGCCTCCTCATCCCGGGCACGCCCAAGGTCATAGAGGATCCCAAGAGACTAGCACTCAGCAGGTGGCAGAGATAAGGAGATTTGTAGTTCCTTTTTCCCCCTGTAATAGGGGAAGAGGATGGGCCATAAGGCCCAGAATGGCACTTATTCGGGAGACAACATTTTCTCATCCATTTAGTTAGACACAATGGATGTTTTCTTGGAGAAGTTCTTTCTGTTATATGGATGTCTTCAGTTCTTCCAAGGCCTACACTTTGCTTTTTTTAGACAATTCCCTGTGAGTAGTACCCAGATAATCAGATGGGTGTGGTGTGACTCCACAGATCTGTTAAGGGCCAGTGACACAGAGACATAAACACTGCACAGTCCTAGGGCCTTCAACCTGGACCAGATAGGAGCAAGGGGGAGGGGCCTGTAGAGGATGGGATATGGATGTATGGCTTACCCACAAGAAGTGGTAATGAGCCTCTGTATGACCAAAATATGTGACTTTTTAAGCAGACAAGTAATGTCACACTTTAATTAGAAAGAAACCTATGTTTCAAGGTCACTAGTCTGTCCTTATCCATGCACAACATTGTACATAAAATTATGTTAGGACACAGCCTTTCAATAAAACTTGCCTGCCATGAAACCTGAGAACCCAGAAAAGGATGAGTAGAAGTTCCAGTCACCAGCTGGATCTTCCGTCCTTATGTGCTTAAGACCACATCTGCTCATGGATTTTCCACACAGACCACCTTTTCCCATGTGGATCAGTATACACACTGACCACATAGTGTTTTATGACAGCAACAGGAGAAGAAACTGTGGCAGAATCTCATAGGTGCTGTATTGACAAGGGTCCTTTGTTCTCTCCATACAGAATCCTACCTTAGTGCCCTGGCCTGAAAACCTGAATAAAACAGGAAACCAATCCACAGCCTCCTTCAGAACACATTTTTGTGATTTATTGAGGTCCCTTCATTCATCAGTCAAAGCATAGTGTGTCACACAAAAGAATGAGATTCAGCAATAGATCTCTGAAGAAGTTGGAGATACTAGAGGGAATAAACACCACAGTCAAATCTTACCCAGCTGTCTTCTAGCTTCCTTAGCCTCTACTCCCTTGGAATGGATTTCTCTGTATTTGAATCCCAACTAAAGTATTCTTTTGGTAATTAAGGTGTGGCCCCACCACACCTACTTGGAAGCCTGGAATTTCTTCTATAATCTGAAGTGACCTTGACTCAGTTAGGATTAAGGGTGTAGGTCACCACTCCCAGGATACTCCCTGTGCTGGGATTAAAGGTTTGAATCACCACTCTGATTTTCCTAGACTGACTGTGGTTAGAGCTCTGGGAATTCTGGAGCTTTTACTAACCCCCCCCCACATAAACTGTGGGTAGATTCCCTCTGATATCTCCAAAACTTCTGAAACTTTATTAAATCCCTACAATAGTGACCTCTGAAATCCCACACCAACCCCTTCAAGTTTTTGGATGCTAAGAATGTGGCCCCTCAAAAGAAAGGGCTTTTGTCATCAGTACTCAAATACAGATAGAAGAGTGAATACAGAGATGAAATACACATATGGGACATTCAGATAACAGCAGTCCTAAACTCCAAGGTTTCTTGTTCCAGGCATGTCACTCTATGAGAGAACACTACCAAAGGTCTCCTCAGCTCTGTCAGGTCACTTTCATACACTGTAGCCTTTGCAAACCAGACACCTTAAAGCTAAAACAGAAAGAGTCTTGAGCCTACACTTGCCCAGACCCAAGTATCCCCCAGGTTTTCATGGGCATTCAGCCTGAACATATATCCCAGAGCCTAAGATGAAGCCCCAAAGTCTCCTACAGCGTGCTCCTTAAAATTAAATTTTAACTACAGTTTATTGGCAGGAGGTATCTGTCTTCAAAGACTCCAAACACACAGAAGTCTAGAAAAAAAACATATAAAGGTTCAGTTAGACTTTTTGTTCTGGGTGTCACTTCTCATGGCCCCTTCTCTGCTCAAACTCTGCAGCATAAGAGACCAGTGTGTGCTGGAGAACAACAGTCTGTTACCAGACTGAAAGGATTTAAACTCTGGAGATTTCTACCTCTGATCCTCAAGAGTCATACAGCAGACATGCCTTCCACACTGACTTGTCCACCATTCCTCCCTGCCTCACTCTTTTTCCTTTGAGAGGAAGGACAGATCATCAAAGGACTGTTGGACAGCCATGATAACAAATGCCATGACATCTGAGAGCAGGTTCTTTATCTCCAGGCAGTGTGCTCTCAGACAAGGCAGACCAATGGGTTGATATGATGTGGATACATTATTAATCTACATTCTGGCATGTGACTAGGTTACCTCTGTTTATACCATATGTCTGGCTTCTTCAGAGTCTCTCTGGCATCCCCACCTCTCTTCTTCACAGAGTTCTCTCTTTTCAGAAGTCCCATCTATCCTTTCCTGCCTAACTATTGGCTACTAAGATCTTTATTAAACCAATCACAATGACACATCTTCATACAGTGGAAACAAATATTCTGAAATAGTCTTTCACCTTTTGACCTTGGAGACATCAACACTAATGAAGGATATTGGATTCTTTGTGGTGTTATTTTTCAGAGGGCATTGTAAAAGGGCTGTGAAGCCTCAGTACACCCAGAAAAATTAAGGCATCCTTCACACCTTATGATATGTGTTAGGTTCTTAGGTCTAGCATAGACAGTTGAGAGCCAATGTTTGTACAACTGCATCAACTTTCTAAGACTAGAGTCCCCATCTTGCTAAATTGTACCCTTTTATTTGCCTGACCATGGACAGACTAGCAAAGTGACCCCAGATCTAAGTCCCTTTGAGGAAAAAGGGAAAGTGGGTCACAAATAGTCTAGGGTCTGTTACACCCAGAGTCTATGGCTGAGCTTCTCTCTCTGCCCTCCCTAATTGCTCAGCCCAACTTCCTCCAAAACAGGAACTCTGCCTTCATTTTGCCTGTCTTGCAATTTTTGGCCCTCATTGTCCTATTGTGAGACTCAGCTGGCCTGGTTCTGGAGATAGATTCTTGTCACACAATGGCATATTTGTGCTTCTGTCATCCCTAGTTGGGTAGCTCTAGCCTTTTTTTTAAACCAATATGGGCATTGATTGGACAGTTCCACATATCTATATACAATATAGATTTAGTTTGGACAGTAACACATATCTATAAACAATATTAATGAACACTATCTGACAAGCCTTGGATATTACTGAGGTGCTTATATGACCTAGGCCCTGTTCCAAGCATGTAAGGTGCTACTGAGCAGGAATTCTGTCATCCCAAGGGCTGGAAGGATGAGGCCCATTCTCTTTAGAAGCAAAGAATAATTAGAAGTTTGAGGTCTACATGTCTGGGTTACTAAGGACTTTTTTGGGTTGTTTTCTTATTGATTGAAATCAAGTATCTTATACTTCACTGCACGTGGATCACTAATAAAAGCATCTCTGCAATGGTGTATATAACCCCATCTTTTAAATTAAGCAATAGGAAACAATTGCCACAGGTGACTGACAAATTACCTTATGTCTTATGAAGAGGAGCCTCTACATGTCCTTTCATGCATTCCAATGAGCTTTATCCCAACTAAGCTCAGGGGCCCAAAAGTTACAGTTATGAGAGAATCTGTCTAGAGTTGGTGAAGGAAGGATTGTAGTAAATTTCTGGTGGTGAAGACATAGCATCATGTGGAGTCCTCAGATGACACATGACTAAGAAATCAAAAAACGTGGTTGAGTACATATAGGGTAGAGTAGACGGACAGATGGAAGGGTAGAAGGGAGATGATTCCTTTGTCCACAGTGTTCCATGGTCTAAGGCATTTCTGGTGGTGGTTCTTACAGGATTTCCCAACTTCATATATCACAATCCCACCGCCCACTACTTCCGGTCACATCCTACACCACCCTTGAATATAAATCTCAGTGTGGTCACAATTTAGATGCTAATAAGTCTTAAGTGTCTCACTGCAGGGTTATATGTCTGGGTGTCATACGTCATTTATAAATAGGAGGTCTTAATATTTCAACCAATAGCACTGGGCCAGAAGGGGTGTTTGCTGGCTGTGAGGTACATTGAAATGAAATGGTTCTTAGTCCTAAAATAAATATCAGTAACTCTGTCTCTAAAATCTTTTTAAGGATTAAATAAAAGTCTATGTCCTCCATACATTTCTCCCTTTCCTTTCTCTGTCTATCTGTCTCTGTCTCTCTGTCTCTCTGTCTCTGTCTCTGTCTCTCTCTCTCTCTCTCTCTCTCTCTCTCTCTCTCTCTCTCTCTCTGTGTGTGTGTGTGTGTGTGTGTGTGTGTGTGTGTGTGTGTGTGTGTGTGTATGTTTGTGTGTGTGACTCTTCCACTATCTCTTTTCATTTTTCTCTGAGGAAAACCTAACAAATTGAGTGTCACACTATGCTCATCTTTTTGGGGGCATGGTTTTCATGTTCATATTTATTTCTTTATTTTACTGGAATTTTAAAATTTTATGTGGAGATTTGAATGGCAATGTTTTTTATAGGATCTGATATTTTGAATTTTTGTCTCTCAGTTTATGGCCCAATTTTGGTGGGTTTAAGATGTCTTCCCTTGTTGCTGGAAGTGTGTTACTGGTAGAGCAAGGTCACCGGACATTTTGAGTTTGCTTGTTATGCTTTCTGCTAATGTTTGAGTTGTGAGCTTTTAGTTGCTTCTGCTAACATGGCAGCCTGCTTCCACACCTCCCTGCCATGAAGGTGATAAACTCTTATCCATCTTAAGCTATATGTCTCAAATATAGCCTTCATTTCATAAATGTCCATGGCTTCATGTTTTATCACCAAAGGAGAAAGGAACTAAGACAGAACCTGTACCGGGGTGGAGTACGCCTGTGACACACCTGACCAGGTGATCTGGGAAGATTGTGGTGACATGGGAACTTTGGGCTGGAAAAGCCATTGGCTCCATGGCTCCTCTGTGAGATGGGAAGGAAAGAATGGTGAGGGCAAGGCAGATGCTGGGGAACAGCCTTTTGAAGAGTAGAGGGAAGCAAAGACTTCCTGTGCCATTTGGGATACTTCTAACTAATAATCTGTGGTGTCTGTTCACCTGGAGCTGAAGAACAGCTGTGATTAGCCAGAGACTGGCCCCACTGAAGAAAAACAGCTGCTTCACTCAGACAACCAGTACTGGTTCACTGGAGCTGAGAAATTAGCAGTGATTGAGAACAGAGCAGAATCACTGAGATACAGTTTTCTGGGAGTATTCCTCAGGGTCAGCACACAGATGCTGTGGTCCAAGGGAGATTAGAATGAATCTCATGCTTTCCTGTGAACCTGTTTAGAGTTATCTAAGTGGTGCTGGGATTCATATAGATTTTATTAGATTTATTCATTTCATTTTACATGTGAGGAATTTGACTACATGTATGTCTGTATACTATGTGAGTGCCTGGTGCCCACAGAGATCAAAGATGGCACTGGATCACTTTGAAATAAATTTAGAGATGGTTTTGAACTACCATGTGAGTACTAGGATCCAATATCTGGTCCTCTACAAGAACATCAATTGTTCTTAACCACTGAACCATCTCTCCAGTCTCCAGTGTGGTCCAGGATTTGAAGGCATGAAGAGATCACGGAGAAAAGCTGAAGCTTGGTATTATGTGGCAGGATGGAGCTCTAAAGAGAGGCCATTGGTGGGGTCTCGTTTGTAGTTTCATTTGTAATGGGGATTTCAAGACATTGGACATACCAATACCATGTGTAATCACTGCCAAAGACAGCAGCCGATAGGAGATGGAGGCTGACCTAAGCCCATGAATGAGCTATTTGTTCTGTAGAGAACATGGGTAGAGAAGTGGAGCTGTCTGCCCAGGCCCCTTGGAGCCCAGAGAAATATAAGTGGGTCCTAAACATCAATCATTCTTTAATTTTATAAAAACGTCTTTTATATCCATGTATCTCCCTGGTCCCCCTGCCTTCCTTCCTCCCAATCTCTCTCAGTCAGCTTTCAGCCTCCCCACTCCCCCATTCCCTCCACCAAAGGGGCAAGAAATCCTAAGGTGGGTCAGCTCAGATTGGCACATCCACTCCAGGCATGTCTGATTTCCTTATCCCAATGTCAAGACTGGGTTACATTGTTGAATTTTGGTTGTAATTTAATTATGTTGAGAATGTGCCCTGGTTCTTCCAATGTAGAGCAGAAAGTACTTAACTGTTTATTTTATTTTACCAGAGCTCACAGTTGAAAACTTTGAACTCTGGAAGAGACATTGGGTTTTTAAAGGGAACATGATTTTTTTACATTGTCTGAATTTTTCAAGACTGTGGAACTTTTAAAGTTGTTAGAGTTTTATATTGTTGTACTAATGTCAACATGATAGCTTGGGAACAAATGAGAAATAAAATGTTATGGTTTAGTACTGATGTGTTTGTGCATCAAGTTGATATGGGTTCCATTGTACTGTTTTTTTGTTGTTTTTTTTAATGCCAACTTGACACAAACATAGGCCTCTCTGGGAAGGAATCTCAATTGAGGGGTTTTCTCCATCCTGGCCTGTAAGCAAGTCTGTGAGGCATGTTCTTAATTACAGTTGACTTAGGAGAATACAACCCATCATGGGCAGCATGGTGAGTCCTAGAAAGTATAGGAAAGCAGGACAGGTCATGTGAGCAAGCCAATGAGCAGCACTCCTCCCTCCATGACCTTTTCTTCTGTTCCTTCCTCCAGGAGCATGGCCTGAGTTCCCTCCTTGCCTTTTTCCTGTCATAGATGGTGACCTAGAAGTTGTAAGACAAAAAAGCCCTTTTCTCTCCCACCTTTTATTGGGTCAGACAACAGAATCCAAACAAAAATCCAATTCTCATGATGAGCAGGAATGGTGTAGTGGTTTCCAACAGGATCTATGAAGGAGGAAAAAGGACTAAGACCCAGATTTACAGGGAACAGTAACACCCTATGTATGGATGGTGTGATTGTCTCTGTGGAAAGAGTCAGAAAACAAAACCAGAACTGAGAAATGACCTACCTTGTGAAGACCCCATGCTGTACCAACTTTTCTATTGTGGTACAAACAGCCAAGTGGATGGAATCCTAAAGCAAAATGACTCCCTCCACAATATTCTCCTGTAAACCCTGTTGGTGTCTCTAGCTCTCCTTAGACCATCTTCTTCAGTGTTCATTGTATTAACTCTCCCTGCTCAGTCTATTGTGTGCTCTGTTTCCTGATGACTTAATTATATATTATTAGAAAAGTGGCGTATGCAATGAGGGACCCCAAATGGAACAATGTAAACAACAATTAGGAGACAAGGGGTTGAAAATTTCAATGTAATTGCCCAAGTCAGCTACAGAAAGAGGACATTCAAACACATGCTTGAAGGAAGCAAAGGAAATGAGCCATGAATAAGGAAGTCGATGAGGACTCTAGGTGTGTGATACATTCCACGTGGCCTGGAAGAGAAATCAGGAGCTTGGCTGAGACAGAAGCAGACTGGAGGGGGAACAGAGTGAAAGAAAGATGGTCAGAGATCAAGTTAGAGAGAGATACAGAGAGAGACAGGAAGGGAGGGAGGGTGGGAGGGAGGGAGGGAGAAGAGAGGGAGGGAGGGAGGGAGGGAGGGAGGGAGGGATGGAGAGAGAGAAGAAACAGTGATGAGATGCAGTTCAAGCAAGAAACTTTGTTTCCTGTGTGTAAAAGGGAGAGAAAGGGAGCTGTCTTCACACAATGAGAATATGACATTAAGTGATGTTTTAAATATTTTTATTCATTTAAAAGTTAGCATACAGTGTAATGAGTTTACTTATGGTATATCCATCTATTATATGACTTGTTTTGTTATTTGTCATCTTTTGACAATATCATTCCATGTGCCCATCCCCCTACCAAGGAAGAGGTATAGAGGTCCATAAACCTGAAGCTGAGACCATAGGTAGGTCTTTCCATGCTTCCCTGAATGGACTGTTATATATACTTCTGCTTCAGTTGCTTATGGTCTCTAGACTGGTCTGAAAAGAAGTCTCCAGTCTTTCAGCTTAAGAGAATTGTTCTCTATGCTGATGTGAGTTTTCTAAGTCAACTTTGAGGTGGTTTATAACTTTTCAGGAACCTGTTTCTATGTCAAGTATATAACCAAAACAAAGGCATTTGTTGGCAAGGATAGATATTGATCTAACTGCATTTAATGCTGTCATGTCATTGAGGGTGTGCATGAAGTGAATAGAGTATTCTCACTCAAGAAAATGTCACACAATATGTTTCATTAAAGTGCAGTGACATTTCAACCCATCATGCCCCAGAAATACTGTGTAGGACAGATCAAAGGCATAGTAACCTATAATAGGTTATGTAAAATGACACTGCCCATCTTGAGCATGTCTTTATCCTGGAGACCAGCTCATGGATGTGTTCACTCTGTGTCATCTGGGGTCCATTCTACCCTTCTTTCCTTGGGGAGCCATCCATTGTGGCTTCCAAGATATAGCTGACCCTGTCCAGGGATTAGGAGGAAAATGGGCTGACTTTTCACAGCACAACTCTGAGGTCATGGTGGCTTTGGCTTAAAGAAACTTCTCCACAGTCTGACCCCAAAATGTCCCGAGTCATGTTCAAAGCTCCTCTTGCCTAGGAATTGGGGAAGAGGGTCCAGGCAGGAGCTTGCTGTATTTTGTATGTTAATTACATGCCTATGAAAAGATAAATGCTATGAAAAATATAGTACACTTTCTCTGGCAATTTCAGTGGAGAAGTGAGAAGGTATTTCTTTTCTATGTCTGAGTTATGTGACGTGTGCTTTTTTTTAATCATGTCTACATATTGATTCTGGTCTCATGACTCCCTGCTCCATGGAGGGCTTTAAAATCAAAACAAGTATTTCATAGGGACACTAAAATTTTCTCAAGATATTCTGCCCTCCAAGTGCTAAAAAACACAAAACCCTCCTAATCCTTGTCCTCAAACTAGCTGAGCCCCATCTATCTCCAAGGCCAGAACACTAGATGCACCAATAGTAGGGACCACATAGCCAATCTATGCCTGACTCTCTGTGACACTCTCAAAGATTTTTCCCTCTATAGCTACCACAGAGGCAGGATCCCTGTCCACACTGCATATGACCAGGTGGCCTGCTGCTATGCCTTGTGATCTTTTGTGTCCTGGGATGCTCTCTTATAGGTACCTATAAGTGTGAAAACACATCTTTTCTTCTATAAAATCATGCTCAGCTATGATCATCTGCCCTTACCGGAGTCACAAAAAACTGGAACCAATTAGACTGTCACTTACGTACAGAGAGAGGAACCAGCTTTATTGAAAGAAGAGATTTTACATAGTCTTGGCAGTAAGTTCTCATGGCAACGAGAGTCTTGCATCCAGGTGCAGAAACTGGCAGCTGATCAGCTCCTAGTTGGCTGAGTCATCTCTGTAGAGCTTCCTATGTTTACTAAGATTCTTAGATCACTCACAGGATTCTATTTGCAGAATGAGAAAGAGACATATGGCTCTAAAGAGTCTTTTAGTGGTCATGCCTTACAGGGACATCCTGAACAGAAATGAAGGGAAAATGAGGAAAAACCTGATCTCTACCATCACAAGGAGGGTTGAAGATGTGTGTTCTGTTCAGGCCTGTTCCAATCACAAATTTTTCATAAATCCTCACAGATCGTGGGTTTTCAACCAGAGAACGACCTGTAGAACACATAGGATGGGAAATAAGGCCTACATGCAGGCAACAATAGTTCCTTTCAGAACATGTAGGACCTGAGAAAACTTAGGGCAGGCATTAGGAGGCCCTGGATCAAAGTTGCTCTAAAAGAGGCCAGTGAAGTGGGAGGTGTCAGGAGGGAATCATGATCACATGTGGTTTGGGACAAGTGTCACCTGAGAAGATATGTCTGAAGTAGGGCTGGAAGCTTTATGAGCCACTCCTGAGTAAGTGGCTGCCACCCAGACAGCCTTGGAGCTCAGAGGACACAAACATAATTCAATATACAGACACATACTGGATACATTCTATGCCTTCTCTTTAAAAAAAAAAAAAAAGAGCTGAGTTTACCAGCTGGGGTAGCATGAGGGGATGAAAGAAGGCTTCCTCGGTGATTGTGGACATCCATATGCTCATTATGCTTCAGACCTCTCCAGGCAGGCCCAAATCTGCCACTTTATATCCCTGAGTAGCATCTCTGGTCACAAAGTCATATATAAAAAGAGAGCACCTTTTGGTCCTTGCATACTTCAGAGCCAATTTGATGCAGAAGAGGAAGGTCAGAAACAACAACAACAACATAAAAACACACAGAGGATGCAGGCAACACTGGGGACTTGGAGTCTTGGTCATGATGTGAGGGTAGGTCAGGAAGGCATCTTTCTCTAACCCTGTATGGTCTGTGCTGAGACACATAAAAACACTGTTTGAGTGACTTGGCAGCAGATCCATCAGTGAAGGTAGGGGAGGGGGATAGAGAGACAAGACAATGAGTGGGATGTTGTGGAGTGAGTATGGGAGGGAAATAGCATCATGACACCCAGCTGAGAGGAATTCTGGGAGCAGAGTGAGTGGAGAACAAGAGATGTGTAGTCAGAACTGCAGAGATAATGGTAGAACCAGTTTCTCAGTGCCTCAGAGGCAGGTGGAGTTCATGTCTCTACCTGTCACTGGTGACCTTTGCCCTGAGTACTCCCCATGTGTATCTCAGTGTCCAGAGCAGTCCTATAAGACTGCAGAATGGCACATGGGGATGTGACAGCTGCTTTCTCTGGCATGTGGCTGATACTTGTCACTTAAGAAATACACACTTACTTATCTTTTGACCTGTTTGATTTTTTTTAGTAAGTTTTATGTTTTCTGAAGATAATGTACAGAAAATTTGTCTGTATTTTTTTCTTTTTCAGCATTACCCAAATCTACAGATTTACTCTTCCACCCACTGTTTGTCTCTCCTCTTTCTTCAAGCTGGCACTGGGTTGTGACTACAGGATACCTGAAGTGTCTGATCAGAGAGGAGCATATTGTTTGCAATAGAATTCTTGGTACAACTCTGGGATACACTGGCCAGGACCACTTACCTGCTACCAGGTAATCTCAAGATGGGACCAGAGTTTGCACTATCAAGGGAGTCCCTCTAGAAATATGTTCAAAGAAATACAACAATGGCAGACTGAGAAGAGAAAGAAGGCATGAGGGTAGGTGAGGGATTCTAAAAGTATATTTCTGGACTAGTCATGAGTAGAAAGGAGAAAGTATAGTAGCATGTAAATCATTCTTCCAAAGATCCCAAGACTTTCAGGAATTGTCCCAGTTAAAAATTAGATTAAGTAAGGTAGAAAGAACCCACTCTGGACCCACTGCATCTCAAGTTCATGAACAATGCTTGCAAACTCACATACCTATGAGCATCGTCATTATGTAGGTGGGATTTTTCAAGTTATCCTTGTAGTATGCCATAGCAGAATCCTCTGTGTTCAAAAAATAGATGACTATGAGATGTTTTGACCCTGTGGACATAAATGAGCCATATTCTCATGGAGTCTCTTTAGAAGTCTCTATAAAAAGGCAAAAATATGAGCTTGAGAACTTACAGACTAGAAAGATACCAGGGTATTTTGGGTGATCATCCAGGTACTGCTTAAACAAAACACATCCAATGGGTTTCCTGAAATACAGGATAAAATGTCTCTAGGCACTTTCCTACATTTTCCAGTATGTTATGGGCCCAGACAATTAGATCAGGAGACCCTCCCAATATGTGAAACTCAGGCAGTAGCCACAGAATTCAGTTGGCAATGGCTCTGTATGTATCCTTTCTATGTTATACAAGTCACTCCAGGAGAAGGACAGCTGATACACACTGGTGCAGAAACAGTGAACATTCCAGACCTCCTTTGTGGACATTCTGATATCTTAAACACACCTGGCCTTTTCAAAGCACACATTCCCCAGATCACTAAATATGACTCTAAAGACATGTCAAAATTGACAGGATCCTGGACTGACATATGACTCTACTTGGTTTTTATTAGCATAGACTCTAGAGAAATCTTAATGAGGAATAGTTGATCCTTGAGCAAAAATAACCACAGCCCATATACACTTGTACTTATCTCAGTGTCCCTGTCAGCATCCTTTGTCTGTGGTTACCAAAGACACCTGGTTCATTGTACAGACAACACAGAAGGAATCCATGATGACATGGAGAGCATTGCTAAGATTGGGAAGCATGTGTGAGATAAATGGATGCAGCCAAGAGCAGAGACATCTGCCTGGAGTACACACTCACATGATCTTCATCCTGAACTCCAACTTCCCAATAGCATTAATGACAAAAGTGAAGGGAGGCAGTGGACTGGATAGCTTCTTTGAAGGAATAGGCATGTTTCCAGCCCAGTGAGTTATATACCATTTACCTAGAAGCTAGAAGAGAAGTCATCCTGAGTCAGGCTTCAGGTTCAAGAGATACCAGAGAAAGAATTGCTGGTCTAGAAAAGAAGTGGAAGCAGAGGCTAAGAGGGGCTTGAGGAACATCTTAATGCAGACAGGAGGGGCCTGAGGAACAATAAGAGAAGCAGGAGACCTGGTCATGATTGAATCTTCTCCACCATGTTCAGGCAGAGTCAGGCAATTTGGACTAGGAGTCTTCTGGGAGGTAAGTTTAGAGGAATGGACTATGCTCTGTATCCTTGAGGAGGGCCTGCACAAAGAGCTAAGAATGCCATTTAGAAAATGAGGCATGATAACGAGTAGACAGATCTCATAGTGAGTTAGTTATGGGTGGAAAATACCACCAAGTACTAAAAACCATGGGATCATTCATGGCTACAGTTGCCTCACTCACCTGTCAAGTGACCATTGGGATTCAGTACCTATTACCTTCATACAATCTAGGAAAATACTCCAAGGACTAGATTTATCAGTGTTCTCACAAATCCAATTAGTATTCAGTACTGTTTCTGTCCTTACCTTGCCACATTGCCCTCAGGGAACTTCAAACATAACTTTCACACCACCTCAGTACCTCCCTCCCCTTAGTCCCAACTCTTAGGATCCACACATCCTTGACATCATTGTCTCCTGTGCATTAGGACTCAGGTCAAAGCTGAGAGGATAGTGACTGCCTTGTCTGATTTTGCAATGAAAGGCAGAAAGAAGCCCAAACATTTGGTGTAGGAACAGCAGAAAGTGGAGCTTCTTTTCAAGGCCTGGGTGACCTGCTGCATGGGCAGCAGCTGACTAACACCCAGATTAGAAGAAAGTCTTAGAGTTTTGGCAAGTAAGCTGTGTGGCCATGATAGACATCCCAATGAGCTGGAGTTGTACCCAAAAGAAGACGAAGTGTCTATCTACCAGCCTCAGTCCAAGAATCCATTTGGCATAGACGTTCCTTGGCCTCCAGGACAAAGACATCAATGAATCAAAAAGGCACAACCAGGCCTTCTATTCGTCAATGACAGGGTTTGAGAGCATGGCTAATCACCTCAGAATACTCACATCTCCCAGAAAAAGACACCATATGTTAATAAACACAACCTCTTGGAAAGTCCATCCCTCCTGACCTTCCCTCTCAGCAGTGCTCAGCTCCGTACAAACAGCAGGGATGCATCCGCACATCCTCTTGCGTGGAACTTTCATTAAGAACAGAAATTCTGAAAAGACTCAGTTCTGTGGTTTGAAAGATTCTCTGGAGCCACAGCCTGGTAAAAGAGGCACTGGTCACTGTGACAGAGTGTGAACCAGATGACACTACAACCCTTTCTTCTGCCTGAGAATGCCAATCCTGTGGGGAGTGGAATGATAATATTGAAAGTCATACCCCAGAATAGAACCAAGTGACTGTCACAGAAGTCTACCTGTGGGTCTGTTAATGACCTCATATACTTACCCAGTTCAAGGTCATGACCCAATATCCCCAGATCCCTCCCTCATTTCTCCCAAGGCTCTTACCTTATCAACAGTAGCAGGAATCATACCAGCCCTGTAGGCAGTATCAGGAATCACTAAATCTCCTTTCTCTGCTGCTGCTGCTGCAAAAAGTAGAGTCAGGCCCAGAGGCAGCAAGAGAAATTTCATGGTCACCATAGTGTCTGTGCACTCCTGGCCTCCCTGCAGCATGTATATAATGCATGAGTAACACCCAGGATCACCTTGGCTCATGAAAGCCCATCCATGTATGAGCTGATTGCACTGTTTTGTTTGGACCTCATAGACACATGGTGCAGATTTCTATAATTAGTCACCTGGCTGTGCTTTCCCTCATTATGAGGAAGTTTTGTAAGGAGAGAGAATGTTATCAGAGTGGGAATCACCACCTCAGAATGCAGAGCAGGAGGATAACAAGGGCTCCTCAGTTCTTACCCTTTTCATAATCAGGTTCTATATTCACTGAAACCACTCACATCTTACATCACTTCCTCTTCTCTCCCAGAATTTCCAGCTCTAAACACAGTCACCAGCTCCTCTCCATATAGCAATGCTATCAATATGAAACCCTTCCCTCTACCACAGTTCACAAGCTCAGCTGTGGTCTCTCCTCACTGAACTCTGGCTCCTGTGTCTTGTCTTCCCCACACACTTCCCAGGACTCTGCATACTTTGAATATGCATGGTTTCCCTGAAGCTCTCATCCCTTTCAGCACCTGGGCTTCTAAAAGTTTTTCAAATTCTGCTGAACTTTTTCTCACAGCTGCTCCCTTTTCTCAGTTCAGTCTCTAAGAGACTCAGACCAAATTGAAGTATCCCAGTGTTACTACATTTCACTGATCTTCTGTTCTGTGCCATAGCATAGTACATGCCCACTGTCCAACTTCTGTGCACATGTGGATCTGTGTGTGCAAGTGTAACTGTGTTTTCCTGTCTGTGTATGTATGGGAGAGGGCATATGTGCATTTGTGTCTAGGAGTCCATGTGTGTGCCTATCTTTGCATTTTGGTGTCTCTGCCTGTGAGTGCATGCTTGTTCCTTGGGTATGTCTCTCTCTACTTGTGTACATAAGTATATGTTATCAGTGTGTATGTGTGTATTTGTCTGTACTTATATGTGTCTGTGTATGAACTTATACCATTAGGAAAGAGGTATATTTTGTAAGTTTGTATGCTTCTATTTCTGTGTGCATCTGTGTCTGTGTTTTCATGCATCAGGCCTCATTTGTGAGAATCCAAATCTGTGTTTGTAAATACCTGTCTCTGTGGATGTGTCTATGTGTGGGATAGTTTTCTGGATGTTAGGAGGATAATCTGAAATGACCCCTACAGGCTACATGCTTACACTTGACAATTAGCTGTAAGCACTTTGTTGGGAAAATCAGGACCTATGACACTGTGGCCTCACTATAAGTAGCTGGATGCCAGTGGCATCTTTCTCTGGGTCTACCCCAGCCCTCTACTGATGCACTAGATGGTATCAATCTCCCATGACCAGAGACAGTGCTGATTCACCTATCATGCCTTCTAACAGGATAGACAGTATCTCCTGAAACACGAGCCAGAATCAATCCTTCCCCATTTGTGTTATTTCTGTTGTGCTGTGTGACACAACTGAAATAACACAGTGGTGGAAGGATTAGTTAGTTAGTTTCAAACTAGAGAAACTAACAGAAGAAACAGGTACTAGTAAGAGAGTTCACTGTGGTAAGAAACTTGAGCATGTGGGTCTCTAGACTTGGAGTGGAAATTAGGAAGTGACTGTAGTTGTAGGCTGCAAAAGACCTTCAGAACTGTATGTGAGGCTCAAGGACATTCCTCAGGACCAAGCACATGAAAGTTCAGAGGGTATTGATGATGCTATCAGATCCTGGATTAAAGGTTCTTTCTGTTGCATCTTTGTACAGAATCTAACTATTTCTTCTCAGGTTTGAGGAAGGCTGAATTGAATAGTCACAGACTTACTTGTTGTGGAGGTTTAAAGAGAGCTCAGCATTCAGGCTGCAGCCTGGTGAAGACACTGGACAGGGATGTTCCAGGATCCTCCATGTTGCAGGCAATATCAACCTTCAGGCTGGGTTTGGCCTTGAGTTCTTCCATTTCATAGTGACTGCCTTGACCAGACCCCATTTTGAAAAAATGACAGAAAAGTATATCTCCCTGTCTTGTTTATACAAATTAACAGCTTCCCTCTGCCAGCACAGATGGAGGTACAAAGTGATAAGAGAGTTCTAGTGGACAATCTAATGTGTCACTAGAAACATGTCATATCACATTAAAAACACTAGACTCCAGATACATGAGGTTGTCAATCACATCAGATGGAATCACTTGGTGCTTTAAAGAGGAGTACACCAAGCCTGACCTACTAAGTTTGCCTTCTGTTACCAGCTGTTCTTCAAGAAATTCATCAACTAAAATGGCCAAAATTAAGGACTCTTGCCTCTGTCTGAATCCTAGGTATGGGTTGGTTGTCTTATTCCACATAGCAGGGTGACACAACCCATCATTTAGACATATTTTTTTTATTTTTCTGTATCATCATCCAGGTTAGTTATTCCTGTACCCAGATGTTTATGTCTTTGACCAGGAGCAGTACCATGAGGACCTACAGAATTCAGTATCTTCCCATGCTTCTTTCTCAGCTCTTCATTTTACTAGAGCCCAAGGAAGCCTAAGATACCCAATTGACCCCACAGAGTAACTGAGTCACAACCTACCAAACCTCTTTATGAAGGAGCAGAGAGGAATGTGAGGACACAGGAGAAGGCATTAAGGTAAATTGGCTTACCAAAATGGAGGATTGTTTCATGTTCTACAGGACAAGGTTTCAGTGCTTCTCTGGGCTGCTATTGAGATGGGATTAACCTTGACATAAAAAGGAAGTTTTCCTAAACAGTTTGTTATACTAGTTTTCAAAGACTATTCCTTTGCATTTTTAAATGAGTTGTATATGTACAAGAGTATAAAGTACATTATAACAAAAGTAACTTTAAATTTCTATCAATATATAAAATATATACCAATATGAAATATGTCACTAATAATTGCTTTCCGGAAGATTCAATCTGCCCTTTTAGTCTATCATTTCTGTACACTCCCCTTTTTCTTTCCTTTCATCCTCATTCCTATTTCCAACACTATACAGCATAGAAAGAGAGATAGAGAAAGGGGGAGAGAGAGAGAGACCCCTTAACTAACCTTCTTTGTTCAGCTTCCTCCCTTTCCATGATAATAGCAACTTGAAACTAACCTAAACAATGACAAATGTCCATAACCCAATGATCAAAACTATGCACTCAGCCCTTAGGAATGTGGGTACTGTGTTTTTAAAATTGTTACCTGCTGTCTGGGAGCAACAGCATCTTTATAGAATCCTGAAAAAATGGAATAATGGTCAGGTCCCGGCAGGGCTAGCTTTATCATTTGTTGTCAAATCTCATCTCGGTGTGATGAGCAAGTACAGAGCTTATCTGAAGTCCTGGAGGGAGTAGTCTGTGAGTCTTGACCATCTCATCTAGCAGCTTTGAAGTTGTAAGCAGCTTTTAGTTCAAAACTGTTTTTTAGAATGGTGTTTGTCAACTTCATGCCACTACCACAGACTAGATAAATTTGTCATTCCAAGGCCCCATTGTATTTGGAGACCTCAAAGGTCAAGGCTAGGAATGGTCACAGTGCACTATAGAAATTAAACATTTTAAATGACACATTTAGCAGATCTCCTAAAGGTTAGAGAATCATAATCTATTAAGTACATCTGAGGTACACAAACTTAGTTCCTAAGTACCTGATTCAGACTCCAACTCCCAAAATAAGTACATACACCTTATTTTTAGAATTTAATAATTTAATAAAAAATACTCTGTATGATTACAGATATTCAAAGGAAATTTTATAGAAATAAATAAATATTTATATAAATCTTATACATTTTGAAATATTATTTATATATTTAAAAAGTCTTAAGGTGTTAAAATAAAACCAAAGGATTATAAAATTATTGGTGATAGAATAGTGTGGGAGATTATGTTGTTACATTGTAAATATTTGTCCCACCCACTAGTTTAATAAAAAGCTCTGATTGGCCAAAGGCAGGCAGGAAGTATGGGCGGGGCTACCAGACTAAGAAAACTCTGAGAATAGGAAGCGCAGAGCAGAATGCCAGAGACAAGCCAGAAGAAGCAGAGGACAACTATGCTGCTCTAAGAAAAGGTACTGAGATGCATGGCTGAACAAGGTAAGAGTCATGGGTTAGTTTAAGGGTAAAGATTAGCAAGTGATATGCCTGGGTCTTAGGCCGATCAGCTTAAGACTATTGTAAGCATCTGGGTATCTCTGCCGGTCTGTGGGTCCGTGGGTCTAATCCTTGAGGTTAGGCCCCCAAAAGTCAGGGCCAGAAACCTCTTACTAAAGAATAATCCTTTAGTTTGGTTTTATTCTATGTCATATCAGGTGTCTCTCTGACATGAGACAGAAATTTTGGATTTTTCTATAGCAAGCATGCTTGGATTTAGAGGAGATAGCCATACATCAAATCAAAATCCAGATTTGATTTGTAATTGAATTGGAACACAAAACATCCATTTGACATTTTGTTTGTAGAGAGCAGAAAAGGATTTGGGAAAATTTATAAAATTCAATCCTGGTGGGCTAAACAGGCCAATTTATTCATTTTTGTAACATGTTTTTATTTACCCTTTTTCAGATGTCTCATTTGTCTAGTGGTCTCCAAATTTCATTATTTGAATGCTTTTATTCTCCTGAAAAGACAAAAACCCTGTCCCGTCCCTAACTTTGGTGAGCTCCTTTATTTCATATATGATCAAATACCAGGCATTTGTTAGTCTTATAAGTTAGTTTGGTTTGAATAACCATACTGTTTTATATTCCATTGCCTTTACTTAATCAGAGGTTTCTTCTGTTCAAATCTAATCATTATTAATCTTAATGGTATCTATAGCCTTTTCTCCTATGGAAAGAAAAGGAAAGCCTCTTCCCAACATGATACATGTCCTGGTTTTCACTTTGAATTCAATAGATCTGTAAAATAATCAAGATAATTAATTCTATTTTTTCTACTATTCAATGTCTTTCTACCTTTTTTTATTTATTAACATTCAAAAATTTAAAGTTAATAAGTCACTGTGTAATGATTTATAGTGTTCTTTATTACCACTTTCTGATCATTAAGCATTTCTTTAAAAGTATTATTAGATGTTTCTATAACTGCTTGTCCTATTGAATCATTTGGTATACCTGTAATATGCTTTATGATGTAATGTGCAAAAAACAGTTTCATTTTACTAGAGACCTACACTGGAGAATTACCAGTCTTAATTTGTACAGGTATTTCTATATTAGCCATTACTTCTAATAAATGTGGAATTTCAGAATCAGTCTTTTCAGAACTCAAAGTAGTTGCCCATTGAAATCCTGAATATGTATTTCTGATGTGATGCACATACTTTAATTTTTTAAATATCACAAAATTCATGTCAACTTTTTGCCAGATTTAATTTCTTTGGGTACCTCTTGGGTTAATTTCTGCAGATAATGCAGATTTGTTATAAAAAGAAGTACATTTCCTTATAGTTTTCTTGTCTTTCTCCCAAGTGATGAAAATTTTTTTCTTCAAATCTTTGCTATTAACATAAAGTTTTTATGGAATTCTGGGACTTTTAGTATACTTCCTATTAATAGGTGATCAATTTCATCATTTTTCTCAGAGAGTCTGGTAGACCCATGTGAGATCAGATGTGTGATATATACAATGGATGATTTATACTTCTGATTATTTATTGTGGTTGAATAAATAAAAAAGTTAATTCTGAATCATCTGGGATAAGTTCAGCAGTTTCATTACAAGTCAATTACTATATTTAATGGTTCTGAAAAATCTAATAATACCATGAGAACATCATATAATTCTGATATTGAACTGAATCGTATGGTCTTTGAGCCACTTTGCTATTTTTCCTGACATATAGTCCATCTTTCCTGATTTATTAGCATCTGCATACAATGAGGAGCTCCAGAAATTGCTGTTCCTTTTATTATATGAGGAATAATACAATTAGTACTTTTAAAAGTTGGACTTTCTTCTTTTTGAGATATTTGTTGCTAATCTTCTTCAAGAACTACTTCAAGCTCTTTGCCAATGTTCATTTTCTGCCCATTAAAAGGAAATACAGCATTAGTGAAGTGTCACAATTCTGCTCAGTCTGTTCCTCTTCAATGGTGAAGTCTCTTTTTTTCTTGCAGAATCAATTCAGAAACCTTTTCTACAAAAGTATTTAGATTTTTAGTTTCTTTGTGTGCTAATAAAAATCTATTCTAAGATATCTTCTCTCTGTATAAGAATTTCTTTAGATATGTCAGAATGACTAAGGTCAAAATTACTAATGACAACTTATGTTGGAGAGAATGTAGATAAAGGGAGACACTCCTCTCCTGCTGGTGGGAATAAAAACTTGTATAGTCACTTTTTAAAAAATCATTATGGCAGTTTCTCAAAAATTGGTAATTAATCTACTTCAAGACTCAATAACAGCAATCTCAGATCTATACCCAAACGATGCCCAGTTATACAACAAGAACATTTTCTGAACTATATTCATAGCAGTGTTCTTTATAATATTCAAAACCTGGATGCCCTTCAACTAAAGAATAGATATAGAAATTGTGGTACATTTATACAATGAATTATTACTCAGCTGTAAAAATATGATCTTATGAAATTCACAGGCAAATGAGCTGAAATAAAAAATGTATTGGGAGTGAAATAGCCCACATCCAGAAAGACAAATGTGGTATTAACTTACTTATAAGTGAATAGTAGAAGTGCAGGATAGGATAACTAACCTATAATTTATAGCCCCAGAGAGGCTAAATAACAAGGAGGTCCCAAATAGAGATGCATGGATTTCCTTGGGAAGGGAAATAAAATAGAACTTTTGCATAAAATGGGGACATACTGAGGGATGAGATGTGATGAGGGGAAGGGAATATTATGGATCAGGTTGAGAAGGCTGGGTATGGGAGGTAAGTTGGAGATGGGACAGATTGGTAGAGTAGTAAAAGAAACTTCTTGATGGGGGTCATTTCAGGGTAAGGAAAAACCTGGTGCAAGGAAAACTCCTAGGAATCCATCAGGATGACACCAGGCAAGATTCCTAGCAATAATGAAAAAGGTGTCTGATTCAGCTATCTCCTGTAATTATATTGGTGACTATCCAATTTATCATCAAAAATACTTTATCCAGCTTTGATGGAAGCTGATACAGAGATTTACAGGCAAGCACTGTGCTGAGCTCAGGGTGTCCTGCTGAAAAAAGAGAAGAGATTCTATGAGCCAGGGAGTCAAGGTTGTGATGGGAGAATTTACAGAGACAGCTAACTGAGCTTGTGGGAGCTCATGGGCTGTGGACTTAGAGGGCTTGCATGTGACTGACCTATGTCCTCTGAATGTGTATGATAGTTGTTTACCTTGGTCGGACTTGGAGGCTCCTCACAGTGAGATTATGATTGGTTCCTGGCATGCTTAGCTAGCTTTTGGGAGCCTGTTCTTCATACTGGACTATCTCCATCCCAGCCAAGATACACGGGGAGGAACATGGTAATCCCTCAACTTGATGTGCCATGCTTTATTCATACCCATGTGAGTTCCTTCCCTTTTTGAATGAAGACAATAGAGAAGTTGTTACAATAATGGTTTCCTGGCCCCAGGCAGCCAGAGGTACCAGACCCACAGACCTGCTGCCAAAGACCCCTTAGCCACCCACTGCTGCTTAGGCTCCAAAATGACTCATACACTTATGTTAACTTCATGCTGTTTGGTCTATGTCTTAGGTATTTTGCTAGCTTGCTCTTTCATCTTAACTCAACCCATTTCCATTAATCTATCCTGACATGTGGTCCGTGGCTCACCTGTGTTCCTTACATGTTTCTCCTTTGAGTGGCTGGCTGGATCTGTCTCTGACTCCACCCTTCCTTTTCTATCTATTCTGATTCCCTACCTACTTCTTCTATGGTGCTCACCAAGGGCCAAAACAGCTCCTTTATTTAAAGATTGATTTTAACAACATAGAGAAAGACATTCTCAAATCAAGAAGTTAATTGAGAGGAGAGAGAAGGAGAGGAGGGAGGGAAAATTGTGATTAATGTGTGAAATAAATGAAAATTTTCAATTAATGTAAAAAGTTCCTGTAGGAGAATGAGTAGAAGGTAAAATTACTATGATACAATCAAGCTCTGTATCCAAATGATCTATATTGCATCCTGTAATTTCTTCTCTACCAGATACAATTCTTTTTTAGCCTTATATGATAATTTACTTGGACTTTTTAAGTCCTTATCACCTTGTAAGGTTTGAAATAAATTATGTAGCTCTTGAGTAGTACATCCAATTGTAGACCTTAGCCAGTTAATATTTCCCTGAAATATTAAGCATTTGTAGTTGATATTTCTAATTTGTAACTTCTGTGGTTGAGATTTTTTAATCCTCTCATATCTTAAATAAGTAATAGAATCTCCTCTTTATGATTTTTTTTAAGGAGCAATTTGTAATCCCCAACAAGGCAAAATTCTTTTTAGTCCATCAAACTTTTTTTGTTGTTATCTTGGTCTTATAAGGGTAGAGTTTTTTTAAAAAGTTCCTTATATTAGTCACTTTAATAGGCCATATTTTAGGCAATAAAAATGCGGGGTAATTCCAGGGAGTAAAGACTCCATTGGCTAAATCACCTTATTTATGACTTTAAAATATCTTAAATATTTGTTATTAAAAAATCTTTATTGGTGACCCCAGGGACCTTTGTGACAACTAGAAACCCACCGACCCTTGCCCTGCAGCCGACTAAGTGGTGAGTGGCACCCTCAACCCCAGCCAATCAGTGACCACAGTTTCCAGAGCCTGACCTGGGGAACCAGCCCTTGAAACCCCACCTAGCTCCACCCTAAACCAAGCTTGCATGGAGACTCCCTGTAAGCCTAAACCCCCACTAAAACCCATTAGGCAGGACATCCCGTGGCCAAAACCACATCTCAATCCTAACCAAAGTCATCAGAAAGCAACCGCATGACTGACCTCTGTGACAACTGGAAACACACAGACCCCTGGCCAACAGCTGACTAAGTGTAGGAGAATTATAAAGTTGCATTGTAAATAATTGTCCTGCCTACTGGTTTAATAAAAATGCTAATTGGCCAAAGGCAGACAGGAAGTATGGGTGTGGATACCTGACTAAGAAAACTCTGGGAACAGGAAGAACAGAACAGAAATGCCACAGAGTTACCAGACAAGCCATAAGATGCAAAGACCCCTCTACATTAGACTCATCAGGACCCTGAAAACCTCTCCTGTGATCCACCACCACACTCTTGGTCCATTGTCACCCAGAAGTTAGGCCCCTCTAATGTCCCAAATCCAATTCAGCTTTTCTTAGATAAGCTGCCTTTTCTCTATATATACTCCATTATAAAATAGAAGTCAGTCAATAGCTAAAGCCCCTCATGTGTCCCCAATCTTCAATTCTCTCCTTCTCATTTACATCACAGAGAAAATTCTTTGTTAATAGTTTCTTGGTCCTGGGGCAGCCAGAGGCCCAGACCCACAGACCTGCAGTCAGTCCCTGACCCCTTAGCTGCTCCTGCTCAGACCCCAGAAATGACTCAGACGCTTATATTAACTTCATGCTGTTTGGCCTATGGCTCAGGCACACTGCTAGCTAGCTCTTACATCTTAACTCAACCTGTTTCTATTAATCTTTCCTGCCACGTGGCCCATGGCTTACCTGTGTTTCTTATATGTTGCTCCTTTGGGCTTCTGGCCCGGTCTGTATGACTCCGCCCTGCTCCTCCTACCTATTTTGATTCCTCCTCCTACTTTTTCTATGGTGCCTATCATGGACCAAAACAGCTCCTTTATTTAAAGATTGCTATTCACAGCATACAGAAAGGCATTTCCACATCAGTTCTGCTTTGTGGAGATGTGTGTCCGTGTATATTTGTGTGATGCTTATTCTTGGTCATTGTTTTGAATATATCTGAAATAAACTACAATCCAGAAATGGAGGCCACACTTGTGATCCAGATCTTGAATCTGGAAAACACAAGGTTTTGGTTTGGATTTTGAAACAGGATGACACTTACATTTAATCCAGATCTTGAGGCAAGAAGATACAACTCTAATATAGGCCACACCTTCTTGGGAAGCCTGTATAAGGACAATGGAAGAAGAAAGGGATTTTTACCTGCTTGCCTTGTCTTGCCAGTATGTCCGTTTCTTCACTATCATTGGAGTTTACTTCTTTGTAATTCTATCACATACAGAAGACCAGCTGAGACACCCAACCTTGTGGGACTATGCAACTACTATATTATTGGACTTTTCTTTCCCAGGTAGTATTATTGGTTGGACTGTAGCCTGTAAGTCATCATAATAAATTATTTTATATATGTATATATACATACACATGTGTACATACATACACATACATATGTACATTACAAACACACATACATTCCATAAAATCTGTGACTCTAGAAAATCCTGACTAATGCACTGTATGTTCACATTTGCATGTATCTTTGAGCAGCAATATGTAAGAGGTCACAAGTCTTTCTTTTATTTGCATGGACAAGCAAATATCTATCTTCTATGTCAGTGTCTGCAACAATGCATATGTACAATGTTCCTAGATATTCCTCTGTCTCTATGTGTTAACATATCACGGTATGTATGTTCTTATCATGTTTTTCTGTGCCTGTGTATAATTCTGTGTTATTGTGCATTTTGGGAGCATATACATACATATATGATTATGTGTGTAACTCTGTTTCTGCATGTTCATATGTATGTGATTATTCATGTGAGGTTTGTGTGCAAATCTATGTTTGTGCATAAATTTCTCTATTTATGTTGCAGTGTGTGTTACCTGGGTTTCCCCACCAGATGCTCTTTTATCTAGACACTTCAGCAATAGATGGAGGCATTTTTCTGGGAAATGTAAACCTTCAGAAATAAAGTCTCAGGAGAAAACATGGCACTTTGGCAGAATCCACATCTGTGTCATAAACAGTTCTTAATTCCTCAGAATGCAGCACCAAAGGGCTCATGTTTCACTGCCATTGTTCAGCTATGCCTTCCTACTACCATAATGGATAGCATCTTCTGAACCACAAGCCAGAATAAATCGTTCCTCCATTATGTTGTTTCTGTTCTGCATTCTGCCAAGTGGCAGAAAAAGGAAATATCCCTAGAAATTGGTACAAAAAATGAGATCATAACTTCAGAACCCTGAATATGTGGGTCTAAGTTGTTAGAAATTAGAAAAGATAGAGAGTTGTGAGCTAGAAGAACACAAAAGTTTTGATCAGTGGATGGCTGTCGAGTTAGAGTCAGTTTTCTTCAAAGGAGTTTGGCCATGGTTGTTTGCCCAGGCCTAGTTGTATGGCCTTAGACACATACACATATGCACAGCACTGTTTATACTCTGGGCTTATGGAGGAGAAAAACAAATAATTGGAGGAAAAGGAAGAAGAGCAGGAGAATGATGAGGAGAGGAATGGGAAGGAAGATAAATTGTGAAATACGTATGAAGTTGGGAAGAGGACATGATGTAGGGGTCCAGGGAAGTGAGAGGGAGTGGATATTGGACATAATTCTTATATATTCTGATATGAATTTTCTAGGAAATATGCAGTAAAAAAGAAAACAAAGATTAGAGCCAAAACTATGGCACTGGAAAAGGAAAGAGCAAAGCAAATAGGCAACCAAAATATAAGACTTAAAAATGATTTACATAAATAAAATAAGCTAAAGTAATTTCAAAAAGAAAGACAAATTGATGGAGATTTTAAAAATTGCATCGGATACCTAATGAAATTTAAAAGAACAAGGCATACTTCAAAATCAATATTCTATTTAGTTGAGAAATATAAAATAGATAATTTCATAGACAGCCACAACTTAGCAAAGTTCAACAAGAGAATGCCAACAACTCAAAGAGTTCTATACTAGAATGAGCTAACAGCAGTCAGAAACCATTTTTAATAATTAAAGACAATACCAACATGGATTACACAGAACAGACAACAGTGGTCCTAAAACTACTCTATAAGAAAGAAAAATATAGGAGTGTTACAAGAACTTTCACAAATCTGGTAGTATTCTGATGTTAATACATGAAACACACAAAAAGGTATATGAAAATCTTCCTGATGAACTAAGGCAATTCTAATAAAATATTGGCAAAGTAAATTTAATAATACATCAGAAAGTTTATTTATTGTGATGAAGTTAGCTTTATTCCTGGGATACATGGATGGCTCAACATATGCAAGTAAAGAATGAAATACAGTAAATAAAAGGACACAGTGACAGAAATGGTAGGATAATGTCTGACTCAGAAAAGCATTTGAATTTATGCTATCTGCCCAGTAGAAAGTAGTAACAGAAGGAGAAATCCATAGAATGAAAGTTCTGTTTAAAACTACAGACAACAGTATCATACATGGAGAAAAATATTATCACTAAAGATATCAGAGACTAGGATGTCCATATTCTTCACTCTTATTGATAAACAGCCTGCATATTAGCTATCAATACAACAAGAAAACAAGATAAAAATATATAGGAAAGGAAGAAGTCAAAATATTAGAATTTTCTGATGATATGATCTTCTACATAAGAGACACCTCAAGGTAATGTAAAAACCAGGAAACACTTTTACAAAAGTTTCAGATTATAAGGTCAATGTAAAAACAGTAATTTTTGTATGTACTGTATCCGTATTTACAATAGTGAACACATAGATAACATTTTCAAGAAAATATCAATTCTCAACTTTTTAAAAAATAATAAATTTAATATTTAAACTTAACCTACAAAAGTGAAAGAACTCTAAAATGAAAATTTTAAGATGAAAAGTTTAAGTTGAAGAAGACACTGAAAGACAGAAACACCTCCCATGCTCACATATGAGCAGATTAATATTGTGAAAGTTTCTATATTATAAAACAAAATAAATACATTCAGCACAATCCACAACAAAATGCCAATACTATTTCTCATGAAAAAAAGAAAAGAATCCCCAAATTTATATGGAAGCCCAAAAGACAGCAAATATCCAGAGAAATTCTTAGAAAAAGGGATAATGTCATAAGTAGCATCTCTCTAGATTTCAAATTACAATACAGTTAACAAAGCACTGGGATACTGTCAGAAAATAGAAATATAGAACAAAGAAAATAGAAGGCAAAGAAATGGAGCCCTTCCTGTGACCACCTAATTCTTGAGAATAATATCAAAAACCTAAACTGGGTGAAATAATGGCTCTTCTTCACTTACTGATGGAAATCCAAAGATCAGTCCCAAGAATGAAGCTGGGTCTCTATCTCACTGTGTCAAAAATCAGTGCAAAAGGTGTCAAGGATTTTAATATAGGACCTGAAACTCTGAAACTTAGAGAAACTAAAGCAAGACACTTCAAGGGAGGAACAGTGTATGGAAAGTCCAGAAAGGAGCACAACATCTCTCAAAATAAATCCAAGGACTGACAAGTGGTCTTGGATAAAATTGTAATTTTTTTTAAAGCAAGCAACAGTATCAGTGAAAACTGGCTTACAGAACTGGACAACCTGTGTCAGTGAATTAATATCTAGGATGCATAAGGAGATAAAAAACTAAATATGAACATTCAATTCATCTAATTAAATAACTTGGGGAACTAAACTGAAAAAGATTCTAAAAGCTGCAGTATAAATTGTTAGTGACATCTAACAGTACACATCATTATCCACAATCAAAGAATTGCATAATGAGATTCCACCTTAACCTATCCATAATGCCAATCATTACGAAAACAACTAATAACAGATGCTGCTGAAGATGTGAGAAAAGGGAATCCTCGTATACTGTAGATAGGAATATAAATTAGTTCAATCACTGTGAAAGCCATATGGAGATTCATCAGAAAACTAAAACTAAAAAGCATGTGCTCACATGTACTACTTCTTGTAGTATATGCACCTGAAAGAGTCTCAGTTAAACACACATAGAAAATAGCATATCTGTGTTTTTTGCAGCAGTACTCAGAACTGCATTTTGGAATCAGCCAAATGTCTGTCAACAAACACCTAGCAAAAATTAAAAAATAATTGAAGTCTACTTAGCCGTAATGAAGAAAAATTTATGTTGCTTTTAGGAAAATGAATGAAACTGTGATCCTCCTGTTAATCAACTAAAGGGTCAGGCTCATCAGACATCACACTTCTTTTCATGTGTGGTCCCTACAGCTCATATGGATACAAAAGTTATATTAACATGACAAAAGTAGACGTGAGCCTGGTGCAACACTGGACTAGCAGAAAAATGAAGGGTGAATACAGAAAATACTTGAGATACTTTTACAAACTGACTCTCTGAAGCCCCTCATCACAGATTTTTATTGTAGGTTTAGGGAAGAGTACAGCTAAAAGCATTAGGAAGTGCCCAGAGTAAGAGCAGAATGTAGTAGACTAGATGAGGCCAATAGACTGAAGTAGGTCATGAGATGAGAGCAAGCAGGAGAGAGCAAGGGAGAATGACCAAGAAAGTGGGTTAAGAGAGAGGAACAAGAAAAATGAAGAGAGCAAAGAGGGTGCGTATACAGAATGTCAGGGCTATTTAGGAGTGAGAAGCTGGGGGGACACCCATGAGCTGCAGTTTAGGTTAGAAGGTGGGATGAGAAAAGCTGAGAGGAGACAGGATACCAGAATAACCTCTGTAATAGGTACTTTCAATACTGAGAGAGTCTGGAGGTCAGTTTGTGCTGTTTGGTATGATGATGAGCCCCATAGTTAGACATTCATCTAGAATTACTTTTGAATCTGACAACAGAAAGCTAAATATTGTAGTGCTTGCATCCATGCTACAATACCCAGCATGGATCTATTGGTGAAATAATTTCTGTGAATATTAAGAACATTGTATGCCACACTGAACCTGGTATTTCTTTTTTAATTGCCTCTTAACCTTCCAAGATCAATTGGAACTTTTTTCTAATGAATGGCAGTGGATTTTCAGATCTTGAGCATTGCCTGTAGAAAGGCTAAATTATATAATAATAAATAAATTTACAGAATTTGAACAAATCTGAAAAATAGTTAAATAGCTGTAAAAGGTGAAATGCAAGGATTAGGAACATAGTTCACTAATTGAAGTGCTTCCTGGGCAAGGAAGCTACTTCCCACTTACTCTTATATCTGGTTCAATGTAACTGAATTTATGTTAAGGTCTTTGATCCACTTGGGCTTGGCTTTTGTGAAGGGTGATAAATATGGACCTATCCACATTCTTCTTTGGGGCAATAATAAAGAACTAAATTCAAAATCTCAGTTCTAACTTAAAAGGCAGACAGGAAAACATGCATTCATAACCCCAATACATTGGTGATGGTAGAGAGAGACATAGAGATCCCATGTGTTTGTTAGGCAGGCTCAATGAAAGATATTGATTCAAAAACTATGAAGTGGAAAGAATCAAATAAGAAACACTTCTCAAGTTCTGTTCTCCAGACAATCATGTACAACTAAGTGCTTACATACATATGTACACAGCTGTGCATATTTGTTACAAGTGTTTAAATGCAAAAGATATCTTGAATTGGTGGAGAAAACACATTTCTAGGACCCAAAATAAGAAAAATGTTGGCTAAGAATCCCAATGCTATTTCATACAAATCTGGTCAGAGAACACACAGACAGAAAGGATCTTGTCACTGGTGATGATCACATATTATAAGTAGGTAATAAGATCCCATGACTTTTTACCAAAAAGCAATCTACAGATTGAATGCAGACTCATCAAAATTTCAACACAATTCTTCACACTCAAATAAAACAATAATCAACTTTATATACAAAAACTACACAACAAACTCAGGATAGCTAAAACAATAAAGAAATTTCAGAGGCATCATCATCTCTGACTTCAAGCTCTACTATAGAGCTATAGCAATAAAAATATTTGGTAGTAGCATAAAAACAGACATGTGGATCAATAGAATTTAATTAAAAAAATGACCTAAATTCATACACCTATGAACATCTGATTTTGACAAAGAAGGCAAAATTATACAGTGGAAAAAAGTATCTTTAACAATTTGGCTTGGCATAGCTGGAAGTCAGCATGTAGAAGAATGCAAATAGATCCCTACCACTCTTCACAAAAGTCAAGTACAAGTGGATCAAAGACCTCATCATAAATTCAGTTACACTGAACCAGATAGAAGAAAAATTAGGAAGGAGCTTTGAATTCACTAGAACGGAAGACTACCTCCTGCATATAATAACTTCCTGGCACTGACACTGAGATTGACAACAAATGGGATTCTGAAACTGAAATGCTTCTACAAGGCAAAAGGCACTGTCAATAAGACAAAATCACAGCCTGCAAAACTGGAAAAGATATATACCAACCACACATCTGACACAGGACTGATTTTCAAAATATATAAAGAACCCAAACATCAAAATACAAAATAATCTGATTAAAATGGGGGTACAGATCTAAATTAAGAATTCTCATTATAAGAATCTCAAAAGGTTAAAATACACTTAACATTTGTTCAACATTTTTAGTCATCAGGAAAATGCAAATCAAATGAGTTTGAGATTTCAACTTACACTTGTCAGAATAGTGAAGATCAGAAACACTGACGATGTTTTATGTTAGGGTGGATATGGAATAAGTGGAACACTCCTTCACTGTTAGTGGGAATGCAAACTTGTACAGCGGCTTTGGAAATCAATAGAGTGGTTACTCAGAAAATAGTGAATCAATCTACCTGAAGACCCAGCTATACTAATCTTAGGCATACACTCAAAGAATTCTCAATTATACCACAAGGATACTTCCTCAACTATGTTCATAGCAGCATTATTTTTAATATCCAGAGCCTGGAAACAACCTAAATGTCCCTCATCTGAAAAATGGATAAGAAAACTGTGGTACATTTACACAATAGAGTATTACTCAGCTGTAAAAAAAGAAAAAAAGAGTGATCTCCTGAGATATGCAGGTAAATGGATGTAACTAGAAAGATTATTCTGAGTGAGATAATCCAGACCCAGAAAGACAAACATTGTATGTACTCACTTATAAGTGAATATTAGGAGTAAAGTACAGAATAGCCAGCATATAATCCACAGTCACAGAGAGGCTAGATAACAAAAAGGGACCAAAGATGGATGCATAGATTAACTGGAAAAAAGAAAATAGAAGAGATTAGATATCTTAAGTGAACATGGTTTAGAGTGGGATGGGCTGGAAGAATGGGAAATTGAGGGAACAGGTTGACTGTGCTGGGCTTGGAAGGTGGGTTGGCATTGGCATTGGGGGAGAGATGGATGGGGAGAGTAATGAAAGAGAGGTATTGATGGGAGTGCATTTAGGTATTATGGAGAAAACTGGTGCCAGGGAAACTTCTAGGAATCTACAAGGATGAAGCCAGCTAAGACTTTTAGCAAAAGTGGAGAGGGTGAGTGAACTGACTATCTACTATAATCATATTGGTGAGTTCCCTAGCTGTCATCAGAGAGCCTTCATCCATTAACTGGTAGAAAAAGATGCAGAGATCCATCGCTAAGCACTGGTCTGAGGTACAGGATTTCTTCTGAAGAAAGGGGTGGCAGGATTGCATGAATCATGAAAATCAAGGTCATGTAGGTGAAACCCACAGATCTGAATATGTGGGAGCCCATGGACTCTGGATCAACACTTAGGGTGTCTTCATCGGACTGATATAGGCCCTCCATATGGGTGTGATAGTTGTGTAGCTCGGTGTGTTTGTAAGGCTCCTAGCAGTAAGATCAAGATTTGTTTCTACTGCTTAGCTGGCTTTGGAGACCCTGCTCTCCATGTTGGATTGCCTTAACAGCCTTAATGTGGGGGAGGTGCTCAGTTTTGCTTCATGTTTATATAATATGCTTTGTTCAAGCTCATGGGAGATTTGGCCCATTCTAAATCAAGGAAAAGTAGATGAGGAAGACAGTGGATGGAAGTCGGGGGAATGGAATGGAAGGAGTGAAGAGGGGATATTGTGGTCCCTATATAAAGTAAATGTAAAAAAGTTAATAAAATTAAATAATTGCTGAAGACATTGGAAACTATGGCTGGAAACATGGAAAAATTAGACTAAAAATGAGCAAAATGTTCTCCACAGCTGACTGGCTCTTTTAGTGCCACACTGTTTTGTGAATAGGGATGCAGAAAAAATTATCATTTATTGTCCTTCTTGGTTATCAAAAACAATGTGCTTCACTAACAAGAGGTCAGGTAATAATTTTCTGGTGGTGCTGTAGTGGCAACACTGTGATGGGCACAACCCATCACTTATGAATTGATTGAAAGTTGATGCATAAGAAGGAACTCATGTTCAGTAAGCAATGATGGGAACTTGTAGGTCTGCTGGTCAAAATCACAACGATGCAGTATCTGCTCTTGTTTTGTTAAACAACAATGATTTTTCTGTAAAAAAAATGTCTTCTAAACACATATGTTTATGACCATATATTACTGCTATTTTCAGCCTTAGTCATGGGGAAAAAATTATTTTTATTTCTTATAGTCAATACTGGTTACTACAGAGACTCATAGCACCCAAGTTTCTGAGATATAAATCTGTTACTATATGTGAAAGAAAATGTGTCTTGTCCCCCATCTTTTGCCAAAGCTCAGTGAACTTCAAAGAAAACTGAGCAGAGGGAATGTAAGAGCTATATGAGGGGGTGTGAAATGCTGTGTACCTGTTTCTTTCAGACTTAAAAAGTCCATTATGAAAAGAATTACACAAGGCCCACACAACTCTCAAGAAATTTACAAGATTTATGACCCTTCCCTGTCACCACAGTTATATAAGTAGTAACCACTTGCTGGGAAAGAGATGACTATTTGGTGTAGAGAGAACAAGATACTCAGTTTTCATGACACATCAACAATAGAGAAGCAAATTTTGATGATGCAGCATCCTGAGTCACATATTCTCTTCAAAATAGCCTCTCATACCCTGTCCTAATAAATTCAATGGGTCATCTCTAGGCTTGAGTGAAATAGATTCTTCATTTATTTTCATTGCACTGTTTGAGGTGAATATATACTCCCACTATTCCCAGGAAAAGTCACACAATATTGCACAGGTTCTATGGGATAATCTAGAGGCACCTTAGTAGGTCAAGTAGTAGAAAGGACCTGCCCACAAATGAGAACAGAGAGAAAGATTTAGGTGACAACATAGTTCTGCAAACACAAAATGAAGTGCACAGAACATGAATAGGAATATGAATTAAAACTAATTAAAAAATTAAAATCAACTGTGTTGGACAAATGGCAAGTTTTTGGTTGTTTGTTTTGAGACTGGGTCTCTGCGTGTAGCCCTGGTTATCTTGCAGCTTTCTATGTAGACCAGACTAAAATTCACAATGATCTGCATACTTCTTTTCCCAAGTGCTGGGATTAAAGTTGTGCACCACTATCTCAGTCTCAAACATCAAGTGTTTAAAGTATGATATATACTTCAGTGAGGTCAAAGCTATTTTTCACACAAAATGTTTCAATCTAAGATTCAATACTATGAAACTCACTTTTTATCCAGAATTCAGTAAAATACTTTCACTTCTTCTATTCTGTTCTTGCATCTTTGACCTTTCCCAATATTCTTGGGTCTCATACAGCAGAGCACACACATTATTCACCAGGTTTATGATTTTGTTGAAATCCTTTCCCTCAAGTTATCGTTGTTGCCTCAGGCTCTAACAAGTGTCTGAGGAACAACTCATTTCCAGATCACCAGGTCCATACAGAGAGGGGTAAGGGGAGAACAAAAAATAGGGTGAGAATTGGGTTAAAGAGTTACTGCTGATGCTCATATGAGAGCTGGGTAGATCCTCTGGGGGAAACGATGTTGCCTACTCATTCTCCAGAAATACATGTTCAACTGAGATTGGTAATTTCTGAGTTCATGTTGATCATTGAAAGTTTTGGATTAGCCCTCTCTATCACTGTTGTCACATTATGTCCCTGAGGCAGTGTCAACACAGACCTTTAATACAGACCAACCACAGAAAAAAAACATGCTAAATAAAAATAACCAGAGAGCTCAACTTGCTTGAGGGGTAAAAGGGAATGTTCTGAAATATTTTTTCCTCTACCTCTGCCATTGCTTCTAGGTTATTAAAATCTAGATTCCTCACAGGATTCCATGAAGTTCACCAGTGCAGCAAGATATCTGTATGGGACCCACACATTTACAACCTTGATACTATCTCCTAGTCCTGTCTAACCTAATGGCTTCACAAATTCTCCTGCCCCAGTGTCAGGCATCTTTTGAAGCTACCTGGCACTGGATGCATATCACTTGAACTTCAAAGATTATCATACAGCTCTATAAGACTACTTGATAGCATGTTACTTGATGTCTTCTATCTGTTAATTTCAATATCTTCTCAACTTTGTGAACTAAGAAGGCCTGCCACATAAAATCTGAACACAGAAATAATGATAAACTCTATTGGATTCAAATGGGGATGGGGCTAGATTTGAAAGCTAAAGCAGGATATTGACCCATTGGGGAGTAACAATCAAAGAAGGAGTGGGTCTCAGCAGGATGGAATTCAGCTCAGTGGAGTGTGGTCCAAGGGAAGAGCAGTCCAGTGAGGTCACTGCCATGTATGAGTGGTAAAGAGGACTCAGCAGTTGTGGTCCTGGTGGATTGTGACAGAGAGGAATACCAGTGAGAGACCCCACTCCTTACCATGAGAATAGTATTCAGAGAGTAGCTACCAAAGAGGTAGGTGCCTATTAGAGGTCTTCTTCCCATCAAGCCTCTGGGAGGTCCCTCCTGAGAATACATGGGCCCCTGAATAGTCCTGAATCTTCACTTTGTAGAGCTCTGATTGTTTTTGTGGGTATAAAAGTATACTAAGTGGATACCATGGTATGTAAAGGACTCTAGGAAATGAAAGTAGAGATTTCTTGAGTATCCTGGAAAATAAACTTCAGGATGCCTCTTGAGGTAGTCACTGCTTCCTTATCTAAGGAAATTCCCTTATAAGTGAGAGGATGGAGCAGGGCCTAGAACAAAATTCAAACCTGAAACTGATGGATCTTTATTCTGTCAGTGTTCTTTGAGAGGATAATTTACCACTGTCAGGTT
The DNA here is from genome assembly GCA_033318265.1 of Phyllotis vaccarum. Lineage (NCBI taxonomy): Eukaryota > Metazoa > Chordata > Mammalia > Rodentia > Cricetidae > Phyllotis > Phyllotis vaccarum. The sequence goes on from JARWLC010000002.1 coordinate 49,930,427, forward strand.
TGGGAACACAGTGCTCTGTAAAAGAAAAGAATATCAAGTATAAGAAGGTGTTCAGGATGAAGATAAAGATCACACCTGCAGCTTGCATGGTCACATGATTAAGCTCATAAAAAGTGCCCTGTGGTGGTTCAGGGTGTCCAAAGATGATTTTTACTTTAAGCGGCTTCTATCCACTCAAAAGATCAGAGTCACATAAACTTCTGCATTTTTACCAGAGAAAGCTGTGCATTCTTGAGGCACTGCTTATTCTCAGAGATCTTACTCATTTTTCCTTACCTCTACCCATCACCCACATACTCTGTTACATTCTAAGGTGCTGAGAAGGAGAAGGTACTTGATATTTGTCCTTTGCAATTTTATCCTGAAGCCAAAAAACTTAGCTGCATATCAGGAGGTAATAATTATGTGTTCACTAAGAGATATATCAGAATATTTCACCTGTGTGAACTCAGGAAAATCAACTTTGAAAATAAGATATTGGATCCTCTGCTGAATTGATCATCTGAGTGTCTGCTCAAAGGAATGGTGAAACCCCAGCCCACACTGCAGAATTGAAGCTCCTTCCTCATTTGTGGCTTTGTGAGCTTCTTTGTTCTGGCACAGGCAGTTGAGAGCCAGCCACTTATACAATTTCATCATTTTTCTCAGATTAGAGCCCCAACCATACTAAAGTTTACCCTCTAATTAGTCTGACCACTGACACGCCACCATGATGACCCAAAGAATAAATCTTTTGGATTTAAATGGCAAGAAAAACACAATGAGGTCAGAGAGTCCTTAATCAAGAGTACAAGTCAGAATTTCTCTGGCTGCCCTCTCTAATGGCAGCTCCCTGCCCAACAGGAACTCTGACTCCTTCTTCCCTATCCTGTACTTCTTGGCACTCAATGTCCTGTTCTTAGAGTCAGTTGGCTCAGTCTCTGGTCACAGGTGATAATCCTACAATGGCATCTTTGTGCCTCTGTTGACCCACGCTGAACAGCTTCACATATCTATAAAAAATATAGACCCAGGTTGGACAGCAACAAATGACTACAAATAATATTAACAAGCACACTTTGACAAGCCTTTCTTCTTGCTCAGGTGCTCATAAGCATATGGTCTAGGCCTTGACCCAGCATGGAAGGTACTATTGAGCCAGAAGTTTGTTGTACCAAGGGAAAGAAACATGGTGCCTGTGTCTTAAGAAGTAAGGAATAATGAGGTGGTTGGAGTTTCCATATCTGAAATGCCAAGTACTTTTGTGTTTGTTATCCAGTTGATTGAAATAAAATAGCTTATACTTCACTGTGTGGATCACTGATGAAAGCATTTATGAAAGTGGTATATATGTACTTCCAACTTTTTTCAAGTGGGGGGATAAGAGTCAGGAATGCTAGACATATCATGAGTCTCAGGTCTACCATGATAGGAAGCCATACTCTTAACCCTCATCTGTCATTCTGTGTTCCTGAGAGTTAAATACTCCCAAATATGTTCATAGACATCCAAAAGGTGAAGTGATTAAAGAATACATCTGGCTTTATGAGTCAAGGCTTAAAGTAAACCTCAAGTAACTGAGACAGGACACAATGTGGAGATCTCAAATGATAGATGTTATCTGGTGTCAAAGGAACAAGTGAATGGGGTCAACTCAGGGTAAACAAGGTGGAAAGATGGTAGGGTAGGAGAGAGATGATTCCAAATCCACAACGCACCATGGCCTAAGGCATTTCTAAGTAACCCAATTTCATTTTAGTGATTTTTACAGAGTTCCCAATTCTACATCTCATGGACTCACCACTTCTGGTCAAATCCTATACTGCCCTTGAACATGAACCTCAGTGTGGTCACCTTTTATATGATGCTAAGTCACAGGTGTCTTACTGCTGTATACAGTGTCTGGACATTATATGACATTGATATATAGGGAGAATTTGATTGTCATTTCAGAGTCAGGGAGCTTCCAATGGCTTGGATCAGCCATCTCTGTGGGTCTCCTCCTCATAATCCTGATCCCTTTGCTCATATAGTCTCTCCTCCTTCTCTTCAGCTGGTCCAGGAGCTTGACCTGGTGCTTAGCTCTGGATCTCTGTTTCTGCCTTCATCAGTTACTTGATGAAGGTTCTATAATGACAATGAAGAAGTTGAGGATTATAGCCTTTTTATCCTTTGCTTTATGTCTAAAATTCTCTTATGATGGTTATGTGTATCTGTGTAGACATAGGCATTTGTATATGGCATGCTCATGTATGGGCATGTTTATGTATGTGGATACAAGAGGTCAAGGTCATGTGAGTACCCCACTTGCTCTCCACCTTATTTGTTAGTCTTTCATTAAGCTTGGAGCTCAGTTAAAATAGACTAACCAGTGCATCATATCTCTAATCCAAGAAACCCCCTGCTTCTGACTACACAGTTGTCAGATTATAGGTATAATACTAAAATTTGTTTTTTAACTGAATGCAGAGCTTAATGTCTGAAGTGAAAGCTCAATTAATTGAACCATCTCTCCAACCTTTCCATTTTTTGATAGGATAGTGAATTTTGGACTTTATGACCTTGAATGTGTCTGGACAGAGAAGGGCATTTTGTACTTGACAGTGTGCTTTTAGTGCTCTGGCATCAATACTCTGGATACCAGGAATCTACCTCTCCTACAACAGCAGCATAGGTCTCTAGATATTACCCAATGTATCCAACCAGATGCCTACTCAGAGAAGGGCCATGACAAAGGCTGACTGACAAAGAAAGGTGGAGGATGGGGATGGGTAAGTCAGGAGTTGTTCTGAGCCTCAGGCATCAGAGCTGGTAACATCATGGCTGAGGTTTTGCAAATCCCTCTCCCAAAGTGCCCCGGAATCTCAGCTGTGACTCCCAGGTGGGAGCTAGAGAAAGATGATAAGAAATTAATAACTTACTAGGAACTTCCTGCCTATCTCCCATAAGTTCAGGCAAAGCAGGAAAAACCTATGGGCAGCAATATCTCAAAAGTGGCCCACTATGTCCTTATCATGGACTAGTAAATTGAAACCTCTTCCTACAACAAGAATCTGATGATAATGATGAAGAATTACAGCTCTGCAGATAACCACAAAAAGTGAGCAATATGGTTGTCACCTGTCTCTGAAAGTTCAGTTAAAATTAAGACCTTTTACATGAGTACATATAGTCATGAAAGACACCCTGATGTTCTTTGAATTTGTTCAGAGAGAGATTGAGCTTAGTACACTAGTTTATTTCCTAAATCACAGTAGAAGGTAATTGTATTCCAAATATCTGCTCTAGAGGGCAAAAGATCTTTGTGCTCAAAGATAAGCACTAGACAAATCATTAATGCTAAACACACAGGACTGTCTCTTTAAAGAAAGGGATGTTTAACTTGTTTTTAACCTAGAAGAGTGCAAGTAGATTTGTAGAACCAGACAGACATCGCCTGAATGTCTCAGTTCCTTTCTCCCCAGACTTTTAGCTTTATCATTTTTTTTACTTAATAGAATATATAGATGCTATATGTACATTATTGTGGAGACTCTAGAGGGGTCCTGTGCACCTGGCAAGTTTCAGAGATTTCCTGATATTTGTGAGTTGTTTACTTTCTGAGTTTTAGTGGTCGTCCTTATAGGATAGAATTTTTCAACTTGGAAGGAATTGCTGCAAAATAGACCAAGGAGCAAAAGGAAGCCAGATGAGTCCTGATGACTGAACCTTCCCCTAGTAGTTGCCTATTGTGGTGATATATTTCATATTTAATAAAATTAGTCTAGAAATCAGAGAATAGATCTATCCACAGTCAAGCCACTGAGGGTCAGAGAATTGTAACTCATACCTTTAATCCCAGTGTAGTAGGAGGATTCTGGCCTGGACTTTCAGGCCTAGCCTCAAGATTTAGGCCCACAGACCCACAGACCCACAGACTTGCAGAGACACACAGATGCTTACAATTAGTTTTAGGCTTATTGACCTAAGGTCCAGGCATATAACATGCTAACTCTGTACCCTTAATCTAACCCATGACTCTTCATCCATGGGGCTCAATACCTTTTCTCACAACAGCATGGTTGTCCTCTACTTCCTCTGGCTTCTCTCTGGCATTCGGCTTTGTGCTTCCTGTTCTCAGAGGTTTCTTAGTCTGGTAGCTCCTTCCACACTTCCTGCCTGCCTTTGGCCAATCAGCGCTTGTTATTAAACCAGTGGGTGGGACAATTATTTACAAAGAAACAACACAATCTCCCACAAATTAAAATTTAAAGAAATACAACTTAGCCATTACAATCAAACTTACAGTCATATTTTGTATGTTTTTGGGGTCAAACAGATGTATTTTAGATAAACAAGTTATCTTCAAACACTTCAGAGATTTACAGAAAATTGCATTTAAGATATTTTTATTAATATATATTCTTTATTTTTAAGACAATGTGACAGGACCAATCTACTTCCTATAAAATGATGGACATTGAAGAAATTCCATCTGGGGTCTACTTTCTTTGTGGCAAAGTTAGCCACTGGGCAAGAATGTTTTTACCTCAACTGTTGACAGTATGCTGTTCAAAATGGACAAGCAATATACAAAAGAAAATAAAACTGCCAAACTTTGCCAAGACAAAATAGGAAGGTATTTAAGTATATCTTGCTTCACAAAGAAGTCTGTCAGATATCCTAGGCCTGTAAGTCAAAGATGAATGCCCCAACACTTCAGAGGAACTTTGTGTGGCTGTTTTGGCAGCCACTTATTTCTGTCATTTCTCACAATTTTTGAAATTCTCTTGTTTGTACTTCCTGTTTACTCAAGTAATATGATGTCTTTCTGTGTCTGAGAAAGTCAAAGATTAGATAGATATAATTTTCCTAATTACAGATTCATAAAAGAAAATCAGTAAAAAGGTGTAAAGAATATAAGTCTGAAAGACATCAAAAGATAGTTTTTGGTTGTTAACACAAGTTAGATAGAAAGAGAATTTGGTACAATCTTTGAATTTATCAAAATAGGATAAATAGTGAAGTATTTTCCCTGAATTTGTTAATTGTTAAAGAACTGGACATTATTGTTGTAATTCTTGCTTGTATATATTGTATGTAGTTATTGTACTCATTGTACATATTTTTATATTACTTATAACCTTTTTTATTTTTGACACAAAAGGGGATATATGGTAATATATTGTATATTTTAAAAATTCTGCCTGGAAATAAGAGGGCAGAGCCAAACCACATTTATTCATAAAGATCAGAAAGTGGTGACCCATGCCTTACTCTCAGCACTAGGAAAGTTGAACCAGGAAGTGAGATAGTTGAGGGAGAAAGAAAAAGCCAGAGGAGGCAGGAGTTGAGCCCTTCACCTGCACTCCCTTTTCCCTTCAGCTGAGGATTCAGAGGCATTGAGTCTGAGAACTTGAGAAAATAGGTCTGAGAAGATGGCTGGGTAAGAACTGGCAGTGGCTTGTTCCTCAGTCTCTCTGATATTTTATCTTTTCCACAATATCTGGCTCCAGGTTTTCATTACAATACTTAATAGAATTTACACAATATTGTGATAGGGTGCTGAGCTGAGTTGAGGTACTCAGATGACTTGGGATGCTGAGTCAATCTGGGTAGTTGAGCCAAACAAGAGTGCTGAGCCATGCTGAGGTACTGAGCTTAGTTGGGGACATCCTTTGAGGAGCCACCACAGCCACATGGCATCAACCTATTGACTTGCCTCATCTGAGATCATGGAGTTTGAATATGAAAAGCCTACTTCTGAATGTCACAGTGTTTGGTTTGGTGACTTTTCTATTGGCCTAGGATGGCCAACCCTTCCTATCAGAAAAAAGAAAGTGATGCAGCTATGTGGTGATGGTGGATAGATATATATGGAATACCACTCTTGGCCAGTGCCTGAAGATAAGAGCTACCACTCATGAGTGTTTAAGTTTGAATAGGCATTTTTATTCTCTATCACACAAGGGATCCTGAATTATAGACTTGAAACAGGGTATGGTCCTTGAGGATTGGCACCCCAAACCAGAACGTGACACTTGGTAAGACCAAGTGTTGTTTCCAAGACTACTAAATGTCTTAGCCTTTGGAAACAGACATCACTTGCTTCTATGGATCCACAAAACTATAATTCTCATCCAATTTTAAGAAGCAAGGATTGGAACCTTATCTAACTCAGGGATTGCATCTTGGGCTCTTGCATTATATTTTTGGTCATACCGAGAGAGGCCCAGTGTGTCAGTGATACCTATTTCCTGTGGACAAGCCATACACTCATGTCCCACCTCAATGTTTACTCTAAAGTCTCCTCCCTTTGCTTCTGTCTGCTCCAAGTTGAAGGTTCTAATGTCTTGCAGTGTTTCTGTCTTTGTGTCATTGGCTCTTAGGAGAGCTGTGTAGTCATTTCCTCTCTTTATTTTGCATCTGCTCACAGGAAAGTGGTCAAAAGAAAACTGAAGGCCCTAGAAGAATTAAGAAATCCATACTGTGTAAAGCATTTCTTTAAGTAAACATCAAGCCTCTGACTGTGTAGATGGCTAAGTAAATTCTCTGTTCTTCCCCTTGTCCATATCCCCCCTCTGTCACCAATGAAACTGCAACTCTTGTGTAATGTGCAATTCTTAATCATCAGTGCTCTTCTTATGATTTTAATCATGGTAACATTCATGTTGCAGGTGTAATCTTTATCTTTACCCTGGACACCTTCTTATTTATATTTGTTTTTTTTTTCTTTAAGTTTACGGAATGTTGTGTTTCCAAACCTGACAGTACTTAGTGACCTTCTGAAGTATCATAGAGAGAACCCAGATCCCTCAGTTCCAGGATTGAAGTTTGTTCTTTGCCCTTCTCATATCCTGTCAGCTAGGGAATTTCCTTATCCAGGAAGCAGGGACTATCTCAGGGGTCCTCAAGAATTTTTCCACAATACTTAAGAAATCTCTACATTCATTTCCCAGAATCCTTCTCAGACCGTGATCTCCACTTGATCTAATTTTATGCCGTAGGTACAAAAAACACACTTAAAGAAATCTACTAATTCAAAAGAATCAGAATTGTTCAAGGGCCCATGTATTCTCAGGAGGGAGACCTCCCACAGGCCTGATGAAAGGAAGACCTCTAATAGGTACCTACCTTTAAGCTATATTGGGCCTCTCACCAGACCTTTAACAATGATCCTGAGGCCTGGTGTAATTTCTGAACCTTTGGCCATGACTTCTGCATATGAGTGATTCAGCATAGCCCTACCCAAAAAACCACTTCTGCCTAGTCACTGCTGTTGTAGCTTAGGTAACATAATCTTATTGGTCCCAAACTCTCACCCATCTCCGCACACCCAAGACTCCTTCCTCCTCCTCACCTCAGCCTGTATAAGCCCCTGGCTGATACAATAAAATGAGTTTCTGCTTTGACAAGACTCCCAGCTCAGTATTCTTCTCTCCAGGGGATAGGGGAGGTCTGGGCCATTAATCCTCACCATCCCACTCAGCCCCAGGGAGTGACCAGTGGGACCAGTCCTACTTCAGCCCCCAACTGTTAGCTAACCAGACAGACTGGTGCCCCACGTGAGGACTCAGTGTCCTTGGTGGAAAAATGCTGAGGGGCCAATCGGTCTGTGGGCAAGTGTTCCCTCATAAAATATGGGATAATCTTTTTCTAAGTGAAATTCGGTCTTAGAGTCCCTGTGAGTTTTACTTAAAAGCAGGGGCCTTAACCTTTCTGATGGTCAGGCACTCCAGACATGGATGTATCTTCTCAAAGTTGCCCCATGGCTGCCAGATGGCAGCCTGTTTGATTGGAGCACCTGGGATATGGTAGAGACCCTAATCCTTAGGGTATGGATTGAAAAGGGGAAAAGCCCTCCTCTGGGAGCTATCCCAACTGTCACCACCTTGAAGGGCTGGGTTCCACCTGAGCTCCCTAAGAAGCAAAAACCAGGTGTTCCCTGGGGGAAGTGGGGGAGAGAGGAAGGAGGCACATGGGAAAGGGGATGCACAGGCACAGCCTTTCCCTAGCCCAAAGCCCCCAATTCAGGCTGGCCCATCTAGCTCACTATACCCATTCCTCAATTGTCAATTTTGACAATGCCCTGTGGCCTCCGAAGGCCCCCTCACCATCTGACAACCCTACTAATCTTTCCATGATCCTCAGTGCCCCATCCTATCAAGGGAGGGGCACTTCCAAAAATGAGGTCACTAGTCTCTTCGGTGTTAACATTAATTCTGGTGGCAACCAGCCAAATAGCTGGTACTGGAATTTTTAAAAAAATCTGTCTCTGAGGATGGGCTAAATTCACCCTGGTTAGACTATTCTCTAGGGCCTGGCCCATCACTCATATTATCCCCCCTCCCCCTGGGATTGGAAGGATCTTACCAGGGTAGTACTTTCTGCCCTTTGTACCTGAAATGAAGTGCCTTCTTCTAACATGAGTGCTGGGTTCAGGCTGAGCAGAACCAGGCTGCTAACCTCCACCCCTGATTCCTATTACATTTGGGATGCTTTCAGGCATTTCTGATTAGTTAGTTCTCCACAGACCTTCAATAGACCACCATCTCCACTCCTTATCAGGATCAAGTGCAGATGTTGGGTTTGGCTGCCTGGAAAAGGCTAGAGCAGGGCCCTGCAGGAGCCTTAATCTCAAGAATTACCCAGAAGGTCAATGAAGACTTAGCCACCTTCATAGAAAGGGTAAAGAAAAGCTTGCAGAGAAAGTGTCCCCTAGTGAGCTACGTGAAAAGTTAATCAGAATGTTAGTATGGGAAAGAATGAATACTGACCATAAGCTGGCTTGTGTGGGGATGAGGGACAGAGACATGGGTAAATGGATTATTGCCCTCCAAGGATGTGGGCTCCACCACCCATCAGGTGAGGGCCATGGCCACCACTCTAGAAGAAACCCACAAGGAAGAAATGGGCACTTTAATCAACACCCTTCAGCAAGTCTCAAAAAAGGGAAAATGAACATGCTTCAGTTGTAGGGAGGAAGGTCATTTTAAAAAGGAATGCCCTAACCATGTTGAGGGCACTCACTGGCCTCTCCCTTATCATGCATGTCCTGCACCCTATGCCCCTGATGAAAGAAAGGATTCCATTTGACTAAAGATTGTAGATCTAAATTCAACCTCCATGGAGAGCTGTTAAACTCCACCAGGGGCAATCCCCCAGCCCCATTAAATAAGGGGAAAAGGGCAGTCGGGACACACTGGATCATCCTTTTGTGTCTGGATTGAGGTCAAAGATGTCCCTCATCATTGGAGATAAGAACTTTTTCCTAATGAGCCTCTTCCCTCTTAGCAGCTTGTTCCTGAGTCACTAGTGCTTGATGTGGGTGGACATTCCATATCATGGGAGACTGGCACATGGCTGCCTTGGACTGACCCTGATGGTAATCATGGGAAAGTATGCCCCCCATAGTCCCTGGAATAACTGACAACATCCTTGGCCAGGATATTGTTAGAGAAGCCAAGGCATACATTACTACCACTACTAAGGTCCTCTATCAGGATTTACTTGACACTGAGGAATGCAAAAAACAATTTGAACAGGGACAAACTGCTCACACCAATTACAGAAATGATTCACACTTTGAAAAATTTAGACAGTTTCTCCCGGGTTTACCCCCAATTCTAAGGGTCACTGCTCACTGCCTGGTGCCAAAAAATATAATAGATACCTGGGGAACCCATATGGGTCGAACAGTGGCCTTCACTCTCTTTTAAACTACAACAGATGGATGCCTTTGTTAGACAACAATTAATGTTGAGTCACACTTGGCCCTCCACTATTCCCTGAAATTATGCTGTTTTTGTTATAAAGAAGACTAATGGATCCTGGAGATTTTTACATGATTTAAAAAAATTAATGAGAGAATGGTTCCATTTGGGACCCCTCCATAGGAGGCTCTCCTGGATACCAGCCATTCCTAAAAATTATCATCTAAGCATTATTGATATTAAGGATTATTTTTTTAATCTATCCCACTGCACCAGATGATATGGAAAAGTTTGCATTTCCTTTGCCCTCAGTTAATTTTGGGGGTCCAGACCAAAGATTTTAGTAGAGTGTGCTATCTCATATTTTATGTCACATACTTTTCCTTCTTAATAAAATCCCCCAACATTTTGTTTTATATTTATACAGATGATATTATTTTAGGGAGCCCTAGTTTATTGGGCCTTCATGAACTCACAACTGAATACCTTACTGTTTTAAAAGAAATAATTTTAGGGTGGCTTCAGAAAAGATTCAATCTATTCTTCCCTTTAAAATTCTGGGCTCCATTTTGACTCTTGATTCAGTTTCCCCAACCAAACTCCAATTACATATCCAAGAGGCATACTTTACCTCAGCTTCAAAAGATACTAGTAGAGATTTCTTGTTTCTCAGTTTCTACAGAACAGTTGACCCTGTTGTATGAGCTCTTGAAGGGCCTTGACCTCTCATCCCAAGTTGTTACCATCAATGGATTTTTGTCAGGTTCAACAAGCCATTGATTCAGCGGCCCTGAGGAGATTTGACCCTGGCCTGCCTCTCTTCCTATATATTTTTCCTGGGGAAAACTTATGCACTGCTTTGTTGGCACAGGAAGGGGAACCCATCCATTGGGTTCACTTCTTGGTGGGCAAAGCCCCCAGGGTATACTCTCTGACCAACCAGATAGCTGGTTATATTATTGAAGGCAGAGATATTGCAGTCAGAACATTTGGCACAGGGCCTAATTCACTGATTTTTTTATTTAAGATCACTGATTTTACCTGGCTTAAGTGAAATAATAATATAATTGCTATGGCTCTTAAAGGATTTATGAAAAAAATTGACTGCCATTATGGCTCTTACAAATGGATGAGCTCCTTTCCCCGCTTGGAGTAGAGACCCCCTAAGATTTTCTTATCTGAGCCCAACCCTGTTTTCTTATGGTATTTACTGACAGGGGTGTCTAGGTGCCTCTCTAGTTGTATTACCCCCTCTCATATAGGGGGAGGAGCCAACACCTCTTAAATCAATTTCCCATGAGGTAGAAGGATCTGAACAATTTAAAGAGTTATTTGCAATTATTATGGCATTAGACTTTATATTATAACCATTAAATATATTGTTCTGGCATCCTCTATGTTGTTAATCTCTTGCCCAACTTTGTTGAGGCCCATATTAAATTGGACTCCAACCTCATATCCTCCCTTATGCTTCAGGCTCACTCTTTGCTTAAACAAAGGTTCAATCCCATTTATTTACAATATCTCAGGGGCCACCAGACTTTACCTGAATTCCTATCCAAAGAAAACCATCTGGCCAACCACCTGGCTTCAGTGCCTCAATGTAATACTGTTACTGAGGCTACAGATTTCCACCTCTTAACCCATGTTAGCTGTAGGGGGCTAAAACACAGGTTCCCACAGGTACTAGTTAAAGACCTCAAAAAAATTGTCTGGACTTAGAAAACCTTCCAGCCCTTTCTCCAAATCCCTCCCCTTCAAAATACAGGAAGCAATCTGAAGGACTTAGCCTAATCATCTCTGGCACATTGATGTTACACATTACTTCCCATTTAGAAAGCTTAAATATATTTTCCTTTCTGTGGATACCTTGTCCCATGCCTGCTGGGCTTCAGCACATGCTGGGGAAAAATCTAAACATGCTATTAGCAATATGCCTTAATGCTTTGCCACTCTTGGATTACCTAGCCAAACTAGGACAGATAATGGCCTATGCTTCATTGGCAAGGCCTTTACAACCTTTTTACATACCTGGAAAATTTCTCACTCCACTGGATTTCCCTATAATCCTAAAGGCCAGGCCATTGTGGAAAGATTTAATCAAATATTTAAGACTCAATTACAAAACAAAAGGGGGTGTCTCTACCCCCACATGATCAATTAAGAAAGGCATTATTAAGTTTAAATATTTTAGGTTTTTCCAGAGAAGATAAATACCTTCTGCCTTTCAAACAACTTCTTTCTTCTTGGAAAATTGTTGGCTTTGCCTTCAATCAGGGCTCCCAGACAATTAGCCATAGTTAGCAATACTACTTGTACTAATGTTACCTTCACTGATTTGCATACTTGTTCCTCTGCCATGATTCCCAATACTGTTCAACTTCTCTCTTCATTCCCTTCTAACTTTCCCATGTTAGCTCCACCCTCCCCAGGTAACTAATATATAGGTGTGGACCCAGGTTTCTCCTTTTCTAACCAAAATGTGACCACACCCAATACTCAACAATGTCTACCTCCCAGGATGGTCCTTGTATGTGGAGAAGGAATGGCCTTTGATTTCCTCCCTATTAATTGGACAGGCCTTTGTATCTCTGCTTTTCTCATCCCTGATATAGATATAATCCCTTGAGGCAAGTCTATCCCTGTGCCCTCCTTTGATTATATAGGGGGAACATTTAAAGGGGTCATTCAGATGATAACTCTCCTTTCTGGGCTGAGGATAACTGCTAGCATGGCCATAGAGGCCACAGGAAGAGGCCTGTTCTCCTATCTTATCAGAAAGTTGTCCCTTCAATTAACTGATGATGTAAACGCCATCTCCAGCAGTATACTCGACTTATAAAGTCAGATTCCCTGGCAGGAGTATTCCTCCAAAATAGGAAGGGATTAGATCTACTAACTGAAGAAAAAAATGGGGGGGGGTCTTTGTTCTGGCAGGAAAATGATGTTTTTATGCCAATAAATCTGGAATCATTCAAGATAAGATAAGAAACTCCAGAAAGACCTAGAAAAAAGATGGAAAGATCTCCAAGTAATCCCCTGTGGACTGACCTTTATGGATTCCTTCCCTATTTTCTTCCTCTACTTGGACCTCTCCTCCTTCTCCTCTTCCTTCTCACCATTGGGCCTTGTGTGATCAATAAGATCACACAATTTATCCACCAAAGACTAGAGGCAAATAAAGTAAATCAAGTTGAGGTGCATTATCACAGACTGGTCACCTAGGAGTCTAGTCCCTCATATGGTAGGTTGTCCTCTATAAAAAATACCACCTCAGCTCTCCATATGATCAAAGATGGGAAAGCTCTCAGATAGACTAAGACAATCTAAGACAGGAAAGAAGCTAACTCCCTCATAAGATCCATGGTACTCAATGGCAGGTAAGATCTCCAAGGAGGAGACAACCTAAGACAGGGGCCATGGCATATGAAAACAGAAAGGGGGAGATGTAGGGCCTCTTGCCAGACCTTTAACAATGATTCTGAGGCCTGGTGTAACTTCCTGAGCCTGGCTTGAGTTTGGTGACCTGTCTTTGGTCATGACTTCTGTATCTGACTGACTCAGCAAGCCAACCCAAAAACTTCCTCTGCCTAGTTACTGCTGTTGTAGCTTACATGACATAATCTCATTGGCCCCAGACTCTCATCAGTATCCCCAAGACTCCTACCTCCTCCTTATCTCAGTCTATATAAGCCCATGCCTGATACAATAAAATGAGATCCTGCTTTGACAAGACTCCTGCCTCAATGTGCTTCTCTCTGATTGATAGGGAAAGTCTGGCCCATCGGCACTTACCATCCAGCTCAGCCCCAGGGTCCTACCTCAGCCTCCAACTGTCAGCTAACACAACAGCTACCTACTCTCTGACTGCTATTCTCCTGGTAAGAGAATTTCTCATTTCCATTCCTCTCTCTGTCACATCCTACTAAGACCACAATTACTGAGCTAACTTTGCTACTATTACACAGCAATGACCTCACTTGACTACATGTCTTCCTGCACCACACTCCACTGAACTGCTTTTTCCCTACCTGAAACCCTCACCTTCCTTGATTGTTACTCCCCAGTGAACCACCATCCTACTTTAGCTCTCAACTTCTGTCCTATACCATCTGAATTCAATAAATAGTTTATTATTTTTTTCTGCATTCAGATTTATTTGGCAGGGGTTCTTAGGTCACAAGGTTAAGTGAGGAGATATTAAAAATAACATAGAGCAGACACCAAATAGCATGCCACCCATCAGTCCTATAGAACTATATGACATATTGGAAGTTCAAGTGATGTGCATCCAATGCCAAATAGCTTCAAAAGATGCCTGACAATGGGGCAGGAGAATTTGGGGAGCCACTAGGCTGTACTAGACTAGAAGGTGGTATCAGGGTTGCAAATGTCTGAAGCTCCCTACAGAGATATTGCTGCATTGATAAACTTCATGTAATGGTAACCAATAGCCTTGTCAATGCAATAGTATGGGGCAACTGATTCAGGTGTTAGCCATCAGAATAAAAACCTTCTAATATGTATGCCTTACTTAAAAAGGCTCACAAGAATACAAATTCCACAATGTATTTTGCTTCAGCTGTGTCTCTGTATGCTTGATGCTACAATGCACATGTTGTGGGTTGTTCTTCACTACCTGTATTGTTGTGTGTCTATCTCATAACTACATCTAGATCTACTAGGCATTTATATCTGTGAACTGTCAAAATAGATGTTCCTTATGATGTATGGTCTAATTGGTACTGGGTTTTGATGAATAAAATTAATAATAGGATATGTTTTATAACTAAATCCTATTGTCTTATGATGACTGTGAGACACTGAGGACCTGCTTTATATCACGGCTCAGAGGAATAATTTAGGAAAGCATTTGAGTTCATAAGCTATACTTTATTATAAAATTTCTTTAACTTTATGCAGAGATATGAAGTCACAGATTTCTTGTACACAATTAAGTGGCACTAACTTCAAAAGAGCTTTAGATTGATTAGACCAGATACCTTGCTAATATATACATTCCCAATCTCTCAGTTCACAAAGAAACTTGTTTGGCTAGGTTGTAAATACAAAGACAGTCTGATTATTGCTAGCTGAGAAATAATTAAGTCCTTCCACCTATTCCTGTCTACAACTTGAGAAAATAAATCTGACTAGTCAAGGCTACAGAAAATAACTTGACTCTGTAGCCCCTAATAAAGGATGTAGTTATTCAAGCCTAAACAGTGTGTTGGGATATGTAAGCTGTAAAAAGATATGAGAGGGTCAAGTAATGAGAGAGAATAACATGAGAGAACGTCATGAGGAGAACAAGTTGAAATAATAAAGAAAAAACACCAAGAGAATGTGTATTTTCCTTTTCTAAAGCCCCTCAGATAGAAAAAGTTTTAATTTTCACTGCACTGTGGACTTTCTCTTTGAGCCCTGTCTAAAGCCTAGAAGCTGGTTTTTCTTAGAATGTAATATCCATAAAATCTTGTGAGAGACATGGCTTTTAAACCTAGGAACAATGGTAGAGGTGTAGGGAGGAAGATTGCAGGTCTTTCTCTATTTACCCCTCAAACAGTCCAGGGTATAGTAGTTGCTTATTCCCATAAGGCTGGGTGTCTCAGCTGGTCTTCTGTATGTGATAGAATCCCAAAGAAGTGGGCTCCAAAGCCAATGAAGAAATGGAAATACTGGCAAGACAAAGGCAAACAGGTAAAAATCCCTTTCTTCTTCCATTGTCCTTATATAGGCTTTCACAAGAAGGTGTGGTCCAGATTAGAGCTGTGCCTTCCTGTCTCAAGATCTGGATTAAATGTATGTGTCATCTTCTTTTGAGATTCATACAAAAAGTCTGTTTTATTCAGACTGAAGATCTGGATCACAAGTGTGGCCTCCATTTCTGGATTGTACCAAGAATAAGCATCACAAAAATACCCACTCACACATATCTCCACAAAGCAGGGCAATGACTTTTCTCTGTAATGTGAAAGAGGGGAAAGAATTAAAGATTGGGGATATATGAGTGGCTTCAGTCTATGGCCTGACTCCTATTTTCTTTAGGAGTATAAAGAGAGAAAAGGAAGCTGATCTAAAAAAAAAAACCTGAATTAGATTGGGAATATTGTTGGGGCCCAACTACTGAGTGATTGGGGACCAAGAGTGCAGTGGTGGATCATGAGAGAAGTATTCAGGGTCCTGATGAGTCTAATGTAGAGGGGAAGACAGGACACAGGATTCAGGGTGCTGGAGGGAGCAGGCTCAGTTCTCAGGAACTGTGCTGCAGAATATAGTTGTGTGTCCAACATTACTGTGTGAAGAAGAAATGGTATTTATGTTTGAATCTGGAAGTTTGTGACAGATAGGGAGGTATGAATGCTTCCATTCTGGTGGCAATGTGACACCTGTCAATGGTGTTGGGAACATAGAAACCCTGGTTCTTTTTTTCTCTTAAAATTCTCAGGCAGAACTTGACCCAGATAATGTTCTCCTCCAACAGTCTTCCTAGGAATGATTTAAGACACATGCACATGTCTCCTACAGAGATTATCACCACCCCTCAGAGCTCTTCCCCTTCCTCTTTCTGGACCGTGAAAGAGGTTGGAAGTCAGGACACTGAATTAAGTTTCTAGAATTCCACATCTCTTATTATCTTCACTTCTATGCCACAAAACACATCCAAAGAAAACAGTGCAATCAACACAGAGAATGGATGGAGCCTTTGTGCAGGTCAGATGGGGGATGGGTGTCAGCACCCAGTATAGGATAAATGTGCTTCTCAGAGTCCAAGTAGACAGAAGCACCATGGCCACAATACAGCTGTTCCTGAAGACCATAGGCCTTACCCTGCTCTCTGTGGTTCAGACAGGCTGCTACATTAATCCTGCAGTATGTGCCATGACAGACAAGGTGAGATCTCTGGACATTCTAAAGGTAGAAACAAGATTTTCAGGATCATGATGCTGGAATAGGTGAGACTCTGGGTTTGTTAATAGATTCTGATGGTTTGCCTTCCAAATTGAAGTTTTCATGTTTTCTGACAGGTAATGTTACCCACAGTCAGAAGCATGGGCTATAGAGCATCTGTCTGGTCACACAGAACTGTTGCCTTCCTCTGTCAGTCATGAGCTCCCAAGAACATTCTTTTAACGCTACATAAATGACACATCAACATTTCAGTGGCCCATTAACTAGGAATAAGTTTTTGGGAGAACATGGATGACTCTAATCTTTAGGAAACAGTTTTTGACAGCAAAAGGAGGAAGGGGCTGGACCCATGAGCAAGGTGCAACCAGGTTGTGTAGGTGTGATTTTCAGTGATCCAGTACTCAGTGAGTTTGTGGTGGTATTGTCCACATATGACCAGTCATTTCTAATCTCTGTCCACTCCACCCCCAGCTTTTTCCTGTAGGTAACTTTTTTATTCCTTCTGAGTAACTTGTATAGGGACATGCCTCTATCCACTTCCAGGAACATTATCTCCCAGAAATTTTTGCTTTACTTTGCCTGGAACAACCTGCAAGTAATATAGAGGGTCTGGTCCCTGACCCTATGATCTGCTCTGAAATGTTTCCCATATACCTCCTGCATCTGTTCTCATTCTGCCATAGCCTGAAACTCCCCTTTTCCCACTCCTTTTCCCTCCTGCTCTCTCAGCAATGTCTTTTCACATCTAGCTTTTAGGAAACTGGTACATAATTCGCTGGGCAGGAAACCTTCCCCTCCCAGAAGAAAAGCTAAGAAGCCCACTGCCACCTTTCACATTCTCCAAAAACAGAATTAACTACTTGGAATTCAAGATGAACATCTCGTGAGTACCTATCCTCTTGCTTTCTGTATGGTTCTTGACTGTGTTATCTTCTTATTCTCACCCCACACATACTCTCAACTTCAGCTGGATGGTGGATGCAAACAGAAAATCCTCTTGTCCTATCTGAACAATGTGTCATGTGAATTCTGTAGCTGCAAGAAAAATGTTCCTAGGAATACTGGGTTTAGTGCAAGAGACTCAGGGTCAAACTTGATGCATTCTGTACTGTTGCATACTGAAAATGACAGAAACTTGTAAGCACAATTATGTTGTCTCTTGGAAAAACCAGTGTGGACACCTCTCATCTCTGTGGAGAAAGGGAGTATACAGTTCTTCAGTATTTTAGTGGATTCTGAGGTCAGATAGGAGTCTGGGGGATCATGGACATGCATATTCAGGGCTATGTTATCTGGGACAGGCTTTGGAGAAACATTTGGAGAGCAAGGTCAGGCCTGGCCTTCTCATGAAAAACGGTCTAGGGTGGGTTGCTCAAAACACTCTCCCAAACTCCAAATATGAGTTGGTCATTGACTCTGTTCCATCTGTATATGTGTTTTTAATGCTAGTGTGACATGGAACACAGAATATGGGAGCACAGGGTGGGAAGCCTGGGGCTGTGGCTTGTTTCTGTATGTATTGGGGAAGGGGGCACTGAGCTCTTCTCAATGTGGGGCACTGGATGTGGGAGCAAGAAAAAATGGAGCAAGTGTGAAGGAGAGAATTATGCTTCTATCCTGTGTCCAGGACAGCCATTGGATGTGTTGAGTTTAAGATGGCCTTGAATGAAGACAAACGCAGACCTTGCTACTTCACTGTCTGTAAGTGTTTATATGTACATTGTTCCATTTTACAGTCTCTTTTGGGGAAATCTTTATAGCCACACAGATTATTCTTTGTCTGCAGGGATGTGGCACTATGTTGGAATAACATTTCTTGGAGGAGAGAACTTCGCTGCTGCCTACTTAAATGCAAAAGTCAACAACGTACACCAAAAAATGGCAATGCTCATGGGTATCTCCTGCTTTGCCTGAATTTGTGGTGTTGTCATGACTTCCTGGATCACTGGATACACAGATGTTGGCTTCTTCTCTTCTAGTTCTAGATATGGCATTGTGATCATTGTTGTAATTTCTGGTTCTTTGGGAAAGGGATTGCTATCCCCTTCTTTCTCCACTTTCAGATGAGCAAATGTGATATCTAGGACCCACATCCAAGTCCCATCTTTCAAACCTCACATCTTTCCTTCCTTCTTCCTTCCTTCCTTCCTTCCTTCCTTCCTTCCTTCCTTCCTTCCTTCCTTCCTTCTCAATCAGCCCTTGGTGAAGTTCTTCTCTGGGCAGGGAGGTCAGTGAGATCTTTTGTCACTGGGTATATTGTTTGTCCAAAGTAGACCTGTGATCTTATTAGGGTGCAGTACTGGGTCCCAGCATCCAGTGCAATGAGATCAAAGAACCCTGTTCAATTCCCTCTTGATCATAAAATGTTCCTCTTTGGCCAGATAGTTCTGAGGTCCAAAAGTTCACAGCTTACCACCAATTTAAAAGGAAAGTAAGGCACAGATAAATGAAGAGAGACTCAGTTTTTAGCTTTTTTACTGCTGGATGAACAAACTTTGTAATTCCTCTTAATGCAACATACAGTTTGTAGAAAAGACTAGAAAGGATGAGGTGCGGGCTTATGGCTAGTAGTAGTTTCTGTGCAAGTGCCAATTCCTGGTGTCTAACACCCAGCACTAACATGCAAGCTGTTACCCTAAAACACTCCTTGACTCCAGATTGCAGAGTCAGAAAAAGGGGTCTTATATTCATTTAGGGACTCTTTCAAGACAGTAAAGTGGAGAAACCTATCATTGTCCTCTGTCTCTGTGTCTCTTTCTCCCTCTATCTCTCTTTGTCTCTCTCTCATCACTAATGAGGAACCAGGAATTAAAAATGTATGGATTTACCTTAGAGACAGATCAAGTATGCACTTGTAAAGACAGCTTTCCTAGTCCAAAGTTCCAGGCAAAGGAAAAGCCAACCACATAGCTCGAACTTCTTCAGTATGTAGTTTGGAGGCAAAGGATGGACTACTAATTTATTGCATGATGGTGTCCTGCTAACAACACTTGGGAACAGAACAAAGGAAGTAGACAGTCACTGGTTAATATCTCCCCGTCCTACCTCATACTACCCAAGCTGTCAAACTCAATGTTTCCTTCTAGGAGGAATGGAGGAAAGTGAGTCTGGGTGTCCCTGAGTTTGGAGTGTATCTGTGGTAGCAATTCTCCATCTGTCTTCTGACATCCATGAATGGGTGTCTTGGAACTTTTATAAGAAGGTATTATATATGGGTGCTCATGTGTCTCAGGAGAACTTTGTTCTCAGGTGTACTTGTCCCATAGAATATGTCAACTTGTTTAATTTCCTCCTGATTGCTCCTATGTGGCTGGCATTCTTCTCATGAAGTTTGGTGTGAAAACATCCTATTTGTTGTTTGAGTTTGCCCATGTCACATAAAATCCCTAAAGGGACTTGTGTGTAACCTTTCTATAGTGAAATTCATTCCCAGGACTTCTCACCATCCTCTCCTTGATTGCAGGCCGCCGTAATCATACTGCACACCAAACACTGCTACAGGACTTTGAAAAACTTGTGATTCAACTACCACTGAACAAAACAAGCATCATCAACCCTCCATATGACGGTAATAAAAAGGCATTTTCTGATTCTCCTTCCCTTGTGCTCATGATTTCTCTATAAGACAGTAGGCATGTCAACATCCTACAATTCTCATCTTTCTGTGTTTATAAATAGATTCCTGTGAACCAGGCAAAGAATCCTAGTCCACAGATGCATTTCTGCAGAGACTATACAGAAACCTTTGCTGGGACCTTCCTCCCTCTACAGCAGCAGGAAGAACTCCATGTGCCAAGTAAAAACAGAACCTCAAACCCACACCTACTTCCTGAGGCCTCTGTTTTTAATAAAATGCTAGATATCTCCTGATCCATGTGTCAAGAACAATTCTTTGTTCTCCAGCTTTTTGGTATTCAGGTGAGGGCACATTCTCTGCCCTGACCTTGATTGTCAGGAAGAAAGGACTTCATGTTCACAGGTCTCTGTGCAGGTGGCATGTCATGGCAAACAGGGTCACTGGGTTCAGCACTGGACAGTTGATATGGTTGAAGGCAGGAGCCTGGGTGGTAACCAGTGAGGGTAGAAATGGTTGAGCATGTTTACAGGGATACAGGGATATGCTGGCTAATGAAGGTCTTGGGAAGAACCCAATTTACAGTTCTGTCTTAAGGTTCTTCCTCTGGTGGTTGACATTGGCCCTGGTGTAAGGCTATAGAAGCAGGTGGCTATGGTCTCTGTATGTGTGGAAGGTGGAGCTTACTACTGACATATTTACCTTCTCAGTGTTAGCTTCCTTGTAGTCACCTCCTGTAGGGGCAAAGAGGCCCATATGACAGAAGAACAAAAATGTAAATCAGAGATTTTAATGCAAAGAGATAGGTGGAAAAAAAATTCACTCTATATCTCCATCAAAGATCCATAAATCAGTTTTCAAGCTTTTCAGATATAATAATCTGTTATTCTGATCCTATTCACATACAAAATGAAATCAGATTCTTTATAAAAAAAAAATCTTCCCAAACAAGGAGGCTTTGACAAAATGACTCAAGTGAACTTTAAGTCAGTCAGTGTATTAGCTTCCCGCAGGATAGACCATTGTGTACTGAGAAAAGTCAGTGATCTGCCCACTGCCCCTTGTGCAGTACCAGGCAATGATTGTCAATCACAGAGCACATGTTATATAAAGGAGTAAAGGGAAGAAAGGAAGGAAGTCAGAGGGCCCAAGCCCACTCCAATATGAACATGTCAATGGAGCAGCCTTCAAGATGGAAACTTTTCATGAAGACTCTGAGAGTCAGACATGACAAATCTCCTACAACTGAGTTGTCCCCTATAGATCTCCCTCATAGAGTGAGGAAAGATAAAAAGAGACAAGATGTCCTGCAGCCTTTGATGTGCTTTGTGTGAATGTTTCCTATCCAGACAAAACCAAAGTTCTACTCACCCATAAGACAGCTGAAGGAAGTCTATTTAGCTTGAACATGGCAAACATGGCTCTGGCAGGCCTTGCTTTTGACCCTTCATTCTCCCTGTCTTTCTAAAATCTGTTAGATTATATTCCTAAACTATCCGCCAAGGTCTGTTCTCTTATTTGGCCACTTCCTCCTCTTGAGACTTACCACCAAGGCCCATCTATCAAAGTATTGAAGTCTAGCAATCAAAAGTATACTTTGGCTCACCTAATAAATATGCCAAATTAAAACTAAATACCTCATCCTGGCAGGGTGTTTACTCTTTTGTTTTTATAAATTGCCATCGGCCTATCCAGAGGCAGTTCTTTGTCTCCATACTCCAACTGTCCTAGGGACAAATACTCCTTTGCTCTCACTTTGGTTTTTTCCCCTTATCCCTTCTCTATCTCCTGTCTTTGTCTCTTTTTCTCTGCCATCTGTCCCTGTAGGACAAATAAATTTCCATTGAGAACTTGCTGTTGGGAAAGTCCTGATTCAATACTGGTCTCTATAAAACCAGTGACAGACCAGTATAGAATTACATTGAAATTCAAATTAGTGATTCTGTGATTATTGTGCTTGCTTGAAACAAGTGGGTAAAATGTTAATTATAGGCATATGGGTGACCCCAAACCAACTGCATCACTAAAATTGTCACCACTGCTTGATGGCAATGTCCCCACAGGGTCATGGATAGAGTTTCTTATTTAGTTATCCTTTAACTCTCTATACAAACTAAAACACCTGCTGATATGAAGAGACACACAGCAGGAGGGAATGTATAAAAACCCAAGTGAGGGTTTGAAGATGCCACTTCCTTCTTCTATGAAGACCTCTGGACATATTTGATCCTGATGATATTTTGAGAATCACAGCTGTCACTCCCAATGGTGCTAAGTGTTATACTTGGGGCACACTGGGCCTGTCCAGAAGCCCTGAACCCTTCTCTGCTATTCAGGAATCAGGTGCTTAGCCTATTCCTCTGGATCCTTGTCATGAACTACCCAGGGACTGTGAGCCTCCCAGAGGCTTATCCAATTGGGAGATTGTTACAAAGAGTCAAATACCCTTCTCACTCTACATCTGGCATAAGAACACTTGTGTTTGGTCTTTGGGCATTAGGACCTAAGGTGTGGACTTTGATTGGTACCCCGAGTATATCTGCACATGAGAAAACACTGAGAAACCAGTCTAGTGTTGCTCCACTGAGAACACAGACCATGGGGTGGGCACACTGGAAGGGTGAACCCTGTTCATAACAGGCTATAATACAGAGAGAAACAAGCTTTGTCCTTAGCAGGGTTTTTCCCAGCCTGGATACATAAACAAGATTTATGTATATAGAAGAGATGTCCCTTGGGAGTCAACAGCCAGATTAAGAGACTGAGATCTCTGCCATGAAAATTCACTTGAGGTCTTTACTGGATCATGGTAAACATGAGGATCCCTGTTGGGTTAAGTCGGGAAACCAGGGTATTTTAGGTCCAGTCTGAGAGGGTGGTCCTTGTTTCTGGATTAGAGGTTGTCCAGGTGAGGTCAAGTGGCACGTGAGGATTGATCTCCTTTGCTTCTCCCGATGGAGGGAGACTCACCCACATGCCAAACCCATAGCTTAAGAGGGTTATCAGTCTTTTCCAGCTTCCACTGGAGCTCCGGGGATACAGGCACCAGTTTGAGGTAGGATGTGTGGATCCAGGATGCGATACCATCGACCTTGACAGTGTTGGGCATAGTTAGAAGCCCCTGATAGGGTCCCTTCCAGCGGGGATTGAGGGTCTGCACTTGGTTGCAGTGGACATAGACAAAGTACCCCACTTAGTGGAGATGTGGAACTTCTCTACCTTCAGGTCAATAGAGGTCAGACAGCTGCTGCCACAGGAGCCTCTGGGTGTGCTCTAGTGCCCAGAGCCTGTCAAGTAAGGGAGTGTGGAAGAATTATCAGGCCATCTGCTAGCTTCTGAAATAGGAGAGAGGTCTCTCACTCAGGGGGTGAGTCCCTACAAAACCTCAAATGGTGTTAAGTTGCGCATAGAAAAAGAAGGGGTGTTTCTGGCCCTTAAGAGGGCATAGGGTAGGAGCATCATCCAATCCTTTAAGCCAGTCTCCAAGGTAAATTTAGTTAGGGTCTCCTTGATTGTTCTAGTCATCCTTTCTACCTGTCCTGAGCTCTGGGGTCTATATGCATAATGCAATCTCCAATCAATCCCCAGTACCCGCGCCATTCCCTTGCTCATCTGGGCCACAAACACCAGTCCATTATCTGATCCTATTACCTTTGGCAGTCCAAACCAGGGGAAAATATCCTCTAGGAGTTTTTTTTTACTATAGTTGAGGCAGTCTCTTGCTTTGTGGGGAAGGCTTCTACCCACACTGAAAATTTGTCTACAAAAACCAACAGATATTTAAACCCATACCTGACAGGTTTTACCTCAATGAAGTCAATTTCCCAAAACTGCCCAAGTTGAGTGCCCCTCAGTCTCTTCCCCTCAGGAGTGGAGGACAGATGGGCATTTACTTTCTGGCATGCTTGACAGTTCTTCATTACCCAGTTGGCCAGCTCCTTCTTCTCAGTGGGGGAGAGGAGGTAAGTCTCTTGTTGGTTTCTTAGGAGTTGCTAGAGTTTCTTTGACCCAAGATGCGTGAATTGATGTACTTGCTTAAAATAGGTGAGGGCTTCAACTTCTTTTCCCTGTGGGTTCTTCTCTGGAGGCAAGTTTGCTGAAGTCTCTAGGAAGGTTTCTACTGGGGTGTCTCTTATACCTGCTGTTCAGGCCTCCTCATCTGCCCGTCTGTTACCTGCTGCACAGGGTCCAGTCCCCTCTGATGCCCCAAGCAGTGAACAATAGCCAGTTTCTTGGGAAGCATTACTGCTGCCAGTAGATCAAGGATTTCTTTCTTGTGCTGAATTCCTCTGCCAGCTGAGGTTAGTAGGCCTCTTTGCTGATAGATGGCACTGTGGATATGGGCTGTGGCAAAGGCACAGCAGCTATCCATATAGATTGTTGCCCGTTTGCCTTCTGCTACTGTCAGGGCCCTAGTTAGGGCTATGAGTTCAGCCTTTTGGGCAGATGTCCCTTCTGGCAGCCCCGAGGACCAGATAACCTTCATTCTATCTACTATTGCTGCCCCCCGTTCATCTCTTTCCCTCCTGGAGGAAGCTGCTCCCATCGGTGGACCAGATTACCTTTGAATTGAGCAGCGGCTGGTCCCTCAGGTCCCGGCAAATTCCTGTTTCTTCTGCTAGGATCTCTTGACAGGTGTGTAGTACTAGTTCCGCACCTTCATCTTGGAGCAGGGTTGCAGGGTTCAAGGAAACAGGGGGCCCAAAAGTCACTTGGTCTTTGTCCAAGAGAACGCTCTGGTAGTGAGTGATCCTAGCATTAGACAGCCACCGGTCTGAAGGCTGGTGGATCACGCTTTCTAGCATGTGCGGGGCCACGATAGTCAGCTTCTGTCCCAGAGTGAGCTTATCAGCATCTTTGGCCAAAATTGCTGTGACCGCTGTGGCTTTCAGACAGCGTGGCCATCCACTAGCAACTGAGTCCAGTCTTTTAGACAAATATGCCACCGGTCTTTTCCATGGACCCAAGGTCTGCATCAGAACCCCCTTGGCCACTCCCTTTTTCTTGTCAATATAGAGGGGTGAAAGGTTTGTCCACATCAGGGAGGGCCAGGGCCAGGGCCAACAAGAGTGCTTCTTTGATAGAATCAAAGGCCCTCTGTTGCTCCTTTCCCCACCGGAATGTGGCATCCCCCTTCAGTAAGGGGTATAACAGGACAGCAAGGAATGCAAACCCAGGGATCCACAGTCTACACCCCAGCAGTTCCCAAAAACTCACGCAACTGCTTCCAGCTTGTGGGTGGGGAAAGTTACAGTTACACTTTTCTTTCTGGTCCCTGTTAGCCACCACTTCCCTTCCCTAAGCATATATCCCAGGAAGGTCACTTCCTGCTTACAAATTTGGGCTTTCTTTGCAGAGGCCCAGTATCCCAATCAGGCTAGTTCCCTCAACAGTTCCTGTGTCCCATACTCACAGTTTTCTCAGGTGGCAGTCGCTAGCAATAGGTCATCAACGTATTGAAGCAGGGTAACTCAGGGTGCTGAGTTCTGAAGGAGCTTAAGTCCTTGTGGAGGGCCTCATCGAAGATGGTGGGTGAATTTTTAAACCCTTCAGGCAGGTGTGTCCAGGTTAGTTGGCCCGAGGATCCTGTCTCTGGGTCCACCCACTCAAAAGCGAATAAGGGCTGGCTATCCTTGTGCAGCAGCAGACAGATGAAGGCATCCTTTAGGTCTAAGACAGTGTACCAAGTCCTTTATGGGTTCAGAGTGCTAAGCAGGTTATACAGATTTGGAACAGTGGGATGTATGTCCTGTACCCAGCTATTAACTTCCCATAGGTCTTGTATAGGTCTATAGTCCCCAGTCCCTGGTTTCTTGACAGGTAACATGGGCATGTTCCAGGCTGACTTGCAGGGCCTCAATACCCCTAAGGTGAGGAGCTTCTGTATGTGGGGCCTGATTCCCTCTTGGACTTCCCTGCTCATATAGTATTGCTTGACCCATAACGGGGAGGCGGAGGGCTTCAAGGTCACTATCACTGGTGGCTGACTTACGACCAGCCCCAATCCAGCAAGCTCTGCCCAGGAATTTGGGAACTGCTAGAGCCATGTTTGGATATCAGCCTCCCTCTGGGATGACTCAGGTCCAGCATACAACTGATATTCTTCTTCAGCCAACAGGGTAAGGACTGTTACGTTGGTCTGGCTAGCGAGGGGGTTCATAAACTCCACCTCAGAACCTTGGGGAGTGAATGTAATTCTTGTCCTCAACTTGGTTAAGAGGTCTCTTCCCATTAGGGGTGCTGACCATTCAGGAATAACCAGAAAGGAATGCTGAACTTTTCCCTTCCCCAAATCCATAGTTCTCTTAGTAGTCTAAGCATGGTGACGGCTGCCATTTGCCCCCTGAACTAGAGAACGCTTTCTGGAGAGCGGTCCGAGTGGGGTCTGCAGGGCCAAAAACACCACCCCCGCATCTACCTCAAAGTCAGTTAGGGTCCCCTTCACATCAAAAGTTATCCTGAGTTCGGGGATGGGGTCCGAACTCCAACCTCCCTAATCGTCTTCTTCCAGAGCCAACATTTCAGGCCTTCGGCTGGGCTGGTCTTTTTTCTTTGGACAATTCTTGGCCCAGTGCCTTCCTCTCTACAGCGGGCACACTGGTTGGGCCCCAATGGCCGGTGTAGGCCCAGTTTCCTACCTCTCCTATCTTCTTTCTTTCCTTCCACTACTGTGGCCAGTATTTTAGTTAATTCTCTATTTTTCTTCTTGTCCCTAATCCTCTCCTTCTCCTCTCTCAATTTTTCTCTTCCCTCTCTTTCTTTTTCTAACCACTGTTCCTTTTCTTCCTCAGTTTCCCTTTTGTAAAATACTTTCTCAGCTTCTTTCACCAGATCTCTCAAGGCCAGATCCTGAAGGCCATCTAGTCTTTGCAACTTTCTTCTGATATCCAAAGCTGACTGACCTATAAATGCCATGGCTACTGACCCTCTCTGTTCTTCCAACTGTGGATCAAATGGGGTATACTTTCTATATGCCTTCCATCAAGCATTCCAGAAACATGGATGGTGACTCATCTGACCCTTGAATAACCTCCCTTACCTTGGCCAAATTGGTGGGTCTACCAGATGCTGCCCTGAAACCCGCTGTTAGAGTCTGACAGTAGGTGGACAGATGGTCCCTACCTGCTGGAGTATTAAAGTTCCAATCAGGGCATCGCAGGGGGAAGTAGTCAGCGATGACATTTGGGAGCAGGGTTGGTCTCCTGTTCTATCCTGGGACATTCTTGCGAGCCTCCAGCAGGATGCAATCACACTCTTCTGTGGTGAAGAGCATCCCCAGGAGCTGCTGACAGTCATCCCAGGTGGGTTGGTGGGATTCTACCAGACTAGTTAGTCTAGCAGGATCATCTAAGAAAGAGGGATTGTTAATCTTCAAGTTATAGAGATCAGAAGAGGAGAAGGGCTAGTACTGGAGAGTCAGTATTTCTCCATCTTAACCGTTATCTACCATAGGGCCCAAAGGGCACAGAGGAAGAGTTACAGCCACATCTGGGACTTCACAGGGTCGGTGAGTGTGAAGTCCTGCCACGGGTCCCTCAGGGGTCTTCAGTCCTGGAGACGGGTGGGGGGAGCAGAGGGCACAGGAGGGAGGTGGAGGCAAGGCAGGAACAGGAGCCAGAAAGAATGATAGGCTGGAGTGACATCAGAATCAAATAGAATGAGGTTCTGAGACTCAGGGAGGACAGAGCCAGATTTTGGCAAAGGAGGCAAGGGCTTATCCAGGAGGATAGAGACAGCTGGAAGAGGCACGAAGGGCTGGAACCAGTCTGGTGGATTTTCACAGAGGTCTTCCCAGACCCAGATGTAGGGCTGCTGGTCAGGATGGCTGTGAGGGCCAGCTGAAAAACAACAGCCTTCATGACCTGAAAAAGAGGGAGATAAAAGGAACCTCCATGTGGCCACCTGACTGCCATGGGCTCTAATTTCCCAGCCCACCAGTTAGCTCCTGTTATAGCCAGGCTCTCTCTGCCTCTTTCAGGTCACACTAAGTGTTCTTCCCACCTGGAGTCCTGCTCCACTTCTTCACTCATTTCACTACCTTCAATTTTGTGTTTAAATGCCCCTTTGTGCAGCTGACTCAGACAATTCCATTAAATCCACAGACCTTCCTCTCTATAGTTGTCATCAACATTTTCCTATTTGTGGCTTCATTAGGGCAAGTGTCACATGTTTAATAATATATAATTAAGTAATCAGGAGACAGGGGCACAGAGTAGACTGAGCAGGGATAGTGAATACAATGAACACTAAACAACAACACACTGTAAGGAGAGTTAGGGACACTAACTGAGGGTTTGAGGAGATAGTGGAGGAAACCATTTTTGTGCTGGAATCTCTATCAAATGGCTGATTCCAACATGATTGCAGCTGGGAAACTTAGGCAAATCACTTGTCAGTTCTTGTTTTGTTTAGACTCATTGGATCCTTCCACAGAGAAAAATAACATCATCTTCATTAGGGTCTTATTTGTTCCTGTAAATATGTATATTTTTAGTCTCCTTCTATCCATAAGTTTATAGTTAGAACTTTATATAAATGTGTGTACATATACATATATATGTATGTATATATATTACACATGCACAGGGAGAGTGTATATTCTCCCTAGTCATAGAGGCTGCAGAAAGCACAGCATTAAACAGTAGCAATAACAGAAGCTGCAGATCCTTTGTAAAAGTTCTTTATTAAGGTAAGTGTGAGTCGTTTCTTCAGACAGTTTTTGCCTGAATTTTGTAAAATGATTTTTCTGGCACACATTATGGGAGGACATAGAAATTTTCTACTTCAATTGTTAAAATGATTGGGTTTCTTTAGAGACAGAATCTAATGTAGCTGGTGCTAATTCCAAAATTCTGTGTGAAATCAAGGCTGGCATTGAACTCTTGGTCTTCACACTTCTGTCTTCCAAGTGTTAGGACCATGTACAACCTTACCAGCCTGCTTTGGTCATGTAAGGAACTTCTTTCCCTTGGTGTAGGAATTCACAGCACATCTAGGACTCACCAAATTGTTGCTGGGAACAGAAAAGAGGGACACAGGCACCAGAAGTAGGAGCTATGATCACTATGACAGGTACTGTCTTCAACAATTGCAAGAGGACTAAGAGGGCCAGTCATTTTCTACTTCAAATACAGTCCATCCCTTTACTGATCCACTTATGCTGCAAATTAAATATATTGTATAGCTGAGCCTTCCAAATTATGAAGGCACAATTTCTCAAATAATAAGGAGAGACTGGAGAGATACCTTGTTGGTTAAAAGCACATACAGCTCTTGGAAAAGTCCTGGGCTTCATAATCACTACATTATTGAGCAACTCACAACTGATGATAACTCCAGTTCTAGGGGAATCTGATGCCTATTTTATAACTTCTTTCTCTAGCCTACAATCATGTAGGGCACATCAATAAATGTAGGAAAATTTTATACATATAAAATAAGTGAATCTAAAAAGACTAAAATACTCATGTTTAAGAAAACACTCTCTAGTATATACACTGCAGATGATCTTCCAGGTGTTACTGATGTTAATATCAGAATACCACCCCATGAATTTTAAATGCATCTTATTTTTGTCAATTTGATGTCTACTTGACACAAACTGGAGTAATTTGAAAAAGGTAACCTCAACTGAGAAAAGCCTTCAGTGTATCTTCCTTAATTGGTGGTTTATATGGCCTTGGTGTATATAGTGCCACTTCTTGCTGTGTTTTTTGTTGCTGTAAGAAAGCAGGCTAAGCAAACCATAAGGAGCAAGCCAGCAAGCCCCAGTTTTTGGCCTCAGCATCAGTTTCTACTTCAAGATTTCTGCCTTGAGTTTCTGTCCTGACATCTCTGAACGAAGTATTGAAGCAAGCCATTTGGCTACCAAGTTGCTTTTGTGATTGGTATTTTACCCCATCAATAGAAACCTAACTAAGGAACACCTCAGTCCCAGCTAGTTCACCTTCTGCATGGTGCTATCAAAAACTCTATGCTAATGCTGGATAATGCCCAGACTAGTCCTTTCCATTGAGATACCTAGGAATTAGCTGAACAGAGAAGGTGTGGTCAAACTGAGATTAAAATTCAAGGAAGTGAGGGACAAACTACACAGTGTCCTTGGTAACCTGGGTATAGAGACTCCAGGTTGTTCATTAGTCTCTGGTCCTAAAGATCACTGGCTCCACCCTCTTAGGACAAAATGTCATGCTTTCTTCTCTGCAGCAGTTTACAAAAGTGGATTATGAAAGCTCC
The DNA here is from genome assembly GCA_033318265.1 of Phyllotis vaccarum. NCBI lineage: Eukaryota > Metazoa > Chordata > Mammalia > Rodentia > Cricetidae > Phyllotis > Phyllotis vaccarum. The sequence continues at coordinate 49,960,820 of JARWLC010000002.1, forward strand.
TTAGCATAGCCCTGGGCTTGTCTTAGAGTGCTTATAAACCTAGTTTATATATTCTTGAAGCTGCTGAAATATGGTCTACAGAGGCAAAAAGGTTCCTTTGTAGGACCAGAACCTCTCTCTAGTGCTCTGGCCAGATGAGCCTTAGGATATCAGGATAGGAAAGGATAAAACAGTGTTCCTTACGGGGAGGGAGGTAAGCTGAGGACAGGTCTTTCTGTGTTTCTGTGAGCTCAAGGTCTAATACCAAATAGTAGTAGCTCACACTTTTAATTATAACTCTAGAACTATGATGCAGAGATGAATCTGGAAGTGAAACAGCTATGCTAAGAAGATATTTAAGGAGGTGTAGGTAGACAGTCTGATATTCTGTAGAAGTTATGAGCCAGGCTGAGGACTCTGGAAGACAGGTTTTTCCCTGAGATGTTGGCTGGGTGAGAATTGGCTGTGGTCTATTTCCTCTCTCTGATATTCCAGATTTCCCCTCCAATATCTTGCTTTGAGTTTTTACTCAAAACCAACTAGAATTTGTGTTTTCACATAATGATACTACTCATACCAAAAAACACACAAACATGCATATGACTACATATTCAAAACAAACACACACTTATACAAAAGCACAAAGAGATCCACACTGGCCCATAATCAAACAAGGAGGCAGATACGGACATTTGCACGCTTTAACACATAAACACAAATCCTCATGTGAAGTCTCCCAAAGCTACCTAGACAAACATGCACATTCAATACACACAGCACACACAGATACATACATGCACAGAAGCATGATAGTATATTTGTACTGTTGTTGTATGGCACAGAATGGAAAAGAAGTAAGAAATAGAAATCCGCAGGAGACTTTTGACAGGGGCCTGAAACCTGGGAAGAGTAAGTGAAGCTTCTCTATAAATGGATGGATTGGGTTTTGGGTGCATTGTAGGGCTTGGATATTAGGTTTGTAGAGATTGGCTGTGAGGGTGGGAAGGGTCCGTCCGGGCAGTGTTTAGCATACTCATGATTATTGGGAGCAGGAGGGAAAGCAGGACACAGGGGCCATTTAGCTAACGGGTAACACTATAGATCAGTTCTCAGGAAGGTTGTGACTGGAAAACACACTCCTTTGTCCAGCATTGTTGCATAGAGACAGACATGTAGCTACTCTTGGAACTGGAAGTTCTGAGAGGGAAGAGAAAGTGCTGTGACTTTTTTCAGTGGGAACACATCATACATGGGGAGTGTGGTACCTCTGGAACCCTTGTTATACTCCTGACTCTGAGTTCTTAGGTGACATTTCTGAAAACATTCTCTCTCCTGTCAAGGCTTCCTGTGAATTTGCAAAATCATAGGCAAGTGGCTAATTATAGAAATTCACACTAAATATTCATGAGGTCTTGAATTTTCCAGTAGCTCTCTTCTCATTATTCTTCTGAACATCAGGTTACTCTATGCTTCTTCCCCTCTCTGGGCCAGCCTGACCACCCACAGTCTTCAGCCAGTAGTCTCTATACTCATGAGATTTCAACAATAGCCTAGGATATCTCAACCTAGACTTGGAGAATATACAGAAACAGCTACTGCTGTCCACTGGTTCACTCCCATATCTTGACCAAAGACTCCAGGGATCTTGGTGCTGCCCAGAACCTCTAGACATTCCTAAATTACCCTCCTAATTCAAATATTTCTCTGGGCTCTGGAGAAGCCCACCAAAAAGATGGCCCTGTTTCAAGATGTATTTTTTTTAGAAGGTTATGGGCTACTGAGGGCAATGTTTGGAGACCGGGGCCTGCTGTTAGGTGCTTGCACCATTATTATGTCAAAGCTGACCAGTCACCATTGGATCCTGTAGAAGACAGACCCATAGGGTTAAAGAAATTGGCTCAAACCAGTTGCTAAAGGCATGCACATAATGCACTTCCTTAGGAGCCTCATATGTTGTTGAAGAAACATTTTTTTCTTTATTGATTATTCCATAATGTGTCTATATTCTAATGAATATTAAATTATATTAAATTGAAAATATCACAGCAGAATTCTTGTTTGGAAGTGGGCCTTACACTAAAGTGATTTTTAAAGAAAACCTCTAGACAGAGCATAAGGATGACAAAGTGACTCAGAATGGTGAAAGTGACCCCTCTTAACAAAAAACCCCCTCTTAACAAAGTCCCCGACACAGACAGATTAAGATAGGGGACTTATGTTAGAAAGGGAAACAAGAAGAAAAAGGTGAACCCAGTTGTACACAAAGTAATAGAGTAGGAGAAACATACACAAGGCTTTATCCTACAGCAGGAACATAATACCTGACCCAGACCCCATATGCTATCAAATAGTAAGTACAGTACTGGATATTTGTTACTTCTTTTTGAGTTACTGGAGAGTAGGGTCCCATTTACTCCTCTAATACATTACAGGCAGCTGCCATTGCTCTTGGTTAGCCCTCCAGTCTTGATGGTAAGAACCTTATTCTGAAGACATGACACACTTGAGTCATAGGACACAGAAAAATCAAGCTGATATCGATATGGAAGCTTCATCAAAACACATTCACATGTATGAAATCCACAAAAATAAAAAAGATTATATAAAATACTCTAATTGGAGGCTTATTAATACTCAGGAAGTAAACAACTCAAAAGTCTCAAGAAATCTCCAAATATTTCTGATTCACAAGATCCCTCTTGGATAACAGCCTCAGGTCATGAGGAATTCACACATGCTGTGTGGGGAAATCGGCCCTAGCCATATAGAATGGCTTTGTCCCAGCCCAATTGTCATGTTCCATGTGTAGAAACACCATCCTGAATATTGAAAATAACCCACCCTATGTCCAGTCAAGCACAAAAGAGCTGTAACTTCCTGGCAGATACCCATGTATGTGTGCATGTGCATATATACCTATCCTTCAGCCTTCTAAGTGTACTCAACCTTCACTCCCTTGGAAAATTTGAGGCATCTGATGAAAACTTCCTGAACAGAAGCTGTGTCTATTTATAAACAAAAAAGACTTCTGAAGGAGTTTCTTTGCATAGGCTGATGAACTAATTGCAATCCAGTACTGTGAAGAACTTGGGATTTTGAATGTTCAGATACTAATTACTTTACCTTGGGCTGGTTTTAGCCTCCTGGAACATGCATTTCTTTCTCTACCCCTTGATAGTAAAGAAAAACACCTTAGAAGTACTAGCTCAGCAGAACACTAGAGAACACTAGATTCTCTCCATTCAAGAGCTAAGAATGTCATCAGATAGCATCTTGAACCCCCATAAAAGCTTACTCCATCTCAATGTATCTGCCTGTCTGGTGTATACAACAATGTGTTTTAAACTTGCCTGGATTTATGAATTTCTTTTCTTTTCTTTTTTTGTAACACTGTAAAATCCCCATGAAACTGCTTCCACATTGGATCACAGAATATTGGGTAACATAAATCTGTGTGCCAGGGGCATAGTCACCCATAATGCCTCCAGAAGAAACTGTTTCTTATTTCCTTGACAATGAGAGCTGTTATTTTGATGTCAACAGTCTCCTCACCATTCCAAAGCAACAGTCCTGCCCCTTTCAGATTGGGTCTGTCTGTCTGTCTCTCTGCCTCGATTTTCTTACTTTTGGTGCCAATATTCAGAAACCTTATAGGCAGAAAGTCCCTCTTTTTCCTTTGCTGGGGCCATTCCTCTGGGAGAATGGATATCCTCTAAACTCTATATAGACTGAACAGCCACTAATCCAACCTGACACCTCTGGTATTTTGAGGCCTCTGCCTCCATGAGTGCAAGCTCTATGCGTGGAACCTTGGTTCTTAGGACTTCATTGGAGCTCTGTGTAATCCCAGTGTGACCTCAATCTTCTCTGCCTCCTCTGAGTCCTCTGAATCATCTTACTCCAGCCCCTCCTGTAACCTCTTCCTTCTTCAATCTAATTTCCAGGCTGAGAGGGGATTTATGCTTTGATTGTTGCTGTTTGCTAGGTCTCCAAACTGGGACAAATGGCTAACTGAGGTCCCTATTTAAAAGTACCTGGATCTATGTTCTCTCAGCATCCCTCAGTCCTATTAAAGGGTATGTCTGGCATACCCACCTCTACCCTTAAACTTCTTTAGCCCCAGGGCTGGGTTGCCTTTGCCATAGCTTCTCTTTCTATATAATCCAGCCATTTTATTTACCTGCCTCTTTTGGTTGACCCTTTACCCTCCTGGTCTCTTGGTCCACTTCCCTTCCCACTCTCCTCACATGACTCAGGTCCTGTTCACTTTGGACTCACACAGATGCCTCTGTCTCTTGCTATTTGCTCCTTTTTATCCACAGTAAACTTCCTATGCTCCACCATCCTGAGGAAATCATGCCATGCCTATTTTATTTATATTTTCACCATCTACACTCATACACTGCAGGATGAGGTACTTTTACAATGTGGTTTCTCGGTCCTAGGCTGCCTGAGGCCCGGAACCACAGACCTGTAGCCCCAGACCCTTAGCCACCCACTGCTGCTCTGGCCCCAAAGATGACTCAGACACTTGTATTAAGTTCGTGCTATTTGGCCTATGGTGTAGGCGCATTGCTAGCTAGCTCTTACATCTTAAATCAACCCATTTTTATTAATCTGTCTGCCACGTGGCCTGTGGCTCACCTGTGTTCCTTACATGTTGCTTCTTGGGCAACTGTCTCAGTCTGTCTCTGACTCTGCCCTGCTCCTCCTACCTATGCTCCGATTTCCCCTCCTACTTTTACTATGGTGCCTGTCATGGGCCAAAACAGCTCCTTTATATAAAGATTTCTATACACAGCATATTCATAGCATAGAAAACATTCTCACATCACTTCCCCTTTCCTGTCTAATAAAAAAGGAAGGCTTCAATTTGAACAAAGCAAAATTACATATAACAAAACAGCTATCAGACAAGAATTACAGTTACAATATCTAGTCTATTTGTATTTAGCAAACTTAAAGAAAATACTCTATCATCTATCTTATCTTTATGAATCTAAAGTTTTATATCTAATATACCTTTTAAATGACTAAGAAAAACTATACCTATAACTATCTGATCTTCAACTACATCAAAGACCACAGAAGGATATATTTACCTAAGTAAACCAGAAGTGCAAGCAACTTCCAAAATCTAGAAAGGACAGAGATGACACCTACCTGCCTGGACAGTCACCCAAAGTTCCTTCATAAAGTTGGGGCATTCATCTAAAGCCTACAGGCCCAGAGTCTCTTTTTTATTTTAGTGAAGCAGGAAATCTGCTCTGTCCATTCATCAGCTGCTTCTCCTCGAGTCCTGAAGAATGTCTGATAGTTTTCTCTGCAAAGCAGGAATCTGAAGAACCATTTCAGCTTGTTCTGCCAAAGTTCAGAGGTCATCTTCCTATGGAATCTGCATATCCACTTTTAACAGCACACTGTCAAGCAGTCAATATAAGGACAGGTTCATGTCCAGTGGATAACCAATGCCATAAAGAAACTAATCTCCATATGTAGTTTCTTTGATGCCCATTTTTCTCTTGAAGTAAATTAGTGCTGCCAGGAGCAGAACTGTCTCACTGTCCAAAAAAGTCTAAGTTATTAAAACATTTTAAATGCCACATTCTGTATGCCTTTGAAGTGTTTAAAGATTACCCATCTAATTGAAATACATCTTTGTATACTTAAAAATCCAAATAACATGCATTTCTTAATTATACATTACAATTTTAAATCCGTTATATAAACATCATATATTAAACAAGAGTAGAAAAATACATACAGAATAAGAGAGAGAATTGACCTTAAATTTGTATCATTAAACCAAAATCCATACCAATATAAAACATTTTGAGATTAACAGCTGATTTTTGGATTAAAGTAAATTCAATAACCTAATTTTTTAAAGTCACTCATATACCATGCCCCTTTTTTCTTTTTAGAAAGAGATTAGCTATGACCATTAACTAGTTATAATAAAAAAAAAACCTTTAGAAACAATATTTTGGGAATTTGGGTGTAGTTTTCTATTTCTACATCTTGCTGATTAAGGGGCATTGAAAATCTCATGGGTTCTTGAGACTGGATCATAGTCTGCAGCCCTGTATCTGATATGGCCATCTCATCCCATCAGTGATTATTTCAGAAGGTCTTGGTTGATGAAACCATATTTGCCTGTAAGCAATCCACAGGTTCTCATCTTCTGTGGAAACAAAAGCAGAACTCTTCCAAAGCAATAAATCCTTAGACACAAATTTACAAATTAAGACACCTTTAAAACATATATTCCTGTTTAATTTAGTAGCCTTTGCATTTGCAAGCCATTGTCTTTCTGCAGTTACCTCATTAACAGTTAAAAAATTAAAAGAAAACACAATAATAACAAAAATCCAGATTTTGTATCTATTTTACATCTTTACATGGCATTTTATGTTTTCATTACTCTATTTCTCTTTTTAAAGATTTTCTCTATCTTCTTTCTTTTCTCTCTGACACCTATGTACCTTTTAGACACATCGTAACCCATTTGCAGGTTTTTCTTTTCATCTGAATCTGTTTTATTCTGAATCCTTAATCATCTTCCAACCATAAGAGCTTTTGAAATACATTCTCTTAAAGAGCTGCATAGTTTTATCAGATAAAGCTGAATCAGTAAGTTCTCTTAAAGGAACTACGTCTGTTTGTGGCCAGCAAACAGAGCAGACCTAAGAAAATAATGCTACTAAGTATCTGTCTTTGTTTCCTTTTGGTCAAAATAAACAGAAACCTTAAACCAATAACATGCTACTGAGTCTTCTGTGAGACTTCAGGAACTGGCCTGATTGCATCTTACATTCTTGCTGCCAGTCCACGGACACCATTTTGAATGTGACCCAGACGCCAAGCTTTCTTTGTACAATGACCTGCTTTAGATACACAATTTGGAAGTTACTTTGGCTCAGTATCTGATCTAAAACACTTTTTAAACTTTCTCAGACTTTCAGTGGATATTCGGCCCACCCAGGGAAGCCATCTGTTACAATGTGGTTTATTGGTCCTGGGCTGCCTAAGGCCAGGAACCATAGACCTGCAGCCCCAGACTCCTTAGCCGCCCACCGCTGCTCTGGCTCCAAAGATGACTCAAACACTTGTATTAAGTTCATGCTGTTTGGCCTATGGCTTAGGCGCATTACTAGCTAGCTCTTACATCTTAAATCAACCCATTTCTATTAATCTGTCTGCCACGTGGCCTGTGGCTCACCTGTGTGCCTTACATGTTGCTTCTTGGGCAACTGGCTCAGTCTGTCTCTGACTCTGCCCTGCTCCTCCTACCTATGCTCCGATTTCCCCTCCTACTTTTTCTATGGTGCCTGTCATGGGCCAAATCAGCTCCTTTATTTAAAGATTTCTATACACAGCATATTCATAACATAGAAAGACATTCCCACATCAAGATACCATCATCTTCATCTGAGTCAGAGCCATCCTAATAGAGCCTTGGAAGCCCCAGGAGCTTTTCACTCCTCCTGATGACAAAGTCTCGGGAAACTCCAGGAACCTCCCAGTTTTGATTAACTTTCTGAATCCCCTGTACCCTACCAGTGGGATGAGACATTCCACTTGCCATTTTCAAATTTGAACCAAAAATTTAAAGTGGGCTATAAAACCTCCATTTTAGCAAGCTCCAGCCCTCATTCACTAATAAACTCACTCATTCACTAATAAAAATCTGGCTACAGTTCTCTGATAATGGCCATCACTAGCCTCAATTTGGAGCTTCTAATTTTGACAACCTGTCTCAAAGGAATCAACAAAGGGCCTGAGGCCCCTCCCCCCACCTTCTCTGCATCTCATTTTAATTCTTCTCATTCCTGACAGCTCCTGCTTACAACAGCCTATAGCTGGAGCTTAATACAGCTGGAAAGAGAACTAGAGATGCCATCTACAATGTCTGTACTGGATGGTTTTATGTATCAACTTGTCACAAGCTAGAGTCATCTGAGAGAAAGGAGCCTCAGTTGAGGAAATGCCTCCAAGGGATTCAAGTACCCTGCTTTTTCTCAATTAGTAATCAATAGGGGAGGGATCAGCCAATGGGCCATGCCATCCTTGGCTTATGGTCCTGGGTTCTATAAGAAAGCAGGCTGAGAAATACGAGTAGCACCCTCCATGGCTGCTAAATCAGCTCTTGCCTCCTGGATCCTGCCCTTTTTGAGTTCTTGTCCTGACATCTAGATATCAGCAAGTGGAAGTATAAGCCAAATAAAACCTTTCCTTCCACACTTGCTTTGATGTTTGATTGAAGAATAGAAACTCCAGCTAAGACAGTGTCCAAAACCTATGTTCCAACAGAGCCTCAAGACCTACTACCCTAACTGGGACAGGATATTTATTCTTTTTTTTCATGGGAGTTCTTTATCTTATGGCTTTGTTCCTCCCCCATCAAGCCTGGATACTCTTGTTTTTATTTCTACTTTTCAGTTCCTTTTTCGGTTTTGAATCTTTTCTACCCACATCTGCAGACACACACACAAAGTGATTATGGAGATGTAGATCACTGGGTCCAGGCTACAGAGACTCAAATATTTTTTGACCATGAATAATATTTAAAAATTATCACAGGCTGTTTTACTTCACTAAAAAGGTACTATGAACTATAAAATGGTCACGAGGTAAACTATTTTAAATCGAGACTACTACTGTTTATCCGATAGTGCATAGTTGTCTATAATAAAACCAGATAACAGGGTGGTCATATATAAAAGGCATAAAAGGATACTCTGCCTGCAATAATAACTACATCATCATAGTTTTGTTGTGGTATTAAAATTTACTGGAAGAATCTAAAAAGACTAAGGTTCAATTCAAATTGAGATTAAATGAATTTATTCTTACTACTTAAAGAAAGACAATAATCTTAAAGCCAAACATCATGTCCTGAGGAAGTGGGGTTAAGGTTTGTATTACAACTACCCATGGGATTTAATGTGTCATTTAACTAGGAAAAAAAACATTCTGAGGTAACCAAGAAAGCAAACACAGTATGTACTCACTCATAAGTGAGTTTTAGACTTAAAGCAAAGGATAACTGGGCTACAATCCACAACCCTGAACAGCTAGGTACAAAGAGGACACTAGGAAGGGCATTCATGAATCCCACTGAGAAGGGGCTATAGATAAAATCTCCTGAGGAAGTCAAGACCATAGAGTGTGAGTGAATAAGATGAGGTGGGAAGAGAACATGAAGGAATGTGATGGTTGAGTTGGGGGAGGGACAGAGAGGGAGCACAAAAAATAGATATGATAGAAGGATGCAGTGAGATTTTTCTGGCCTAGCCTATGTCTTAGACTTACTGCTTACTAACTCTGACTCTTAAATTAACCCATGGTTCTATGTATGTTTAGTCACATGGCTTGGTACCTTAGCTTCACTGAAACATTTTTGTCTTTTTTCTGCTGTGTCTTGATAGTATCTGCCATTCAGTTCTTTTGTTTCTCAGAATTCTCATAGTGTGTTAGCGCACTTATACTTCCTACTAGCCAATCAGCATTTTATTAAATTGATACAAGCAAAAATTGTACAAGAGCAATATTCCACAGCAGAGGGAGCCATTGGAGGTTAGAGGGAAACCTGGTGCTATGGAAATGCCCAACAACCCACAAACATGACCCCACTAAGACTCCAAGAAAGACTGGAGAGGGTGTCTGTACTGGCCTACCCCTATAGAAATTGATAATTACCCTAATTGCCATTTTAGAACCTTCATCCAGCACTTGATGGAAGCAGATGCAGATATCTACAGTTAAGCATTTGGGTTAAGCTCCTAGTAGAGCTGAGGAGAGAAAGGAGAGATATATGAACAAAGATGTTAAGATCATGATGAGGAAACCCACAGAAAGAGCTGACCTGAGCTATTGGGAGCTTACTGACTCTGAATTCACAGCTAGGGAACATGCATGGAACTGAACTAGGCCCTCTGAATGTAGATGGCAGTTTAATGGCATGGGCAGTCTGTGAGGCCTCTGACAGTGGGACAAGAATTTATTCCTAGTGCATGAACTGGCTTCTTGGATCTTATTCCCTATAGAGAAACACCTTACTCAGCCTCAGTACTGAAGGGCTGACTTGTGCCTAACTCATCTGGATATGCCAGCTGCATTGACTTGACTCAGCCTGGGAACCTTAATTCTCTCTGAGGAATGGATGGGGAGATGAGGCGGAAGGAAGCTTGGGGGGGATGACTGAGAAGAGGGGGAGACAGAGGGAATAATAATGGGTACACTTTAAAATTTTTTAAATAAAAAAGAAAAAACCCTCTAGACTTTTATTCTAGAATTTTTAAATCAGTCAGCTGACACTGTTTCCCTGGAGGAAAGTTTTGTTTGCCTTTTTGTTGGAATGTCCTGCAAATATAAATGTGGAAACGCACAAATAATGTGGCCACAGTATGTATGATTTATACGCAGGCATATGTGTGTATGTGTTGGAAGTCCAGATAAAAACTCTACAGTGGTCAGCCTTTTGGACAAAGTGGCCATCAGAAGAGTCCCTTTGGTTGAAAGGGATGCTGTTGCAGTGGGGTTTCTGGGTCCTGGGTGGCTAGAGGTCCGAGACTCACAGACCCTGCCATGCCAGACCTCTTAGCTGCCCAGCTGCCCACTCAGGCCCCCAGAAATTACTCAGATGCTTATATTAACTTTATGCTGTTTGGCCTATGGCTCAGGCACATTGCTAACTTGTTCTTACATCTTAAATCAACTCATTTCTATTAATCTCTCTGCCAAGTGGCCCTTGGCTCACCTGTGTTCCTTACATGTTGCTCCTTTAGCAGCTTGCTTGATCTGCTTCTGACTCTGCCCTTCCTTTCCTACCTATTCTGATTCCTCCTACTACTTCTTCTATGGTGCCTGTCATGGCCCAAAACAGCTTCTTTATTTAAAGATTGACATTCACAGCATACAGAAAGGCATTCCCACATCACTTCCCCCTTTCTGTCTAATCAAAAAGGAAGGTTTCAATTTTAACATAGCAAAATTACATATAACAAAATAGCTATCAAGAAAGAATTACAGTTACAATATCTAGCCTTTTGTATTTAGCAAACTTAAAGAAAATACTCTATCATCTACCTTATCTTTATGAATCTAAAGTTTCATATCTAATATACCTTTCAAATGACTAAGAAAAACTGTACCTATAACTATCTAATCTTCAACTACATCAAAGACCACAGAAGGATATATTTACCCAAGTAAACAAGAAGTGCAAGTGACTTCTAAAATCTAAAAAGGACAGAAATGACACCTATCTGCCTGGACAGTCGCTCAAAGTTCCTTTATAAAGTTGGGGCATCCATCTTCAGCCTACAGGCCCAGAGTCTCTTTTCATTTCAGTGAAGCAGGAAATCTGCTCTGCCCAATCTGGCACAGTTCATCAGTTGCTTCTCTTTGAATCCTGAAGAATGTCTGACAGTTTTCTCTGCAAAGCAGGAATCTGAATGACCATCTCAGCTTGTTCTGCCAAAGTTCAGAGGTCACTTTCTTATGGAACCTGTATGTCCAGTTTAAACAGCATACTGTCAAGCAGTCAATAAAAGAACAGGTTATTCTCCAGTGGCTTACCATTGCCACAAAGAGAGTAGACTCCATATGGAGTTTCTTTGATGCCCATTTTTCTCTTGAAGAAGATTGGTACTGCCAAGAGCAGACCTGTCTCACCGTCCAGAAAAGTCTAAGTTCTTAAAACATTTTAAATGCCATATTCTGTAGGTCTTAGAAGTATTTGAAGATTACCTACCTAATTGAAATATATTTTTGCATACCTAAAAATTCTAACTAACCTAACTATAAGTTTGATTATCAAAGGTGACTATTAATCTTCATTTCTTAATTATACATTACAATTTTAAATCTGTTACATGAACATCATACCTTAAACAAGAATATAAAAACACATACAGCATAACAAAATTGACCTTAAATTTGTATCAACAAATCAAAATCTATACCAATGTAAAGCATTTTGAGATTAACAGCTGATTTCCTGATCTAAGTACATTCAATAATCTAATTTTTTAAAAAATCATTTATATACCATATACCCTTTTTCTTCTTAGAAAGAAATTAACTATGACCATTAACCATTTATAATGAAAACAAACATCTAGAAACAATATTTGGGGAATTTGGGCATTGTTTTCTATTACTACTTCCTGCTGATTAAGGGGCATTGAAAATCTCACTGTTGTTGAGACTGGATCAGTCTGCAGCTCTGAGGCTGATACAGCCATCTCTTCCCATTAGGTTTTCTCAGGGGGTCTTGGTTGATGAAACCATATTTGTTTGGAAGCAATCCACAGGTTCTCATCTTCTGTGGAAACAAAAACAGAACTCTTCCAAAGCAATAAATCTTTAGACACAAATTTCAAAATCAAAATACCTTTAAAACATATATTCTTGTTTAACTTAGTAGCCTTTGCATTTGCATTTGCAATCATTGTCTTTCTGCAGTTTGCTAATTAACTGCAATAACAAAAAATTAAAAGAAAACACAATAACAACCAAAATCCAGATTTTGTGTCTATTTCCATCTTTACATGGTTTTTTATATTTTTATTACTTTATTTCTCTTTTTAAAGACTTTTTCTAACCTCTTTCTTTTCTCTCTGAAGCCTATGTACCTTTTACACACATTGTAACCCATTTACAGGTTTTTCTTTTTATCTGAATATGTTTTATTGTGAATCCTTAATCATCTTCTAACCATAAGAGCTTTTAAAATACACTCTCTAAAAGACCAGCATAGTTTTTGCAGATTAGGCTGAATCACTAAGTTCTCTTAAAGGGACCGCATCTCTATTCGTGGCCAGAGAACAGAGCAGACTAAAGAAAATGCTGCTACTAAGAAACTGTCTTTGTTTCCTCTTTGTTCAAAATAAACAGAAACTTTAAATCAATCACATGCTACTGAGTCTTCTGTAAGACTTCAGGAACCTGCCTGATTGCAGCTTACACTGCCTGCTGCCAGTCCGCTGGCACCATTTTGAATGTGACCCAGATGCCACGCTTTCTTTGTACAATGACCCATTTCGTATACACAATTTGGAAGCTGCCTTGGCTCAGCTTCTGATCTAAAATACTCTTTAAACTTTCTCAGGATTTCAGTGGATATTCGGTCCATGTTGGGAAGCCATCTATTGCAATGGTGCGATTTCTAGGTCCCGGGCACCCAGAGGTCTGAGACCCACTGACCTGTTGCCCTAGACCGCTTAGCCACCCAGATGCCGCTGCTCAGGCCCCCAGAAATGACTCAGACGCTTATATTAACTTTATTCTGTTTGGCCTATGGCTCAGGCACATTGCTAACTTGTTCTTACATCTTAACTCAACCCATTTCTATTAATCTGTCTGCCACGTGGCCCGTAGCTCACCTGTGTTCCTTACATGTTGCTCCTTTGGCAGCTTGCTTGATCTGCTTCTGACTCCGCCCTTCCTTTCCTACCTATTCTGATTCCTCCTCCTACTTCTTCTATGGTGCCTGTCATGGCCCAAAACAGCTCCTTTGTTTAAAGATTGAGATTCACAGCATACAGAAAGGCATTCCCACATCAGGATGCTCAGGTTGTTCCTGCCAGATATATCATCTAATAGATTGAGCTGCTTATATCATAATTATCTGTTTTTGTGATTCATTGAAAAGAGACAGGTGCTGCTGGGATAAATGAGAAGTGTGGCTGCTTCCCCTTCCTCACTGCCTTGCTCTGTTCAAGAGCGCAGGCAATGGCATGTGGGGCTGGGTTTGTGCTTGGTTTAGTGACTAGAAAAATGACAGAGCAGCACACTTATCTACTGTGGCTTGGTTGTGACAATGTAGTGAGATGTTGTTCATCTATATGTTTCTGTTTGGAAAGTTTTGTCTGCTTCTTGAGAAAGTTACCCATGCTTGTTTTGTTGGAAAACACCTGTGGTCCTTACATGTTGCTTCCTTGGGCAGTTGGCTCTAACTCTTTGACTCCACCATTCTCCTACCTATGCTCCAATTCCTGTCTATTGCTAAGGTGCCTGTCATGGGCCAAAACAGTCCTTTATTCTAGCATATAGAAAGACATTCCCACATCACTTCTCTCTACCTCAGATGATTGTGCCATTTCTGTTCCTAAACACTTCAGTGTGTTGTATCCTATTTTTTGCTTTGTATCTATTGGACAAGATAGATAGTAGTAAACATATTATATGTTGACAATGTTTTACCTAAATGTAACTGACCATTACATTTTTATCTTAGTGGATCAGGAAGCCAAGTGCTCATGACCAATCAACCTACAATTTCCTTCCTTGTGTATATCATGACAATATCAGCTTCATCAAAGAATTTGGTAGCATGCGATTCTCCTTTGTGATTTCTGGGAAAATTAGAATGTTGTGTCATTCGTTGGAGAATTCAGCAGTGGGCACATTTGGCCCAGGCTTCTTCCAGATAGAAGACATTTTATTGTTGTTTAATCTCACTACTTATTGTAGAACTTTTTAAGTTGTTTGCATTTTCTTCTTTTAATTTTGTGGACCATAGTGGAGAATAGTGTTAACCTCTATTATTTTTTCTATTTTATTAGAGTATAAGTTTTTAAAAAGTATTGTGAACGTCCTCTGATTTTAATGGGTTATCTATGACTGTTGTTTCTAATATTAGTTTCTCTTTGTTTAATTTTCCTGAAGGCTAGCGTTCATAAAGCTCTTCAAAATATCAATTTTATCTTATTTCTTCTTAATAGTATTACTTGTGGGAACTTGCTTCAATCTTGTTTTTATCTTAGTGGATCAGGAAGCCAAGTGCTCAGGGCAGACTCAGAAGGAGATTCCATTGACATCTATCTCTTCTAGTGAAACCACAGTGCTAAAAGTTTCATATTTCCAGAAAAAGGCCTCTACAAGTGACCAAGCATTCAAAACACAGATCCCATGTAAACTATTTTATATCCCAAATATAACATCCAAGAAAGTAACATAGAAACATATATGAGCATACATAATACATACATACATACACAAAATGGTTGATAGGAATGCACACAGACGCATGTGCACAAAAAGGAAAAAAGTTAAAAAGTGCACACTATCACATGTCCATATATACACAATGGCACTATCAAAGGAAAAACACACAAACATATATGCATGTATATATTCAGAATATATACAAACTGATGTAAATTCACAGAATAACTAAACAGACATAAATTTACAGAAGAAGGCGAGATATCAGCACACAGAGATATTTGTACACTTAAACAAATACTCACATTCAATATCCACACCTACCAGACATGCATGCACATTCAGTACAAACAAGCACAGGTGGCTACATATGTACACAGAAATAGGACAATATACTTGCACTGAGGTATGGCAGAGAATGGAAGAGAAGTGGAAGTATGGACCCCCCAGGGAACTTTTGTCAGAGACCTGACTCTGAACCAGTCTTGGAGCATGGAAAGTCTGAAAGCAGCTGCTCCATAAATAAGGGGGGTTAGGATTTAGATGCATTTTAGGGTGCAGTTGCTAGCTTGGTAAAAATAATCTGTGAAAGTGTGGAGACTCGGGGAGATGTACAGCACTCTCATGAGGATGGAAAGCAGGAAGAGACAGGACATGGGAGCCGGGGTGCTGAAGTGTGACACCATAGCTGAATTATCAGGGGTCTGTGGCTGGAGAAAACATTCATTGCATCCAGCACTGCTGGTGGCTGCTCTTGAAACTGAAGAGTCTGAGAGGGAAGAGAATGTGTTGTAACGTCTTTTAATGGGAATACAGCCAAGAATATGGAGGTTGAGCACACAGAAGCCTTTATTGTTCTCTTGTATATGGTTTCTCAAATGTCACTTCCCACTATGATGACATCCTCTTTCCTGACAAGACATTCTGAGAATAAGTGAAATCAAAGGCAGGCACTTAATTACAGAAATTAACACCATGTATTCATGAGGCCCAACCAAAACAGTGCAACCAGCCTATAGCATGGATGGGGGCTTTGTGCAGATGGGGTATCACCCAGTGCAGATTATACATGTTGCAGTGAGACCAGAAGCATAGGGGCATCATGGTGACCATACAGCTTCTCCTGATGACTTTGGTTCTGATCCTGACTTCTGTGGAGAAATTTTCTTATGGGGCTTATTACTATGATGCAACTGGTGATGAGGTGAGAGTGCTGGGCAGAATGAATATGTGCACTGGGTTCTTATGGATTGGGGAAGTGTTTCTGGAATGCTGACGAGAGCTGAAAATGCTGTTACTAAGATGCTCTGTTTTTAACTAAGTGTCTGTCCTCCAGTGTTTCTTTTCTTTATATCTGACATTAGAAGCATCCAGAGGCCAAGTGATAGTTTAAGGATGCCTCTGGCTTATTATATGTCACAGAAATTCAAAGACACCTCTGTCAGCTTCTGGTATTCTAAAACCTTAGATTAATTTGACATAAATGATTCTGTTTGGTTTCTATTTCTCAGTGAAAGCCTTATGCAGGAAGATATACACAATGCAAGGTTGCTGTTTGCAGAAAGCTAAGTACTGCTGGATTTAGAAGTATATAGAGGGGTAGACTTCCTAAGGTGTTTTGATGTTTAAATTAATAATGTGCTTTGATAATATGAGAGACTCTGGAAATGATTAGCCTTCAACCCATGCTGTGGCACTAATGGATATAGATGCTCAATGTGGCTTCCCTAATTTTTCATGGCCTCCTCCTTGTAATACTATTCCCCATGGATGAAGCTGGTCTCTGGGTACCCTGCCTCTCTCTGACAACTACAGCTCCATCTGGCCCCTATACCCTTTCAGTCCTGGAATAAAGGTATTGACCATCTCCTGATCATGCTCTTAGACTTGTGCTTTAGTTATTTTTTTCTGTAAGACTTGTGCAGGATCTCAGGAATCAACCTGTCACAGGAATGTCTCCCATTCAAAATCCCAGTACTATCCTACCTGGATTTGCTCACTCATGACAGAGAGGGAGTAAACATTACCTTTTTGATAATTCAATGAATCATATCCCTTCAAAAGTTTCAGGGGCATTGCATCAGCCTCCTTCTTTATCTCCACATATCTCAACTCCTTCTTTGACCACTTTGTTTGACTTCCTCACTCCATGCTCCCTCTCAGAGGTGGCTTTACTCTCTAGCTTCTAGGAAAATGGTACATAATTCGCTGGGCAACAAACATGTTTCTTCCTGAAAAGAAGAAGGCCAGTCCACTGCCACCATTCATTTTCGTCAGAAACATTATTGGCAAGTTGGAGTTTAGGATGAACATCTCGTGAGTACCTGATATCAGAGGGCCCTCTCTGCACTAGGGTCCATGGACTCAACACACTAGCTATGTACATGTCCTTGATAACACATGGGCACTCCATGTCAACATAAAGTTTTTTTTCGTATTGTCTAGGCAATGTATAAGGTATTTTCTGTAAGCACGAGAGGTTTTCATAGGACACAATATACAAAGAAGGTCCAGTGCATGATACTCTCTTATGACACTCTCTTATGACACTCCCTGGAGAGCTGAAGCTTTCCTACCTAGTGATGTTGTGCTCTCTGGAGCCAATGTAGATGCTGTGCTTATTTCTGTGTAAGCACAGAGCCTCAGGGCCCTCAATATTTCTCTGAGTTTTATGTGCAGTGAGGACCCTGGGTAGGGACAACAGGTCCAGGATTCTGTCTTCTGGGGGACACCTTCAGAGACACAGTAGCAGAGTCAGGCCATGATCTGCCCTACTAGGGAAAATCGCATTGGCTGGCAGACATCCTTATCAGAAGAAGGGAAGTCAGACAAGTCTTCACATATGCACCACATCTTTCTGGTCTTTCCATCTGCTGTAAAGTGGAGCACACAAAGAGGCAACATAGGGTTTGTAAAATGCCAGGTACTGATGGTAAACTACCTGTTATGTGTATAAGAAAGAGGATCTGGAGTCAACTCATTATATAGGTCAAATGACAATAGGAAATGAAGGGATGATGTCACAGAGAGAGCCATGTTTTATCCTTTGTTACAGAAGACCTATTGGATGTATTGAGTTCAAGATATATATGGATGAAATTAAACCTGGTAACTTCAAAATCTGTAAGTGCTTGGATTTATGTTCTTCCTTTTCTAGTACCATTGCCCTTCGGGTAAATGATTAATTTTTCTCCACAGGGCCATCACACAACATCTCAATCATATTTTTGCATGGGAAGGATTTTGCTATTGTTTCTTATGAAAACAGTGATAATAACATGGGTCACATTACGGCAATGCTCATGGGTGAGTAAAACTCTGCCTAAGGTTGTAAAATATGAGCATGGATTTGAGGGGAACTGGATACAGAATGGGTCAATTGTGGTTTTTGTCTAAGATGCCTGGGGGGTCTTTGAGAGAGGAGTTTTTAGGTTCTTGATGTGTTTTCAGCCCTCTTCATACAAGTCCTGAAGCAAAAGGCTCACAATAAACCCAAACTACTGAGCCCTATCTTATCCCCTTATTTTTCAGTCAGTCATTTCCCTGGTTCTGTTCTAAGAAGGGATCTGCTTGGCATCATTTCACATAGGTGACAGTACAAACATTTGGAGACAAGTGCTGTTGTCATCATAGCAGGACCCAGTCTGACATTCAGACTGTGGAGAATGAAGTTGTACTTAAATTGTGTTGTAGATAAGGTACTCCCCTTTACCCAGATGTGTCTGAGTTACTGAAATCCTGAACTCCACATTTATCATAACATCAAAAGTCAAATGAGAGACAAATCAATGGAGGATCATCTCATGTATAGTTTCAGCCAATGATAAACAGCTAAAAATATTTTATTGCTCTCTTCCTTCTTTAAATAGTTTGAAACATAATAAGAAACTCAAACAAGGCTTAGAAAATCTCAGTTATTTAGTGGTTTTTATCTGTAAGCATAAAGACCTGAATCCATGTTACAAAAGCTCATATAAAAAGCTAGAGGTTTGTGAGAGTGCCTGTAACTTTATTATTGTGGTAAAGACAGTAGGTCCTTAGAACTGAATGCCCCAAGAACTAGTCACAAGGAGGAAGTCCCAGTTAAGTGAGTATCTTTGTCTTGAAGAAACAATGCTGAGAGTTCTGGATGATGATGATGGACATCATGTTCTGGTCACCATGGTTGCAAATAGACATATCCAATCATCAACCATACATAAACATTAATATGCAAACACACGCATATACACACTTTTCCAGTCAGAGCCAAAAAAAAAGACTTAGTATATATCCTGAAGAGAGATTTTTCATTCACACCTTGGAGAATGTTTTAGACATTACATTACACATAAATAATACTTTGGTCCAAAGTTAACAGTTTTAAGTCAAGGCCTGACCATCACTAGCCACTTAGAGTCACAGTTCTAGTAGCACATTTTTAGCCGCTGCTTATATTCTCCCATACTTTTTTGCTCATGAACCTTCTGAACATCAGGTTCAGAAAGTGTTGTGCTTTCTCCCTTTCTGGTTCAGCTTGACTACCCACAGTTTTCAACCAATAGCCTATGAGTCTCTCAGCCTAAACATAAAGACTCTAGACATTAACACCTGCTGTTATCTTTTAGAATACTCTTACTTTGATCTCCCTCCTGCTCAGGAATATTCAGCTAGAGATGTTCTTTCTATGGATTGAAATCTTTCAGGTCTCAGAAAAAATTCCTCAGTGATATGTGGGTTAAGTGTCTATAGTAGAAATCTTTTCCACTCCTTTGTTCCATATATGTGTTTTTATTTTTCAGGTCGTAACTTGGCTCCAAAGCGACTATTACTATTGGAATTTGAACAATTAATGAAATCATTAGGGATGAAACAAAAAGATATCAACAGCCCTAAATGCGATTGTAATGAAATTAATACTTTGTGTATATCTATTTCCTTTCCATTCATAATTTTCTTGTAAGACAATGACCATACAAACACCCACCTGAAACACATATATCTGTTTTTCAATAGATACCTGTGAATTATACAAAGAGACTTAGTCTATGGAGAAATACCAAAGAGTCTGCACAAGACCTGGGACCTGGGACTTGTGACCATTGCAGTCATCATGTCATTCTGTAGATACAATACTAGGAGCCAAGAAAAGGCAGCCCCCCATCCAGATCCCTCTAATGCCTCAGCTTTTAGTAAAAGTGGTAAATATTTTCTTCTGCATGTGTCTTGTGTAATCAAATGATGCCTGAATTTGTTTTACTCTATGAACAAAAGATCTGCCCTTGATTACCAGCACCTCATGGATCCATAAATAAGTTATGTGTCATGGCACACAGGGTCACATGAATCAGGTTTGGCAGCCATGGAGGGGGGTGGGAGAGAGAGAGAGAGAGAGAGAGAGAGAGAGAGAGAGAGAGAGAGAGAGAGAGAGAGAGAGAGAGAGAGAGCAGAATAGGAATATGTGGTGTTAGGTCTAGTGAGGGGAGGAAAGTATTATCAAGTAACAGGCAAGCAGATGTATCTCAGAAAGTGTGCATCAGTGCAAGAACCTGGTGTCACAGCACTTCTCTCATGTTCTAGTGCCTAATGTTTGATTGTTGCCATGTTGTGAGTACCATGTTGGAGGTAGTATGGGGTCTGTAAAGGTAGAATGCAGGGCTTTCAGGCAAGACCTTTACATATCTACATCAATTAGGTAATCTGATGCTGAAGTCACCAGTAGCAGATAGGTCCAGACATAGGAATTCCAGATATGGAGGAAGTCAAACACAAGCATTCTCCTCCCCAAACCCAAATAAAAAAAATATCCGCACATCTCCACTTAATCCCTAAAATTTTCTTTTGCACACCACATGTCTTTTCTTGCAGAAATATATTTTCATACAAAATGTAGCAATACATTTTGACTGTCTTTCCAAATTCAGGGAAGTAGGAGGCTTTAATGTAATAACTCAAATCAGCCTGGAGTCAGGTTCATCATGAGGTTCCCAAGAGCCAGGCTAACAGGACCATGAAACATATTAATGAAAATTCATACTATCTGCCACCTGACCTTTGTGTATGCTAATCATAGATTGTCAGTCATAGCGGATTTGTACCCTGAGTATAGAATTAAAGAGAAATTCTCAGAAGACACAGCCATAGCTCAGGGTAAACATGTTCATTGTTCTGGATAAAGGATGGATCCTCTTCATGGACGTCATGGAAGGTATTTGTTGTGCCTTCTAGCTGTCTCACACAGGGCTTCTAGAACAAGAAAAAGTCAGTGTGTTTATGAGCCTTGTTAAGTACTGCGTGAATTGACAAATATCTTCTCACATATGACATATCAATCATATGCAAGGGAACAAAGTACAGTTTTGTTGAAAATCAACTTGGTGAACCAAAGAGTAATATGATTGTGTAATTATCAAGGTGAATAGGCTGCGTACAGTGGTGTGACTGACCTGTAAGAAGCCACACCACTGAAAAGACTCACCTAGGCATGAATGACACATTCCACACAACTATATAGATGGAGTTTTCTTCAGTTAACATTTTGTATATTGCAAGATGAGAGCATGTGTAGATTGTACAGAGTTACATGCATCTTGATGGGAGGTCTAGTAGGGAGTGAGTACAGGGAATCTTACCTGAAGGTGTAAGGACACACCACAAGCTTATTTGAGGGAACATCTATTGACCTGATCTCAGTGGTATTTTGATTATTATAGCTGCTGATAGACAATGGTTTGAGGTGCTATACTTGGAGGACAGCATTCTACCACAGGCCAGGTCAAGAGTTTGCACATTCCTATATAATGAGTATGTTGAGTCTTATCAGTGCTGTGAATCCTTGGCTTAAGGGAATCGCCTACAACTGTAATCCTTTAAGAAGGCTCATTCACCCTGTGACCCCACCCCCAAGGAAACTCAAATACCTCTGTGAAATCCTCCTGTGATGAGACCAGTGATGCTTGACCCTTAACTATTTAGACCATAATAGGAAAGAATTACTGATGTCTATGGTATCTCATGAACACTTGACCCACTAAGAAGCCTGGTGGCCATTGCTTGATCAACAGAGTAGAGGTCATGGGATTTAGACAGTTGGCATAAAAGACTCCATTCAGAATACCCCCTGTTAGAGGAGATTTGGGCATATAGTTGTTCTCTTGATAGTTTTTTATCCTATTCTAGTAGCAGAAAGAGGCTCATGAAAAGGAATGAGATTTCATAGGGAAAACTGTTATGAGTGCAAAGGCTGTAGCAACTGGCAGGAGAAATTTCTTGGATCAGAGTGTGTTACATGGGATGTTATTTTGTGGTCATCCTAAGTATGACCTCAGTAATTGATGAGCAGTGTTCTTGACTGGAGAACCTAATGTCAAAGCAGCTCAGAAGTCTGGCCACTGGAGTATTGCCTCTGGGGTATGGTAGAGGTAAGCTGGGTCTCATAGAAATTGGATATGTTGCTTGTTTCTTGAACTTCATGAGAGCAGGCTAATTACAAGTCTTTCAGCTTACAGTGGGTCTTGTTCTTGGATATTAAAGTTTTTTGTGTTCCCAGAGTGTGAGAGTAGTGTTGGGACTGTATAGATCTTTACATAAATTGTTCTAGTATTAATGAAACCTGAGCAGTCAGAAATTTAAATAAAAACCTGATAAATCTAAAGAACAGTAGAGGGTCAATCAGCTGACCCTACTCTCCATGTTTTAATCATCCAAATGCTCAAAAAATATCCATCCCTTCCCTTTCTTCTTTCTAATAGTCTCTCTCTCTCTCTCTCTCTCTCTCTCTCTCTCTCTCTCTCTCTCTCTCTCTCTCTCTCTCTCTCTCTCTCTCTCTCCCTCCCTCTCTCCCTCCCTCCCTCCCTCCCTCCCTCCCTCCCTCCCTCCCTCCCTCCCTCCCTCCCTCCCTCCCTCTCTCTCTCTCTCTCTCTCTCTCTCTCTCTCTCTCTCTCTCTCTCTCTCCCTCCCTCCCTCTGTGTGTGTGTGTGTGTGTATTTGTGTATTTGTGTATTTGTGTAGGAATTCCTCAGTCTTCCAACAAATCTATGGCTAATCCTGGTAGGCCAGTTGCTTACTGTGTCCTTGATTTAAGGTGAATCTAGTAGAACAGCAAAATGACAATTTGAACAATTATCCCAAAGCATTTCCACATTTATGTCTGAATGAAAGGAAAAAGATTTCTCTAACATAGTAAAACTATATACAAAAGAATAATTATCAAGTAAACATATATTCATAATGTGCAGTTCATTAGTATTTGGGAAATACAAAGAAAATGATACATTATCTATCCTGTCTTGGTGATCCTAAGTTTTGTACCAAATTTACTTTCTATCAAAACTGCTGAAAACTGTAACTATAACTAATCCCCAACCTTATCAGAGATGCAAAAAGTATATGATAGTTCCTAATTAGACAGAATGAGCAGATAACAACTTGAAAAACCAAACTAAAAGAAAATGAGAAAGACCTATAGGCCTAGACTATCTGACAGACTTTTCTGTGAAGCAGGAGTTTTGAAGAACTGTCTTATCAAAGGTTAACAGTTACTTTCTTTTCTGGCTTTCTTGCTCTATTTGGACAGCATACTGTCAATAATTGAGGAAAGACATTTTTTTGGCCCAGTAGCTAACTTGTCATGCCCATCCTCACCCACAAGGATGATGCAACACCAGGCTCTTCTTTCAGTGGTTTATTCAGGAACCTTGAACATGGCTTCTTCCTCTTTTGGGGTACCCGCTCCCAGCTAAATACCTTCTGGACTGCCAATCATGGGGCGTCACGTGGGCCATGCCAATAGGTCCGGATACACGGGAGCAAACCAAGAGCTTAGCCCCAGCCAAATAAGGAGTTGTTTATCTCAGAGAGCGCTCGCCATAGGGAAGGTGGAAGGCAGAAGCCAGCGCCATCTTTAAGGTGCGGCCACACAGCTCTCTACACTAACTTTGCCATAAATGAAGCTAAACTCTATAATGGAGGTTCTTAGATACCAGTCATTCTTTTTTAAACAGATTGATACTGCCAGGGATAAATATGTGCTACTGCCATATAAAGCATAGTGTTTAACAATGTTAATGCTAAAATTTAATATTTTAAATGACATATTCTGTAAGCCTATGAGGCATTTGAAGATCATCTATATATTTAAACTATGTCTTTATTTGACCTTGAAAACATACCTAACATGACTATCAGTTTGGTGTTATAGTACACAACCTACTAATCTTTATTTCTTTGTTATCATAAATAACTTTTTAGTATAGAACTTTACATTACATTGTAAAATGATCTGCATAGGTACAATACCTTAAATAAGAAATAGAGGCATATAAAACAGTATAACAAATATAACCTTAAATTTGTATCAATATACAAAATATCTTAAACAAAATAGAAAGATATATATAGTATACAAAAAACCTAAAATTTGTATTGATATAAAAAAATCATACCAATGTATAATACTTGGGAACCTAGTATTTGTTTCTTTAGTTTTAAAATAGATTCAATATTCTACCTTTTAATCTTATCATTTTTATATATCCCCTTTTTTCAGAACAAGATTCCTGAATCTAATTTCCATTGCTCAATTTCTTCCCAGACCATGACCAATAGCAACTTGCAACCAAACCCCCTAAATAATGACAAACACTCAACAAATGACAAAAACTACCAGCCACACCTTTTGATTATGTGGGTATCATGGTCCTGCTGTTTGGGGAAGGGAGCATCTTTAGAGGACTCTAAAGTAATTGAAATAAAGATCAAGTCTGGGGGAGCTAGCTGTTGTCTGGTATCTGTATAATAAAAAAGTGAAAGGCTTCTCTGACATTCTGGCTGCAGTAGTCTATGATGCTGGACCAACTTAGCTAACTGCCTTGAACATTTTTTAGTCCAAAGTTTATTTTATGTTATATTTGTAAGCTTAGTGGCATTACCACAATTTAATTAGAATCACCAATGTGAGGCCACATAATTGTTTTAGAGATATCAAAGGTTTCAGTTAGGAATGGTCACAGATCACTGTAGAAATATTTACCATTTTAAATGTCACATGCAAAATATATTGGAGTGGTTAAAGAACCACAATCTATTAAACACTTCTGGAGGACATAAACCTAGTTTCTAGTTACTTGTTTCAGATTCAAATCATGTATAGAAAAGCAGATGAAGCCTACTTTTAGAATTAGTACTCCATATGACCATTAATATAAAATATTATGACAGTATTAAATATATATACACATTTGTGTATATATATTTAAATTTTATAAACTTTAAGATAATACTTATACCTTAAGAAAAGTTTTAAAGTGTATAAACCAAAGAATTGTGAGATTAGTGGAATAGAAAAATCCCCTAATTTTGGATTATTCTAGCCCATATGAGGTGGCTCTTCTGACACAAGAAAGGGACTTTGGGTTTTTCTCTAACAAGTGTGTGTGGGTTTAGAGAAGAGAATCACACTTCCATTCCAAAGCCAGCTTTAAGATATAGTTGAGTTGTGAATGCAAAAATACCATTTACCTTATTGTCTGTAAAGACCAATAGAAACAAACATTTGAGAAGACATAGAACTTTTCTTATACCATTAAGCCAATTTGCTCTTTTTGGGGACGTTTTCTCTAGGTAATTTTTTTCTTTCTTAGATGTCTTATTTGCCCAGTGGTCTGCAGATTCTTTTGTTGAATGCTTTTGTCCTCTTGGGATGACAAAAACAAAACCTTCTCCCAGTCATACATTTATGGAGTATCCTTTTTTAAGCAGGTAATGATTGATCAAATGAAAGATATCTGTAATTCTTATAAGTTAATTTATAAGGAGGTCTTTAGTGTACTTTTTAGTCTTTTAAGCATATATTTTAAAGTACAATTTGATCTTCTATGACTGCTTATCCTGTAGGATTGTAAGGTACATCTGTACTATGTTTTATATTGCAATATGCAAAATGCAAAATTGTTTTATTTGACTAGAGTCATGCTGTAGCACTGTCAATATTAATTTGTAGAGGTATCACTATGATGGCTATAACTAGTAATAAATATGTATTTACAAGATCTGGCTTTTAAAATTCAAACCAGTTGCCCATTGAAATGCTGTATGTGTATCTGTGGTATGATGCACATACTTTAATTTTCCAAATTTTTGAAAATTAAAGACATCCATGTGGCCAATTTCTTTGAGTACCCCTTGAATAATTCCTGCAGATACTAGACTTTTGTTATACACACAAGAAGTATAACATTCTTTATAATTTTTTTGGCTTACTGCCAAGTGATAGAGAAATCTATTCTTTTTTGAGTGTCAATCAGTCTTAGCTATTTTATTTTTTATTTTTGTGTATATATTTTTAGTTTCATTAAAAACCTCATTTCCATCCAAGTATCCCCTGCTCCCCTTCTCATCACCCCTTCCAGTCCCTCCCAGACAGCCCTCAGCCTCGCCCCTCCCCATCCACCCCTTCCCGCCCCATCTACCCATCCCCTCTCCCAAAAGGGCAAAAAGTATCAAGGTGAGCCAGCCGAGTGCCGCACATCCCACTCGAGGCACATTCAATTCACTCATCCCACAGTCAATGCTGGGCTGGGTGCTCCTCTATAGGGAATGGGCTCCAAAGTGCCAGACCATGAACAGGAACAGTCTAATACCAACCCTTGTGACTTCACACACTCATGTCAGTCAAAACCTGCCCACACCCAGAGGGCCCACCTTCCCCTCCCGATGGGTCTCCAAAGGCAATACCGATTCAGTGAGCTCCAGCTAGCCATCACTATGGGAACCTTCTCCATAATTAATATCCACCTGCTCATATATACTCTCTTCCCCTGTTCTCAGCTGGACCAGGAGCTCTGCCCAATGCTCAGCCATGGATCTCTACTTCCACCTCCATCCCCTGCGGTATATAAGTTCTGCAATGACACCTAGGGTATTTACTCATTTCATTATAAAGGAAGTCCTATTTAGGCACCCCCTCCACCACTGTTTGGAGACTTGGCCAGGGACATCCTGTGAGTTCCTGGACATTTCCCTAGTGCCCAGTCTCTTATCAGCCCCACATTGGCTTTCTCTACAGAGATATCCATCTCGCTCCATCTCCCTCTTTACTCCTCTCACTCAACCATCTTCTTCTTTCAAGATATGTTCCCAAGTCTTCTTGGTTGCAAACTGTTATGAGCCAAATTTGCTAAGGTGATCTCTATTTGCTCTTCTTACGGAAGTCCTTGGAAGTCTCTCTTAAATTCCTTCTAATCCCAAGCTGTTCATGGGTTGCAGTTTGCAGCTTGGGCATTCTTTGCTTTTTGTCTAAAATCCACTTATGAGTGAATACAACCCATGTTTGTCTTTTTGGGTTTGTGATACCTCACACAGGAGGATATTCTCCAAGTCCATCCATTTGCCTGAAAATTTTAGGATGCCAATTTTTTACTGCTGAATAGTACTCCATTATGTAGATGTACCACAGTTTGTTAATCCATTCTTCAGTTGAAGGACATCTATGTTTCTTCCAGGTTCTTGCTATTATGAATAATACTGCTATGAACGTAGTTGAGCTAATGCCTTTGATGAATGAATGTGCATCCTTGGGTGATGTGGGAATGCCTTTCTGTATGCTGTGAATCTGAATCTTTATTTATAAAGGAGCTGTTTTGGCCTCTGACAGGTACCATAGAAAAAATAGGAAGAGAAATCAGAGCATAGGTAGGAGAAGTGGGGCGGAGTCAGGCAGACCAAGCAGAAGCCCAAAAGAGCAACATGCAAGGAGCACAGATGAGCCACGGGCCACGTGGCAGACAGATTAATAGAAATGGGTTGATTTAAGATGTAAGAGCTATCTAGCAACATGCCTGAGCCATAGACCAAACAGCATAAAGTTAATATAAGTCTCTAACTCATTTCAAGGGGCCTGAGCGGCAATGGCAGGCTGCTAAGGGGTCTCAGGTGACAGGTCTGTGGGTCTGAGCCCGGGACCAAGAAACTCCACTGCCTCAGATGGCATCCAATGTGGATCGATTATCCACTTAAAGCCTAAGAAAGATTAGAAAGGGTTCTAGATCACAGAAACTGAGCCAAGGCAGCTTCCAAATTATGTATATGAAGCAGGTCATTGTACAATGAAAGTGTGGCCTCCGGGTCGCATTCAAAATGGTGCTGGCAGACTAGCAGTGTAAGCTGCAATCAGGCAGGTTCCTGAAATCTCACAGAAGACTCAGTAGCATGTGATTGATTTTAGATTTCTGTTTATTTTGAACAAAAAGAAAACAAAGATGGTTTCTGAGTAGCAGCATTTTCTTGGGTGTGCTCAGTTTGCTGGCCACAAACAGAGACGCGGTCCCTTTAAGAGAACTTACTGATTCAGCTTCCTCGCCAAAAATTATGCAGCTCTTTAAGAGAGTGTATTTCAAAAGCTCTTGTGGTTAGAAGATGATTAAGGATTCACAATAAAACAGATTCAGATGAAAAGAAAATCTTTAAATGGGTTACAGTGTGTGTAAAAGATACATAGGCTTCAGAGAGAAAAGAAAGAGAATAGAGAAAGTTATAGAGTAATAAAAATATAATAAACCACGTAAAGATGGAAAATAGACACCAAAACTGTATTTTGGTTGTTATTGTGTTTTCTTTTAGTTTTTTAACTGTTAATGAGCTAAGTGCAGAAAGACAATGAATTACAAATGCAAAGGATAAGTTAAACAAGAATATATATTTTAAAGGTATTTTGATTTTGAAATTTGTGTCTAAGGATTTATTGCTTTGGAAGAGTTCTGCTTTTGTTTCCACAGAAGATGAGAACCTGTGGATTGCTTCCAGGCAAATGTAGTTTCATCAACCAAGACCCCCTGAAAAAATCTTTGATGGGAAAAGATGGCCATATCAGCTTCAAGACTGCAGATTATGATCCAGTCTCAACAATCTTTGAGATTTTCAATGCCCCTTAATCAGCAGGAAGTAGTAATAGAAAACTATGCCAAAATTCCCCAAATATTGTTTCTAAATGTTTGTTTTCATTATAAATGGTGAATGGTCATAGTTAATTTCTTTCTAAGAAGAAAAAGGGGATATGGTATATAAATGATTTTTAAAAAAATTAATTATCGAATTTACTTACATCAGGAAATCAGCTGTTAATCTCAAAATTACATTGGTATAGATTTTGGTTTATTGATACAAAATTAAGGTCAATTCTCTTATGCTGTATGTATTGTTCTACTCTTGTTTAAGATGGGATGTTTATGTAACTGATTTAGAATTGTAATGTATAATTAAGAGATGCATGTCAGTTAGATTTTTAGATATACAAAGATATATTTCAATTAGGTAGGTAATCTTCAAATACTTCTAAGACCTACAGAATATGGCATTTAAAATATTTTAAGAACTTAGACTTTTCTGGACAGTGAGACAGATTTGCTCCTGGCAGCACCAATCTTCTTCAAGAGAAAAATGGGCATCAAAGAAACTCCATATGGAGTCTACTCTCTTTGTGGTAATGGTTAGCCACTGGACAAGAACCTGTTCTTATATTGACTGCTTGACAGTGTGCTGTTTAAACTGGACATGCAGGTTCCATAGGAAGATGACCTCTGACCTTTGGCAGAACAAGCCAAGATGATCATTCAGGTTCCTGCTTTACAGAGAAAACTGTCAGACATTCTTCAGGACTTGAGGAGAAGCAACTTGATGAACTGTGCCAGAATGGGCAGAGCATATTTCCTGCTTCACTGAAGGTGGCAGATCTGTGAGTCTGCACCCGGGACCAAGAAACTTCACTGCCACACTTGGGTATATGCCCAATAGTGGTATTGCTGGATCCTTGGGGAGACTGTTTCTCAGTTTTCTGAGAAATAGCTATACTGTATTCCAGAGTGGCTATACAAGTTTGCACTCCCACTAACAATGGAGGAGTGTTCCCCTTGTTCTGTATCCTCTCCAGCATAGGCTGTCATCTATGTTTTTCAACTTAGCCATTCTGACAGATGGTATCTCAAAACTGTTTTGATTTGCATTTCTCTGATGGCTACAGATGTTGAGCAATTTTTAATTTTACTTTTGTTGAGAATTCTCTTTTTAGCTCTGAACCTGATTTTTTTAATTGGGTTGTTTAGGTTTGGGGGCTCTAGTTTCTTGAGCTCTCTAAATATTTTAGAGATAAGTCCCCTGTCAGATGTAGGGTTGGTGAAGATCTTTCCCATTCTGTTGGCTGTCATTTTGTCTTATTGACTTTGTCCTTTGCCTTAAAGAAGCCTCTCAGTTTCAGGAGGTCCCATTTATTGATTGTTGTTCTTAGTGTCTGTGCTACTGATGTTACATTTAGGAAGTAGTTATCTATGTCAATGTGTTGGAGGGTATTTCCTACATACTTTTCTATCAAGTTCAGTGTAGTTGTGTTTATGTTGAGGTCTTTGATCCACTTAGATTTAAGTTTTGTGCAGGGTGTCAGGTGTAGATCTATTTGCATTATTCTGCCTCCTAATCATGCAGTTGTGCCAACACTATTTGTTGAAGATACAATCTTTTTTCCATTGAATGTTTTTACCTCTTTGTCAAAAATCAGGTTTTCATAGGTGTCTGGTTTAATGTTGAGGTTTTTGATTTGATTCCATTAATCCACAAGTCTGTTTCTGTGCCAGTACCAGGCTGTTTTTATTACTATGGTTCTATAGTATAGCTTAAAGTCAGGCATAGTCATTCCTTCTGAAGTTTTTATTGAGCAGAATTATTCTGGCAATCCTGTGTTTCCTGTTATTCCATATGAAGTTGAGTATTGTTCTTTGAAGGTCTGTAAAAATTGTGTTGGAATTTTAATGTGGATTGCACTGAATCTGTCAATTGATTTTGGTAAAATTGCCTTTTTACTATGTTGATTCTACTTATCCAGGGGCATGGGAGATCTTTCCATTTACTGATAGGCTCTTCAATTTCTTTCTTCAGTGACTTAAAGTTTTTGTCAAACAGGTCTGCTACTTCTTTGGTTAGAGTTATGCCAAAATATTTAATGCTATTTGCACCTATTATAAATGGTGATGTTTCCTTTATTTCTTTTTTAGCCCTTTTATCCTTAGTGTATAGGAGGGCTATTGATTTTTTTAAATTAATTTTGTACTTTCACCTTGCTGAAGGTGTTTATCAGTTGTAGGACTTCCCTGGTAGAATTTTCGGGTCACTTATGTATATGATCATATCATCTGCAAATAGAAGTAGTTTGACTTATTTCCAATTTGTTTCCCCTTAATTTCCTGTTTTTCTCTTATTGCTTTGGCTAAAACTTCAAGAACTATATTGAATAGATAAGGAGAGAGAAAAGAGCCTTGTCTTCTTCCTGATTTTAGTGAAATTGCTTTAAGTGTTTTTCCATTTAGTTTGATGTTAGCCTGCTGTGTATTGCCTTTATTGTATTTAGGTATTTTCTCTGTATTCCTGATCTCTCCAGGACTTTTATCATGACTGAGTGTTGGATTTTGTCAAAGGATTTTTCAGCATCTAATGAAATGATCATATGTTTTATCTTTCAGATTGTTTATATGATACATGACATTCACAGTTTTACATATGTTAAACCATCCCTGCATCTCTGGGAAGAAGCTTACTTGATAGTGGTGGATGATATTTTTTGATATGCTGTTGGATTTGGTTTTTTAAAATTTTATTGAGTAGTTTTGCATCAATGTTCATGAGAAAGATTGGTCTGTAATTCTCTTTCTTTGTTGCATCTTTGAGTGGCTTAGGAATCAAGGTTATTGTGGCCTCAGAAAAAGAGTTTGGCAATGTTCCTTCAGTTTCTGCTTTATGGAAAAGTTTGAGGAGTATTGGTATTAGTTCCTTGAATGTCTGGTAGAATTCTACACTGAATCCATATGGTCTGGGGCTTTTTTTACTTGGGAGACTTTTAATAACAGCTTCAATTTCCTTTGGGCTTATAGGTCTGTTTAGGTCCTTAATCTGATCTTGATTTAATTTTGATAAGTGATACCAGCCCAGAAAGCTGTCCATCCCTTTTGGCTTTTCCATTTTACTGGAGTATATATTTTCAAAGTATGACTTGATAGTTCTCTGGATTTCCTGGGTGTCTGTTGTTATGTTCCCCTTTTCATTTCTGATTCTGTTAATTTGGATATTCCCTCTCTCTGCTTCTTGGTTAGTTTGGATAAGGGTTCATCTATTTTGTTGACTTTCTCAAAGAACCAACTCTTTGATTCATTGATTCTTTGTATTGTTCTCTTTGTTTCTATTGTATTGTTTTCAGCCCTAAGTTTCATTATTTCCTGTCATCTACTCCTTTTGAGTTATTTTGCTTCTAATTGTTCTAAAGCTGTTAGCTGTGCAGTTAGGTCTATTATGTGAGATATCTCTAGGTTTTTCAATATAGGCATCTAGTACTATGAGTTTTCCTCTTAGTACTGCTTTCATTGTGTCCCATAAATTTGGGTATGTCATAGATTCATTTTCATTAAATTCTAGAAAGTTTTTTATTTCATTCTTAAATTCTTCCTTGACCCAGAGGAGATTCAATTGACAGATGTTCAGTTTCCATGAGTTTTCAGGCTTCCTGTGATTTTTGTTGTTGTTAAATTCTAGCTTAAGCCATGGTGGTCTGATATGATACAGGGAGTTATTCCCATTTTTTTGTGTCTATTGATATTTACTTTATGACTGAGTATGTGGTCAGTTTTAGAGAAAGTTCCATGGGATACTGAGAAATAGGCATATTTCTTTGTTTTGGGGTGGAAGGTTCCATATATCTATTAAGTCCATTTGGTTCATAGCATCTGTTAGATCCCTTATTTCTCTGATGAGTTTCTGTCTGCTTGACCTATCCAAGAGTGAAAATGGGATATTCAAGTCTCTCACTATTAGTGTGTGGGGATTGATGTGAGGTTTAAGCCTTAGTAATGTTTCTCTTACAAATGTAGGTACCCTTGTGTGGGGGGCATAAACATTCAGGTACCAAGACTTCATCTTGGTCAGTATTTCCTGAGATGAATAAGTAATATCTGTCCTGGTCACTTTTGATTGATTTTGGTTTGAAGTCTATTTTGTTAAATATTAGGATGGCTACACCAGCTTGTTTCTTAGGACCATTTAGTTGGAAAGTCTTTTCTCAAACCTTTACTCTGGCCTGTGTCTGTGTTTGAAGTTGAGGTATATCTTGTATGCAGCAGAAGGATGGATTCCGGTTTTTGTTATCTATTGTGTTAGCATATATCTTTCTATTGATGAACTAAGTCCATTGATATTGATATTAAGGAATATTAATGAACAATGATTGTCATTTCCTGTTATTTTTGGTGGTAATTTGTGTGTTTCTCTTCTTTGATATTTTCTTCTGTATATCGATTGTTTGTGGTTCCAGTAATGTATCTGGTTTCCTTAGGTTTGAGTTTTCCCACTAGAGCTTTCTATAGGCCTGGATTTGTGGATAAGTATTGTTTAAATCTGGTTTTGTCAGATTTTTTGTAAACCTATCTTATATCCAAAATATTTAATAGAAAATCCCTTATTTGTATTTCTATTTAGGAGCAATTTGTATTTCCCTGCAATTTTTTTCATTACCTCTTCAAACATTTTTTATAAAGTATCCAAGTCTAAATCAGCTAGTAAGATATCATCCATATAATGGTAAATTGTATATTGAGGAAACCAATTACAATACAAAATATTCACACAAAATGGAGCTATTTAACATCCATTGTTGAAAACCTTTCCATGGATAACTATTAACAATTTGGGAATTATTTAATTAGGAACCATGAAAGCAAATTTGTCTCTATTCTGTTTTTGTAGAGGTATAGTAAAAATATCAGTCTTTTGAATAAATCACTGTAATAAACTGTGCTTTAAATAATAAAGAAAGCAAGAGTATCCCAGGATTTAAAAAGACAATTGGCTAAATCACCTAATTTGTGGCTCTTAAATTTGTTAAAATTCTCTATTTTCCAGCTTTCTTCTTTATGACAAATAGAACAGAATTCAAAGCCTGGTCAATCCCTCACTACGTTGAGCATCTAACTGAACCAGTATCAGTTATTCTAGTGCTTATAATTTTACTGCTGGCAAAGGCCATTGTTACACACACACACACATATACACACACATGCACACACACACACAAACACACACACACACACACACACACAGGTTTGTCAGTTAGCTATTTTAAAGGCAGGGGTGTTGGCACTCTTGAAACATCACCTGCTCTTGTGCCTTTGAATTGTCTCTAACATTTTTTATACATTTTAACATTTCTCTCAGAAACACTGTTTAATTTATGGTTTGTTTCTGAGACTGGTGGAAAATTAATCTCTGTTTTCAATTGTTACAACAAAGTCTGTCCCCATATATTTATTGCTATTTTTGATACATCTTGTTTGAATTTTCTTACTTGTGCTTCTGGCCCTATACTCAAAACATCCTTCACTTTGTTTTACCTCAGATAAAGTTTCAATCCCAAGAAGATGAACACTCACCTTATGAAGAGACTAATCTAGATGACCAAGATTTTGGTGAAATTATTATTATATCTGTACCTATGTTTACTAAATTCTCAATTTTAATGCCATTTATTTTTATTTTTACCTTTATTCTCTAATTATTGGTAGCATTTGGCCAAAATATTTGTTTTCTGGAATCACTGGACTTTTTTGTATCTGTAGAAGTAGTTCTGTCTTGGTCACACTCAGGGCAGTGTGGTTTTTAACAAGTATTAAGTTCTTTTTAATTGCATTCTGGTGGGTTTTTCTGATGCTGACAGGAAATTATTGAACCAAATTTGATATTGAGGCCTATGGGAAGCACCTCAGAGCATTTCCCTAAGACAAAGGGTTACCTTGCCTGTCCTGGTTGATCTACATTCATTCGTACAGTGCTGGCCTTTGTTACACTCCAGAAGGCTACATTCTTCTGTTTAAATTATGTATAGGAAAAACATTGTTTTGTGGAACATCTTGATTACAATTCCTTTTTTTAAATGACCTTGTTTGCTATAATTAAAACATCTAATGCTTTAATTTTTCTTAAAAGCTTTACAAATTACCTCTTCAATCAAAGCAGTATTAGTGTGAGATCCAATATCAGCAGTATTTTAATACATTCATCTACTGCTGCCAATCTTGCCTTCAAAGACATAATTACCCTTTAGCACTCTGGATTAATATTTTTAAAAGTCACAGTTTCAATTAATATTTGTCTAATTTCTGGATGTGGTATAATTTTACTCACACCTAAAGTCAATCTCTGTTAAGAAAAAAATCAGTGAAGGCTTATTTAGCACCTTGTATAATTTTCATGAATGACTCAGTCCTCTTTCCTGACTCTTCAACTTTGGTCCAAGCTATCAAAGACATTTTATAACAGATCACCAAGTTGTGACCATCTAATCAAGGACATTTGGAAAGATTTTCTTTGCAAATCAGTATACTGGTCTTGGAAATTTTCCCTATCTTTAACTTTACCTCATTGTTTTCATTTTTAACTTTTAAAGGCTTATTTTAGTTTTTCCCATTTTTCTTTATTTTATTAATTTTTATAAAAAATGTCTTTTTATCCATGTATTCCCCTGCTCCCACTCCCTTCCCTTATCCCAATCCCTCCCAGTCTTCAGCTTCTTCCCTCCTCCCCTTTTTCATCCCCTCCCCCAAAAGAGCAAGCTTTCTTGATTCCTCTTTTGATGGTGTTTTCCATTGTAACTGAAGATGACTTTCCAATATTGCTCTACCTACCTCTTCCTAGATTTGTGAAATAATTCTGCTCTGAGTTGCCCATGGGTTTATCACCTACATCATATAGAATAAATGCATAGCATATGAAAAGACTGCTTCTTTAAATGTTTTAAAATCTAAAACTTCTACAAGAATTCAGTCATCTTCTACACAGTCTTTAGGATATACTTGTCTGGTAGTTGTTCTTATATGATAATTAGATGACATAAGATTGGTTTTATGAAAACCTTGGGCAGTTTCTCTTCAGTTTTAAAATCAAAAAGTTTGGTAAGTTCTACTCTAAATTCCTCTGTCTGTGTCTAAATGCTTTCCTTATTTCCATTAGTAGGTCCTTTTAAGGCTTGAGTCTATCTTATAAATCAAAATTTTATTATTTTATTAGTACATCCTTTTAGTGCTTATGCCGTATCAGTCAAATTTGTATTGTGTTAATTACTAAGTATTTTTATGTCTTCTATCTAGTTAGTAGTACATCTTTCAAATCTTTCATTTTATCAGTAGTCTTTTTAAGGTGTATATCTAATTAGACAAATTTTCATATGTGGCATAATTATCAAACCATTTAAGTACAACATATGAATTACCAAACTGATAGTTATTAAAATTAGTATTTCAATCCCATCTAAATAGTTTATCTCTTCATTT
This sequence comes from Phyllotis vaccarum, assembly GCA_033318265.1. NCBI lineage: Eukaryota > Metazoa > Chordata > Mammalia > Rodentia > Cricetidae > Phyllotis > Phyllotis vaccarum. Next base: position 49,997,083 of record JARWLC010000002.1, read on the forward strand.
ATTTTTCCATCTGTAAGGCATTTATAGTAGTACTTAACAAAGTTCCACCTCCCTGTATTGTGATATTTCTGATTCTCAATATTGGAAAGATTTCACAACAACTCTTAAAAACTTAGTTTCTGCTTTCAGAATTCCCAGGCATCTCACCAAATCTATTGAGAGCATTAGTGGAGATCTGCAGGGATATTCAGCTGCAGTGATGATGCTTGACTGTACCCAATGATTGATTGTGCCTGATGTTTAAATGTGTAGGGAGGGAAGGTAGGCATTTTGAGGTACCCAGAACCATAATAATTACATGCCTGGACCAGAGGCCATGTTTATTGCTCACACACCGTGTGGGGAAGGGTAGTGATTGTAAAAGAAATTCACACGGCTGGGACAAGACAAAGTTACCTGCAGAGTATAACTGAATGCAGACCAAGACACTCACTTCTGTAGCAGTGGGGCTAAGGGAGTATGCTGTGCTAATGCATGGAATGGCATGAACAAGATAAATGAGTGATGGTAGCAGGTGGAGATGGCATGACTGTGGTGATTTTGCCACTTTTTCATGATATAAGGTCATAAGTTACATGCTATATATAGTATTTATTTAAATAGTTCTAGTATTAATAAAATTTGGAGAGACACAAGTTGATATAAAAACTGACAAATTCAAGAAAGAGTACAGGGGCAATTGGCTAAATCTATTCTCTGTTTTTCCCATGACAACACCCCATAAATATCTCCCACCTCCTCTTTCTCCTTTTCTGTCACTCTTCTTTCTTTGACTTCTCCAGTTTTCCTACAACTTTATGGCTAATCCTACTCAGACAATCACTGACTCCATCCTTAATTCAAGGTGGCTTAATTGTCACAGTAGTATAGCAGTGCAAACAATTCTCCTGCAACAAAACTCCTAGCTGCTCATAAAGGTGGCTGGAATATTCTTCTCCAGGCAAGTCATAATACTGGATCAACTGACATTATTTGTATAATTTTATTCTACTTCAGAGCTGCCTTTTATATCTTAAGATTTTTCTTGTTTCCTTTTCTGTTGCTGTGACAAAGCATACTGACCAAAGCAACTTCTTAATAGTTGTGTTTCATTGGGCTTACAGTTTTAGGGGTTCATAGTCCATAATTGGGTGTTGTGGAATGTTTAACTATGTAAAGATATATTGTTTCTATGCTATGGAATATTACTTTAACTGGATAAAGGTGTGTTACATTTGTTTCTCCTGCCTTTGTTAATAATGGAAAGTTGTGTTATACTTGTTTGTGCTGTATGTTTAATTATATATACATATGCATTAGTTTCACCTTTCTTAAGATACCTGATTATTCTAATAAAGTGGTGGAAGGTCAATAGCTAGGCAGAGAAAGAGTGGGCAGGGTTGTCAGAGAGAGAGGGAGGGATTGAGGGAGGGAGAGAGAGAGGGAGGGAGGGAGGAAAAGAGAACAAATAAATGAAATCTAGACACAGAAAAATAAATAAGAGAAGGGAAAGAGGGAAAAGTGAGAGAGATGCCTAAAGTTGGCCAGGGACCCATCAGCCAGCACACACAAGAAGCAGTGAAAGTAAAATATACAGAAAGAATAAAGTAAAAAACGGGGGGGATGTAGATAAAGAGAAACAAGTTAATTTAAGTTAAAAGAGCTAGTCAAAAATGAGTCTAAGCTAGGTTGAGCATTCAATATTAGTAATAAGTCTCTGTGCCATGATTTTGGAGCTAGTAGGTGGCCTAAAAGAAAATTCCTAGTATAATTGTGGGCAAAAGCAGACTGCAGGAACAGCTCAGAGCTCACATCTTGATCAATAGCAGGAAATATGAGCACACAGTGAACTAGAAACACACCACCCCCAACAAGCCCATACCTCTACTTCCTTCTTAAGAAGTTTTACTATAGGAATAGTAAATCAGACGTTTGAGCACTTTGGGGCCATTTTCAGTCAAACCATCACAAGAACGGACTTTAGCTGTTATGAAGTGACCTAATTTTTTTCTGTAGGGATTAAATCAATACTCAATGATATATCATTTTACTTTGAGTTGTAGTCACTTGCAGCAGCTGGACTGTGACCATGAAGGCCTCCTAAGAACTCACAAGTAACTGTAAGCCTCCTTTAAGGTGCTACAGAGTCTGATTGTAATCCATGTGGGCATCTACAGCAGCAAATGTACCCTGGGTCCCCTGACATACAGGAGATATTGGAAGCTCTGGCATTCAGGACATTGTCAGAACTATTATCTCATCTACAGTTTGTGTGAATGCAGAGATACAGAGCAATGAGATCATAGAGGGGGAAAGACAGCATACATTGGGACTCACCCAGGAGATAGTACTTACTACATATAGAAAAACATTAATATCTTTCTTTGGGCATTGTGGAAGCTAGAGAAGATCACTTGAAAGGAACCAGAATATAGGTTTTTTAATCTTAGAAGGAGGTATTGTGTCAGGTGGAGAGATGCCATTTTGAATGGACAGCATCTTGAGGGGGCACTAACAACAAGATGAAAGCAGAACATTAGTGTTCAATGTAAAAAAGTTCAAATAGGCAGGGAAAGGCCTGCCACTCAACAAACTTTCAAACTCCATACCTCTGTTACTGTTTTATTTCCAGGTACATTGTGCTGTTGAAGAGTGGCTGCCCTGGGAATTCCTGTAACATTCCTCCACTCTCTACCTGAGCCTGGAAGATACCCTCTTGAATACCAGGTCAGTCATCCCAAATGGATTGATTGTTCTGCAAACTGTGGTCCAGAGCCACCATGCCTGCAGACCTAACAGGTGACTCACATAGCACTAACTCAAGGCAGCCTATGTGGCTTGTTCTGCTGATGTTACCTGAGGCCATTATCTGTCCTTCTCACTCTTAGTTTGTTCGAGTCCCCGAAGTGATCTTCCTGGAGATGTCCATGGGTAAATCTTATTGTCATTCATATCTTGTTCATTCAGGGCAAGTGTGCTTCAGGAAATATCAGGATATGGCCATTATCAGTGTCAATGCATACCTAAGTTTAGTTTCTATGAGTACAACATAGACACTAATAAGGTTAGTCTGGTGGCATAGCTGTCCCCAAAGCTCCATAGGACATCTAGTAGTCTGTGTGTTACACTAATTCTCCAGGTCCTCTTTGGAGAGGAATGACCAGAAATGCTGGCATCTGTGGTGATATATTATATATTTAATAGAAATAGCCTGACATATCAGAGGAAAGTCACCCACAGAGCCAACACATGAAAGTCAGGGAGTGGTAAACCATGCCTTTAACCAAAGTACTTGGGAGGCAAAGATCCTCTGAATCTCAGTGAGTTCAAAACCAAACAGAGCCAAGAAGTGAGGGCACCCACCTTTAATTCCATCTCTAGAAATATTGAATGAGGAAATAAAACAGTTGAATGGGGGAAGAATCTGAGGACTTGTAGATACAGCACCTATACTGTTTGGCATGAGGGATTTACTGGGTGAAAATTGGCTGTGGTTTGTTCCCTGTCTCTCTGATATTTTAGCTTTACCAGAATATCAGGCTCTGGGTTTTATTATATACTAAATAGAATTTGTGCAATCTCAGTTGCTACTCACAGAACAATAATAGTTGACTTTGTGGCTGCCAATCACACATCTCCAGGGTCCTCATGATCATGAGAGTCACAGATACAGACTCCAGCTTCTTCAAGAAACCGTGTTCTCAAAATACTATGTTCTTGATACCTAGAGAAAGTACCTATTAGTCATGGTTCAAGTGGATTTTTAAGGACTTACTGTCCTCTATTGTGTGGTCCCAGACTCTTTGTATATCCAAGTCTAAAGATCCAGAATGTTTCTCAGGCACAAACAACATGACCAAGTCACCCAATGACTACAAATCAACATGAGATGGAAGTTCTGTGCTCCCTTAAGAGTCAGATAAAACCATAGGATCCTGATCTTCTAGGGAGAAGTGAAATATTCTGCAACCTGACCTCCTCAATCTTCTCTCAAACCAAACTACCTTCCCAGGAACCCTGTGTTGTTTGACATTCTCTTAGGGAAGACATTCAATGCCTGACTGTTAAATAAGGGTTTCCTAAATAGGAGGAGATATGAATGATGGAGGAGAAGGAGGAGGAGAAAGAGAAGATGATAACTAGGGATTCTAAACCACAGCCTCAGCTCTTCTTTCTCCACTAGATCCCCTGAATCCTTGACTCATCTGACCCTTACATTGTGTTCACCATCCAGTAATGAGACTGGCCCCATAGGCTCATAGATTGACCACTAGGTTACTAAGGATTAGCAGTATTTGGAAGAATTAGGAGATGTGCCCTTGTTGGAGGACATCTGGGATGGGGGTTGAGGTTTCAAAAGCCCTTGCCAAACTCAAAGTCTGTCTTCTTGGTGCCTACATATCTGAATGTAGAACTATCAGCTATTTACCCAGCATTATGTCTGACTGCAAGTTATCGTGCTCCTCACCACAAAGTAAATGGATTAAACCAATATGTCTTTCTGTATGCTGTGAATATCAATCTTTAAATAAAGAAGCTGTTTTGGCCCATGACAGGCACCATAGAAAAAGTAGGAGAGGGAATCAGAAGAGGTAGGAAAGGAAGGGTGGAGTCAAAGACAGACTGAGCTAGGCAACAAAAGAAGAAACATGTAAGGAACACAGATGAGCCATGAGCCATGTGGCAGGACAGATTAATGGAAATGAGTAGAGTTAAGATCAAAGAGCTAGCTAGCAATATTCCTAAGCCATAGACCAAACAGAATGAACTTAAATATAAGTGTCTGAGTCATTTTTGAGAGCCAAGGCAGTGGCGAGCAACTAAGGGGTCTGGGGCAGCAGGTCTGGGGTCTGGACCTCTGGTGCCTGGGACCAAGAAACCTTATTGTAACAGATGGAATCCCAACGTGGGGCTGAACACCCACATAAAGCCTGAGAAAGATTAGAAAGGGTTCTAGATCACAGAAACTGAGCCAAAGCAGCTTCCAAATTGTGTATCTCAAGTGGGTCATTGTACAGAGATATCACGGTATTCCAGGCACATTCAATATGGTGCCAGCAGACTGATGGCAGGAGCATAAGCTGAAACCAGGCCAGTACCCAAAGTCTCACAGAAGACTCAGTAGCATGTGATTGATTTAAGGTTTCTGTTTATTTTGAACAAAAAGTAAACAAAAACGGTTTCTTAGTAGCAGCATTTTCTTGGGTCTCCTCTGAGAGACACAGTCCCTTTAAGAGAACTTATTGATTCAGTTTTATCCACAAAAACTATGTGGCTCTTTAAGAGAGTATGAGTATTTTAAAAGCTTTTCTGGTTGGAAAATAATTAAAGATTCACAATAAAACAACCTGTAAGCGGGTTACAATGTGTGTAAAAGGTACATAGGCTTCAGAGAGAAAAGAAAGAGGTTAGAGTCCCCAAAAAAGAAATAGAAGAATAAAAATATAAATATAAGCCACATAAAGATGGAAAATAAACACAGCATCTGAATTATGGTTATTGTGTTTTCTTTTAATTTTTTAACTGTTAATGAGCTAACTGCAGAAAGACAATGGATTGCAAAGGCTGATAATTTAAACAAGAATATATATTTTAAAGATATTTTGATTTTTAAATTTGTGTCTAAGGATTTATTGCTTTGGAAGAGTTCTGCCTTTATTTCCACAGAAGATGAGAACCTGTGGGTTGCTTCTAGGCAAATATGGTTTCATCAACCAAGACCCCCTGAAAAAATCTCTGATGGAAGAGATGGCTGTATCAGCTTTAGAACTGCAGACTATAATCCAGTCTCAAGAACCAGTGAAATTTTCAATGCTCCATAATCATCAGGAAGTCGTAATGGAAAACTACACCCAAATTCCCAAAATATTATTTATAATTGTTTGTTTTCATTATAAATGGTTAATGGTCATAGTTAATCTCTTTCTAAGAAGAAAAGGGGGATATGATATATGAATGATTTTTTTTTAAATTAGATTACTGAATTTACTTAGATCAGGAAATCAGCTGATTTGTTTTACATTGGTATGGATTTTGGTTTATTGACACAAACTTAGGTCAATTTTGTTATGCTGTATATATTTTTCTACTCTTGCTTAAGGTATGATGTTCATGTAACTGATTTAAAATTGTAATGTATAATTAAGAAATGTATGTTAGGATTTTTTAGGTATACAAAATATATTTCAATTAGATAGGTAATCTTCAAACACTTCTAAGACCTACAGAATATGACATTTAAAATATTTTAAGAACTTAGAATTTTCTGGACAGTGACACAGATCTGCTCTTGGCAGTACCAATCTACTTCAAGAGAAAACTGGGCATCAGAGAAACTCCATATGGAGTTTACTTTCTTTGTGGAAATGGTTAACCACTGGACAAGAACATGTTCTTGTATTGACTACTTGACCAGATGCTTAGCGGCAAGCGGCTAAGGAGTCTGGGGACCAGGTCTGGGGTCTAGACCTCTGGCGCCCAGGACCAAGAAACCTTATTGTAACATTAAACCTCTGAAACGTTAAGTCAGCCTCAATCAAATGCTTTCTTTTATAAGAATTTCCATGGATATGGTATATATTCACAGCAACAGAACACTGACCTAGATATCTTCCAAGCACAGGAGGCCTCACAATAAGGTTGAGGCTGAAGCTCAGGAACCTTAGGTCTGCAGTCAAAGGAGACCAACAGTCCATGGAGAGTACTCTAGTGTCTCACTCAGTTGTTCTTTATACTGACTAATATGGTGTTCAGGAAACGTGCTAAAGACTGACCAGTCCCTTCCTACCCATTCACCATGGTCAGGTCTACAGTGAAGCAAATAAAATGTCAACAATGAGGAAAGTTATTTGTAGTAGGAGGTTTCTGGCCCTGACTTTCAGGCCTAGCCTCAAGGTTTTGGCATGCAAACCCACAGACCCACAGATGCATACGAAAGTTTTAGGCTGATCAGCCTAAGGCCCAAGCATATAACTTGCTAACCCTTAATCTAATCCATGACTTTTAACCTGTCCAGCCATTGGACTTGGTACCTTTTCTCACAGCAGCATGGTTGTCCTCTGCTTCTTCTGGCTTCTCTCTGGCATTCTGCTCTGTGCTTCCTGTTCTCAAAGTTTTCTTAGTCTGGTAGCCCCACCCACACTTCCTGCCTGCCTTTGGCCAATCAGCGCTTTTTATTAAACCAGTGGGTGGGACAATTATTTATAATGTAACAACATAATCTCCCACAGTTATTAGAGAATGTTAATGAACCAAAGGATGATGGGGCAGGGATAATGCCCCAAGAAAACACATTACAGCTTTCTCTCAGCATGGAAATTAGTTTGAATGATAGGTGCTGACTCTATTGTCAGGATACCCTGAGGGTAAGTGGAGCAGGAGTAGACCACTTTTAAATACACTGTGTTGTCATTTAGCGTACTGATATATTCATTGACACAGAGGAGGCCACTGGAACCAGAGAGTCTTGTACTCCAGATTCAGGGATCCACCTCAATCCCAGGGTGACCCACTGAAATTTAGATTTATTTTGGAAAAAAAAACAAAAAAGAAAAGTGGGAGCCAGCTGTGTGTTTGTCAAACCTGTTCTTCAACAAGTTGTATAGTCTCTTCAGCAGATACATACTAGCCCCTGCTTATATGTTGAACAACAATGGGTCAGACATTGAAATAAAGCAAGGAGGTCTGTGAGTGCATATATGTAGGCAGGCACACATGTATAGAGAATCATAATTGGGACAGAATCATTGGCTGAGTCTGGAGAGATGGCCCTTTATTTAAGAGTCCTTGGTGCTCTTGAAGATAACCTGGGCTGAGTTTATAGCACTGACAGTATGACTCTCACCAAACTGTAGATTCAGTTCTAGCAAATCCAATGGCATCTTCTGCCCTCTACAGACTCTTAAATTCATGTGATGCATAGAGAGTCACATAGCTAAACTCTTATGCATGTAAATAAATATACAGCATAGAAAACCTAAATTGTCAGATTTCAGATTGTCTCAGGCTAGCATGTGAGTCTGAGTGAAGATCAGGATCCCCACTGTACAAAGGTATCTGCAGCAGAAAAGAACTCTTGTGTCCAATGTTTGGGCACATATTACCACATAAGACCCAAGAAAGCTTAAAAATGGGTTCTAAACACACAAAATGGAGACACATGTAGCTTCCTAGTGCTGCAGTCTCTCATGCAAGCCATGGTACAGAGTTGAATCTCTCTGCCATAGAGCAAGCCATAGAGTAAGCTGAATAGTGAATTAAGGTTTTGTTCATGCAGACAGAAAAGATTCCAGATACACAGTAAAGCACTTTCAGAAAAACAAACTTTTAAACAGATTACAATGTATTTAAAAATGTGCATAAGCTTAAAATGGGCATAGACAGTCTAAACATATTTTGTAAACAATAAGACAAATCACCAAATAATAAATAAAATGATATAAAACAATAAATCATAAAAAGGTAAAAATATCTGAATTTTGTATGGTGTTATATTGACTTTAAAGTTTTTGGTTGCTAAAAATCAATCAATAGCTGCTGAGAAACATTGGATTATGAAAACTACCAAATGTAACTAACATATATGTTTTTAAATTGTCTTAACTTCAAAATGTGGGTCATAAAATATTTTATGTTGGGTAAGAGGTTATTCTTTTGTTTCCACAGAAAGGGAAGTCTGTGGATTTATTCAATGTTGATAGGGATCAGATTTGATTGGGAAAAAAACATAAAAATCCCTGTTACAGTCATAAAAAAATAAAATAAGTAAAAAAACAGGTTACATATTTTTCTGCACAAATGTAAGAGAAATAAATCATATTTGGCTGGATTGTGTACAATGCAAAGTTCATATATGTGTTAATTAAAATATGAACATTAAATTTGAAAGTTTTTGTTCAGAGCAAGAAGACCAGACACCAATAAAAGATGGTGAACCTGATGAATAAAGTATTGTACCTATGCAACTCAATTAACAACGTAATGTAAATTTCTAGTCCTTAAATTTTATTATTACAAACTAGAATAATAAAGAAATATAGATTAGTATTCACCTTTAAATATATTAGGTATATTTCAATGCCAAACAAACATATTTTAGATATAATAGATGGTTTTCAAATTCTTCAAAGACCTACAAGGTATTACATTTAAAATGGTTTAACATGGAGCTTTTCATAATAATGAGATATATGTGCTCCTTAACTTCCCAATTTACATCAGAAAAGATGATGATAGGCATTGAAAAAAGCTATGGAGAGTTTTCTTTCAATGAGAAAAACTAGTCATTTGAATAAGAAATTGATTTTATCTTGACTGCTGGCATATGCTGTAAAGTGGACCATTAAAACACACATACACACAGAGAGAGAAATAATATTGAATTTTACCAAGATTAAGTGAGAAATTCTTTAAAATTCCTCCTTTATATCCAACAATCTTCAGGTTACATAGAAATGTGGTTGGTGAACTTTGCCAAAACAAGATGGGATAGTCCTTCTGAATTTCTGCTCATAGAAAACTCTGTCAGATATTCTGAAGAATGCAAAGGAAAGAAATCATTGAACTATAAAAAAAACATAGCAGACGTGTTCCTCAAAATTCTTCCTTCAATACCACTATTGTGCAGATGCCCAAAAGGTACACATTTGTATCCATAAGGTATTGCTCAACTATGTTCATAGCAGCATTATTCATAATAGCAAGAACCTGGAAACAAGCTAGATGCCCCTCAAATGAAGACTGGATTAACAAACTGTGGTACATCTACACAATGGAGTACTATTCAGCAGTTAAAAAATGACATCCTAAAATTTTCAGGCAAATGGGTAGATTTGGAGAATATCTTCCTGAGCGAGGTATCACAAGTCCAGAAAAATAGGCATGGGATGTACTCACTCATAAGTGGATTTTAAACAAAAAGCAAAAATACCCAAGCTGTAAACCACACCCTCTGAACATCTTGGGATCAGAAGGAACTTAAGAGAGACATCCAGAGATTCCTCTAGGGAGACAAGATAGGGATCACCTTAGAAAATTGGAATCATAATGGGTTGCAACAAAGAAGCAGTGGGAACAAATCATGAGAGGAGTTGGTTGGATGTGAGTAGCAACAAAGAGGGAGAAAAAAAGAGATGATATCTTGATAGAGGAAACCAATATAAGGTTGTAAAGAGGCCAGATGCCAGGGAAACCTCCAAGAACTCACAATATGTCCCTGACTAGGTCTCCAACAAATAGTGGAGGGGGTGCCTAAACAGGATTTACTCTATAATCAAATGAATAACCACCCTAAGTGTCATCATAGAACCTACATCCAAAAGTGAATAGAGGTAGAGGCAGAGATTCATGGCTGAGCACTGGGCTAAACTCCTGGTCTAGCTGAGAGCAGGGGAGGAGAGTCTGTATGACAAAGGGGATAGCAATTATTAGGAAAATTCCCACAGTGATGGCTGCCTGGAGCTCTGGGAAGCTCACTGAATCAAGAACAGCCACTGGGGAACCATCAGAAAAAGGAGCTAGGCCCTCCAAGGGTAAGCAACTGTAAATTAGCATGGGCAATATGCAGAGCCTCAAAGGGTGGGATCAGACTGCATTCCTTTACATGGGTTGGCATCTTGGAGTCCATTCCCTGCAGAAGAACACCTAACCCAGGAACTCAGCCTTGATTTGGGGATTAGGAAATCCGACATGCCTGGAGTGGATATGCCATGAGTTGACCCACCATGGGACTTCTTGCTCTTTTGGGAGAGGTGATGGGGGATGGAAGGCTGAAGGCTAACTGGGAGGGATTGGAAGGAGTGAAGGGAGGAGGAGCATGGATTTAAAAAGACATTTTTTATAAAAAGAAATAATAAAATGAACATACAAAATAAATAAATAAAACAAAATTCTTACTTCATTAAATTGTAAGAATTTTTTGGCCTATTGACCAAATATGTGTGCCCCAAAATTACAGAGGAACTTTGGGTGACTGTTTATGCATCCAGTTTTGGTTTTTGGGGGGGTTTTTTGACAATTCTTATATGTTTTGAAGTTAACTTCTCTGAATTTTCTACTACTGAATTAATATATTTTTCTGGGATCTCTGATTAAGTTGAAGATAAGATGATTTGGACTCATCAAGACAAAATAAATAATAGAATATTTTCTCCAAATAAGTCAAATGAAAATGCACTGGGTATTGTAAATGTAGTTCTTACCTGATAATTTTCTTATTGTTGATGTTTTTATGTTAGAGTTAAATTTATTTCTATTTATTTAGACAAGAAGGAGAAAATGTTCTAGGATAATCTTTTTGTATACTGTGACAATTTGTCGTTCAGATTGTTTTAATAAAAAGCTGAATCGTCAATAACTAGGGAACATTTTATGACAGAGAGCATGCTGGTAAGAAGAGAGGCAGAAACAAGGAAAGTTTCTAGCCAGAGATAGAGGAAGCAGGAAATCAGCACGATCATTCAGAATAAAGGTAATAAAGTCACAAGGTGGAAAATAATAGAAATGGATTAATTTAAGTTAATAGAGCTGGTGTAGTAATTTGAATATACTTGGCACTCAGGAGGCAGAATCAAGACTTGACTCCCAGACATCATCCCTGGTCTGTTTGTACCATGTTGGCATTTGGCCGTGGCCTAAAAAAAAACCATGGAAGTCCCCGACTGAGCACAAAACATAAAAGTTTGACACAATTTTCTATCCCTGTTAACTGCCATCTTCTCTCTCTGGCTGTTGCTTGCCTGATGTCTTCCACTACAAAATGGGTAAACTTTTCATTACCTCCACCACTGTCATGTCTGAATTCTGCCACAAATGATGAGGAGACAGACAGTTCAGGCCTAAGTAATCTGTCAAGGAGAATGTGGCTGTCATTATGATCCCACTTGCTGCTCTCTCCTCTGCTCCACCCCTAATGTGGGAGGCTAGCAATCTGCTGTGGTATTCTTGAGGTGATCTATCCCAGCACCTGCCTGACTCATGAGGTGGCTGCTTTCCCACAGGACCAGGCATCTTACAACCCACATAGCACAGCCTGCACCACTGTCAGTCATTACCTCACCAAAGCCTTCCCGGTCAATCTGTGGCCAAATGCCAATGTCTAACTCGGGATTCCTACTTCCATAGATGAACTCTCCATAATCCAGAAGGTGACTAATTAGTCAGACCTGGATTCCCCTTACTTTTGGGGGGAAAAAATCATTGAATGAGCAATACAGCTACAGACTTATTTTAGCATAGTCTACTCAAAATTGTGCTGGAGTCGCCTACCTTTTTAAATTGGAAATTGGCCTATGAGGATCAGGCAGAATCCGAGGTCTAGACAAACATCATATTTAGCATCCTGGTGACCTATCATATGCTCACAGGGCACAGGAAATATGCCCATCCTGCAAATAAGGTTTGAATTGACCTTCAATTCTATTACCAACAGGTTCCTGACCTAACATTCTAGGCTCTTAAAGCATGAACTCTGTGAAACCCCTCATCTTATTACCACAACTTTTTTCATTGCCAAACAGAGCTCCTCACTGATTTTCTGACCCATACTGATGAGGTAGTAAAACACAGAGTAGATTCAGACCCTTCTAGAGAAATGTTCATTAAACCATTTTTTTTGAGAAGGGTTTAATGTCCCCACCTGCAATGCAATCATAGCAGTCCACAATTAAGATATTTACAAATGGGTGCTGGCCACCAGAGATCTCCGCCCCAGCACTGATCTCATCATAGCTGTTACCACTTCCTTTAATGCTCTCCTTGCAGATAGGCAGTGTGTTAATGACATCTCCAAGGGCCCCCAGGTAGATAGAACTTGCTTGGGATGCAAGAAGCCAGACCGTCCACAACTACATTGCACTACTTATAAATAGAAAGTGTGGCCTTGTTGGGGTAGGTTTGGCCTTGAAGAAAGAAAAATGTCATTGTGGGTGGGCTTTGAGGTTTCAGAATCCCAATCCATGGCCAGTGGCACTAGCTTCTTCCTGCTACCTGTGAATCTAAATGTAAAATTCTCAGCTACCTCTCCACCCCCGTGTCTGCCTGTGTGCTACCCTGCTTCCTGCCAGGTTAATAATGAACTAAACCTCTGAAACTGTAAGTAAGCCTGTAGTGAGGATCAGGTATTATTCACCTTGACCTAGATGTGTGTGATCTTTAGATTTTGAGAACCCCTGTACAGGATATGGTAAGCCCTGTCTAAGACTGGTTGCACATTGCCTTCAATCACTGTTCCCCAAGGTCTCAGAGGAAGCCACTGCTGCTGCCAGGTGGAACACCTCAGCTCTCCCAGAATTGCCCTAAGGTTTAATCTTGTATCAGTGAGTGTTTCCTATAAACTCGTTAATAAAAGTTAATCCTTTATATAATCATTTACCAGCAAATAATTCCTACTTTACAAGCCCCAGTCAAATGCTTTAATGTAACAGTTGCCATGTGGCCATGTGTTTCTTAACAATAATAAATAAAACATTGCTTATGTCAACACCTATGTTCAGTTGTTTTTTGCATTTTGACCAGTTGTGAATTTTCTGTGGTAGTCTCCATCTGCTACAGAAAGAAATGTCATCATTTCTATTTTTATATATTGTGTATACCTACACTTAAATTTAGAATCTGCACTAACAAAATATAAAATATTTACCTTTATTTGTCTAACTTATTGCATTTAACATATTAATCATGAGATGCATGCTTTCCATTATATTCTTCTTTTTCAGTGAGTATACTGCTGTGTATTTGCGTACCACACTTTTCTATCCATTCTGCTCTTGATGAATGTCTAGCCTGGTTCCATCCCTTGCCAACTGTGAATAGTGCTGCAGACAGGAGTGCAATTATGCATGTGCTATACTGACTTAACCTCTGTAGGTATATACCCAAGGTAGATGTATCTGAAATAGATGATACAATGATAAGGAACTGGGGAGCCAGCCTGCTTCCATCTTAGGCTTAAAAGTCATCTTACAGTAAAGATAAACTGGATTCCATCTTGTTTATGACAAACCTGTGCTTCTCAAGGATTGGAGCATACCCCTGATGTAACCTTAACTATAAATGGTTCTATATTGCATGTTCCAGAAGTGGTAATCATGTCCTTCTTTCAAAAATTATTTTTAACCATCTTGAAACCATACCTTTCTTTTAAGAGATTATATAACTACTTATGACTATCCTGGTTTTTCCACTTTACAAATATGCCTTTGTTTCAGGATGCTTATATTCTGCTCCAGCAACTCTGTCTATTTTCAGGATGCTTATATTCTGCTCCAGTAACTCTGTCTATTTTGCGTGCCAAATCTCCTATTTGTAAACTTCCTACCTTTGAGCTGAAAACATCTTGTTTTTCTCACATAAAATGCTTGCCTCTCAAAATTTGCCTTAAGGAAAGGAATGGTTTACTATTATGTCATAGGTGCCAATGTAGAGAAAGAAGCTCACCAAAATGCTAAGCCTTTATTTTCCAAAGGAACAGAGAGGTTCATCCTTCTTGGAAAAGACTGATACGTGGCTCTCTTACTCCAATTACTTTATTCAAACACAAACAAGATTAATGTGTCCTTGAAAAAGTCCCACTAAAGAAGTCACTTTGTTTTGCTCCCTACAACAGCAGGCAACTCATTCAAACCTGTCCATTTTGATTATGACAAACCATAATCAAAATTAAAAACTCCAGTTTGGCATAAGTGTCTTAGAATCAATATCAGTGCCGCTTCAAACTCTCATGTAGCACCAAGTGCAGATGCTCCAGGGCTACAACATTTATTTAAGATTTAAGCAGTCTCAAAATAATTTCTCAGCCTTTACTAATCAACCCAAGCACAACAAAGACTTTGATGAAACATTTCACTCAAAGCCAGAAACAAAGGCTTTACTATACATTTTATTTAAAGTCCAGTATAAAGGCTTTACTTCACATATCACTACAGAAAGCAGCCTACAGGTACTTTAACTAAGTCAGCCATAATGATTTCAATTGTTGTTCTTTCTTCTCGCTTCTTTGGGATTAGCATAAAATACCTCCTTACTGACATCCAGAGTGGCTGTGCCATGTGTATGTTACCTCTAGCAGTATAGAGAGTTGATCTCTTCCTGCATTTATGCCAGTCTTTTTGTGATTTTATTATTAATCAATTAAGGTGAGATAGAGTCTTACTGTGACCTTGCTTCAAATTTTCATAATGGCTACAGATGTTGAACTTTTTAAATATATTTATATGTCTTGAGGGCTTTGTCCTTGTCTGTTTTGTTTTGCCCATTTATTGATGGAATGATTTGTTTTGTTTTGGTTTTATCTGTTTAAGTTCTTTGCAGAATCTCAAACAATCCTCTGCCAGAGTAGCAGAAAGTGAACACTACCACTCACTTGTAACTCAGCTGATCAAGTCTTTTGCTGTGAAAACGTGTTCTAATTTTAATGTAATTTTTTGAGAATAATTGCAGATATTGTCTCAGCCATTGTAGACCTTTTCAGAGATGCCCCTGCCTATGTTTGTACCTTAAAGTGTTTTCCTTTGTGTTTCATCCTAACAGTTTCTGAGTTTCAGGGCTCATATCAATGTCTTCATACATTCTGATTTGATTTTGGTACAGGGTGAGAGACAGACATGATTTTCTATCTTCTGTATGTAAATGTCCACTTTTGTAGCCATCAATTGCTCCCAGTACCATCTTTATTTCTTTCTTTGTATTTTGATACCACTGACAATTACCATGAGGCTGCAGCTTTGTGTGCTTGCCATTGAGTTTTGTATTTTTTTCCTGATGTCTGTGTCTGCCTTTGTCTTACCACTATGCTGTTTGTACCTCTGGACTCTACTGTAATTTGAAATTAGCACTTCATTACCCTCTGCCTTGCCTTTTCTTCCCAGGACTGGTTTGGCTCCTCAGGTCTTTTGTATTTTAAGATAAACTGCAGGATCATTTTCTAGCTCTGTAAAGAACATCACTGACACATTAATGAGAATTTCATGAAATCCACAGATCAGTTTCAGTAACTTAGATTTCCAATATTAATTCTGCCAAACTATGAGAATAGCAGATCTTTCTTCTTCTGGTGATTTCTTTAACTAGGTTCTTCACTGTGCTAATATTATTGTACATAATTTTCACTACCTTGATTATATTTTTTTGGTTTTTTTCTTAGGGCATTGTGAATAATATTTTGTATCTGATTTCATGCTGAAAGCATGCCAGAAAAGAAAGTGTATGTGTGAGTGCACATGCATACACAGTGTGCACACATGCGCGCACACACACATGTTCATATTCTTTCAGAAAAATTTAAATTTCTTTCCTGATTTCTTCAACAGCTCACTAGTCATTCAGAAATTTACTAGTCTATCTTGATGGTATTTGAATGGTTTCTCTAGTTTCTCTTCAATTGATTTTTAATTTTAAGTACTGGGATTCTAAATAAGAAATCATCTAAGTCTAAGTCCCTTTGTATTTGTTAAATCTTGCTTTTGAGATGTAAAGTATTTCATAGAAAGTTCTGTGGGTCCTGAGAAGCACACATTCTACAGATGCTGTACAGGATTATCCTCAGGCATCTGTTTGGTGCTGTTTAACTGAAGCTTGTGGTCTTTCAGTCTGCATAACCCTATATTCATGAGAATCAAGTGTTAGTATTATGTACTTATATCTTAATCCACCTGGCCACTTTTATTGCTCAATTTTTGTCTTATGAAACTGGTGTGCCAATGCTCAGTGCGTATATGTTTAACCTTGCAATATCCTCCTAATGAGTTCTTTTTTTCTATTCATAAATAATGCTCTTCTTTATTTCTTCTGACTAATTTGTCAGTGAAGTCTGTACTATAATCTATACACCAGTGATTCCAGTTTAGTTTGACCTAGTGTACACTGGTCTGTTCTCTTTTGTTTTAAGAACTATGCTCACACTGTACCCTATCCTGGTGGGAAATCACAACAAACCTGTTGCCTCAAACTCCGAAGTCCTGAGATAACAGCTATGTGCCACCACACCAGCCTTGTGTCTTTTAACTGGAGAGCAAAGAACATTTACATTTAGGGGGATTATTAGGAGATGTTTGCTGGGAATTTGTTGCTGGTGGCTTTATTGTTTGCTATTTTCTTTTTCCCCTATTCATAAAGGGTATTTGCTCATTTTCTGAGCTGGACATAATTGATTTTTCATAGCTGACTTTTGTTCTATTCTTCTCACAAAATTTAGTCTTTTCTGTGCTCTCATGACTGAGGCTGACATTGCCTTTTTGATGCTTAGGATCCTTCTAAATTGCTTTGCACTGCTTTAGTTAGCTATTTCTAATCCATAGGAAACTATCCCACTTCCTTATCCCAAAGCCCTATTGTGTGGCTTCTGCTTATCTCCCCTAGAAACTTGGTAGAGATGTATTTCCCTGCTATCTGCCAACCATATCCAAGGCTGAGCAGAGGGTTGTATTCCTGTTTTCTGCATCAGCCACATAACCTGGTACATATTTGAAAGCTTTAGGATGGTACTGTGGCCACTCTTTCTCTATCAGCCAGGTTAGCTATAAAAAGAGCTTTAGACTTGGCATATAATATTTTCCCTAGAATACTTACTGATAGGGAAAATGTATGTGGCATACCAGCTGGGTGGAATAATGGTCTATATTGAGGTTCAGCTTATGAACATGCACCTATAGAATGCACCTTTGTCTATTACTTGTGCTCCTTGTCTTTTTATGAGCTATATTTTAGCCATAATTTTGATTGTTTCACAATTTTATTGGTTAAAATTTTCAGTCTCGATGAAAGGTGATTTGTCTTTTTTTGTCTATCTTCTGTCATTTATAAGCAGGAACTGTGGAAGTTGATTCATAACTCTAGAGAGCTTTGTAGTTTAGCTACATTTGAAACTGGTAATCTGTCAGTGTATAAGATAACTCGTACTATGAATCTAGACTACCTTCAAACTCATTGTGTATCATATGATGACCTTTAAGCTGAGGACTACTGACTAGGTCTCTAAAGCACTGGTACAACAAATGCATCCCACAGCATCTGTATTAATTCTGACTAATTTGAGTAAAACTTTGCATCATTATTTTATAGTCTCAGAGATATCTATTGGAGTCTCTTCTCTCTCCCACCAATGGGAAGCCTTGGATCTTTCCAGAAATCTTTCCTATATGTTGTTGGTTATTTTCTGATAGATCCTTGCCTGAGTCTATCACCCTGGCCTGTGAAGCTCCACCTTTGTCTGATGTATCAATGTCTGTTCACAAGACCCTATGTGTACCTGTGGGCTCATCCTCTACTTGCTATGTCATCTCTGTGTTTGCTTTAAGCCCTGCTATACCTGATACTGTCCCAGTCTCAGCTTAATCTGCCCCAGTTATCAATGCCCCTTTACCCTGCTCATACTGTTTACTCATACTGTTGAAATTTCCTTTAGGCTATAATTTTCTATGACAATGTCTGAGCATTATTATTTTTATCCAGAGATAGGGTTAGGGTTAGGATTAGGGTTAGATGCTGTGAGATTATGTTCTGGTATATTATAAATATTTGTCCCTCCTACTGGTGTAATAAAAGGCTGATTGGCCAGAAGGAAGACAGGAAGTATAGGTGGGGCTTCCAGACCAAAAAACCTGAAAAGAAAAAGAGTTAGACAAAGACACAAGCAGAGACACCAGCAGATGCAAAGAAAGTTAAAATGCTGCTCTAAAATAATACCAAGCCACATAAGAAGATAAAAATAATAAATTAAGTTAAAATAAAAGAGCTAACATTATGTCTGAGCCATAAGCTGATCAACATAAAATTAATATATAATTAATTAAGCTTCTATATAATTATTTAAAACAAAGCAGCAGTGAGGCTACAAACAAGTCCAAATTTTAAGGCAAGGCCAAAAATTCTGGGCCAACCCGTTATACTACACATTCTCTGTGTTCCAATGTCTCAAAGCCATTCTTTCACAGGTTTCCTTGATTTTCCTTGGTTTGTGGCAAGTCCGTGTATCAGCTCATCTTCTGGCACAGCCTTGACAGAGATACTGTGGAACCAATATAGATATACAGGAAACAATGTTCCATGCCAAAATGGTGACATTGGATCTGGATGTGGTGACACATACCTTCAATGTCAACAGTTAGAAGAGAGAAGTAGCTTGGTCTCTCTGAGTTTGAGGCCATCCTGGTCTACATTGTGAGTTCCAGAGCAGCTAGAGATACATAGTAAGATCCTGTCTCAAAAAGTAGCAAAGACAAAACACGCAAAAACATCAAAAAAAGAATGGTGATGTCAGGGTATGCACAAAATCATTGGTGAGGGCCATTGACACAATCACCTTACCCAATGAGCCATACCTTAGCCCCATGCTCTTCTGCAGAATGGTGTAATCATATGGCTGTTTATCCATTAAACACAGTTTTTTTGGTGAATCCACTTAAACATGTAAGTTTTTAAAACCAAAACTTGACCTTTTTTAGCAGTCTAAATGAGGCTAAAGTTAATTGTTCTACAGTGTGTTCATATTACTTTATAGTGATTGGGTCATATCTCTTGTTCTCACATTTATGTGGACCGTTCTGTTTGTAGCTCTGTTTCTATTCCATGATTGTATAGGCTCTGTAGTAATGCCTCTGTCTAGCTGTTAGTAATTTGGCTTTCTTTCCTCTGCTGGTCTCTCTGGATTTCTTTTCATTTTATAGATCTTCCCAGAGACTCACTTTTGTTTTGTTGTTTTCTATTGTCTTTCTGTCCATGTTTCAGTGGGTTGTGTTTCCATCTCTTATCTTCTCTCCTCTGTTTCACTATTACTCCTTCTTATTCTCAGATCTTAACACACACACACACACACACACACACACACACACACACACACACACACACACACAATTTAAGGATTTCCCTCTATACTACCATATGTGTTTGGCACAAATTTCCCCTCACAACATTGATAGATTTGATGGTTACTAATTTTATTTTACTAAAAGAACTTGATTATAAAACTTTAATTTGCAACTTCCTTTTAGAGCTGTTAGTTGTTTGGAGTTTGTTGAATTTCCAAACATCATGTAGGAGAATTCTCAGTGTATGCCCGATGTTGATTTACCTAATTTCATGGGGTCACAGGAATCACACTCTGCATGTTGTTTTAGTTCTTTTAATTGTGTGGAGGTTAATTTTATGATCTAGAATATGTTTCATCAAGCATATAGTGTGTATTTGAAAGGACTGTGCATACAATGTTGTAGCTGGATTGAGATTCTAAGAGCTCACTTCAGCCATGATAAATGGTGATGTCATAATTCAATGAACATTCCATTTTACTGTTCATCTGATTTCCAGTTATCTAAAGAGTAATGACAGTTATTATTCTATTATTTCTGAATTCATAAACCTCATTACTGCTTTATGTATTTTTCTTCTCTCTTGGTAAACATTCAATTAACATGTCTTTATCTTCACTGTGCAAAGAATACCTATCATTACATTATGTATCTCTTCATTTTTTCCTTGGATGTCTATTTCATATAATGTTAAAATTAAAGTTTTATATTCTTTCTCCAATTGATATTTTTAATATCTTTTTCCAGTATCTCAATTTTTGAGTTTACCTAAAGTAATTTTCTTGGAGAAAAAATATTAATTGTTTTACACATTGTAATTCTTGCTGCCAGTCACTTCTTTCTCGCTGGCACAATTAATCCATTTACATTTAGTACCATGGCAAATGTTAGGGCTTCTTATTATCCCATGGATGCTGCAACCAAGTACCAAATATTAGATGCTGGAAACACAGAATCTTATTCTTTCAAATCTGGAGGTTGGAGTTTTAATTTAAGTGACATGTAGAAGGTAGAAAGCAGGTATTGCCAAAGTGAGGCTCAAATTCAGGAATAGTAAAGGATGTGACCATGAGTGATGATAATTGGAACTGTGGAATTGAGGAAATCTGCAGGAAATCATAAAGAAATGGGGTTGTTCAGAGAAATGCTTTAGGTCGTGGAACAATGTGGACAAGAACTGTTCCCTGCTTTCCAGCCATCATCCGATAGTTTATAATGTACCAGTCTTTGTTGACGCCCCATGAGCAGCCTTATCTTTTTAGAGGAGGAAATGAGGGATAGGTTTGGGAGCAGAATATGGGGGAGTGAGAGGAGGAATGAGAAGGGGAAATCTGTGGTTGGTACGTAAAGCAAAAATTTTCTTAAACAAAAAATATTAAATCCTAAAAATACAGGACTTACTTTCTCTATAGTAAGTGTTGGGCTTTATGCTCAGCAGCACCTTCCATGCTGAATTGAAGGCCTAGGTCATATGGGCACTTAGGAATAACCCAAGGCTTATCAAACAGTGCTCATTAACATTGTTTATAGATATATAGAGCTGTCCAACCTTGGTCCACAAAGGCACAAAGATGCCACTGTGGGGACCAGCACCTATCTCTCCCCAGAGCTCAGATCATCTGTGTCTCAGGTAAGGACATTGAAGGCCAAGAAGTAAACTATGTGGAGGAAGAATCTGAGTTCCTGTTCAGGATGGAGCTGGGTTGAGACATTAGAAAGGATAGCCAGGGAAACTCAGTCATGGACTCTGTAGTTAGGGAGCCCTGACCTCTATGTGTCCCTCTTATACTTCTTACCCAAAGAGAACTAGACTGGGCTCACCTTGGTGATCTGTCATTTTTCAGACTAATGACATAGCAAACTTATTGATGAGAATGGCTGTTGTTGATTGAAGTTAAGATATTTATACAACTATGTTTTCAAGCATTTATAGCAGAACTATATATTTTATGTCAGGCCAAATGGCATGGAGGAAGTATCAGTTGTGTCAAGAAGCCCAAAGGCCTCACATGCTCTTAGCTGACCAACACAGCAGAAGACCCAAATTTTTTTTGGTGGAGATGAACATCCTGAGTTTACACCTTAAAATATCACCTTAGTGCACCATAATTGTAACCCCTAACATATAGCTATAGCTTTTCCAGCTTCCACAAAAAAACTCTGAAGTACAAGCATCAAGGTACCACTCCTCAAGAGCTTAGAATGAAATGAAGGAGGTGGATTTTAGGTAGAGGTGAAAAAGGAGTGAGAAACCTGAGAGTAAGAAATGCCTTAAGAAAGGACAAATGACCTAGATGTAGAATGCAGCAGTTAAGTGACTGTGGGCTTGAGTGTGGCTGGGAATCTCTTAGAATAGATGGGTTTTTTCTCTGGCTGTAGAACCAGAATTTATTCCTAGTGCATTAACTGGCTTCTAGAAATCACAGAGGAACACCTGGCTCAGCCTTGATACCGGGGGGAGTGTCTTGGTCCTACTTAAACTGAACATACCAGGCTACTTGCCCTGGGACTCCTTACCCTCTCTAAGAAATGGATAGGGGGATAGGGTGTAAGAAGCTAGGGGATGACTGAGAAGAGAGAAGAGAGAGAGAACAGTAGTGAGAATATTTTTTTAAAACTTTTAAGTAAAAAATAATTTAAAAAGAACAAGTCTGTGTGAGAAGACCCTGAGCCATCATACAATAACCCACATTTAGAGTAGGACTTCCAAGCTTGAACATCATTGAGTTAAGATCCTAGGACAGTGTGAGTTCTGGAAATAGCAGTACTGTACATGGAGAAAAGTTCAGTTCCATTCTGAGCAGCAGAAGAAATTATCTTTCAGAGAAGGTATCCAGGCCAGAAATGATTGGATGGACAGGAAGATCAGGAGTTGAAAATAAACCTTCCTACCTTGCTCTAGGTGCAGACTTTGTACCCCCTGCCCCTGAGTTACTTATCCTTTCGGGTCCTTTATGTGAAGCACCCTGTGGTGGAATAGACATTTCAGGGCATTGTGTTCATTATTTAAAGAGTCATTTAACAACCACCAGATCCAACAACATCATCCATTCTTCATGATGGATATAGATTTGGCCATGATCCATTGTCAGGGTGTATGTAGCCAGTGTCATTTGCAAACATAAAGGGTATCTACTTAGGAATGATCAAAGCTATATTATCCCCAAGTGGTGCTGTCCATTGGCTCATAGGGGAGCTGAAACTAAAAACTTGGAAACATAGCAGGGCATGTAGAGCCTAGGTTAGTAATTAGTCTCCATGTTTACTGTCACCTGTGATCCAGACTTTATAGTTAGAGTTGACACCTTTCAGAGAGAGAGCATATGCCTCATGATAGGGTCACATCAAACTCTAACTCCAGCTGAAGGGGCCATAGGTAACTTCCAAAAGCCTGGGTGTTTTTTCTATAATCTCAATGTTTTTCCTGAAACAAGATATTATCAGATTCCATTCATTCACAGGTTAGAGAATGAAGTTCACATATATCCACTAGTTATCTGTGAAGAACCACTAGTTCTTGAACCATCTATGCAAGTCTATGAGGTAAAATTATCCATTGAAGAACCCCTAGGTGAAAGGCTTCAGAGAGCTCACTTTTCTATCTACATTCTTAACTGCCAGAAGACAACAGGATGGGCAGAAGCTACACCCTGGAACTGAAAACTAGAACTCTCATTGCTTTGTGTTCCCAGAGTTATTTGGGTATTGTGTGAACTATTAAGTAGAAAGACGTTCTATCATTCAAAGACAGTCAGAGATAATGACAAACCCAATGCTCATAACTCTTGATCATTTGAAATTTAAGTTCTAACCAGTCATTGACACTCTCCATGGCCTTATATTTCAGGCAGATTTGAAGGATTGTTCGCTAAAACTGATCTTTGTTGGGCAAAGCTCCTCCAAAGACAAAAGATAGCCAAGGTCTGTGACACAGTGCTCTTCTGTGTTAGGGTGTGACCCTGCCTGGATCCTTATAAGGTTTTCTGCTTCCTTTGGTCACAGTGTCTTTATATGTCAATACTACCCACTTCCAGCCAGATAGCTGGTGTCCAACTGCTTTATCCATATCCTACTTGTCCCTCTTGTAGTCTTCCCTTCTCTACCCCTACTTGTTCTAAGATGAAGTCTTTATTCCCAAACAACTATATTATCCTTCTGTCAATGTTTTCCATAGAGCTATGCAGTCATGCCTCACTTCCCATAGAGAAGGATCCCCAAAAATCCTAGGGGCCCAGCAAGAATTTTTAAAATTTAAAGAACACAACGTTCTTCTGAAATAAACCTCATTGTGTACACTCATGAGAAGATGGCCTTCTGTGCTCCTTCTCCACATCTTTGTTTCAATCAGGACTCTCCACAACCCTTATAGTTTGTTTGTGTCTTTTTGTATTCCATGTGTCTTTCTTTCCCTTACAAGAACATTAGAATCCTTGACTCTTGGTCATAAAAGCATTTCAGCCGAAAGTATGATGAGGACTGGGTTCATATCTGGGGCACCTACTTAATTTTGTTTCTTTAGAACCGTATTTTCCTGAACATGATGGTGATAAGTGACTCTCTGAATGAATCATAAGATGATCCAGAATCATCAGTTACAGATTTCAGGGGTTTATCTATTCCATTTCTGCTTCTATCCACTGAAACAGAAAATATTGTTTCACTAAGCATGGGTGACTACTATAGGAGGTGGCTCCAGTTACAAATTTCAGAACACTTTAAAAGTCAGTTTTTCTTTCTCCAGAGTACTTCTCATACACTTGGTCTCATCTCTAATCCACATTGTTTCAAACTATGCTCATATATGGCTGGTTCAAGTACCCAGGGTAGTACTTGGGACTGAAAGTTTCCAGGAGGGATCACACAGCAGCCTGTGGCTCACAAGGCTTCTGTATGGCATCTGTCTCTTATGTAGCTACTCTGTAAGTGCTGTTCTCTTAGAAAAGGGAGGCTCTCCTCACCTATACTTATATTTGTATCATAATAACCTTTCAGACCTCAACATTCTAATTCAAATAAGCCACTTATACTTGGGAGTCACATCTCTGAACCACTCTTCCCTTTGGAAAAACCTGGACCTTCTAGCTTCACTCCATAAACAAGATAGAACTGTGTGGTGATATTTTATATTTGATCTAACAAATAAGGCTTATCTGAAGATCAGAGAGCATAAAAAGCCATTAGTTATCCATAGAGGTATACACTTTTAATCCTAGCATTTGGGAGGAGAGACAGAAAGATATCTGTGAGTTTAAGGCCATCATGGGCTACACACCATTAATTCAGTCTAATAGAGAAACAGAGCCAGATGGTAATGACTCTGGCTTTAATCCCAGTACTTGGGAATCACAACCCTTTAGTCCAAGCACTAGGAAGGTAGAGTCAGCAAAAAAAATAATAATAATAATAATCCTGGGCAGAAATATAAATACAAGGCAGGAAAAAATGGGATCTCAGTGCCATTCGGTCTCAGAATTCAAGAAGATAGGATCTCTCCTTTTTGACTGAGAAATTGGCAAGGTGAGACATGGCTCTGACTTGTTCCTTTGTGTTTCTGACCTGTTAGCATTTAAACCAATATATGGCTCCAGATTTTCATTTTAAGAGCAATTTGTATTTATGCAACATCTAGTACTTAACTTTTGAGACATGAATTCATGAAAAAGGTGGCTTGCTTGTGGCTTTGCAGGCACCAGCACAAGCCAGAGCTATACTCAGCCAGAGTCACATAACTGCAATCTAAATATTTAGCAGATGTTAGAGGTGTTTACACATTCCCCTTGCAGAAGACTGGCTCTTATGCTTCTTTATTACTTGTGCATTTGTGCACTTGGGCTTTCCTTGAACCACTGCTCAGGCTGCTTTCTAATCACCAGCAGAATTAGTGAGACAATTAAAAGTTCTTAAAGGAAGTATTTAGTTAAGAGAAAGTTTTTCCTAACATTAAAAAGGAGAAAACATTATTATGATGGAGGAAGGGAATTAGGTCTCTATTTGATAATACACAAGACAGTATGAAAATGGAACAATAAGAGACCTCAAAGCCTCCCAGTTCACATTTGGCTAAGAGGTGAATGTCATCCTGATCCTTAGGCCAAACAGAGACCATGGTCTCTGAAACATGGCTCAGGGACACAGCCCCTACCACCCCAACCACATCCATCTCCACCCTAAAACAAAGAAATCTGGGAGAGAATCCTCAAGTCCAAGCCCCAGAAAAACACAACTTAAGGGACATCCCTCAGGCTAAAACCCACACAAACTGTAATCTGCATCATCACACTCCAAAAACAGGAGACACCAAAGGCTTCTGGTTCACAGCTGACTAAGATGACTAAGAGCCAACTAAGATCCAACTAAAAGCTGACTACGAATGACCCCTTCAACATGCAGCTTCTTGTCCTAAAGCCAACTAAGAGCTGAATAAGAGCAGTCCCTGCAATTACTGGAGGCCCAAAACTGACTAAGGGCTGGCCAAGAGCTGACTAAGAGTGAACTGAGAAAGCAATGGGGAGACACCAGTGCAAAAATACATATAACAGTATAAAGAACAAGACACCACCAGAAGAGGCTGGTGGTACTACAATATCAAGACCTGAGCATAACAATGAAGAGGAAATAGAAGAAAATGACATTAAAAACAACTTTATAAAGATAATAGAAGCTTTAAAAGAAAATGTAAAACCTCCCTTAATGAAATAGAAGAAAATACAAACAAAAACTTGGAAGAGATGAACAAATTTCTGAAAGAAAACAAGGAAACAAGAAAAAGAAAACAAACAAGTGAAACATTCTGAGAATTAAAAATTGAAATACAAGCAATAAATATGTTACAAATTGAGGCAAAGCTAGAAATAAAAAAAAACCTCAAGAAAAGAACCAGAACCACAGATACAAGCATAATCAAGAGAAAGCAAGAGATGAAGAAGGAATCTCTGGAATGGAAGATTCAATAGTAGAAATAGATACATCAGTTAAAAAAAACCACTAAAACCAAAAAAGTTATAATGTATAACACAAAATATCCAGGAAATCTGGAATACCATGAAAATACCAAACCTGAGAACAATTGGAATCAAAAAAGGAGAATACCAGATCAAAGGAACAGAAAATAAATTCAGCAAAATTATAGAAGAAAACATCCCCAGCCTATAAAGTTAAAAGAAACTTATAGAACATTAGATAGACTAGACCCCCCCAAAAAAATGTCTGCTTGCCACATAATAATCAAGGCACAAAACCTACAGAACAAAGAAAAATGCTATGGGATACAAAGAAAAATAACCAAAATAACTATAAAAGCAGACCCATCAGAATAACACCTGACTATTCAATGGAGACAAAGAAAGCAAAAAAAAAAATCTTGGTCAAATTTTATACATAAACTAAAAGAGTATGGCTACCATACCCAGCAAAACTATCAATCACCACCGATGGAGTAAACAAGATATTTAATAACAAAACCAGATTTAAACAATACCTATCCATAAATCCATGGATGAAGAAAGCTCTAGAGGGAAAACTCCAACCTAAGAAAATCAGATTACATCCACAAAACCACAAACAATGAATAATCCCACAGAAAAAAAACCCAAAGAAGGGAAACACACACAATACCACCAAAAATAATAATCATTGGTCATTAAAACCCCTTAATATCAATAGACTGAATTCACCTATAAAATGACACATCCTAACATGATGGATACAAAACAGAAGCTATCCTTCTGATGCATAAAAGAAAGATGCCTCAGTGTCAAAGACAGATACAGGCTCAGAGTAAAGGTTTGGGAAAAGATTTTCCAATCAAATGGTCCTAAGAAACAAGCTGTTGTAACTATCCTAATAGCTAACAAAATATGCTTCCAACTAAAATCAATTGAAAGAGACATGAACAGACATTTCTTATTCATCTCAGGAAAACTCCACTGAGATGAAGTCTCAATTCTGAATATTGGTGCCTCAAACATAAGGGCACTTTCGGATGTAAAAGAAACACTACTAAAACTTAAACCTCACATCAAATGCTACACATTAATAGTTGGAGACTTCAATACCCCACTTTCACCCTGGAATAGGTCAATCAGACAGAAACTCAACAGAAAAATAAGGGATCCAACAAATGTTTTGACTCAAATGGTCTTAATAGGTATATACAGAAACTTCCACTCAAACACAAAGGAGCATACATATTTCTCAGCACTCCATGGAACTTTATCTCAAGTTTAACATGTACTCGATCATAAAGTAAATATCAATAGATACAAAAATGAGAATAACTCCTTATATCATATCAGACTACCATAGTCTACATTAGAGTTCAACAACAACAAAAATCACAGGAAGCCTAAAAGTTCATGGAAACTGATCATCTCTCAATTGAACCACTCTGGATTAAGGAAGGAGTTAAGGAAGAAAGCAAAGACTTCCTAGAATTTAATGAAAATGAATCCACAACATACTCAAATTTATGAAACACAATGAAAACTGTTAATAGCAAAACTCATAGCACTAGATGTCTATATGTAAAACCTAGAGAAATCTCACGCAAGAGACCTAACAGCACAACTGAAGGCTTTAGAACAATTAGAAACAAGCTCACCTAGAATTATATGAGAAAAATAATCAAACTTATTGATGAAATCAATATATTAGAAACAAAAAGAACAATACAAAGTATCAATTGACTAAACAGTTGGTTCTTTGAGAAGTCAACAAATAAATAAGCCCCTACCCAAACTAACCAAAAAGCAGAGAGAGAGGATATCCAAATTAAGTGTCAGAAATTCAAACGGGGACAAAACAATAGGCACCAAGGACATTTAGAGAATTATCAATTCATACTTTAAAAATCTATAGTCCACTAAAATGGAAAACCTGGACCAGATGGATTCAGTGCAGAAATCTACCAGACATTCAAAGAAGAAATAATATCAATACTCCTCAAACTGTACCATGCAATAGAAACTTAAGAAATATTGCTGAACTCTGT
This sequence comes from Phyllotis vaccarum, assembly GCA_033318265.1. Classification (NCBI taxonomy): domain Eukaryota; kingdom Metazoa; phylum Chordata; class Mammalia; order Rodentia; family Cricetidae; genus Phyllotis; species Phyllotis vaccarum. Next base: position 50,025,850 of record JARWLC010000002.1, read on the forward strand.
TTAGGAAGCCAAAATCAATGTGATACCCAAGCCATGTTCTAAGGCATCTCTCTTCATGCTTCCCCTTTCTGATGACAGTTTGTGCAGGAATCTCTAACTCCATGGCTCTAAACTTTACTACTTCTGCTTCTGGCCCTCACTACTTTTGAATTTTCACCTCAGCATGGCCACCAATTCTCTGTCCTTCTAATTTCTAGCTATAACATTAGAAAGGACAGAATCTGGAATTTACCCAGCATAAACCGATAGAGTTTATGAAAGCATGTGCAATAGCACCAATCAGAATTTAACTGACTAAAACTGAAGTGTATCTTAGTTTTCTATGATGTGATCAAAAGCAACTTGGAGAGCCAAGGGTGTATTTTCATGTATGCTTCATAATTTATCATCCAGAGAAGTCAGAGCATGACCTCAAGACAGGAATATATAGGTAAAAACTGGTGCTAAGGTCAGATAGTATTGCTGCTACTGGCTTGTTCCTCATGGCTTTCTCAACCTGTTTTCTTCTAGCAGCAAGAACAACCAGCCCAGAGGTGGCATTGCCCTCAGTGAGCAGGGCATTCCAATACAAACCACCTAATAAAAAAATGCAACACCACAGGCTTCTCATGTAGGGGCATTTTCTCAATTGAAGTTCTCTCTTCCAAAATGACTCTAGGTCATTTCAAATTGATATCAGATTAGCTATAACAAGATGCATCTAAAACTTCTGGGGAGTAGTCTCATCTGATTATCAATAACACCTGGACGTTGACTTGCATTGTGTACTAGACATTGTTTTCCTAAACACAAGTATTTTAGTCTGTTTAGATTCATTTATTTATTTATGTATAAGTCTTTCTCCTACATGTATGTGTGTGCTCTAAATTGTTGCCAGGTAGATGGGAAGATTAAAAAATGCCATTAGATCCCAAGGTACTATATTTATAGATAGTTGTGATCTGCTATCTGTAGATCTACTATGGATCCCCAGATACTTTCCAACAAGACAGTCACTTAACCAATGATCTTTCCAGTCTCTTACTAGCTATTCTATAACAAGTTTCCATAACTCAAATAATCAATTATAGAATAAACTCAGTTTTAAGCATAAGTGTGTCAGTAAAAGACATAAACTGTGTTTGCAGTTGAAAACAGTGCATTTAACAATGATCATAGCTCCCAGTTCTGGTGCCTGTCCTCCTCTTTGTTATGAGCAACACATCCTGATGAAGTCTAGACATGCTGTAAATTATTGCAGTTAATTAAGGCAGTTCCTAATTGAATAAAAGCAGCTTGCTGTGTGGATGCACAATTGCAACACTTGAGAGTCAGAGGCAGGAGTGTCAAGACTTCAGTGTCAGTATTAGATTCATATTGCATTTTCAGCTGCTCTCAGGTATATTAGATTATTTTTTAAGCAACAATTAAAAAATACAACCAAGAAACATAACAATTGTGGCATGTGCCAGAGAAAGGCAGATACCTATGAATTTAAGGCCTGCCTTGTATACTGAGCAAATCGTAGGCTAGCCCAGGTAACATGAGGAATATATTAAACTCAAAACATCCAATGGTCTCTTTTTGTACACAGAGCAGAGGCATGGTTCTCTCCTTCATATTTGTTCCATCATTTTATGCTCTCATTCTCAGCACCCAACAGTGAGGAGAACATAGTTCTTCCCCTTAATACATACAGCAGCCAGCCCCAGCCCCAGGATTCCCACAAACCCTGTGTTTCCATCCTGTGTACTCCATGTCACAATAGTGTGGAAACAGAAGCTACAGATAGGTGGAGAGTCAATGGTAAACTCATAATCTGAGTTCAGGAAAGTATTCTAACAAAACCACTTCAGGCCATTTTCCATGAGGATGCCAAGTTATGTCATTGGTCTGCAACTGCTTTTTCAAGGGCATTTCCCAGATGACAAGATCTTCAATATTCCCATGATATCTCAGAACCACCTGAAACCCTAAAGAGTAAAACTCTCTTTCTACACAGAAATGATCAGTGTCTGCACTGGCTTCTCCAAAAACCAGCAGCATTGTGATTGAAAGTATCTGTCAGTCTCACTGTGCAGCAGTACAAAATGCATCAGATGGAGCTTGAGTCTCCTATGATAAATTCAGTGTTTCAGGGAACATTTTTCCTGCAGTTACACAAGTTATCTGACACATTTCTTAAATATGACAAGAATATTCCATGTTCAATTCCACTGTTCAGCCAAAGTTGAGAGACAGCATTGTGGGGTGAGGATGATGAGGCCATGAGGCATATAATCAAGAAGATGCCCTAAGGGCAAGTACTCAGGAGATATTCATCCTAAACTGTGAGCAGCAATTCTGTTTTGGGCCAATGTAAAGAGCACCACATAATTCTTCTGGGAGGGGAAGGCTTCCTGCTCAGTGAATTATGGACCAATTTCCTAAGAGCTAGATATAGTAAGCCACTTCTTAAGAGAGCAGGAGTGACAAGGAGATCCAGGAAATGGGGTTTCATACCTCAGCTTAAGAGAGAACAGATGGATGAGGGGTTTGGGAAGCATCTCAGAGCAGACTGTAGGGTCAGAAGCTCCTGGGTCATGACTAACTCCATGCATCACTGGCAGGCTGTTTCAGGCAAGGTAAGGTAGAAACATTTTGGTATATGCTATTCTGACAATGAATATGACTGTGGCCCTGCACATATTTCTCAGAAGGGATAGAAATGTCACTTACAGGATAAGGCTGGTGGTTGAGTGGAGAGATCAAAAATGGCTGGTCATGTACAAGTAATAACACAACAAACCCATTGAATGTTGGATTACTGAAGATCATACCCACCATTCATGATTATGCCTTGCTTCTGGGGTCTCTGTCTCTGTATGTCCACATATTGGTCTATTTGTGTTCATATCTGTGCATGTATATTGTTTGTGCCTATGTGCCATCTTGTGTTATTATGTGTTTTAGGGCCATGATGTGAGATGTTTTCCTGTACACTGTGAATTATCATTGGATAATAAAGGAACTGTTTTTGGCCTATGGCAAGGCTTCTTAAAAGCAGATAGGAAATCCAAGCATAGATAATGGGAAAAGGGGGCAGAATCAAACAGAGACAGTGTGAGCTGCTGCTGAGAAGGAAAATTTAAAGGAATTCAGGTAAGCCATGGCCCATGTAGCAAGACAGATTAATGGAAGTGGGTTAAGTTGTAAGTGCTAGAAATTAATATGCCTGAGCCATAGGCCAAGCATCATGTAATTAATATAAGCCTTTGGGTAATTATTTGGGGCTAAGTGGCAGTGGGGCTGTGATCAGGTCTAAACCTTGGGGCTGAGCTACAAAAGCCAGGCCAGTTACTCTTACTATAGGGGTATATCTGTGTATATGTGAATGTGTGTGTTCTCAACTTCTGTGTGTGCATATGTATATCTGTTTATGTGTAAGGGTTTTTGTGTGCAAATCTATGTGTATCTGTGCATATATTTTTGTGTTTGTGCCCCTAAGTATGTTACCTATGTATTTCACACAGGCTCTTGTACATGAACATCTCAGCACTAGATGAAGGTACTTTCTGAAAAATATGTGAACCTTTGGGCTTGAAGTCTCATGTGTAGAAATGAGATGCTGGTAGAATCCACTTAGTGATCTAAAATAATTCTTGATCCCTTAAGATGCAAACAAACCATGAGCCCCTCTTGTGCTACCATGGTTCCACTGTTTCAGGCACCACATCTTTTCCTTACCATAATAGATGACAGCTTCTGAACATGAGCCAGAACACAAATTCTTTCTCCATTGTGTTGTTTCTGTTGTGTATTTTTCCAATTGACAAGAAAAGGAACAATTGCAAAACAAAAAACAAAAAAACTGGTACTAAGAAGTGAGGTAATTACCTGAGAACACTGAATATGGGAATTGAGGCTTAGAAACTAGGAATGGTTTAGAGCTTTGGGTGGAAAAGCAAAGGAATTTGATGAAAAGATGACTGCTGAGGTAGGGCCAATTTTCTTCAGAGGACTGTGCCCATTCTTAGTTTCAGAGTCTTATACCCACGCACATATGCACAGCTCTGTCTACACTTTGGGTTTATGAAGGAAGCACTAAGGAAGAGAAAGAAGGAAAGGTAGGAGAACAAAGGGTATGAAGAAAAGGAAGGAAAATGTGAGATAATCACCAAGTTAGAAAGAGGATGTGTTGTAGGGTTCAGGGGTAATTGAAAGAGAGAAGATGTAGATATTGAATGTAAGTCAAATATAGACCCAGATGAAGCAAGAAAAAGAGATTAAAGGGATACAAGTAGGAAAGGAAGAAGTCAAACTATTAGTAATTTCTGGTGATATGATCCTCTACATAAGCAACTCAGGAAATTACAAAAAAGTTCCAAGAATTAGTAAACACTTTTGCAAAAAGTATCATTATTAAATCAAGGTAAAAACCAGCAATTTTTCCATGCAACATACCACTATGTACAGTAGTGAATGCATACATAACATAATCAGGGACAATCCCAGTCTCAACAGTTTAAAAATAATAAACTTAATGTCTTAAAATTAATCTACCAAAAAAGTGAAATGACTTAAAATGACATTTTTTAATTAAAAATGATGAACTGAAGGGGACACTAGAAAACAGAAACATCTCCCATGAGCACAGATGAGAATTAATTCTGTGAAATTTTCTACATTATAAAGTAGTCTAAAGATTTAACACAATCTGCATCAAATTCCAATCCTCTCAGAAAGACAAAATTCAATCTTAATGATTGTATAAATAAACAAAGACTTCAAATAGCCAAAGCAATCCTGAGTAAAAGGAACATATCATAGGTATCATCACTCTCAAATCCAAGTTAAAATATAGTAGCCAAAGCATAGTGTTTATGGCAGCAAATAGAAACAAAACCCAAAGAGAAAGAACAGAGGGCCTAGTAAGGAAGCTACCCCTTGTAACCACCTGATTCTGATTTTAAAGAATATGTTAACTCATTCTACAGTCCAACACCATGATCCTTCTCTTATCTCTTCTTCTTCTCCTCCCAACCCCCAGGCCCTCCCCTATTCCTTCCTCCCAAAAGTAAAGACCTCCCATGGGAAGTCAGCAAGGCATGGCACATTCAGGTCCCTGACCCCTACATCAAAGCTTTGTAAGGTGTCCCACCATAAGTAATTGGCCCTCAAAAATCATATCATGCCCCAGGCATCCCCATCTCAATTGTAGAAGCCCTCCAAAGATACCATGCTACACAACTGTCTCCCATATGTAGAAGGTCCCATCCAGTTCCATGCAGGCTACATAGATGTAGGTTCAAAATTTGTGTGTCTCAAATAGCCTGGTTTAGTTGTCTCTGTAGATTTCCCCATTATGGTCTTGATATCCCTTTATCACACAATCCATCTTTTTCTCTCTTTGACTGGATTCCTGGAGCTTGGTCCAGTGCTTGACTGTGGATCCCCATATCCTCTTCCATCAGTTACTGGATGAAGTCTCTATGTTCACAGTTAAGGTATTCAGCAATCTAATTTACCTAGGTAGGTCAGCTCAGGCATCCTCTCTACCATTGTACAAAGTCTAAACTGGGGTCATCCCTGTGGATTCCTGGGAACTTCCCTACCACCAGGCCTCTCCTCAACCTTACAATGTCTCTCTCCATAAAGATCTCTCTCACACTCTAATTCAACCATTCTGTTCCCTCATGTTCTCATCCCTCATCACTCCCCTTGATTGCCTTCTTACACCCAATTAACTCAGGAGATTTCATATATTTTCCCTTCCAAGGTAATCCGTGCATCCCTCTTAGGGCCCCCCTTGTTATCTAGCTTCTCTGGAGCTGTTGGTTGTAGTCTGGTTATCCTTTGGTTTACATCCAGAATTCACTTACAAGTGGAAGCAAAGACAGTGCATGACCAAAACAGCAGGATTGTATCCAAATGAAAATCTAGGGAAAGGGAAGCTCATAAACTGGAGTTTAGAGTAGGGGCCAGTATGAGAAGAGCTGAGAGGATATCAACAAATCCTTTAAAAGTGTCTTATAAGTGTTGATAAGTCTTCATGTTCATAGATTACTGATAGGTCCAGTTTCAATCATGGAGGAAAATCTTTTATTTCTTTCTTCTTTAATTTTTTCTTACTTGTTTTACATTTTGTACTTGTTTTGTAGAGAGTCATAGCTGAACAAATTGCTAAGAATATGTAACTGTTACTAAATATGAACAAAAATATACCTTCTATCTTATATGCCTCAAAGGCTTAGTGAACTTCTGAGAAGACTGAGCAGAAAGAATTCAAGAGTTATAGTAATGGATGGAGTGCAGTTTATCTATTCATTTTATATTGAATCATTCCATTATAAATAGAATTGCAGAAGGCTGACAAAACTCACAAGAAATTTACAAGATTCATGACTCTTTCTAGATTCTTTCCTGTTACCAAGGTTGTATAAGCAGTAAATAATTGCTAGGAAAAAGGAGACTCTGGTATAGCTACCTAGGACCTTCAGAGGGAGATCAAATTACTTAGCTTTCAAAAGGTATCACAAATGGAGAAGGAGCTACTAATGAAATTGCTAAGTTTCTCTCTCCCTCTCCCTCTCCCTCTCCCTCTCCCTCTCCCTCTCCTCTCCCTCTCCCTCTCCCTCTCCCTCTCCCTCTCTCTCTCCCTCCCTCCCTCTCTCCCTCTCCCTCTCCCTCTCCCTCTCCCTCTCTCTCTCCCTCCCTCCCTCTCTCCCCCTCTCTCCCTCTCTCTCTCTCCCTCCCTCCCTCCCTCCTCTCTCTCTCTCTCTCTCTCTCTCTCTCTCTCTCTCTCTCTCTCTCTCTCTCTCTCTCTCTCTCTCTCTCTCTCTCTCTCTCTCTCTCTCTCTCCAAATTAGGATCTCTTACACAATCTTAATAAATCCAACAAGTCAGCTGGATAGACTTGAGTAAAATGTATTATTTATTTATTATTGTTGCCTTGTCTGGAGTCAAAAGACATTCAATATTGCAAGGAAAAGTCACACAATATTGCCCAGGTTCTAGGACATAATATGAGACCCCTCCACAGATTACATTTTAAGGAGAACATGCCCACAAAGGGCACCACAGAGAAAGACTTAGGTAACAAAACTACTGGAAACACAGATTAAAATATATAAAACATAGAATGGAAACATGCATTAAAACAAAAATCCAATGAAAAATTAACTGTATTAGGCAAATACTAAATTTTATTTTTTTAAAGACTGGATCTATGTAGTCCTGGATTTCCTTGTACTCCCCATGTAGATTTGATTAGTCTAAAACTCACAGAGATCTGCCTGTCTCTTTTCCTAAGTACTGGTATAAAACTTGTGCACAACCCTTCTAGGTTCAACCACTAAGTTTTTCAAGCATGGATTTTACTTAAATGTACTCAAAACTCTTTTACACATAAGATTTTCACTCTATGATTCAATAATATGAACTTCACTTTTTATCCTGAATTCAGTAAAATTACATCTGATTCTTTTTAAAAATTCTACCATGGAGATATTTGACACTTCTTTAATATCCTTGGGTTGCATATAACAGGAACACATACATTGTTCAACAGCTTCATAAATTTCTGACTATCCCTTCCTTCCAACTTGTACCTGCTGTCTCAGGCCCTAGCAGGTATCTGAGGGGTTGACTCCTTTTTTGATATGACCAGATCCAGGCACAGAAGGGCAGGAGAAGACAACAAGTGAGGGTAGGAGTTTGATTGAAGGGTTAGTGCTGGTGTTCAATTGAGAGCAATTGGCAGCTTCTCAGGGAAAAAGATGTTTCAAACTCATTCTCCAGGAATAGAAGTCCACCTGAGATTGGCAATGATTATAATCAATTACAGTTATTTGCACAACCCTTTGTCACTGTTGTCCCATCATGTACTCAGAAGTTTCTCTGTCCTTCCCAACAAGTCCCACAGCCACTTAGTCTGAAATAATTACACAAAAGCTTACACTAATAAGTTCTTTGGCCTATGGCTCAGACCTCTAACTTCCTAACTCTTATATTTTAAGTTAACCCATACTCATTTATGTTCAGCCATGTGGCTTGTTACCTTTTCCCAGTGCAGCATTCTCTGTCCATGGATCGAGTATCATGCTCTGCCTTTCCACCCCCAGAATTCTCATGGCCTAGTTGCCCCACCTCTGCTTTCTACCTCCCTTCTGGCCAATCAGCATTTTATTAAACATGTACGGGGGGGGGGGAAGTATTAATAGCATTATCCTGCATTTCCTCCATTTCTTTTGAAAACAAGAACCCTAATGCTAATACTTTTTGTATAACATTTTCTGACTATTATCCTTAACAACTAGTAACCAACACTCTCACAAAGACAGACATCCATAGTCTATTGAAGTGGGGTGTGAGCATAGTAGTTCTCTAGACTACTTCCAGCTAACTGGGGGTGGGGTGGCTATTGGTAATCTTATGGGTATTCTAGATTATGATCAAGTCCTGACTGGAGTATTTTGTGAAGCTGATTTATCTCAGCTGTCTCCTTGAAGCTTTTCTGGATGCAGAGCTCAGAGGGAACTGTAACAGAGGTGTTTTGAAATGTTGGATCACCTTGAACCATGCATTCCCATCTGAGGTTTCTCAAGAGGTCTTTCTTGACCAAATATTATTTTTTTAACTTTGAATAAATTCACAGCCTCTCATTGGAAATAAAAATAAAACCTCTCTCCAAAGTAACATATCTTTTGACTGCAATTTTGAAGTCAAGGCATTTGCATTTTGCAAATATATAAGTTGAATTAATCCAGCAGCATTTACAATCAAATATCTTTCAGGAGCTCTTGCTACTTCCTTTGCAGTCAAAAATCTCAGAAACAGTACAATAATCAAAGTACAGTATCCAAACTCTGTAAATTCTATCTTTACATGGCTTAATTTTTTACTCTATTCCCTTCTTAAGGACTTTTTCTAACATTTTCTTTTTCCCCAGACATATACATACATATAAACATACTGCAAACCTTTTAGTTTAGGCTTTTTGAAGGTCTCTATTTTTTCTGACCACACCTTTAATCTGCTAAGGCATGGTTAGAATTAAAGGCTCAGCTATGTTGCCTGGATCTCCTCCAAACTTATTGGTCTGAGAGAGCTTCATGGCACAGGTACTAGTAGAAACCATGTTTATCAGCCTAGCTCTGGTGAACCTTAGCATCCAGACTTCCACCAAGTAGAGCACAGCCACCCACTGTTCATGAACACCACTTAAATGTTTGTCAGTAGAACCTCTCTCAAGGATTTTGCCACTAGCAATGAGTCAGGAAGGCTCTCTTTAAGGATCCAAGTCTCTGCTTCCTGCCAGCAAACAGAGCCCTCCTGAAAAAAGGCTGCTACCAAGAAGTCATCTTTGACTCCTTTTCCTTTTTGTCTAAAACGTAAGTCTGTCAGGTGCAGCTCTTGTTTGTACTTAGGCTCCTGTGAGACTTTTGGAACCTCCTTGTTACAGCTCAGATTGCATGCTGCAAATCCACCATGCTGTAGCTCAAGTCAACAAACCACTCTGTACCAAGGTCCACATGAGAAACACAAGTAAAAAGTTCTTTTGTTCCATTTCTGTGTCCTAGAGCTCTTTTTTAAGCTTTCTCAGTCTTTATGTGGATGTACATGCCCCAAATTGGGTGACGGTTATTGCACAAATTCAATTTAGTATTATAATAAAACAGCCAGATATTGTGAAAAGCTGAACTATCAGAGAGACAGGAAACAAATAAACAAATGACAGCTAATTCACACCCAGCCAACTCCTCCTCAGGCTGAATGGAATAGGTTCTGTCTTTATGAGTCCTCAGTCTGACTGGGCACACAAGCATAGGGAAGAACATTTCCCTGATCCTCTTTTGTCTTTCTTTCCCTGCCTGGCTATTTCAATTCCTGAATCAACTTTTCTAATGCTAGGATCAAAGGTGTGTGCCACCACCTCCTGGCTCTGTTTAGCCTTGAATTTACAGAGAGCCAAAGGATCTCTACCTAATGCATGATGGGATTAAATGTGCGGGTCATTTCCTTCATAGCTTGGCTATGGGTGTCTCTGTCCTCTGATATTTCAGATTATTTTTATTAAATGTACAATATATCACCACACCACCATGCTCCTGAGGCAGTGTCAACACAGACCTCAAATACTAACCAAACAGAAAAGCTAAAGTGAATAAAAATATCCAGAGATCTGCAGCAAGACCTGCATTGCCTGAAGGGTAAAGAGCAAGGGTCCTGCAATCTTTCTCCCTACACCCATGCCACTACTCATAGATTATTCAAAGCTAGATCCCTCACTGGATAATATGAAATTCCCTAATGCATCAAGATCTCTGTGGTATTTGCAGACATTTGTAAACCTGATATGATCATCAAGTCCTGCTCACCCTAGAGGCTACCCAAATTCTCCTGCCCAGTGTCAGAAATCTTCTAAAGGCTCTTGGCATTTGGCTACACATCACTTTAATGTCCAGGATATCACATAGTTGTACCAAGCTGCAGGGTGCCATAATAATTGGTTTCTGGCATATGTTAAGCCCAATATCTCATAAAACTTGTGAGCTAAGAAGGCTTTCCCCATAAAAGGTGAACACAGAAAAAAAATGCTAAGCTCTTTACTGGATTCAGAGAGGCAGGGTCTAGAGTTGAAAGCTAACACAGGTTATCTACTGGGATCCACTGGGGAGTAACAATCAAGGGAGGAGTGGGTCTCAGGAGAAAGAAATGCAGCTCAGTAGAGTGTGGTCCAGGGGAAGAGCAGTCTAGTGAGGTCACTGCCATGTACTAGTGTCAAAGATGACTCAGCAGTTGTGGTTCTGGTGGGTTGTGACAGACAGAGGAACACAGTGAGAGATCCCATCCCTTACTATGAGAATAGCAGTTAGAAAGTAGCTACCAGGAAGGTAGGTGCCTATTGGAGTTCTTCCCGTCAAGCCTTTAGGAGATGCCTCCTGAGAATACATGAGCCCAAGAACAGTCCTGAATCCCTCTATCTTGTAGCTCTCTAATTGTTTTTGGTGGGTACCTAGGGTTTAAAAGTAGACCAAGTAGAAACCATGGTATCAGAAGGACTCTGGGTAAAGAAAGACTTCTTGGGAATTATGCTTGATGGCAATTTCTGAGATGGTCAATGCTTCCTGGTAAAGTAAGAGTACTCCTGAGTGAGATGATAGGAGCAGAGCCAAGAACACATAGAAACTTCAACCCTGGAACTGCTGAATCTGTGTTTTATCAATATTCCTTTGGAGGATAGCTTACCATTATCACTTTTAGGAATGCAGTGTTCTGTAAAAGCAAAACAAAATAAATTGAAGATGTGAAGACTGAAGACCCATGTTAGTTCTGCTGCCCCATGATTCCGGTCAGAAGAAGGGCCTTACTAGCAAAGGAAAACATGTAGTTACACAGAGTAGCAAAAATATTAAGAACACATTGGACACATGGGCAAGGGGCAGAGCAGAGTATTTTCTCACCCCTCTGCTCAGGCACAATAGTGTTTTCTTGGAGAAGTCCTCACTTCTTTATGAATTTCTTAAAATGTTCCAGGGCCTCTAGGTTTTCTTTTTGATGCTTTTCTGTGGACAGAGGATATGTGAACAAAGAAGGAAAGAGTCTAGAGTTGCCTGTTGTAAGTCACTGGTAGCAAAACAAAAGTAGTCTAGGTTGCATTTGTATCTGTGACAGGTGGTCCCATGGTGCAGAGAGACAGAGATAGAAGAGAGAGAGAGAGAAAGAGAGAGAGAGAGAGAGAGAGAGAGAGAGAGAGAGCAAAGAGGCTGAAATTTGCCTAAAGGACCAATAGTTATAAGGAGGCAGGGGGTCCTCCAATTCAGGGTCTGTAGAGGAGGCAAAACTGCATAGGTAGTAGTAGACCAGCCATTCTTTCACAAAATATCCTTGTCTATGTCCATCCTTCTATCCAGGAAGATGTGGAGACATTATAAACCTTAAGCTGAAGTTTTACACAGGTCCTTCAATGTCTTCTTAATTGCTACATGTACTTTTGTCCTAGCTCCCTATGGTCACCTGGCTCCAAGCCATGCTAGTGTCAACTAAAAAAGGGAGTCCAGCCATGCAGCTAAGGAGAATTTTTTCCTTATTTCAGTGAGATGTCTCAGTGGTTGGTCAAATTGGGGTCACTTATATCCTTCCAGAAACCTGTCCCAATGTCATTCAAGTAAACAACATAAAGGCTTTTGTTGGCAAAGATAGACTTTAGTCTAACTGTACTTAAGGCTGTCATTGATAGCTTGCATGAAATAAGTAGAGTATGCTAATGTCTCCCAAGAAGATTTCACACAATAATTCCCATTAAATGCACATATTCCTAAACATACCATCATTCATTCTATCCTTGGTTTGATGGCTCCACTATTATTTTAAATAATACAACATACCTTCCTAAACCCTTACTGGTTACAGTGCCCATAGATAGATTTCCTATAACTGTAATAGTTTCACTCCCCACCACCACCACCACCACTGTGTAATGCCATTAAATTCTTTTATTATCAACCAGGATTACAGATATGGCTAAACTGAGTACTGAAGAAAGATCCAAAGGCTGTGCAAAAATGTATAACAGCTTTAGAATTTGAGTCTTGGATTCTTACCTAGTTTATTTATAATCCAAATAGACCTTCTTATCCCAGACCTGGTTTTATCCTCTGTTCTCTGAAAGTTTATCCACCAGCCATGGCTGACACAGTATATGTCAAAATGCCTCTCATGGGCCTCCAGCCTTCCACAGGTCCCTGGTTTTGTTGCCCTGGCCACTCCTTTGTGTAATACAAGGTTTCTGGCCTGACCTTTCCAGCTTAACCCTGAGGTTCAGACCTGCTTACAGCCTCACTGCCACTTATCCTTAAATAATCACACAAAGCTTACACTAATCTCATGTTGACTGGCCTATGGCCCAGGTATGTAGTTTTCTAGTTCTTAACTCTTAAACTAACCCATGATTAGCCAAATGGCTTAGTATCTTTTCTCAGAGCAGCATCCTGACCTTATTTCCTCTGGGTCTGCTGAAGTCTCTGCCCTGCTCTTCCTCTTCCCAGAGTTTTCTTAGTCTGGTAGCCCCACCCACACTTCCTGTCTGCCTTCTGAACAATCAGTGTTTTATTAAACCAGTAGGAGGGACAAATATTTACAATGTACCAGAACATAATCCCACGGCACCTTTGCATTATCTTTTCTTCCCTTCCCCCAAAGTATCTTTAGGTCACTGTCAGGAGCCGATTCACTAGCCAAGAGTCAACTAAAGAATTCCCTTCTTCATCATTCTTCAGATAGGACAGCCTTCTTTAGATCAAGACAGTCCTTGGAAAAGCCACAAGGGAACACACTGACCATTGACTCATAATGGCCTAACACACTGATCTTGGCTCATGATTGTTCACTGACCACTACTCATAACTGCCTAACACAGTAACCTTCGCTCACAGTCTTGCCCCCTCACTAAGCTCCCTTCTCCCTGTAACCTATAGCCCTGCAAAAGCATATATAAGCAGCCTGGAAATAATAAAGACAGACCACTTGAACAGAGACTTGTCCTGTGGTCCTTCTTCTGTGCCTTCCCCTATCATTCTCTCCCTACAGGTGACAGGGACCCCATTGAAGTCCCACAGGTCAGGATAGGTCACCCTTCCCCTGACAACCTAGCTGCCCAACTCATGAGCTAAGGCTTCAAGCACAACTCTTTTTCTCACCCAGCCTCAACTGTATGCCAACTTGAATCCCAGAAAATGAACCATTCTAGGCCCTGACATGGAAGTATGGCAGATGAGCAGCGCCCACATAGCATAGGGCACTTGTCAGGCCTCAGTGTCTTTTACTGAGGGGATAAGGTCAGCACTGAGCTTGCTCCACACCCCAAACTCACTTGGCTGAACTTAGTATGAATGTGTTTAAAGACACTGAGTTTTGATCTTAGCTATGATTGGCCAATACGATGTCTCAGTAGATAGAGCCCTTCTGCATGAGCTTGACAACCTGAGTTTGAGCTCTGGAACCCATGCTAAAGAAGAGAAACATATCCACAGAGCTGTCTTCTGACCTACATACATGCTCATATGTATATATCACACACAGAAATCAATACAAAAACTCTATTTGTTATAAGAGGGAAGAGTTAAGATGGTAATTTTATTACATGCATTTTACCACAGGGAGAAGGAGTATAAAAAATGAGTTTTATCTATATAAGGGGATTATCCCATCAAGGTTCAATACTTTATAGCCCTTCCCCCATCTCGTGAAACTCTGGTTTACATTCCTATTGATTCTATCATACCTTTGCCCTTTGTGATCCCTTTTAGGAATCAGCCAATGGCCTCAGGTTGTAAGGTTGAACACCCCTCAATGGGATAAGACACAGTCACAACTTGCACTAGAATAAAAACTAAGTGTGGTCAGAAGTTTCTGCTAGTTTCAAGGTCTAAACTTGCAGTCCTTTGGTCCCAAATAATCACACAGAGGCTTTTATTAATTACAAGTTGTTTAATCTATGGCTCAGGCTTATTACTTGTCACTTTTACTCTTAAACTAACCCAGTATTCTATTTATGTTTAGCCATGTTACTTGGTACCTTTAATGACTATAGTAGCATTCTTATCTTGCTTCCTCTGGGTCTCCCAGCATCCACTTTTCTGCTCTTCTGCTTCCCAGAATTCTCCTAATCTGGTTGCCCCACATATACTTCCTGATTTACTACTTGACCAATCAGCATTTTATTAAACCAATAGGAGTAAAAACTGTTTACAATGTACAAAATGCAGACTATCCAGCAACTAAGTGTGCTTTATGCTCCCACATCCTTGCTCATACATAACACACATTTTGTAATAAGAAATTCCCTTCCTAGAGTGATTTTGCTTATTTGTGTTTTTCTTTGTGCAACAAGAATATTCTTTTCTATCAAAATGATTCTGGCTTGATTAGGTGAGGCTGGGGAGCCAACTCCACCCTCTCTCCCATCACATCTCCTCTCCAGCCTACTTCCAGCCCTGAATAATTGCTGGCCCCTCAGACATCTGGAGATTCCTCTCCTTGGCCCCCTCCCTTCACTTCTCCACACAGGAAATCTGAAATGACACGAAATTCTCTGAGCTCTTAAAATGCCAATTTCAAAGACAATGGGGTGGTTTAAAAAATGTAGACTCATAGGGAATGGCTTTGTACTTGCTCTGGGAGTTAGAGAACGCCATCCTCAACCTTCATAGCACATCTGCACAAGTTTGGGGCTGTAAAGTGCTCTGGGGCTTGGGACTGTGATGTGCTCTAAACACACCTAGAAACAAAATACTTCCACCCACCCCCATTCCTCCCAGAGTAAAGACTTGGAAATTGGCAAACCTGACATCTGGTCCCTCTAGAACAAAGCTAATTCTGATGGCAGTGGCCATTTTTGTCTCACTTTTGGTCTTTGTTCATTAGTAATATTTCTAGTGGCATGGTACATGCGTTGAAAGTGAGGTGGGTAGTTTTCCTCAAAGTAACTAAAAGTAGGCACAATGATACCCTATAGTAGAAAGCAGGCATTATGACCTTAACCTAGAGTCATGGCCTTTTGGCCTTGAGACTCCAATATAAGCAGGCATGGCAGAAGGCCAGTTTAAAACTGGGTACACTCAGCATCTCTTCCTAGTTGCTCTCCCATGCTCTTGGATGGAAGATCTGACCCATGTCAGCTGTACAGACTAGTCCAGTTTTCCAGGAGCCACAAAATCAATAATCTCATGTATCAGTAAATGTTTTCCTATAAACCCCTTAATAAATATTAACCTTTTAAATCAGTTGCCAAACATTATCATACAAACTATATCTGGTGCCCAACATGGCCTCCCAGCCTGACCTGGCCCTTTTCAAAGGGTACTCAAGGAAGGGAGTGAGCAGAGAAGCCAGACAGTCAATGAAGCATGGCCTGCCTCTCCCACCCAATGGCTCTGGCTCTGGATTACCAGAAACCCTACAGCAACCTTGGTTCCAGAGGCCAAGGAGCAACCTCTTGCTAGCTGGATGGACTAGAGACATATAGTCCTTAACAGATTTTGTCTTAGAGTCTAGAAGAACCGCAGCAGATCTGTAGATCAAAAGCAATTCACACTGATTAAAAAGGGAATATTTTCTGTCCCATGGAGTGGGCTACCTGTAACCCTATGACTGCTGTCTCCTTCTGTGCATATATACCAGACTGCCACCGAAGACTACAGCTGTGATAGCAGCCAGCCCTTCCTGAAGCTGACCCAAACCACAAAGCCTGCTTGTATGGCAAGGGCAAACTGCTTCACTCAGTGTGTTTTATTGGTTTGTGACAATCTATTCTGTTTTTGTGAGAATTTGCCTTGGTTAGGTAATATATTCACAGAAGACCAAACCTGAAAGCCTGAGTCAGAAAATACTGACTGGTTGGTGTGGCACCTGTGACACCTGCTGGCAAAGCACTAACATTACATCTAGCCATAAAAGACAGGTAAATAATTAGGCACGGTAGGCAATATAACCATTCTTTTTTGTTGCTACAATTGATGAAAACTAGCAAGGTATGTACAACATCCCTGGTATGTACATGTTTTCAGCTGTGTTGAAGGTTAGTCTGGTCATTCATATCACAGCCCTAAAAATGGTTCGATAATAGTAAATATGAGACATTAATTGAACTGATAGGGACTTTGTAGACTAATAACAATAAATTGTCACAGACTTGAAAAAATACTGAAGAGAAATTAAATACCTGAATTCATGCCATAGAATCTGCCAATGATAAGTTGGCATTCAAAATTAATTTTTTTTGAAACTGGTTATAACAAACTTTTAGGTAGCGCATCCTTCTTGGAGGCAAAATTGAATACCATGCAGGTACTTTTTACAGATGATAAGACATCAATTATGGAGAAGTTTAAATCTGTAGAGTCATACATTAATGATGAAAATAAGAAACTTATTGATTCCGTGGGATCATTAGAAATATTTGCTGTTTAAGAGATTCAGATCTTGGAGAAATCAATGATTTTTTTGTTTTCAATAATGGAAGAATCTTGCTGATTTAATAAATAATTAGGATGGTAAAGCACAGTCAACAGAGGATAGTTTAAAAACAACATCACCAATATTCTATGAAGTCAGAGATGCTTTACCAAAAGTTTTAAGCAGCTGCTTACTGCCTTGCTCCTCATGTCTTTCCCATTCTGATTTCTTGTAGAGTCCAGGACCTGCCCAGGGATGACATCACTCAAAATTGTCTGGGTCACCTGCCATAAATCAGTAATTATGAAAATACCTAGAAGCAGGTGGATCTCTGAGTTCAAGACAAGCCTAGACTTCTCAGAGAAACCCTGTTTCAAAAGAAACCCTGTTGTCAAGAAGAAATCTGAAAAGTGGAGGATGGTTACAGATCTAAAAGCAATTAGTAAAGTGATTCAATGCATGGGCTCTTTACAATCTGGCATTCCACTGCCTTCCCTGTTACCTAAGGGATGGCCTATTATAGTTATTGATTTGAAGGACTGTTGATTATCATACCTCTACAAGAACAGGACAAATGGCTTTCACAGTGCCCACTTTTAATAATTCACATCTGGTTAAGAGGTACCAGTGGAGAATCCTTCCACAAGGAATGTTGAATAGTCCCACCTTATTCCAGTATTTTGCACAATGGCTGTTAGAAGTGTTATGCAAACAATATCCACAATCTGTCACTTATCATTATATGGATGATATCTTGTTGGCAGAACCAAAGGTGAATACATTAGAAAGAATGTTTGAAGAAGTGAAGAAAATATTGTCTGATTGGGGACTACAAATTGCCCTTGAAAATATACAAAGAGGAGATTCTATCAGTTATTTAGGATACAAAATAGACTTACAAAAAAAATTAAACCCCAAAAGATGAAACTAAATAGACATAGATTGAGAACTCTTAAAATTTTCCAAAAAGTGCTAGGGTATATTGTTCATCTATGTGCCATCATTGATATAAAAAAAAAACCACAAACTTATTCAAAACTTTAGATGTTGATAAAGACTTAAATAATCCCAGAGAATTCTCCAATGAAGTTGAGAAAGAATTAGCTTTGGTAGAAAAGAAATTACAAGAAGCACATGTGAATCACATGGATCCAGACCTACTGCATGCTGGTTATTTTACCCTCTAAACATTCTCCTACAGGAGTCATAATCGAAGAGAAAATATTATATTAAAATGGATATTCATGCCACATAGGCCAAGTAAAAAACAGAAAACATATATTGAAAAGATTTCTGATCTGATTTTTAAAAGTAAATTCAGACTTCATCAATTGACTAGAAAGGGCCCTGCAGAATTTGTTGTACCCTTGACTAAAGAAAAAATTGATCAATTATGGGCAGACAGTAAACCCTGGCAAAAAGCCTGTAGTAATTTTTGGGAGATTAATAACAAATATCCCCAAAGTAGAATAATTCAATTTATAAAGGAAACTCATGTGGTACAGGATAAATCCATTTCTGGAGCTCCTACATTTTGTACTGATGTGAAAAAAATTAAGAAAAGCTGGTTACGAATGAGAAAATTTACTTAAGGTGGCTCAAAGCCCTTATAACTCTGTTCAGAAATCAGAACTATACATGATTATCATGGTACTGATGGATTTTACAGAATCTCTTAATGTAATACCTGACTCTCGGTATGTAGAAGGAGTTGTTTTACATATTGAAACTGATGATTTCATTCTTGATGATACATAATTAACCTCACTGCTTATACAACTACAAGATATCATCAGAAATAGAATTCATACCATGTACATAACACATATCAGGTCACACACAGGTCTTCCAGGCCATTTGGCACAAGGTAATCATGAAATTGACCAGTTATTAATAGGAAACATGCTGGAGACCACAGAATTTCATAAGAGACATCATGTTAATAGTAAAAGACTAAAGAATAGCTTTCCCATCAGTTGGCATCAGGTTAAAGAAATTCTACAGAATTGTACTACTTTCTCCTTCTATAACAAACCATCTTTAACTTCTGGAAGTAGTCCTAAAGGTACACAGAGAAATTATTTCTGGCAAATGGATGTGCTTCACTTTCCAAAATTTGGAAAGATAAAATACGTACATCATACCATCGGCACTTACTCAGGAATGCAATGGGTGGCTGCCCTGAGTTCTGAAAAATCTTTTGGAAGTCATGTCCATAATGAGAATTCCCATTTATATTAAGACAGACAATGCTCCAGCATACATTTTCCAATAAATGAAGCTGATTTGGGGGATATTACAATATAAAGCTTATTACAGGGATACCACACAATCCTACAGGACAACAGTTGTGGAGAGATCTCACCACACATTGAAAGAGATGCTTCATAAGCAGAAAGAAGAAATGAAAAAACCCAGGGAGAAATTTTATAATTCTCTACTGACCTTGAATTTTCTTAATGCTGATGAGAAAGGAACAACAGCCACTCAGAGACATTGGGTCATCGAGAAATATTCTGAGATAAACCAACCCATCTACTTCAAGGATATGGTAACTTCAGAATGGAAGCCAGAATATGTGCTTCAGTGGGGCAAGGGTTTTGCTTTTGTTTCCACAGGAGAAGAAAAGATATGGGTACCAACAAAATTAATAAAGATCCATTTCAAAAAGGAGACCTCTCCTGAGGAGGAGAAGTAATTGCTCATCCCCTGATATGACAATTGGATGCATGGTAAGAAAAATACACTTAACAAGGCCAGGACAGGGTCTCATTTTTGTCTCTACAAAAAAAATGGATGGAAGCATCTTTAAGACATTAAATGGATATTGAACATTTGGACACCTAAAATGGAAGGGAGATCACCTGTGAAAGGATTACAAACAAAGGAATATGAGAACAACTGGTACCAAAATGTACTAGGTAATTTCTCAATTCTCACTGCTTTACATCTTGCATCTATACCTCTCTCAAAAAAAAATAAGGAAAAAATGTGGTCCTCGTTTGACTATAAATAAAGCTGGCTTTTGGAGTCAGAGTAAGTGGCTTTATCCCTCTCTAAACCCAAGCACACTGATAAAGAAAATTTGAGGGATTCTGTCTCATATCAGAAAAGCTACCTGGTGTGGGACAAAAGACAGCTAGAATATAGAGGGACCATTATTATTGTAATTTTATCTTTAATTGTTGCAATGAGGTTTCTTGGCCCTGAGCAGCCAGAAGTGCAGCCCCAGATCCCTTAGCCGCCCACAGCTGATCATGATTCAGATGCTTTTTGGCCTATGGCTCAGGCACATTGCTAGCTGGCTCTTACATCTTAACTCAACCCATTTTCATTAATCTGCCTGCCACATGGCCCATGGCTCACCTGTGTTCCTTACATGTTGCTCCTTTGGGCTTCGGGCTCTGTCTGACTTGACTCCTCCACCCTGATTCTCCTACCTATGTTGTGATTTTTCCTCCTACTTTTTCTATGGTGCCTTTCATGGGCCAAAAAAACATACAGAAAGACATTCCCACATCATTTAATGCTATTTCTCTGTGTATCTACTCCTTCCTAACCTTAAAATGTTCTCTGTATATAATCTTCTCCTTAAATCATAAAGGATATAAAAATTTTCATTTGATCAATAATGCTTAAGTTTTCCACTGTAAACAACAATTTCTCCTACCAGCAATCTACAAAGCACCCAGAATGAAGATGGGTCCCCCACCACAATGATTCTACCTGGTGTAAAAAAGAGATAGGGAGAGACAAACAGAGGTAGAGACAGAGAAATAAAAGAACCTGGTTTACACCACTCAATGATTGCTTTTGGAATATAGACTATTCAAAAACGGTTGCAAGATAGTTCTCTATGATTATCCTTCATGTCACATCTTTAGCAAGAATTCTAGGTGGACTTACCCAGTACTCTGAGAATGGTTGTAGATGTTTATAGTCTGTCCATTAGGCTCTAACCACTGTCTTAGCATTTACAGAATCCCAAAGAGATACCACTGCCAACAAGTCAGCAGGAAACAACCTTATGAAAAACTGTGTCCCTCTCCCAATAAGTTTTGTCCTCTGAGGGTTATGGATAATTATCATTCTGATAGGATAGTTATAAGTTAAAACTGGGTTGAGGATAGAACAATAATATAGACTCAGGGATCCCTTTTAAATAAGAGAAAGGTGATGTGGGAATGCCTTTCTGTATGCTGTGAATATCCATCTTTAAATAAAGGAGCTGTTTTGGGCCATGACAGGCACCATAGAAGAAGTAGGAAGAGGAATCAGAATAGGTAGGAAAGGAAGGGCAGAGTCAGGGGCAGATTGAGCAAGCCACCCAAGGAGCAACATGTAAGGAACACAGGTGAGCCAAGGGCCATGTGGCAGACAGATTAATAGAAATGGGTTGATTTAAGATATAAGAACTAACTAGCAATGTGCCTGAACCATAGGCCAAACAGCATAAAGTTAATATAAGCATCTGAGTCATTTCTGGGGGCCTGAGCAGCGGCGGCTGGTGGCTAAGAGGTCTGGAATGGCAGGGTCTGGGCCTCTGGCTGCCTGGGACCCAAGAAACTGCACTGCAACAGATGGTGTCCAACATGGATCGAATATCCACTTAATGCCTGAGAAAGTTTAAAAAGGGTTTTTAACAGAAACTGAGCTAAGACAGCTTCCAAATTGTGTATATGAAGCAGGTCATTGTACAATGAAAGTGTAGCCTCCAGGTCACATTCAAAATGGTTCCAGCAGACTGGCGGCAGGCAGTGTAAGCTGCAATCAGGTGGGTTCCTGAAATCTCACAGAAGACTCAGTAGCATGAGATTGATTTTAGATTTCTGTTTATTTTGAACAAAAAGAAAACAAAGACGGTTTCTTAGTAGCAGCATTTTCTGGGGTCTGCTCTGTTTGCTGGCCACAAACAGAGATACGGTCCCTTTAAGAGAACTTACTGATTCAGCTGTATCTGCAAAAACTATGTGGCAAGAGAGTGTGAGTATCTGTAAAAGCTCTTATGATTATAAGATGATTAAGGATTCACAACAAAACAGATTCAGATGAAAAGAAAAACCTGTAAACGGGTTACAATGTGTGTAAAAGGTACATAGGCTTCAGAGAGAAAAGAAAGAGGATAAAGTCTTTAAAAAGAGAAATAGAGTAATAAAAATATAATAAGCCATGTAAAGATGGAAAATAGACACAAAATCTGGATTTTGGTTGTTATTGTGTTTTCTTTTAATTTTTTAACTGTTAATGAGCTAACTGCAAAAAGACAATGGGTTGAAAGGCTGCTAAGTTAAATAAGAATATATATTTTAAAGGTATTTTGATTTTGAAATTTGCGTCTAAGGATTTATTGCTTTGGAAGAGTTCTGCTTTTGTTTCCAAAGAAGATGAGAACCACATTTCCAGGCAAATATGGTTTCATCAACCAAGACCCCCTGAAAAAACCTCTGATGGAAAGAGATGGCCATATCAGCTTCAAGACTGCAGATTATGATCCAGTCTCAACAATCCGTGAGATTTCCAATGCCCCTTAATCAGCAGGAAGTAGTAATAGAAAACTATGCCCAAATCCCCCAAATATTGTTTCTAGATGTTTGTTTTCATTATAAATGGTTAATGGTCATAGTTAATCTCTTTCTAAGAAGAAAAAGGGGATATGGTATATGAATGATTTTTTAAAAATTAGATTATTGAATTTACTTAGATCAGACAATCAGCTGTTAATCTTGAAATGTTTTACATTGGTATGGATTTTGGTTTATTGATACAAATTTAAGGTCAATTTTGTTATGTTGTATGTATTTTTTTATTCTAGTTTAAGGTATGATGTTCATGTAACTGATTTAAAATTGTAATGTATAATTAAGAAATGAAGGTTAATAGTCACCTTTGATAATCAAATTTATAGTTAGGTTAGTTAGGATTTTTAGGTATACAAAAATATATTTCAATTAGGTAGGTAATCTTCAAATACTTCTAAGACCTACAGAATATGGCACTTAAAATGTTTTAAGAACTTAGACTTTTCTGGACAGTAAGGCAGGTCTGCTCCTGGCAGCACCAATCTTCTTCAAGAAAAAAATGGGCATCAAAGAAACTCCATATGGAGTCTACTCTCTTTGTGGCAATGGTTAGCAACTGGACAAGAACCTGTTCTTATATTGACTGCTTGATAGTATGCTATTTAAACTGGACATGCAGGTTCCATAGGAAAACAACCTCTAAACTTTGGCAGAACAAGCCGATATGGTCATTCGGGTTCCTGCTTTAAAGAGAAAACTGTCAGATATTCTTCAGGACTTGAGGAGAAGTGATTGATGAACTGTGCCAGAATGAGCAGAGGAGATTTCCTGCTTCACTAAAATGAAAAGAGACTCTGGGCCTGTAGGCTGAAGATAGATGTCCCAACTTTATAAAGGAACTTTGGGTTACTGTCCAGGCAGGTAGGTGTCATCTCTGTCCTTTCTAGATTTTAGAAGTTGCTTGCACTTCTGGTTTACTTGGGTAAGTATATCCTTCTGTGGTCTTTGATGTAATTGAAGATTAGATAATTATAGGTACAGTTTTTCTTAGTCAATTGAAAGGTATATTGGATATGAAACTTTAGATTCATAAAGATAAGGTAGATGATAAGAGTATTTTCTTTAATTTTGCTAAATACAAATAGACTAGATATTGTATCTGTAATTCTTGCTTGATAGCTATTTTGTTATATGTAATTTTGCTATGTTAAAATTGAAACCTTCCTTTTTGATTAGGCAGAAAGGGGGAAGTGATGTGGGAATGCCTTTCTGTATTCTGTGAATCTCAATCTTTAAATAAAGGAGCTGTTTTGGGCCATGACAGGCACCATAGAAGAAGTAGTAGGAGGAATCAGAATAGGTAAGAAAGGAAGGGCAGAGTCAGGGGCAGATTGAGCAAGCCACCCAAGGAGCAACATGTAAGGAACACAGGTGAGCCACAGGCCACTTGGCAGACAGATTAATAGAAATGGGTTGATTTAAGATGTAAGAACTAGCTAGCAATGTGCTTAAGCCATAGGCCAAACAGCATTAAGTTAATATAAGCATCTGAGTCATTTCTGGGGGCCCTGAGCAGCGGGCGGCAGGCAGCTAAGAGGTCTGGCACAGCAGGTTCTGGGCCTCTGGCTGCCCGGGACCCAAGAAACCCTACTGCAACAGAAAGGGGAATAGATAGGATAGATATATGTAGATTGTTATATCTGCCTATAAATAATTATTAGCCAAATATATGAGATAAGCCAAAGACAATTTTCACTGGTATAGATATCTGTATATTGATACAAATGTGAAATCATTATATATGTTTGATTGAGATAATTTGTATATTGATACAAATATAAATCTGAAATTGTTTTATATGTCCAGAGTAATTTGTATATTGATACAAAATTAAATCTGTAATTACCAATGTAATTGTAAATGCTTCTACCTCTGTTTAAAATATTTTGCACATTATTGTCATTTCCACTATGCAATTTCTACCTCTTGTAATTATACAAGTCATAATATATAATTATACTAGTCACAATATATACACAAGATGTTTTTGTATACCTCTGTTTGGATAATTTGTATATAATATATATCTAAAAATACTGTTATCATTTTTGCACAGTACATGTACCTCTAGCTAATGTTTGTATGATAGTCATACTGGAAGTCATCATTCAGAGATTGTACACCTCTTTATAGGTAGCCTAATTTTACAATGTAAGCTTCAGTCTTTAGGATAAGAACTGCAGGTCAACATTACTTATGTTTGCCATGTAACAGTCATGTTGCTTAGGCTTCCCAGATACATGCTAAAATATATCAGATAGACAGAAGTCTTCAGTCATTTCATAGAACCAGAGAATATGGCATTTAACATTTTTTTATTCAGAATTTGGCTGTAAGAGACACGACGACTCCTGGCATCACTATTCCTTTCCCAAGATGGTGTTGAGCATCAAGGACACTCCTTATGGAGTCTGTCCTCTTGGCATAGAATGGCCAGTTGGGAAAAGAACTGCCCTTGCCTAGACTTCTGACAGCACACCCGCTGTCCAATCTAGATGAACAAGATGACGGATGAAGACTGATGAAACCTACCTGGACAGGATAAGACAGTCCCTCCAAAAATGCCCTGCTTCTGAAAAGATCTGTCAGATATCCTAGGCCTGTAGTCAAAATGACGGATGCTCCAATGGTGCAGAAAAACCATGGGTGACTGTCCAGGTAGCTGAATGTCACTGTCCTCTCCCAAATCTTGGAAGTTACTCTCTTATGATTCCAAATTTCAGGTAATATATTTTCCTTCTCGGGTCTTGATGGGGTTGAAAACTAGATAGTTAAGGTTACTATCCTCTCATCACTTAGCAAGGAACATTCAGGTGTTGGATTTTTACTATTCATGATAAACAGTTTTGAAGTAATTTATATCACTCACCATTTACCAATATTCTAGAAATGTAGGGTGTACCTTATATTTGTTGAGTTTTGGTTATAGTTTGACCCTGGATGTGTTTTGCCTTTTCCTCCCTCAGACATTACCTTATAATAATTCCTATTGTATATAGTCTTAATTTAGAACTTTCTTAGTTAGAAAAAATGGGGAGATGTGGTACAATTCAGATGTTAGCTTACAAGGCTTGGAGGCATGTCCCTGGAATTCTGGTAGCTTTAATGTGGAATGGCCAGCCCCTTTGAAGAGGCTGCTGGGACCCTGAACTTCCCTTTCTGTTTTCTGTGTTCTTTGAGAGTGGAGCAGCAGCCCCATAGTGGGACCATTCCTATCTCCAAGAATTATCTTAAAGTACAATTTGTATCAGTGAGTGTTACTATACCCCTCAATAAGTATTAATCCTTTGTATGGTATATTTCAAGTAAGTATTACTGCAATACTCATGCTTGAGGAGCAAACTCATCTGACTGAGCCATATCCCCAACCTTGCCATTTTCTTTTGATACCATGATGAATTGTGGAACTGTCTGTTCAGAAAGAGATTTTGTACACCTGACAATGG
Organism: Phyllotis vaccarum; assembly: GCA_033318265.1. Lineage (NCBI taxonomy): Eukaryota > Metazoa > Chordata > Mammalia > Rodentia > Cricetidae > Phyllotis > Phyllotis vaccarum. The sequence continues at coordinate 50,051,789 of JARWLC010000002.1, forward strand.
GCTGCATGGTGCTCTGGCCTCCACACTCTGGAAACCAGAATCCCACCCCTACTGCCAAGGCAGCAGCACAGGTCTTTAGATATTACCCAACCAGATGCCTAATCAGAGTAGGACCATGACAAAGAATAACCAGGAAAGAAAGGGCTGTGGCTCCCAGGTGGGAACTAGATCAAGAGGCTAAGAAAACAATAACTAACTCTGCACCCACTACCCAAGAACTTCATTACTAGTCCCATAAACTCAGGCAGAGCAGGACATGCCCATGAGCAGCAGTATCCCAGAGGTGACCCTGTCTATCCTGATCATGGAGTGCTCACTAGAGATGTCCTCATGCAACAGGAACCTGATGGTGATGAAGCATTCCAGCCCTGCAGACAATGACAAAAAATGGAACAATTATTGTCCTTTGTCTCTCGGAAGACTCAGTTAAAAGGAATACCCTTCACTTGAGGGTTTACAGGCATGGGTTGTATCCCAGATACGTGCTCTAAAAAGCAGATCTTTGTGCTCACAGATGCACTAGGGAAACCAGAAATGCTAAACACATGAAATTATCTCTTCAAAGAAAGAGATGTATAACTTTTTTCCACTAGAAGGGTGGGAGTAAATCTGTAGACCCAGGCCTCACCTTAATCACCCAGTCAATTTCTCCCTAGACCTTTATCTTTAGCTTTGCTTCTCAGTGAATATAATCCAGTATAGGGAGATGTCACGTGTACTTTAGAGCCTGGTATACTTTATGCTTTCTGCATGAGGAAGACCACACCACATCCTAAACCCCTAAGCTATAAATCTCACCTTCATGTACTTTGCAAAGGAATTTCAATGTAGTCACACCTTAAGCTCTATTGTGCACATGGCATTGAGATCATTGTAACCAGGAAACATTTTCCAAAATTGTCCTCTACTAAAATTTGTCTAAAATACACTGCCTGGAGTCAGACTCTAGAAATTTGAATGAACATTGGCTAATGAAGTCATTGAGCCTTGCCTCAGGCAGATCATGCTCTACTGGCTATGGCATTTACAGGGACCCCCCAAATCTCCCATATCTTTTCATGTTCCCATCTACATGGCCTGAAATAGGGTGAGCCTATGCTTAATCCTTCCTTCTGATGCACTAAACAGCAGCTACTGCTCCAAAATAACCATTATGAACCCTGTGCCCCACCATGTGTTTAATGCCCACCAGAAAGAGAGAGGAAGATAAGTACAGGTTCAGAGCTCAGTTGAGGATCTTTAGCCAGAAGACATAGCTGGTCTTATAAAAATGGTGGGTATATTATATGGTCAGAAATAACAGTTCTAAGATCAAAAATCTCCCTACAGAATACAAACCGGGCCTCACTGTCCTGAAGACAATAATTAGGATAATCAGTGTGTGCACACACGGCATAGACAGGCTCCACACTCATCATGCATTGCCAGGCTTATCTGTAATAATAGTTTTGTGCTCATGTCCCATCACTGGTCTGAGTTCCTGGATGACAGATCCTCTGTGAGGAGCCACATGATCCCTCACTAAGTACAGCCCAGTGTGTGAGCCCTATAAGTGCTGTGCCAGGAGAGTTCCCAAGGCAAATCTGGCTTCTGTGCATGCCACCACCTAAACCACTCAAGTCACACATCAGACAGAATTCTGTACCACACCTCCTACCGGCTTCGCTCTCAACCCACCCTGAACCCAAGAGAGGAAACTTGTGTGATCTATAGACAATGTTTGAGACCATGGTCCTGCACACTAAACCTCACCCTATACAACCACTCTCCAGAAGGCTTTCTGTCCCTGGAGACATTCCAACTAGCAACATGTCCCCTGTCATCTGTCCTAAAAAGGAAAGATTAAGTTTGGGAATTTGAGGAACAAAGAAAATCACAGGGTAATGGTCAGTGTCCGTGGCTGCCTAGGCACCCACATCCATGACAATCACAATCCTATCACCCAAGTGGGAAATATGTGGATGTGAGTCCCACAGACAGGCTCACACAAGGGAATCCACACAGATACAAAGTATATAGGAGTCATAGGCACAGACAGGAGCCACAGAGCAGGATTATCACACAGGGATGACACAGACAGACACAGATCACAAGTGGAAGAAAATAGGTAAGAAATGACAGGGTTTGAGCCCACAGGTGAAATGTAACACTGATAGGCACTGTATTGTGAGATTCACTCTGATGTCAACCTTGAAGAACCAGGCTCAAAAAAAATGGAAGCCAAGTGATGGGAAGTCTTAAGGATGTGAGATACATAGGGTAACGAGGTCATGTATGTAAGCCCAATTTCACTGTCTATTCAAGGTCTGACCAGCCTTCTCCTAGTGTCTTATGCCCTCTGCTGATCATTCTGCAAACTCAGTTTCTGCAGATCTCCAAAGCAGAATTATGAGTGGAATTCCTAGAAAATGAGGCCAACCTGCCAACTCTGAAGGACTTTAGGAATAAAACTCCTGGCGTCTAAGGCCTGGTGTGGTAGGAAGACATTCTCAGGTAAGAAGAGGAGGAGAATGCTGTGTGGTTCAGCTATCAGCTGTCATCCTGTTTCCTCCCTTCCACAAGGTTCCCTTCTCTCATACTTTTACCTCCTGAGACAATTGCAAGTCTCTCAAATGAGTTTCCAAATCTGTTAAACACTCAAGATTAACATGATGTCATCTATGTAATAAAAACCTATTACAGAGGATAATCAGGGTAAAAAGACAAGGCCCTGGGCCACCATCAAGGGCGAGTTGTGAGCTGTAGGGATAGCCTTTGACAAGCACTCTGAAAATCCACTACAATCCATTCCAACCATGATTCAGCAACTAAGTAGATACTAGAGCAACATGTTAATGAGATATTAACACAGCATGGAAGGATTCCATCATCTGCCTTAGCTACTTCCTCAGGAGGTCAATGTTGGCTACAGTGGTGTGAATAGGAGCACCCCTGATTAGTTCTCTGTAATTCACACTCATTCTTCCCATGTTATCCCACTTCTTTATACTGGGGCTGTTCCCTTGGGGACTTTGTGTATCTCCCCTTAATTTGTGAACCTCATGAAGCCAGGTAAAGTTGCTTGGCCATGCCAAAGGCCAAAAGAGTACAGTATAGCTTTCTGTGCCTACAGATACAAGAAGCCCACCTGCTTGGGCTTCATAAATTTCTGACTGTCATTGCATGAAGCTCCAGCCACCAGATACATCTTCATCAGCCATACCTGACTGATGATGAATGGACCCCTGTCTGGGAAAATGACTGTAAAGCCTAGGAGAGAAAGGAGCAGGGCATGTTGAGGTAAGAAATTTTCCTCCCCTCAATCATACTTTATCATTTTTACCTATAATCACTGTATATCCATCTCCATGGGATGAAGTTTAGTGCCTCTGACATTTCTAGGAGGCACCAGAATCTTCTATACTTGGCTCCCACATTTACCACACCCAACCACTTCTCACACTAATAAAGACCTACAGATCACTAATTAATCATGGGGCTTCTACTTATCCTGCATGGATCTCACTTGGGGACCTTTAGAATTGTCATTAAGGAAGTGGCTGTTGTGGATTTCACTGATAAGAGTGTCTCCATCCACAGCCAGCAGGGTGGCTTTCATCAAAGCCACTACAGTCTGTCCATGTCCGGATGTCACTGCTGAAATGACTTTTTTCTCAACTTGGCTAACACAGTCCTGCTTGCCTGGTAAGATGGGCACTGTTCTTGAAGGGGAATGCCACAGAGCAGGGATTCCCTCCCAGATTGTAGATCAGGCACAGACCACACCCAAATAACTGTTTCACAGAGAGATTCTTTATTAAGCAGGGAAGAAAAGTTAAAGTGCCTGCTTTCTGACTCTGGCAGAAAAACAGCTGCAAATGACCTCACAGGCATCATTTTTAAGAGGAGAAGGGAAGGTCTGTGTTAGATGGACCAGATGGGATGATAGTAAAGTACATAGGGGACAAGGGAGAAATGGACAAGGAAAAGGGGAAAGGGATGTTTGTCCCAGAGTGACAAAGGCCTGCCTCTGCATAGAGGGCTGACAGACATGGCACATAGGCAAATGGCAGTTTATAAAGCTACAGAGGAAACCATGTGCTAGGATGGAGTGTTTAATTTTTATTAGGCATGTTAATTAGGTGAACTAAGGGGGAGGGTTAATGGCTGGACTTTTGATAGCCAGACCTTGATGGTCAGACTCAAGGAACATGAGGCCAAATAAGAGAATAATCCATGATGGCTGGGTACATTAATGTCATCTAACGGTTTTTAGCAAGATGGACAAAATTGGGGAGGGCAAGGCCTGCCAGAGCCACATACTCCAGGAGGTTAATGTCCCTTCAGTCTCCCCCACCCAGTTTTTTCACTGTCACTTTTCCTCCCAGTTTTCCTCATTAACAACTGATGTCTCCCACAGGTTCTAATTTTTCAGATCCCAGAGAGGCCCCTTTAACTCTGGTCTGAGCCATGTCCCCAGCCAGCAGAGACTCCGACCAACTGCATCCATCCAGTATCATGGAAGTGAACTCCTGAGGGAGAGTTCCCAGCTAGGATGATGGCCACACAGAACTGGGATATTAGAGGTGATGGGTGCTGACTGGAACCCACAATCATCCTGGGTGCTCTTCACTCCACTGAAGAGTCAGAGTAGAGCTGGAAATGTCATTTCAGAGGGTTTATCCTTCGACTGTGACTTGAGAGGGCCAGACTCTCAGAGTTCCTGACTCCAACACCTGAACATGAGTATTTTAGAGACTTGGAAACTTCCTGATTTTAAGACACTGTATAGTTAGTCATTGAGAGTATGTGGTATTTGCAGAGTGAGACACAGAGCATAATGATAACAGAATAGGGAATAGTAAAAGCAGGCCCATAGATGCTGTGGGACTATGCTCTTGTACAATGTAAAAATTTGTCACTATAAATGTTGCTTTAATAAAACAGTGATTAGCCAGAAATTAGGAAGACAGAAAGTACAGGCAGGGCAACAAGACAAGGAGAATTCTAGAAAAAAGAAGAGAGAAACACCAGCCAGATGAAGAGGAAGATGATAATGCTGTACTGAAGAAAGGTACCAAGCCATGTGGCTAAACATGGATAATAATCATGTGTTAGTTTAAGAGTAAGAGCTAGGAAGTAATAAGCTGAGCCATAGGCCAAACAGTTTATAATTAATATAGACCTTTATGTGATTGTGTAATTATTAGGGACTAAATGGCTTTGGGACTGGCTGGGTGGGACAGAGAAACTCCCAACGATAAATTGTGTTCCAATATGGTGCATGTGCACCTGCATAAAGCCCAAGAAAGCTTAAAAATTATTATATAACCCAGAAATAACCAAAAACAGCTTCCTAGTTGTGTCTCTCAAGTGGATCTTGGTATATAGTTGCAGTGGCCTGCAGACTTGACCTGCAACATAGCAGCTTACAGAAGCCTCAGTGAAAACATGAGGTATCTGTTCGTACAAACAAAAAGAAAACAGTCAAGCATGGCTTGTTGGTAGTAGCATTTCCTCAAATGGCCTCTGTTTTCTGAAAGTGAACAAAAGCACAGCTCCTTTGAGAGAGGCTTCCTGACTCAGTGTTAGTAGAAAAAAAAACTCATAAGAGGACCTGCTGTCAAAGACTTAAATAAAGCATATAAGCCATAGGTGGCTGTGTTCTACTTGGAAGCACTGTGAACCCTAAAATTCCCCAAGCTTAGGGTGATAAACATGGTTCCTGCCAGTACCTCTGCCATGAAGCTAAACTCTCACAATCCACAGAGCTGGGTAGAGCCAGCCTCCATAATGGAGCCTTTAATCCCAGCCATGCCTTAGCAGACTAAGGGTATGATCAGAAAAAGGTAGCGATATGCAGTAAAGACAGATTCAGAAACAAACCTCTAAAGAGTTTACAGTGTGCTTAAAAATACTCATAGATTTTGGAGAAAAAACAAAGAGAAATAAGTAAATGATGATAAGGCACATAAAGATGAAATACACAGGGCATCTGAATACTGTATGTTATTGTTTTTTATTTGAGATTTCTTTTACTGTAGGGGAAGGAAGAGCTGCTAAAAGACAGTTGACTAGAAATGTTGCTGTATTAAATCAACCTATATTTTTGAAAATATCCTGACTTTAACGTTTAAATCAAAAGATATATTACTTTGGAAAAGAGGCTTTATTTTTATTTCCACAGAAAAGGAAAGGCTATGGATTCATTCTGGGTTAAAGAAAATAAGGTTGACCAAAGAAGACCCCTGAAAAATCATCAGTGGGAGCAGATGAGCCAGATGATCCAAGGTTTCAGAGTACCTCTGATTCAGTTTCCTCTGAGCAGTTTCAAGAGACCAGCTGAGATGACCCAGCTTCACAGAATACTCCAGTCAGGATTTAACTATAATCCTGAATTTTCTCAGGGCTTCCCATAAGATTACCAATGCCCCTGATCAGCAGAAAATAATCTAGATAACCTTGCTCAAATTCTCAAAAATGGATTATGAATGTTTGTCTTTTATTACAGAGTTGGTTACAAGTTGCTATGGATAATAGTCATGAAAAAGCTATGCAAAAAGATTATATTTGGAGTTCTTGTTTTAAAGAATAAATAAAAGGGGAATGCAGTGGGACTATGCTCTTCTACACTGCCAATATTTGTCACTGTAAATATTAGTTTAATAAAATGCTGACTGGCCATAAGAAAGACAGACAGAAAGTATAGGCAGGATTACCAGATGAGGAGAACTCTGGGAAGACACCAGCCAGAGAAAGGAAGATGAGACTGCTTCACTGAAATAAAGGAATCAAGCCACATGGTTAAACATGGATAAGAATCATGGGTTAGTTTAAGAGTAAGGGCAAGTAATAAGCCTGAGCTATAGATCAAACAGTTTATAATTAACAATAGCCTCTGTGTGATTATTTGGGAATAAATGATCACAGGACCAGCCCAGTAGCAGAGGAATTTCCGACAACACAGAGATGTACAGCCAATGTGTTTATATTACAAGAATAAATGAACCCAATAGAAAAGGGCAGTCTTTTTCACAGTCAGTGTTGGAATAACTGGTCAACTACATAGAAAAAACAAAATTGCTTATAAACATGTTTCATAAAAAATTAACCCCACCCATGTTTGGTTGGATACACTTTTCATCCTAGCTCCCATCAAGCGAAGGTGAAGAACTGGGAGTTTAAGGGCATCTTTGGTACATAGTGAGGTCAGCATCAACCCAGATATGGGACTCTGTTTCAAAAACAAAGTGAAAATGAGTAAATCCAGTCATAAATCCATACACCTATGGACATGCAATTTATTTATAAAGAAGCCATAAATATACAATGCAGAAAATAAAGCATCTTCAACAAATGGTGCTGATTTAACTGGAAGTCTGTGATAGATCCATATCTATCACCTTTATAAAACTCAACTCTAAGTGGATCAAATACCGCAACATAAAACCAGATACACTAGGCTCTGAGGAGAACACAAGGTCCTACACAGCGTGGCAGATCAGGACAGGGAAACCAACATGCATGCATGTCCTGCAGTGCCAGTAAGTTGGTCAGTATTATGGTGAGCAATGTATAGAACATGTTGAGAATGGTTCATTTCTTCTGGACAGAGGCATAGCTGCCTACTGTTCCCTCCTCTACAGTAGGAAAAACTCAAATACAATACAATAATATACAATATCCAGACTCTCTGTATATTCCATCTTTACATGGCTTATTTTTTACTTTATTTTTTAAGTAAAATATATTTCTGTTTAAAGATTTATTATATATAGTGCTTTGTCTGCATGTATATGTCTGCAGGTCAGAAGAGGGCACCAGATTGCATTACAGATGGTTGTAAGCTTCCATATGATTGCTGAGAATTGAACTCATGTCTTCTTGAAGAGAAGACAGTGCTCTTAACCTCTGGGCCATCTCTCCAGCCTCTATTTCTTTTTAAAGACTTTCTCTATCCCTTTTCTTTTTCCCCAAGTCTATATATATTTTAAAACATACTATAAACCATTTAGAGGGCATATTTCCTGTCTAAATTTGTCTTTAGTATCTATCTCTGCCTTTTTCTGACCACACAAGCCTTTAATTTACTAAACAGCAAGGCAAGGATTAAAGCCTTATGGCTAAGATTAAAGCTTTGTATATGGTCGTTGGCTCCACCTGGCTCCTTAGTCTGTGAGCACTTAGCTCCATGGCAGTGGTACTAACAGGAGCCATGTTTACCACCCAACTCTAGGAGATTTTAAGGTCCATATTGCCACCAAGTGGAGCGCTGCCACCTACTGTTCATGAACCCCATTTAAGTGTTTTGTAGCAGGGCCTCTTAAAAGAGAAGCACTAGGTTTTTGTTGATAATGCTAAGTCAGGAAGCCTCTCTTAAAGGAGCCATATGTATGCTCTTGGCCAGCAAACAGAGGCCACCTGAAAAAACACCATACAAAGAAGTCATGTTTGACTCTGTTCTTTTGTGTGTAGAGTCCCTTTTAAGCTTCCTCAGGCTATAAATAGGTGAACATGTACCATATTGGAGTACCATTTGTAGTCAAAAGTTTTCTGTGCCCCACAGGTGCTTGGGCCCAAATAAACAAACAGAGGTTTGTATGAATTAACAAAGGTTTGTATTCATCAACAAAAAAGAGAACTTGTGGATTGTTTCCAGGATAGTATGGTTTGATAGACCAAGAACCCCTAAAGGCAACTGGCTGAGATAATGGAGCATTGGTTGCTGGTTCCATCCTGTTTGGCTTATTAATATGGCACAGATATTACTGAGTCGTGGTTACCTCTCCAATTCCGGGAAGCAGTATTAAGTAGCATGGAGCTCTGCTTTTAAGCCCATGGCTCACAAGCAGTGACTGGAAGAAGCCTCTTTGTGCAGAAGTCCTTGAGAGAGACTGCAGAAAATGACCATATTGCTTAGCTCATGTGGATGGCAGATAGATACACCTCACAGGCAGCTGCCAGAGATGAGTCTGTGCTGTTGCTGGTAGTAAACTGTGAGACTAGGAAGCCCACTGTGGCTCCATTTCTCTGTATTCAAAATCTTTAAGCTTCGTCAGGTCTATGTGCATCAATGCCTGATGATGGGTACCATTTGTTGTCAGAAGTTTCTGTCACACAAGAAACACAAATACCCAGAAGCTACTTGCCAAGCAATTTATTCAGAGTCTTAATATTATAGTAACTGCTGGGCCAGTAGTTCAAGCATATTAGTATCTAGCTCTTACACTTAAATTAACCCATAATTCTTATCTGTTTAGTCACATGACTTAGTATCTTTGCTCAGTCTAGCATTTTCACCTTTCTTCCTCTGTCTTTCCTCTTCCCAAAATTTTCCTTGTCTCGTTTCTCCATCTCTACTTCCTCCCTGACTATTGTCCAATTAGTGTTTTATTAAACCAATACCAGTGGCAAATATTTACAGTGTACAAGAGCATTATCCCCAACAAAAAAAGCCCTCATCACTCAACAATAAGAAAAAAAGCAAACAATTGGAAAGTGGGTTCAAGTTATAGAGAGATCTCATGACAAAGGTCACAGCTAAAAATAAACACAAAAGAATCCTTTACATCAAATGTCATATGAGGACTGGAAATTAATATGCAGGCTGGCCAGAAGACTCGGTGAGCAGAAATGCTTGCTGTCTCGTCTGGCGAGACTAGTTATTCGTGGGTCTGCGAAGAAGTGCCACCTAAAATACCAATGGGAGTGAGAGAGAAAGGAGACCAAGTGCTCTAGGAAAGGAGTCAGTCTGAGATGGCATCAAGGTCTTGTTTATTGAACAAAAGGCAGCATTATTTATAGGCACGCCCATGAAAATTAGGTGTATATGTACACGGAACAATAGGGGCCTAGGGGGTGAAGCCCCCCCGGGGGGGGGTTTAAGGGAAAGGCAGGAACCCGTCTTCTTTGTTCTGTCTACCTCTGTCTTTGTCTCTCTCTGTGTATCTGTCTCCGTTTTTATCCATCTCTGTCTCTCTATTTCTCTCTAACACACACATAACACAAAATAAAACAATAGGGCATGCTGTATTAAAATACAGATCTCTGAACACAAACATCATCAATTCTGGCAAGTAATGGAGCAACTGGAACCTTAATCCTTGAGGGAGTACAAAATGTTGCAGCCACCAAGAGACACTTTAAAGCACCTTACAAAACTGAATAGATTCTTAACTGACCTTCTCCCATCCCCCCCACATCACTAAGGTGTGAACTGAAATGATAGGTTCACAAGGAGACCTCAGACAAATGCTTACTTCTGCTACCATCTCAAACTGCAGAGAATCAAAATGCCCTTAAGTAAGGGAAATCATCAGATTAGATAGACTGTCACACCCAAGCATAGAATGTGTGTCAGCAACCAGAGTGACTTGTCAGAGCAATGGTGGGATAGGACCTCAGGTCAACCACCAGAGGCCATTCTGCCAGCTGTGTCTGCACTGCTGTGCTTGCAGGGTCTTGGGTGAGAAAGCAGTGTGGCACACACATGTTCTCCAAGCACATCTTTCTAGCTCTGCCATCATGGGACAGGCAGAAAGGAATGACCAATGAAGAGAGCTGGGGCAATCATAGATAACAATATTCTCTATACCATGAATTCAACTTCCTGAGGCTCTGTTACTTGTTTTCAACTTTTAATTCTACTTTTTTTAATATTATGAGACCAGGTCACAGGTAGTTGAGATTGTCCTTAAACTTGATAAAATGTTTGGGATGACCTTGAACTACAAATCCTGCCTCCCACTCTGCAGATGTTGTGATTACAAGTGTGTGCTCCTAGATCCAGCTTGACAACATTTTAAGAATGTTTGTTTGTTTGAATTGGTTATTCTTTATTTATGGATTCTCTATCTATCTATCTATCTGATGTGGTCCTATAAACACAGGCCTGAGGGAAGAAGACAAGACATCACAAAAAGCCAGAAGGGATCTCAGCAACAGGACAACAGAGTTGACAAGGAAGCCTGAGCATGTCCCCAACAATATCTTTGGTTCTTTCCAAATGGAGATGGGAGCTTGTATGGAGTTTGGAAAAATAGGAGACAGAAAGGCACCCAGGAATCTGCTAATGTGAAGAAACACTGAATTTTTCCATCTTAATATTCAGATCTGCACCTTACTTTACCTATTTCTTTAAAGACTCCTAACTCTTAGCTTCTAGAACCAAATAAATAGAAACCAATCCTGAGTGGTAATGAAAACAGAGGTAATGAAGAGGATACAGAAGTCTGTAGAAAGCTATGGTGGCCATCCAAGTCTCCAAACGTGTTTGAATTCTCCACCCCCAAAAATACCACCACACCATTTCTTAACTACCATAATCTATGAGGTTCAATGACTCTCTGGGCCTGAAGGAACTCTGTCTGCAACCTCTATCTTATCATCTTGGAGAGCCTTCAGAAAGTACCCATAATTTGGGAAATTTACCAACCACAGAAGAAAAGGTAAGATACCATGCTCCACTTTTCATAGAGAAAATATGACACCATGTTCTACTTTGCAGAGAGAAGGTAAGACACCATGATCTACTTTTCAGACAGGAGGTAAGATACCAGGCTCTATTTTGCATAGAGAAGGTAAGACACCAGGCTCTATTTTGTGTAGAGAAGATAAGAGACTACACTATACTTTGCACATTGTTGGAGGATATTCAGTTTCTCACAAACATACAAAGAATCAAAAATCAACCTATCAAGGCAATTTTAATTTTTATGGAAAAAAACATTCTACTACACAAACAGACTGAGCAAGCACATCAGGCAGGAAGTTGACTTATTTTTCTGCTAATACATACAGGTCATGATTGGGCCCTATGCAAATGATGTGATCTAAACATCAATGTTTATGAGGTTTAGAATCTGTTATAATTAGCTAATTTACAATTACTGAGAAAGGAAAGGCTATGAAAGAATGTCAAGTCTCAGAGTGACCAGGACTTGGCAGACACCACATTCTGTGTTAAAATGGGGAGGTTTATGAAATATTGCCCATTGGTGGCTTATCTGCCTATAGTGGAAGAAAAAAATCTGACCAGGTGTAGATAGTGACATTCAGAAGAAGGTGGATCTCTATATGTTCTGGGCCATCCTGGCCTAGTAGCGAATTTCAGGCCAGCCAGGGGTACATATGGATCCTATCACAGAAAAAACAAAATTCTCACAATGTGAGAAATGGAAAACCAGCCACAGACACAAAGGACTTCTGGGCCAAGAAACTATTTTGGAGCAACACAAGAGAGGTTTAAGACAAGAGTGTCAGAGGCAGGTGTGGTGGCCTGTTTGTAATCCCAGTTTTCCAGAGGTTGAGTCAGGAGGACAGGAGTTCAAGGGCATCCTTGGCCACACAGTAAGGTTGAAAACAACTAGAGTTACTACAAATTCTACAGCAATTTTTAAAAACAAGCAACAATACCCCCTACCACCACCAACATCACTACAAAGATAAAAAATTTGAGGCTAGAAACAGTTTAATCCCAAGATTGAAAAAGGAAAAAATAACAATCTCTTTATATTGGAAATTTCAAGTGGAAACTAGAGTATAAAATTAATGTGGTGGCCTAACAGTTAGCAGGTTCAGTCATCTGTCTCTATGAGAAAGACCAGACTTCATCAGCAGCATATATGACTAGCATCCATGAGGCCCTGGGTTCAATCCTAAGTGCCTCCAAAAAGAAAAGGAAAATAAAAATTTACTAGGTCATCTAGAGATACATTTATTCCCAGAAATGGATAACTAGACATTCCCAAATGAACCAAAAATGAGCAGAGGCCATGGTAAACGGTGCTGATCTGCCAGCTGAGCTAAACAGGAACTAAGCACCTCTAAGACCTTCAGCCTGAGACTATCCCTGCCTCCTGCCTATTCTTAAGGGCACTGGCCATCTGCCAAGCTTCCTAGAAGAGGAAAGCACATTCCTGAGGAGGGATATCCAGATCCTAAGGTAACCACATAACAGAGTTTCTCTCGTGCTGTGGAAGTTCCTACTGACATCTCTCTGAGTAGAAGAAAATTAAAGACATAGTGGAAGCTGACAGTGGTCATCACTCCAGGGGTTCAGTGTGTGGTGAACCAAGTGTTACTGAGCCTGCTGGACCAGGAGGTGGGGTAGAGAAGGTGGGGTAGAGAGTGACACTTCCGCAATGTCTCTCAAATTCCACACAGCCTGGAGTACCCCTGAATATAGGTCTGGCCTCCTCTCGAACAGGAATTTAGCTATCAGTTCCTGATTGCCTGATGGTTCTTAGGCACAGTCACATATCTCAGCTTCTTCATGATGGAGGGCCAACCCAAGAGCTGCTGGTCCCACATGTACTCTGGAGAAAGCACCTTTGTAGGTTTATGGTAGAGCAGGTACTTGTTAAGATGGCTCTCATCATGCCAAATGGCCTCTAAGCCATTGGCCTTGTCCACCATTATAGCCTCATGACAGGCCGTGGTGAGACGGTGCACCTCCAGCACTGACCCTCCAAAGAAGGCTCCCATATAGTAAAAGTCACCCTCATCCCAGGGGATGTAGGCCTGGGACTGTGGCCGGCGCTCATAGGTAAAGGCCTCTCGGTTCTTACTGTAGAAGCCAGGATGCAGAGTACCAAAGAGTGCTGAGAGAATCTCCACACCCACATGGTCATTAAACTTCATGTCCACATCTGCACACACCAGGTAATCCACCTCATGTAGGAAGCGCCGCTCGGAGAACTGGCTGATCATCTCCATCCTATGCATGGACACATCCTGCCAGCGAGTGTAGTTGCGCACAGTTAGCACCACCAGCTTCCGTCCTGCTCTCAGGGGCACCTGCGGCACATCAGCTGGATGGTCAGTGAAGACATAGTAGGTGACTTTGTGTCCAACCATGAAGTGCTGCTCTGCTGTCTCCAGGAACAGCTTCAGGAACACTACATACCTGTGAGAGAGGACAATGGCATATAGAGACCTTTAGAGCAGCTAGGTCAAGACTGCCCAGGGCAGAGGCCCAGGCTGCAGAAAGCTTGGCTACCTGGAGTCTTGAAGCAGCAGCATCCCCACTTTACAGCTGTTCTGCCCAGTCTGCAGATTGCACTTCACTTTACCATCCTTTGATATAGAAGGGTACAATATCAGCATCACATTTTAGCAAAGAATGCTGAGGTAGAGACCTGGAAACTTTCAGCTAGGTAGCAGGGCCTGGTATCTGCACCCCTAATTTGTGACACTCTCCAGGGCCCTGTCTCAGGAAAGGAAGGGGTCTCTATACTGCAAACCTTCCTCATCAGAGTCTTGATGGTGCTGTGTACAAGGCACTCAGTAACTTACTTATGTCCTTAAGAGTCATTCCCAAAAATCTCCATGTGGTAGTTTGAAAGAAAAAAAGCCCCCAAAGGGAATGGCACTACTAGGAGGTGTATCCTTTCTGGGGTAGCTATGGTCTTGTTGGAGGAAGTGTGTCACTATGGAGGTGGGCTTTGAGGTCTCATGTATGCTCAAGCCAAGTACAGTGACACAGACTACTTCCTGTTGCCTGTAAGTCAAGATATAGGACTCTCAGCTACTTCTCTAGCACCATGCCGGCATGCCACCATGCCATACCATGATGATAACGGACTAAACATCTGAAAATGTAAATTAAATATTTTCCTTTATAAGAAGAGATGCAGTGGTCATAGTGACTTCTCACAGCAATAGAAACTTGGACGAAGACACTCCACCAGAGCAAGAATCAGTCTCAAAGATTATGCAAAGAAGGGGAGATAAAAACACTAGAAAGAAGGGCAAGCCTAAGCCAAACCTTTAAACATCAGGGCAAAATGCTTCTAAGCCAGGTCCTATGTTATCTCTCAACTCAAGAAGTTTACATGGATGTTAGGGATCAAACTCAGGTCCTCATGCCCCTGAAGCAAATGCTTTACCCACTAGCCATCTCTCCAGCACCCACTGCTTACTTTTTGATGGCAAACACGGTCAGTCCAATTGTGGTGTTCCGAAGCCTGAACTGCTCATTCAGTATGTCAATGTTGAAGGTCCCCTCCCAGATGATAGGAGCCAGCCAAGGAGTCAAGACCAGAACATCTTTCCTACTAGAGGGGAGAGAGCCACAGGCAACATGTGACCAACACACCTGCAGGAATCCTTCTCAGATTCCACACCCTTAGCTTCCCCCGGGGCTGCCTGCCCACTCCACCAAGCCATAAAAGCAACTAAGTTTACTGCCACTGAAGCCACCACATCTCTGAAAACCCTGATGACAGAGACAGGAAACAAGGAGCAGAAGCCCAGATGGGAAACAGAGGCAGAAGATGTTCTGGCTCCAGATCTGAAACAGACAACTGAAGACTCTGAAAGGGCTTTGAATTGAGGGCAAAGAGAATCATAATCAGGTCTTAGGGATTTTCTGAGCTGTTTTTTCCAGTGCTGGAGACTGACCTAGCCTCAGGTGGGCTACTGAACTATTCCCCACTGCAAGTGATTCATCCTTTAATAACTATATGACTCCTACCCTACACATGCACGGATTAAATCTACTAACCTGGGTTTTAGCACCTTTGGCTGGGCATCGGCCATCCTGCAATAAAAAGTAACATGGGAGCTCAAGGTGACAGAAAGTTCATTGGGATGCACTGGGGTGCATGTTCCTGGCAATCCTGGACCAGGCAAATAGACCTGCATGAGTGGTGGCAACCAAGCAACCGTGTCTGTCCATGATTCTGGGAGCCGAGGATAAGCAATAGGTCTGGGAAATGGGGAGTCAGTGTTTATTGGACATGATTAGAGATGAATTGTTTGGGAAATGGATGGTGGTGGTGATGCCTGCACCATAGCATGAATGTGCTTACTACCCTGAACTGTTGGAATTGTGAGGATGGTATACTCATATGTTTTGCATATGAGTTGTTCTGGGAATGGGGTGCACAGCTGTAAACTCAGCTCTGAACCAGAAGAGCCAGGCTGGAACTTTAAGGGCCAAATGACATGCAGTTAGTCAACACAAAGTGAAGGGCTATGTTCTCCACTTAAAAGTGCAGGATGGGACTTCCCAAATACCCATACTTACACACACACATAAACACACACACACACACACACACACACACTCCTCCATCCACACTCCTCAGCCCAGAGCTGGAGAGCACCATGTGATAGCAGGACACCTTGACAGGGCTACAACTCCCTGGGCATCCAGCTCTCTGACAACCATGCTGCAGAAAGAGAACACAGGAGACAGGTTTATACCAGGAGGGTTTAGGGATCAGGTGCACAGATCCTAGAGGAAAAACATTGGAGCCTGAGGGTTTAGCAGGTCAGTTACAGTTAAAGAGCAGCAGCATCTTGAACGCCCCGGCACTATACCAACATGAAATAGAACACTGCCACATCATAGATTAAAAACTCAAACACTAGTCAAGGATCACAACCCCACACTATCAGCCACTCCCTAGTGTAGCCTGAGCAGACAAGAAGTTCCAGCGCACAGAAGATTCCCAGCTCCCACCCATGAAGAAGTAGAAACTATTCTTGTCCTTGAAGAAATAAACTGAGGCAGAAGTGCCTGGATGACTTCAAACCTGGCTTCTGAGAGGTTGGATAACATGTAAGAGATCACCAGTCTAGAACCATCCAGTCAGGTATAGTGGAAGCTCATTACACACAGGGAGGCCCCAGGGATGGGGCACTTCACCTGAGGACCACTCTCAATCAGACATGTGAAAGATCTCAAGGGACACCCACCTAGCTCTGCATAGCCCACCCCAGGGAGCTCTGGGGAGACAGGCTTCAAAGGTGTGACTGCTCCCAGCACAAATGAGGGTGGGACGCAGTGCTTTGCAGCAGTGGAAAAGTGACACCGTTGGGAATTGGTAGGACAAAGAGCAGGTGGGAGGCAGTGTAGTCTAGTGGGAAGCACAGCACAAAGACCAATGTCAGCCCAGCTCAAGGGCATGCATGGCTTGTGCAGGAATGCAGAGGGGCAGGCTGAGGTCAGGACCATCAGACAGGATCCAATTTCAGAATGCCCCCTACCTGCAGTTCTGAAGGATCCTTATCTACTCTAAGGAAAGTAGATCTGAGACAGACAGACAAGCATGTGGCCGGTGCAAGGCCACAGCTGGCTCAGGAAAGCCAAGGGACACCTTCCTAATGACAGACTGACATGGTCTGGGACTGTGAAGATGGAGGGCCTCCAACTTGGATCTGGTTACAGAAGGCAAACGACTTTGCACTCAGCTGGCTGCTGGGGTCTAGTTGGGGGTCATAAATTGTTCTTAGGGCTCCCATAGTAGATACAAAAGGAAGGATGAAGCTGAAGCCAGAAAAGACAATGGTGTTTCCCAAAACCACTCCCTTTGAAGACAGCACAGGGAAGTTAAGGGTGGTCTGGCAAACCTAGAACAGGAGTAGATTCTTCCACATAGATGTACAGACAGGGGTCACAAAACAGCATGCAGCAGAATGTTTATCCACCCAGATGCATACACACAGAGAGAGAAGGAGAGAGAGAGAGACAGACACACAGACATAATAAACACATACATACACATACACATATATGACATACACATGCATGACACACACAACATATACATATAAGACATACATATATTACACACACACACACACACACACACACACACACACACACACACTACTCACCTAGTCACAGGCCCTGGGTCTCCCAATTCCTGGCTTCTGTGGCTCAGGAACCCATAGCTGTGGAAAGAACATGCACAGGAGCAGCTAATTCGGACACAGACATGAGAATGGATGCCTGTCCCTCCCTCCAAAGTACACCACTGTACCCAATACAGTGAGCACAGAGGACCCTGGGGTGCAGGGCCAGGTGACAGGAATTAGCAAACTAAGCAAGTTCACCCTGTTAGAAGAGGTGTCAAGAGGCTTCACTAAGGGGACAAGCAAAAGCTGGATGAGCCAATGTGGGAGTGGTTACGGGCACCTCATGACTGCCATGGTAGTGGGAGGGCCCACGGCTCAGGGTCCCCGTCAGGGTCTCCTGAGCTGTTGTTCCTCACCAGCCTGGATCTTACCCAAAGAAGACCAAGACAAGCATTATGAGTGGAAGGATTCCAAAGAGAACCGAGTAGCATTTTGGTCTTCCTGAAAAACAGCAGGACAGGATCCAGTTACTCACCCCTTCTGGGACCTGATGCCCCTCCAGGCCTCTCCTGAGATTCAGAGGTCATCCTCAGCATTGCAGCCCCCACTGTGCCCTATCTCAGGCAGCCTCAATCCCAGCTGGAGCTCCAGCCCAGCTGAGCACTCAGGAAAGAAGTCCTGCTCATAATTCCAGATGCTCTCTTGGCCCTCAAGGTCCCCTTGGGCACCCATGTCCTCATACCACTGAGCACTCCTGGCTGCAGTAAGCTGAAATGAACCAATGAATACCTTGGAGTCACCGCTGGTTTCCTCACAGAAGGCTAGGACCAGCTCCCCCTGTCCCCTGTGTGATTACATCCACCATCAATTGATCTTGCTAGTGACATTTTCTCATGCTAGGGTTGAAACCCAGGGCTGATGAGTGTTAGGTAAATGCTCCACTACTGAACTGTACCCCTAACATTTCAGATGGTTTTCATGTCTCTAGATGTTATGAACTCTCATAATCAACTTCAAATAGCTCAAAAGACACAAATCTAAACAAATTCATACGTGGTGGGTTCTGAAGAAGGAGTTCAGTGGGCAAAGCTTTTGTCACAGACACACAAGCATGAGGATCTCAGTTCAGATCCCCAGAGCCTATGTGACCCCAGCTCTCCTGTGATGAGATGGAAGGGGCAAAGTGAGAGTCCATAGAAGCTCCCAGGCCAGGTAGCCTGGTACATATTGAGGAACAACAAAGTGTAATATGTAGTTTCTGTCCCAAACCTTTAGGCCTAGCCCTGAGGATCAGACACACCCATAGTCCTGCTGCCACTTAGCCCCAAATAATCACACAGAAGCCTATATTAATTTTCTGCTGATTGGCCTATGACTCAGTCATATAACTTGCTAACTTTTAACTCTTAAACTAACCCATGATTAGCCAATTGGCTTAGTACCTTTCCTCAGAGCAGCATCCTGGTATGCTTTCCTCTGCACCTGCTGGTGTCTCTCTCTCTCTCTCTGACTCTTCCTCTTCCCAGAGTTTTCTTAGTCTGGGAGCCCGGCCCACACTTCCTGTCTGCCTTCCAGCCAACCAGCATTTTATTAAACCAGTAAGAGGGACAAATATTTACAGCGTACCAGAACATAATCCCATAGCAACAAAGAGACCTTGTCTCAAACACAATGAGAGGCAAGAACCCACAACTGTCCTCTAACCCTCACATCACACCCACACTCACACATTATGTTTTTAAAGGTTCACATCTAAAAAGACTTACCTCTCTCCATGTTCCAGCCCATAACTTTCCCCTTTAAACCACCTGATCTGGTACTTTGTTTCTTAATTATTTAGCTAGTTGTATGTGTGCACCTGTGCCTGCTACAGAACAATATAGAGGTGAGAGGACATCTTGCAGATCTCCATTCTCTTTCCACAATGTGAGTTCTGGGCATTGAACTCGGCTCATCAAATTTGGCTGCAAGCCCCCTTACCCACTGAGCCCTCTCATTTGTCACGTCTTATGTTTTCTCTCCATGTCTCCAGATGCTCCACAATGGAACAGCTAACTTCTAAAAGCTTCTGGAAGAAATTAATGAAAAAGTGGCATTTGAATTGTGTTTATGTTCTCTGTACCTTTTGTAGTCACCAGATCAGCTATAGAAAAATTTAATTCAAACTAATATTTGCCAGTTTTTAAATAGTTGCTACTTTTTAACTTTAAAAAACAACTTCTTTGGGGCTGAAGAGCACTGACTGTTCTTCCAGTAGATCACTCACATGGCATCTCCCAACCATTACTAACTCCAGTTTCAGGGAATCCAATGTGGTCTCTGGTACCCTAAGGCACAAAGCATACAAGTGATGCACAGATAGTACATGCAGACATAATGCTCATGTACAAAAAAAAAAATCAACAATTTTATTTTTAAAAAAAAATAAAAGCAAAAAACCTGGTGTATTGAAAAGGAAAACTCAAGATATTTTTAAGGCAAAATGAGAAGCAATGTGCATTCTTTTTATTTTCTTTTCTTGGGTTTTTGTTGTTGTTGTTATTTTGAAGTTTGTCCTGGAACTCAGTTTGTAGACCAGGCTGAGCCTTGACTCACTTATTTCTACCTCTTGAGTGCTGGGATTAAAGGTATGTGACACCAATGCCCAGCTAAAAATCTTCTTGTAAATTGTAATTTATATCTAATAAAATGTCCCTATCTTAGATATAGTTTGATAAACTTTGAACGGGAAACCCCCTTGCTGTATATGGCCCCACATTCTCCTCCTCATCGACACAGAAGCCAGGAGACACATGTGTCCTCTTGCCTGGCTATTTACAGTGCACAATGCTGTCAATACTCACCACAGGACTATGGGTGATTTCTTCATTGTTTTTATTGCTTTTTTAATGCACCAATAGCTTCAGGTATTTTTAAAAAATGCATTCTGTCCCATATTCTACCATTCCTCTAAGTCACGTGGGAGGAGCTGGAGAGACTGCTCAGGAATTAAAGACACTTGCTGCACAAACATGAGGACCTGAGTTTGGATTTCAGTATACATGTAATACAACAGGCATGAACGAATAAAATCAGGACTCCAAGTATGTATAGTGGTGGTGGGTCACACGGGTTTATTGGCTTCTAGCCTGACTGAGAAAACTGAGCCTCAGGTTCAGAGACAGACCCTACCTCAAAGGAATAGGTAAAGAGTGATAAAGGAGGGTGCCTGATGCTCTCGTCTTCTCTCTCTCTCTCTCTCTCTCTCTCTCTCTCTCTCTCTCTCTCTCTCTCTGTCTGTGTGTGTGTCTGTGTGTGTCTGTGTGTGTGTCTGTGTGTGTGTCTGTGTGTGTGTGTGTCTGTGTGTGTGTGTGTCTGTGTGTGTGTGTCTGTGTGTGTGTGTGTGTGTGTGTGTGTGTCTGTGTGCGCGCATGCGCACGTGAGTGTACTTAAAAACATTGGCTAAAAGTCCCAGCATGATGGGGTCTCATGAAGATGAAGCCCCACTCCTATCTAAGAAGATATTGGTAACTCTCAGCTGCTGGGGAGGGCGGACTCCACTTTCTTCAGGAATGCAGCCCCTAAGAAGTTGGCTACTGATGCTCCAGCAGATGACCTCACACCCCAGCATGTGCAGGCAGCATTAAATGAAGTTAGTGGGGGGGGGGACATGAAGTTGTGAGGAAAGTGAGAGTTGAGGAACCGAGGAAGAGCTGGAGGAGAGGGATGGAGGTTAGATTTGATCAGAACATACATACGCACGAATGAAATGCTCAGACAATAACAATAAATCTAAAAAAGAAAAAATATGCTCAGTCAAGCTGAAAAGATGGCTCAGCAGCTCAAAGGACACTCTGCATTGCTTGCAGAGGACACAAGTTAAATTCCAAATACCCACACTAGGTGCCTCACGACTTCCTGTGATTCAAGCTCTAAGAGGGCCTGCTCATGCCTAGTGGCCTCCACAAGTACCACCACCATACATACTTGGAGTCCTGATTCTATTCATCCATGCCTATTGTATTACATGTATACATATTACATGTATATCACACACAGACACATACACATTTCACATAATTTTAAAATAATAAAATTAATTTTTTTAAAAAACACTTATCTATCCATGTGGGGTGGCACACACCATTAATCCCAGCACACAGGAGGCAGAGGGAGGATGATCTCTGTAAGTTTGAGACCAGCCTAGTCTACAGCGTGAACTCCGGGACAGCCAAGGTGACACAAAGAAACCTGGTCTAAGAGCAAAAGCAAACAAACAAAAAACCCACTTGCTACAAATTTGTGAATCCATTTCTGGACTCTGCAACCAGCCTGTAGAGATTTGGGTCTACCCTAACTCCAACCTGCACTGACACCCTATAAGGATACAGTGTGAGCTGAGACTACAGGAACATGTGGGCATATTAAAATCATATCTGGGCAACTGAACTGTGGTGGTTTGAATGAAAATGACTCCTACAGGCTCATATTCACCAGGGAGTCTTATTCACCAGGGAGTAGCACTACTTGGAAGAATCAGGAGGTGTGGCATGTAGATGTGCACTCTTTTTTCTTTTAACTTTAAGGTTTCAAAAGTCCATGCCCAGCCCAGTGTTTCTCTCACTCTCTGCCTGCTGCCTGGGCATCATGATGCAGCTCTCAGCTACTGCTCTAATGCCATGTATGCCACCTCAAGAACCATGGAGTGACTATAAGGCACTGAAACAATAAGCAAGACCCCAATTAAATGTTAGTTGCTGTGGTCATGATGTCTCTTCACAGCAATAGAACAGTGACTAAGAAGTTGATACTAGGGAATGGGTTACTGCTGTGGCTTGTTGGCAGAATGTGGACTCTCCGACCCTCCTCTAGAAAAGTGGTTGAACTCCGTAGGCTGGGTTTAATGTGCATCCCAGGAGAAACATGGAAGACAGCAGTACTGAGGGTGATATAAATTATGAGGCCCCAGTTCAAGTCTCGGAAGAGAAGAATATTAACAGCTTAAGGATCATTCTTGTGATATTTTGGAAAAGAACATGGCTGCTTTCTGCCCTTGTCCAAAAAAAAATATGACCCAAGCTAAATTGAAGAGTTTTGAATTAATGGTTGGAGGAGGAGATTTAAAGACCATCCACTGTTGAAAGGGCTAATAACACTGTGGTTATAAAGTAATCATGTAGATCTATAATGAATACGAACAATCGGGCAAAGAAAAATACATAATATCCAGGATAAGAAAAAATGGAGCACCGAGAGGTGCTATGGAGCTAAGTCCGGTGCTCCGTAACATAGCAGGAGATATAAAGTTTTTTTGTTTTTTTTTGTTTGTTTGTTTGTTTTTTAAGCCTAGTGTGGGGTGGGTCCTTGCCTCACCTGCAGAGATCCCCTGTATCCTTCTGCCTTCCTCTGCTCTTGGCTCCCATTTCCCTGAGGACACCAGAAGCTTTTCCAGGAGGCTACCTGAGAAAGAGCTCCCGCCGCCCGCCTGCCTGCCCGCCGGATTTGGACTAAAAAGGGGAGGGGAGTGTGAAGCGGAGGCCTTGGACTCTCCCCGGAAGACACAGCCAGTGCTGCCCACGGCTACGGTCACTCACCCAACCACAGCACCGCCATCGCTCCAGCGCACCTGCTCCAGCTCAGGCGGGATACGGAACTCAATACCCTAAAGATGCTGTCAGGGAGGACGCACTCCCGGAAGCACAGACCCTCCCACACACCCTGAGCTTCCTAAAGACACAAGTTCCGCAGACAGAACCCAAGGTCAGAAGTCCGGCTGTGCCCAGAAACCCCGCCCCTCCCAGCCTGTGGCACCCAGACCACTATCCTGAGTCACAAGCTCAGCCTAGGGACAAACACACACTTGATGCCCTTTACATTGATCCCACCCCAGAGTATCCTGAGCAGTTCCTGTCGAGGGACCCCTACAAGGCTTTTAACACTACGGAGCCCTGTGTTACACCCTGCAACTCCAGTTTCCCAGAACTCAGATGCACCCCTCCACGTCTCCAGCCACATGGTCCTGACTCTGGGCCTGACTTGGAGAAAAGATGGGGCTGGATGCACTGAATACCCACATACAAAACAAGGAAACAAGACATTGCCCAGCCTTCATAAAAGTTAATCCAGTACAGCTCAGAGACTTAAATATAAATATAATCCCTAGAAGACTGCTCACAAGGAAATGGACACCATAAAAGTTTTGGTGATGATCTTTTAGACACAACATTTTTAAATAATGATTAAAATTTACCTTCCTTAAAATTAATCTTATTCTGTTCTAACAAAGGCCCAAAGGAAAGACAAGCCATGAACAGATTACAGATAAAGGACTGTTGCAATGGGGTTGCTGCTCAGGCCCCCAGAAATGACTCAGATGCTTATATTGACTTTATGCTGTTTGGCCTATGGCTCAGGCACATTGCTAGCTTTCTCTTACATCTTAACTCAACCCATTTCTATTAATCTGTCTGCCACATGGCCCGTGGCTCACCTGTGTTCCTTACATGTTGCTCCTTGGGCGGCTTGCTCGGTCTGTCTGACTCTGCCCCACTTCTACCTATGCTCTGATTTCTCCTCCTACTTCTTCTATGGTGCCTGTCATAGGCCAAAACAGCTCCTTTCTTTAAAGTTTGCTATTCACAGCATACAGAAAGGCATTCCCACATCACTGGACTATAATCTAAAGTACATAAAGAATTTATAAAATTCAACCATATAAAACTGGCCAACCCTACTGCAGTGCTTCAACTTTAACTGTCAACTTGATAAGACCTAGAATCGACTAAGACACATCTCTAGGAAGGCATTTCCAGGAAGTATTAACTGAGTGGAGAGCCCCTTCCTGCCACGGGACAGATATAGAGGGGTCCAGGCTGCTGCATGTTTGCCCCCCTAGCTTCCTGCTGGTAAATGTCTGTTTCATAGTTGCCACAGCCACTACCTGCTGTCAACAGCATTATCTGAATAAGAAGCACATTTCACTGGCTGCACTGTGAGCATGGTTAGATAATAATAATAATAAATTTAAAAAAAAACTGCCTGAAGCCCAACCAGACCTTCTTCAAAATATTCCTAGGCCTTTCAGAAATTTTGCTGATTTCTTTGTTGCCTTACAAAAATCAGGGAGAAAAAGAAAAAGAAAGAAAGGGTAATTGCTCAGGCAACAAAAATAAGGCCTTTGTCCATTACAGGCAAACACTGAGACTAAATAGGCCAGTTCCCTTAGATGTGGGAAACCAGGGCACCTCAGAAAAACTATCGGGCTGTTTTGGTGCCTCCCAGACAAGCTAATGGTAATTTAACCATGCCAAATTCTATGCTTGCTGGCTAATCAATGGAGAATAAGTTTAATAAAGATGGGCAACCTCTTGCCTGGCTTCCTGTGACACCAGGAAATAACTGTAGTTATCAGCACATCAGGGGATATGTCTGTTACAGGGTAAGGATGCAAAGTCCACTCAGCATCACCAAAGTCTGAATTAAGAATCTCTATTAAGCCAAGCAGCAACTGCCTGGAGAGAAACCCTTCTTAAAAGGCAGACCCAAGTACATATTACAGGGAGTTTTTAAAGACAAAGAACATAGAAAAACTACATCTGGCAGTTTATGGAGAAGTAAGCAAGCAGTTGAACAAGAGCCAAGAACATGCAGTGAGCTGGGGCATCTCAACCATGAGTTTCTAGAACAGGGTTGTGTTTTTCCATGGGACTTTTCAGGATGAAGTAGAAAGGAAAGATGGCTTCAGCTGAGACAGGATGGAAAAACCTTTTCCCTGATACAAAACCCAGTGGACAATGGAATGTTTCATCTCTCCCAGTGAAACCTCAGGGGGTACAAGAGTAGACCTGCTCGCAACTAGAAATGTGGTTCTTACAATAGGCACACAAGCAGTACCTACAGAAATTTGGGGACCTATTTCCCCAGGCGCAGTGGAACAGGTAGTCTAAACTTAAAAGGAGTTACTGCTATTCCTGGTGTGGTTGATGAAGATTATACTGGAGAATTAAGGTTCTTATGTCTTCAAGAAGAATGTTGTCTATTGACAAGGAACCCTCTATTTCTCATGCTGTCACTACCTTATGACCCCATAAACCAAAGAAGTTTAGAACAAGAATATCAAAAGGTTGGAAGTATAGGAAAATGTCATATCATGTGATCATGGTATAGTACCAGGGAACAACGCTCTTTTAACTCTTTACTTAAATAATAAAACCTTTTCTGGTCTTGCCTGGTGGTAGTGGTACACACCTTTAATCTCAGCACTTGGGAGGCAGAGGCAGAGTTTGAGGTCAGCTTGGTTTACACAGTAAGTTCAAGGAAAGCCAGGACTGTTACACAAAGAAACCCTGTCTCAAAACAATCCCCTCCCAGGGGAAATTTTTTCTAGTCTTTTTTTATTATTATTATTTTCATTTAAAAAAAATGTCATCTCCATCAATGTATTCCCCTGCTCCCCCTTCCCTCCCCCCAGTCCCTCCCAGACAGGCCTCAGGCTCGCCCCTCCCCATCCATCCCATCCCTCAAAAGGGCAAGAAGTCCCAAAGTGGGCCAGCCTAGCACAGCACATCCACTCCAGGCATATCCGATTCACTCATCCCAAAGTCAATGCTCTATAGAGAATGGGTTGCAAGGTGCCAGCCCATGAATAGGAACACAGTCTTATCCCACAAACTGCTCATGCCTTTTGAAAACCGCCTACCCCTGGAGGGCCTAGCTCCTCCTCCCAATGGATCTCCAGTGGCAATTCGCAATTCAGTGAACTCCCCAAAGCTCTGGCCAGTCGTTACCATGGTAACCTTCTTCATAATCCCTATCCCCCTGCTCTTACAGACTCTCCTCCTTTGCTCTAAGCTGGCCCATGAGCTCTGCCCGGTGCTCAGCCATGGATCTCTGCCACTACCTCCATTCCCTGTTGGATGTAGGTTCTGTGATGACACTGAGGGTGCTTACTCATTTGATTATAGGGGAAGTACCATTTAGGCACCCCCTCCACCACTGTTTGGAGACTTGGCCAGGGACATCCTGCGAGTTCCTGGACACTTCCCTAGCACCAGGTCTCTTTCTAACCTCACATTGGCTTCTTCTATCAAAATATCCATCTCCCTCCATCTCCCTCTTTGCTCCTCTCACTCAACCATCTCCTTCTTTTAAGATTTGTTCCCAGTCTTCTTGGTTGCAACCTGTTATGACCCCAATTTGCTAATGTGATCTTCTCTATTTTCTCCTCTTAGGGGAATCTCTGGTTGTCTCTCTTAAATTCTTTCTATTCCCAAGCTGTTCAGGGGTTGCAGTTTGCAGATTGGGTATTCTTTGCTTTTTGTCTAAAATCAACTTATGAGTGAGTATATCCCATGTGTATCTTTCTGGGATTGTGATACCTCACAAATGAGGATATTCTCCAAGTCCAACCATTTGCCTGAAAATTTTAAAGTGTCTTTTTTTTCTGCTGAGTAGTAAGTACTCCATTATGTAGATGTACCACAGTTTGTTAAACCATTCTTCAGTTGAGGGACATCTAGGTTGTTTCCAGGTTCTTGTTATGAATAATGCTGCTATGAACATAGTTGAGATAATGCCTTTGTGGGTACAAATGTGCATCCTTGGGGTATCTGCCCAATAGTGGTATTGCTGGATTCTTAAGGAGACTGATTCCCAGTTTTCTGAGGAACAGCCATACTGTATTCCAGAGAGGCTTACAAGTTTACACTCCCACCAACAATGGAGGAGTGTTTCCCTTGCTCCACATCCTCTCCAGCATAGGCTGTCATCTGTGATTTTGATCTTAGCCATCCTGACAGTTGTAAGGTGGTATCTCAAAGTTGTTTTGATTTGCATTTCGCTGAGGGCTAAAGATGTTGAGCAGTTTTAAAAGTGCCTTTTAACCATTTGTAATTCTTCTGATGAGAATTTCCTTTTTAGCTCTGAACCCCATTTTTAAATTGGGTTTTTTAGGTTTGGGGGCTCTAGTTTCTTAAGTTGTCTATATATTTTAGAGATCAGTCCTCTGTCAGATGTAGGGTTGGTGAAGATCTTTTCTCATTCTGTAGGCTGTCGTTTTGTCTTATTGACTGTGTCCTTTGCCTTACAGAAGCTTCTCAGTTTCAGGAGGTCACACTTATTGATTGTTGTTCATAGTGTCTGTGCTACTGGTGTTATATTTAGGAAGTGGTCTCCTGTGCCAATGCATTGGAGGAAATTTCTTACTTTCATTTCTGTCAAGTTCAGTGTGCTGGGTTTATGTTGAGGTCTTTGATCCACTTGGATTTGAGTTTTGTGCAGGGTG
Organism: Phyllotis vaccarum; assembly: GCA_033318265.1. Lineage (NCBI taxonomy): Eukaryota > Metazoa > Chordata > Mammalia > Rodentia > Cricetidae > Phyllotis > Phyllotis vaccarum. Next base: position 50,079,615 of record JARWLC010000002.1, read on the forward strand.
ATAGGTTTGGATCTATTTGCATTTTTCTGCATACTACCATCCAGTTATGCCAACACCATTTGTTGAAGGCACTATCTTTTTTCCATTGAATGTTTTTAGCCTCTTAGTCAAAAATCAGGTGTTCATAGGTGTGTGGGTTAATGTTGGGGTCTCCAATTCGATTCCATTGATTCACAAGTCTGTTTTTATGCCAGTACCAGGCTGTTTTTATCACTTTGGCTCTATAGTATAGCTTGAAGTCAGGGATAGTGATTCCTCCTGAAGTTCTTTTATGGAGCAGAATTGTTTTGGAAATCCTGGGTTTCCAGTTATTCCATATAAAGTCGAGTATTGTTTTTTCAAGGTCTGTAAAAAAAATGTGTTGGTATTTTGATGAGGATTACATTGAATCTGTATATTGCTTTTGATAAGACTGCCATTTTTGCTATGTTGATCCTATCTATCCAGAAGCATGGGAGATCTTTTCATTTTCTGATATCCTCTTCAATTTCTTTCTTTGGTAGTTTAAAGTTTTTGTCAAACAGGTCTGCTACTCCTTTGGTTAGAGTTACACCAAGATATTTAATGCTATTTGCAGCTATTATAAAGGATGATGTTTCCCTTATTTCTTTTCCAACCCTTTTATCCTTGGGAGACTTTTAATAACAGCTTCAATTTCCTTTGAAGTTATAGGTCTGTTTAGGTCTTTAATCTGATCTTGATTTAATTTTGGTAAATGGTACCTGTCCAGAAAGCTGTCCATTTCCTTTAGGTTTTCCATTTTTGTGGAGTATAGATTTTCAAGTATGACTTGATAATTCTCTGGATTTCCTGGGTGTCTGTTGTTATGTCCCCCTTTTTATTTCTGATTCTGTTAATTTGGATATTCCCTCTCTCTGCTTCTTGGTTAGTTTGGATAAGGGTTCATCTATTTTGTTGACTTTCTCAAAGAACCAACTCTTTGATTCATTGATTCTTTGTTTTGTTCTCTTTGTTTCTATTGTATTGATTTCAGCCCTGAGTTTGATTATTTCCTGCCATCTACTCCTTCTAGGTGAGTTTGCTTCTAATTGTTCTAAAGCCTTCAGCTGCACTGTTAGGTCTCTTGTGTGAGATTTCTCTAGGTTCTTCATATAGGCATCTAGTGCTATGAGTTTTCCTCTTAGAACTGCTTTCATTATGTCTCATAAGTTTGGGTATGTTGTAGATTCATTGTCGTTAAATTCTACGAAGTCTTTGATTTCTTTATTAATTCCTTCCTTGACCCAAAGGTGGTTCAGTTGAGAGATGTACAGTTTCCATGAATTTGTAGGCTTTCTGTGATTTTTGTTGTTGTTGAACTCTAACTTTAGAGCATGGTGGTCTGATATGATACAGGGAGTTATTCCTTTTGTATATATTGATATTTGCTTTGTGTCTGAGTATGTGGTCAATTTCAAAGAAAGTTCCATGGGGTGCTGAGAAATATGTACATCCCTTTGTGTTTGGGTGGAAAGTTCTATATATATCTATTAAGTCCATTTGGGTCATAGCATCTGTTAGATCCCTTATTTCTCTGTTGAGTTTCTGTCTGGTTGAAAGTGAAAGTGGGGTATTGAAGTCTCTGACTATTAGTGTGTGGGGTTTGATCTGAGGTTTAAGATTTAGTAGTGTATCTTTTACAAATGTAGGTGCCCTTGTGTTTGGGGAATAAATATTCAGAATTGAGACTTCATCTTGGTGGAATATTCCTGAGATGAATAAATAATGTCTGTCCTGGTCTCTTTGATTGATTTTAGTTTGAAGTCTATTTTGTTAGATATTAGGATGGCTATACCAGATTGTTTCTTAGGACCATTTGATTGGAAAGTCTTTTCCCAACCCTTTACTCTGAGCCTCTGTCTGTCTTTGAAATTGAGGTGTGTTTCTTGTATGCAGCAGAAGGATGGCTTCTGTTTTTGTATTCATTGTGTCAGAGTGTGTGTCTTTTTATAGGTGAATTGAGTCCATTGATATCAACGGATATTAATAACTAATGATTGTTATTTCCTACTATTTTTTGGTGGTATCTTGTGTGTATTTACCTTCCTTTGGTTTTTCTTCTGTGATATTATTGATTGTTTGTAGTTTCAATGGTGTATCTGGTTTTCTTAGGTTGGAGTTTTCCCCCTAGAGCTTTCTGTAGGGCCAGATTTGTGGTATTGTTTAAATCTAGTTTTGTCTGAAATATCTTGTCTTCTCCACTTATAGTGATTGACAGTTTTGCTGGGTATAGTAGTCTCGGTTGGCAGCCATGCTCTTTTAGTGTCTGTATAACTTCTGACCAGGACCGTCTTGCTTTCATTGTTTCCATTGCATAGTCTGGTGTTATTCTGATTGGTCTGCCCTTATAGGTAATTTTATCTTTTTCCTTTGCAGCTCTTAGTATTTTTTTCTTTGTTCTGTAGGTTTAGTGGCTTGATTATTATGTGGAGAGCAGATGGGGGTAGTCTATTTGTGTTCTGTAAGCTTCTTGTATCTTTATAGGTGTTTCTTTCTTTAGGTTGGGAAAGTTTCTTCTATGATTTTGTTAAATATATTTTCTGTTCCTTTGAGCTGGTATTCTCCTTTTTCATTTCCAATTATTTTCAGGTTTGGTCTTTTCATAGTATCCCAGATTTCCTGGACATTTTGTGTTATGACTTTTTTGGTTTTAGTGTTTTCTTTAACTGACATATCTATTTCCACTATTGAATCTTCCACTCCAGAGATTCTTTCTTCCATCTCTTGCATTCTGTTGGTTATGCTTGTATCTGTGATTCAGGTTCATTTCTTCAGGTTTTCTATTTCCAGCTTTGCCAAGATTTGTGCCTTCTTTATTGCTTTTATTTCAATTCTAATTCTTGGAATGTTTCTTTCACCTCTTTGTTTTTTCTTGGCTTTCTTTTTTTCTTTCAGGGATTTGCTCATCTCTTCCAATTCTTTGTTTGGATTGTCTTCTATTTCTTTAAGGGAATTTTTTTACACCTTCTTTTAAAGTTTCTATTATCTTCATAAAGCTGTTTTTAATGTCATATCCTTCTGTTTTCTCTTTATTGTTACACTCAGATCTTGATGTTGTAGAGCCATCGGCTTCTTCTGGGGGTGTCATGTTGCTCTTTATATTCTTATATGTATTCTTGCACTGGCATCTCATCTGTCCATTGCTTCCTTGGTTCATTCTTGGTTGGCTCTTAGTCAGTTGTGAGCCTGGGAGCTCTTAGTTAGCTCTTAATCAGCTCTTACTTAACTCTTACTTAGCTCTTAGTTGGCTGTGGACCAGGAGGGGGCTTCACAACTATTCTAGTCATCGATACTAATATTAATGTTACTATTATTGCTTCTACAAAAATGACCTACTTGGTTACCATTCTCCATTTTGATTAGTCTTTGTTCCCCAACTGAATTGAAAACAAGAAGTTCTGAGATACTAATAAAATGTCATAAAAGATGTACAGAATCTATACAGTTGTTTGTGGCAGACAATCCTATAAATATATAGGGATGAGATTTGTTGTCTCAAATGGAAGTTACTGTCTTTTCTAATAGAATTAAGGTACTTATGTCTCTAAGGTTGGGAAAAATAAGGGTGGTTTATTTTCACTGATAGAATTTAGAGCTGGCCACTGAGCCATGCTCTCTGAGCTCCGACATCAAGCCACTCCCTCCCCTGAGCTCTGGTGCATCAAACCCCATTTAAAACAAGATTCCCAAGTGCATCTCTGTCTCTTCCTTTGTCCTCTCTTGGGAGCTTCCCCATTTCACTCTCCTTCCTTTCTTCTTTTCTTTCTCTTTCTTCTTGGCTTCTCTACTATTATAATCATAACTCTTTACTGCATAGAAATAGCATTAAAAGTCTCCTGCTAACCCCTGCTGCCTTCTGCTGCATTCCCGCATTCCCACGTGCATCCATAGAAATCTGCTGCCAGATAACAGGGTATATGTGAACCATACCAAATATGCACAAAATCCTAATAGTTACACCTTGAGATTTCTGTTTAGAAATAGTCCATTTGTTTTAGGATACCCAAATTTCCAAGTGTTACAGCTCAGAAAGGAAAAGTATCCTGACTGTCAGAAGTCAGACTATACCTAGAGCTGTGAAGGGACAGCTGTGGGGGGAAAGGTATGGTTAGTTGTTGAAAAGTCAGGCTATACCTAAAATTGGAGTGCGGTGGGGATGTAGCAATCCTGTTTCTCTCCTAGAGAAAGCAGTTACAGCTGAGCTCACTGACCTCCTTACGTGTTTTTCCAGCAAAGCTCTGTTTCTTCTCTCTGGCCCAAAATGTTGCTTCTTTTGCTTCATTCTGCTAAAGAGGAAAGCCCTGCAGAAATGTAGCAATCTCTCCAGATCTTGACACAAGCTGGGACTTTTTCAGCTCAGCAAACACCACCAAGGGAATGTCTCAGTAAAGGCTATTCTGCTCTGTGCCAACAAAAGATCTTCACTCAAAACTTTTTTAAGAGATGTTTTTGGGAAGGAGTAGTCAAGGAGAGTGGCTGCCTCTGCCAGAATGGGAAAGGACAGCCAACAGCTGAACAGGCAGAGGGGTTTATATAGGGCTTCTTAGGAGTGTATTTTTTTCCAGGGAGAAGATTGTCTGCTCATTGATTGGTTGGTTTTCCTGCTCAGAGACTGGTCAGTTTAGTTGGTCAGGAACAGAGTTGGCTCTGGTTTTAGGGCCCAACTATGCCCCCCCCACTGGCCTTTTTTGCTCTTTTTGCTTGAGTTTCAGGGCCAGGACATATTTCTTTCACTGGCACTGGTTTCAGGGTCAGGATGTGTTTCTTCATTTCTGGGTTCCAGGCTAAAGTGTTTCTTTCACCGGCTCTGGTTTCAGGGCCAGGATGGGTTTCTTTGGTTCAGGGTTCAGGTTTCAAGGCCAGGGTGGATTTCTTTGGCTGGCCCTTTTACTCAACAAAATTTATAAAAAATTCTCACTGGTGCTGCACCAACCTAAATATGTGCTTTTCTGGTTGACTGATTTCTCCAATTTGGCTTAATCGGTGGTCAATAAAAGAGGGAGATAAAACATCTTAAAGTATTGCTATAGTATAGGTAAACAGCTATACGATAGCAACAGATAGATATGGGCATAGAGAATTTTCCAACAGTCCTTGGAATTCTCCTATTTTTACCATACCCACAAGTTTAGAAAAATGACAGTGCTGTAGCATATAGACTTACATGCAGCCTATGCAATCAGGTTTGCACTCACGCACAGTCATTCCTACAGATTAGCCTCTTACTTTGAGAGATTTAAAAGATTGCTTTTTTGCTATTTATTCAGCCTATCAGGATTTAAAAATAATAAAAAAAAAAAGCTTGCTTTTCTGTACCAGGACTTAGTAATAAGTAACCTGTACAGGGAGATTAGTGGAAATGTCCTCCTTGGGGAATGATTAACAGTTCTAACATGTGTTAATATTTTATGGCCAAGGCCTTGCTGCCCATATAGAAAAAATACCTTCAAGCTTTTATCATATATTATATTAATAATATTCTTTTTACTCATAAAATTCCCACTGTTCAAAGTTTTCCGGTAAGCTATTAGTTGTCTTAAAAGGTTAGTCTCAAATAACACCAGAAAAATAAAATGGTTAGCACCTTTTCAATAGTTAAGAAATAGTGTAGATATTTACCCTCAAAAAGTAGAGATTCAAATGTCATTCTTAAAAACATGAAACAATTTGGGGAAACTATTGTATGATATTAACTATGTAAAGGACCCATACACATATTCACAGCTGATTACAAGCTTCTTTCTGATGTTGTTAGTGGGGATTCTGACCTATTCTCTATGTGGATCCTCATTGCTAAGTCCCATGTCATGTAAAGATTGAGGAAGCTGTTTAAAGTATTCATCTGGCAAAAGTTAATTGTGACTTAATTGTATATCTTTATTTTGAATACAACTGTACTTCTCACAGGCATGCTGGCTCAATTCACGCCTGCCCAAGCATCATAAAAGAGACAAATTTTCCATCTCAACTCCAAAGGACTGTTACTTACTTATATTAACTTAATTTTGCATTTAATAGGAAAAAGGCATAAATGATAAATTCAGTTACAGAAAAGAGAGTTTCTTGTCTTTTTGATGCCTTCCAAGTTATTTTTAATATGTTTATAACAAACCGAAGTTTCCTCTTCTACAGGACAGATCTTACATCATTACCTCCAGTGATAAGATTCTACAATTCCCACAGCACATCTCTTTTGTTGTTTATGGCTTCTTCTTTTTGTGTTCTGTTTTGTAAAGGTTCATGGATGAATTAGGGTTACTCTAGGATGAATATAGTCTTTAGCAAAATCAGAAGTATGTGGCAGCGTCTGGGGAAGTAGTCACTGATAGTCAACTGCCAGTTGATTATCAGAAAAAGACTGTTTTGTTGTTACGCAATTACACCTTTAGCAAACAATTTCCTTATATCAAAACTTCTTATCTGGAGTTCTTTGAAGGAACCATTTACCTAAGCAAGTATCAGTCATGAGACCTTCTGGTTTGCCAGGCTTTCTCATAAGTCTTCCAATGACCTAGGTTCCTTCAGGAAGGATTCTGAGAAGAATTGAACAGTTCAAATAAAAGGTAACAGTCACAAAAGATAGTTCAAATCCTAGATGTAACGCTCCTGAGTTTAACCCAGATATAATGTCACCCTGAGAGCTCTCTCTACATCCTTTCTCATCTTTTGCTTGATACTCACACACTTTTAATTTACCTAGGCCACAACTCAGTGAACCCTGGGTCACTTTGTATTGCTACATTCGCTATTCTAGAAGTTTCCCACATGATCAAAACAAATAATTTTTGTTTTTAGAACATTTGTTACTTTGAGGGTATTCCATACAAAACAGACATTCCTTGCAGTCCCACAGGACAAGCTATCACTGAGCTGACTAACAAATTATTAAAACTACAACTTCATAAAAATGGGGATAACCCTTAATTTCTGTCTATATTAATGATGGGTACTCTTCTGCAAAGATGCGGTGTAGTTAATGATGGGTATTCTTCTGCAAAGGCTCAGTGCAGGATTCTCCTCTCATTCTGAACCTTATCCATGGGTTTCCAGCAAGATCCACAGGATGGTGCACAAGAAAGCTGCTCAAACATTCTTACTTAGGGTACTGGGTATGCCTGTTAAGTCATGAATATAATGGTGTTTGTAGTCCGGGGGGGAAAATGGCCCAACTCTGGTCCTTCAGAGCCTCTCCCAGAGGCTGTAAAATGAGTACTCTGAGTACTGAGTACTCTGCCCCTGACCTGGGGAGCAAGGAAAAGGGGCATCTGATAAAGCGGTGCAAGAATTAAGAGATCTGGGCCAGACTTTTTCCTTGCAAATTTGTTCATTGTGAGGGTCTCATCATCAGACTTTTGGTGTGCTTTGCTTATGGACAGACTTATTGGGCACACATTCCTAAGCCCACTATCCTTCATTCTATCACTTGCTTAATCTCCCCATTACTATTTTAAGTAAGTAATACTGCAATCTGCCTGAACCCTACCTTGCCACAGTCCCCATGGATACATTTCTTTATACTGTTGTTTTCACATTCCCCTGCCACTAAACATTGCTGCTATTAAATCCTTTAGTTATCACTCAGGATTATAGACCTGCTGGCCTGTGTACCCAAGAAAGATCCAAAGCCTATGCTAAAATCTGTAACAGTTTGGGAATTTGAGCCTGGGATCTTTACCATCATCATATACTTCAGATAGACCTTCTTGTGCTGATCATAAGCAGTGGGAATGTCTTTCTGTATGCTGTGAATAACAATCTTTAAATAAAGGAGCTGTTTTGGCCCATGACAGGCACCATAGAAAAAGTAGGAGGAGGAATCAGAAGAGGTAGGAGAAGCAGTGCAGAGTCAGACAGACTGAGCCGGAAGCCCAAAGGAGCAACATGTAAGGAACACAGGTGAGCCATGGGCCACGTGGCAGACAGATTAATAGAAATGGGTTGAGTTAAGATGAAAGAGCTAGCTAGCAATGTGCCTGAGCCATAGGACAAACAGCATGAAGTTAATATAAGCGTCTGAATCATTTTGGGGGCCTGAGCAGCAGTGGGCAGCTAAGGGATCTGGGGCAGCAGATCTGTGGGTCTGCACCTCTGGCCGCCCAGGGCCAAGAAACCTCATTACAACATAGTTCAAAGATAGGTGATAGATCAGATACCACACAGAGAAATGGAAAATGAAGAAAGCTTGGTGTTGAGAAAGAAACTCACAATACAATTGCATCACTCATGTAACCCAGTTAATGATTCCAGTAGCACTATGAAGAGGGCTATGGGTGAGGTAGCTCCATCCCCCATTCATCTCCCATTGGGGCCTGTTTGCAGCACCATCTCTGGGAGTTGGGGATGTCAATAGTGTGGATATTATCATTAAAATACAACTGAACTGCTACCCTTTAAACATAACACCAAATAAGTAATGGTCTGTATCAATAAAAGACCTCCAGGAGGCATCAATATCCCTAACTTCAAATTCTACTATTAAATTACAGTAATAAAAACATCTTGGTATTGGCATAAAAACAGACATGTAGATACATAGAATTGAATTGAAGACCCCATTAATCTACACACCTATGAACAGCTGAGTTTTGACCCAAAAAAAGCCAAAAATATATACTGGAAAAAAGACCGCATCTTCAACAAATGGTGCTGGGAAAACTGGGGATCAACATGTAAAAGAAAGCAGTTAGATTCATGTCTATTTCCATGCATAAAACTCAAGTCCAAGTGGATCAAAGACCTCAACATAAATCCAGCTACACTGAACCTGATAGAAGAGAAACTAGAAAGTATCTGTGAGTACAGTGGCACAGGAGACCACTTCCTAAATGTAACACCACTAGTCCAGACTCTGAGACGGTGACCTCCTAAAACTGAGAAGATTCTGTACGGCAAAGGACACGGTCAATAAGACAAACACCAGTCTACAGAATGGGAGAAGATCTTCACCAGCCCTACATCTGAGTGAGGGCTGATCTCTAAAATATATAGAGAACTCAAGAAACTAGAAATCAAAAAAAAACAAATAATCCAATTAAGAATGGGTACGGAGCTAGAGAATTCTCAACAGAAGAATCTCAAATGGCCAAAAAAACACTTAAATAAGTGCTGAACATCCTTAGTCATTAGGGTAAGAGTTGTAGAGAGCAATGACAGTCTCCAGGGACAAGTTGAAACAAGAAAGTCCAATTCTATTTATGGAGGGAAAAGCCTTAATTACTTTTTTTTCCAAACCCACTTTCTAGCCAGGGCAAAGAGTTTTGATTTGCTGGTATCTGTGGCTATGGCTGTGGCCTGGTGGTCAGGCCTCTGCCCTTGTTGTCAAGGCCCTCTGCAGACCCCAGGTTGGCTTATGATGAAGTGTTAGGAGCTTCTTGTCTGTCAGAAAAGGCATCTTTAGGGACCCCTGAGAAAATTGAGATAATGACCAAGCTCTGGAAATTACTTGTTATCCCCGGTGTAGTTCGTGATGATTATACCGAAGAAATTAAGGTCCTTATGTCTTCAAGAAGAACGTTGTCTATTGACAAGGGATGCTCTATTTCTCATGTTGTTACTTCCTTATGACCCCATAAGCCAAAGAAGTTTAGAACGATAATACCAAGAAGTTGAAAGTACAGGAAAATGTCATATCATGTGATCACGGTATAGTACCAGGGAACAACCCTCTTTAACTCTTTACTTAAATCATAAAACCTTTTCTGCCTTTACTTTCCTGTTTCTACTTGGGGGGGGCTGTTTAAGTGTTTTGCTGTGTGGCAGAGTTTCTTTTTTTTTAAAAAAAAAGCCATATTTTTTCCTTTATTTCTTCAGCTTTCTCAGGCCCTATGTAGAAATTCAAAACCTTTGGAATGACAAAATGTAGTTGGTTTTTTTCCTATTTTTCTGGCCAACACCCAACTCCCAAATAAATACATGGAGACCTATGTGGTGATATATTTTATATTTAATAAAACCAGTCTGGAATATCAGAGAACAGAGAGTCAAGCCAGGAGGGTCAGAGAGTGATAACTCCTGTCTTTAATCCCAGCACAAAGAAAACTGAGTGGTGACCTTCACCTTTAATCCCATAACTCCAGAAACAGAGATCTTTCTGTGTTTCTGTGAGTTCAAGGCCTAACTACCAAACAGTAATAGTTCACATCTTTAATCATAACTCTAGGATTATGATGCAGAGTGGAACCCAGAAGTGAAACAACTGGACAAGGAAAATATTTAAGGCATAAGGTGTAGAAAGACATTGAGGTATTCTGTAGAATGCCAGGCTGGGAACTCTTGAAGGTAGCTCTTACCCTGAGAAGTTGGCTGGGTGAAATTTGACTGTGGTCTGTTTCCTCTCTCTGATATTCCAGCTTTTCCTGAATATCTAGCTCTGAGTTTTCATTAAATACCAACTAGAATTCATATTTCAAACTTATTCTTACTTATGAATGTCCAGCCTTAGCCTGACTTGTTTCTAGCCAACTTTTCTAATGTAAATTATCCCATTTCTCTTGGACTACATCCTATCTCTGGACTTTTACCTTTCCTTTTACTTTGTGGCTGGCTCCTGGCATCCTCCTTTCCTCCTTTACCTGTTCCTGGCTCTTCTTTTCCCTAGATTCTCCTTCTATTTATTCTCTCTCCCTGCCTGCCCCGCCTATTTCTCCTGTCTAGCCCTTGGCTGTTCATCTCTTTATTAGACCAATCAGATGTTTTAGCTGAAAACACTTATTCTACATATTATAACATGCCTTGAACTATTATTTCACAATGCCCAGTTTCTCCGGAACAAGGCGAATCATAGTGACAGCATCTTTGTCTCACTTTTGGTCTTAGTTCATCGGGAAAGCTTCTAGTGGCATGTGCTTTGGAATGAGGCAGATAGCTTTTCCTCCGAGTAGATAAAACTAAACACAGTTCCATCCTCTTCCAAACAATGACTACCTGGGTTCCCTTAGAGTGTTTACATTAGGTATTTTGTTACAGCAGCGAGGAGGGTGTGGGAGCTCATATAGTGACTCAGTTTACTGGCTAAAGAGTCTTTGCTGCCTCACAGAGTAAAAGAGTCACAATGATTCAGCTACTCTAGACTTCTAATGAGTTCAGTTTGCTCTTTGCTTTAGCCTTGACAGTCTGGGACTAGTTTGATAAAACCCTGAGAAAGAATTCATTATGAACTTGGTACTTAAGCTAGCAGAAGGCACATGATGTCATAGTGAAGCTGCCCGGTGCCTGACTCAAGGACCACACAGGGTTTTCTCAAGATAGCGTTTGAATGCTCATACTGTGCTTTGTTTAAATTCTGATTTTACAATACCACTATTGGGCATATACCCAAAGGATGCACATTCTTACCCAAAGGGCAATAGTTTAACTATTTTCATAGCAGCATTATTCATAATAGCCAGAATCTGGAAACAACCTAGAAGACCCTCAACTGAAAAAGGCATTTAAAAATTATGGAACGTTTACACAAGGGAGTAACGCTCATAAGTTAAAGACATCCTAAATTTTACAGGCAAATGGATATATTTAGATAGTATCACCCTGAGTGAGGTAAAAACTCAGAAAGATAGACATGGTAAATATCATAAGTGTATTTTAGACATAAAACAAAGGAAAACCAGGATGCAAACCACAACCCCCAAACAGCTAGGTAACAGGAGAAACTTAAGAGATGAATTCAGGGATCCCCTGGGAAGGTGAAATTGAGAAAGACTCCCAAGTAAATTGGGATTGTAACCAGGAGTGAGCAATGGGAGGTGGAAACAAATCATGAGAAAAAGAGATAAATGAGTAGGAGGAGCAACAGAGAGCCAGAACTAAGAAATGGATATCTTGATAGAGGGAGCCACTGTGGGATTTGAAAGAAACCTGATACAAAGGAAACCTCCAAGAATGCACAAGATGCCCAGGGCTAGGACTCCAAGCAATAGTAGAGAGGGTGCCTAAACAGGACTTCCCCTATAGCAAATGAATGACCACCCTAATTGTCATTATAGAACCTTCACCCAGCAGTGGATAGAGGCAGAAGCAGAGATCCAAAGCTAAGCACCAGGTCAAGCTCCTGGTCCAGCTAAAGAGTCAGAGAGGGTAAAGAATATATGAACAAAGAGATCAGGATCATATGGGGAGAGCCACAGAGACAGCTGACTGTAGCTACTGGGGACTCATTGACTCTGAAGTAATCACTGAGGAACCTTCTGTCTCAGAAACAGAAGACAGTCAAACTGCATGGACAGTTTGTGAAGCCTGAGTATATCCCTGGTGCACAAACCAACATCTTGAGGGTCATTCTCTACAGAGGAACCTAACTCAGCCTTGATACTGAAGGGAGGGACTTGAACCTACCTCAACTGGATATGCCAGATCTAACTGCCTTGCCTTGAGATTCCTTGCCCTCCCTGGATGTGGATGGTGGAGGTCTAGAGGGAAGATGATAGATAATTGGGAGGAGGGAAGAAAGGTAGAACAGTGGTAGATATTTAAAATATGCTTTTTAAATAAATAAAAAATACATTCTGACTTGAAAATATATATAAACGCTTTCAGAAGAAAACTCAGTTTCTTCGTGGTTTCAAACCACCAGTCTCTCTGAATTTCTTTCCTACCTCTTTCCTTCTACAGCTGTATGACTGCCCTAGTGACCCTGGTGATTTATAGGCTGGATCTGACAGCTGAGTGACTAGCACTCTTGCCTTTCTGCGTATGGTGGTCTCCATAATAGTTTCTCTCCACTGTCAATTTGCCTGAATTTCTAATGTCATGGAAAGAAACCTCTGGGTTATACACAAAGATGTTTCCATGGGGTCTTAATTGAGAGAGAAGACCCACTCTCTTTATTATTACTAACTTATTCTCTCATGTATCATATCCATACTGCAGTTAACCCTCCCTCCTCTCCTCCTAGACCCTCCCTTATCCCTCCTCCTCCATTTCTCTTCAGGAAAGAGCAGGCTTTCAGGGATATCAACCAAACATAATATATCAAGTTGCAATCCAACTAGGCACCTCTCATCATATTAAGGCTGGATGAAGCAAATGGCAGAAGGAAAAGGTCCTCAAAACATCAGAAACAGCTCCTTCTCTCCCTGTTAGGAATCCCACAAAAACACCAAACTACACAACTAAAACATAAATGCAGAGGACAAATGTTAGACCCATGCAAGCTCCATGACTGTTGTTTCAGTATCAATAAACCCTATGTGTCTGAGATAGTTGATTATGTGAGTTTTCTTATGGTGTCCTTGACCCTTCTGGCTCCTACAATCTTTATTCCCGTTCTTGCTCAGGATTCACCAAGTTCCAGCTATGGGTCTCTGTTTCCATCTATTGCTGGATGGAGCCTCTCTGATGGTGACTATGCCAGGCTCCTGTCTACAAGTATACAGAATATCATTAGGGATAATTCCATTTATTTTTAAGCTGTTTTTGATGTATACTAGGTCTCTGGGCCATCTAGCCTTTGGTTTTTACTCCTCCGGGCAGAGTCAGGGATGGGTTCCTTATTGTGGCATGAGCCTCAAACTGGATCAGTAATTGATTGGCCATTCCCACAATTTCTGGGCCACCTTTATCTCAGCACCTCTCAATGGCAGAACAAATCTAATGTCTAAGGTCTTGTGGCTGGGTTGGTGTTCCAATCCCTCCAATGGAAGTTTTGCCTGGTTATAGGATATGGTTGGTTGAGGCTCCTTATCCCCCATTACTAGGAGCTTTAGCTAGGGTCACCCTCTTAAATTCCTGGCAGTTTACATTGTACTAGTATCTACCTCACTCATGAAATGCTTCTTCCCCTTTTTAGTTGACTCTCCCTCTATCCTCCCCCCCACCTGATCCCTCCTGTTCCCCCTTCTACTCGCCTGCCTGTGGTCTACCCACAATATCTGTTCCACTTCCCCTTACCTGGAGACTCATGCATCTCTCACATGAGCTCTACTTGTTACTTATCCTCTCTGGGTCTGTGGACCTTAACATAGTTATTATGTCTTACTTCACAGCTAATATCCACTTATACTTTGACTTGAGATCCTTTCTGTCTTTTAGGTCTGGATTACTTCACTCAAGGTGAATTATTTTATCTATTTGCCTTCAAATTTTACAATATTATTTATTTTACAGTTAAGCAATATTCCACTGTGTAAATATACCACATTTTAAAAATCAATTCTTCAGTTAAGGGGCATCTGGGTTGTTCCCAGTTTCTGGCTATTATGAATAAAGCTTCTATGAACATAGTTGAGCAAGCCTCTTTATGCTAGGATAAAGTGATTATTGAGTATATTCCCAGGACTGACATAGCTAGATATTAAGGTGAAACTGTCATATTGATTTCCAAAGTGGCTATTCTCCCACCAGAACTGGAGGAGTGTTCCCCTTGCTCCACATCCTCTCCAGCATGAGCTGTCACTACTGTTTCTAATCTTAGCCATTCTGACAAATGTAAGATGGAATCTCAGAGTCATTTTGATTTGCATTTCCCTGATAGCTAAGGATGTTGAACATTTCTTCAAGTTATTCCAACCATTTGAGATTCTTGTGTTGAGAATTCTTGGTTTAGATGGGTACCCCATTTTTAATTTTATTATTTGATTAGTTTGTGTCTAGATTCTTGAGTTGCTTATGCATTTTGGATATTATATCTTGTCAGATGTGGGGTTGGTGAAATCTTTTCCCATTCTGTAGGCTGCCGTCTTGTCCTATCGATGGTGTGTTTTGCCTTACAGAAGCTTTTCAATTTCATGAGGTCTCATTTATTAATTGTTGATCTTAGTGTCTGCACTATTGGTCTTCAGGAAGTTGGCTCCTGTGCCAATGTGTTCAAAGCTACTTCCCCACTTCCCCTTCTATCAAGTTCAGTGTATCTTGTTTTACACCAAGGTCTTTAATTCACTTGGACTTGTATTGCACAAATTCTGGAGCCAGATATCGGGGGAAAAACTGAAAGATCAGAGAGACAGGGAAACAAATTACAGTCATTTCTGTGAGCTGACTCCTCAGGCCTCTCTCCAAGAATCCTCAGACTACAAGTCTCTGTCCTAAGCCAAAAGCAGAAGACCAAGGGAGAAAGTCCTGCCTCCTCCAGCCTGAATCTATTCAGTACTGTAACCATGTCAGTGCTGAATCACCTTCAGTGTTACAGTCGCTTCCCATACTCCCAGTAAATTAAAAGATGCCCTATCTGGAATAGGGGTAAGATCAGAGTAGTGTCCAGAAGGCCAGAGAATCTGCACATCCCACAGAATAGAAGGCAAGGTACTTCAAACAGAGGTCCCAGGTTGTGAAGAAGGGAAGCTACACTGTGAAGACAGCTCTGGAGCACAACAGGTTCTTGGCCAGTTCATATGTAGCAACAGCCTAAACCACAGAAAAGACAAGATACCCCACAGTCAAATGGTCCTCACCTCCATGCATATAGCTGGCACCTTCTAATTCTCTAGGACCTCAAAACAAGCCAGTCTTGCACTTCATTTTTTGAGGGGGGCACTGGGAAGGGTACTTTTGAAGACAAAGTCTCCTTGTGTAGCCTTGGCTGTTCAGGTGGTCTCAAACTCATAGAAATCCACCTTCCTCTGCCTCCAAAATGCTGAAATAAAAGACCCAAACCACCATGCCTGGCCAATTTTTTATTAGATTTTTTATTGTTTTATGACTGTTTTGCCTGCATGTACATGTATCAGATCCCCAGAACATAGTAGGGTGTCAGACCTTAATGCAACTGACTCCATGGTGGAGTACCATTCAAGCCATAAAACGCAGCACAAAGACAGCATCACCTGCCAAAAGGAAGACAAAGACCTAATCCTTCAAAATTCATAGCTCTGGAAAAGTCTCTAAATGCACTAACCTTGCTTTTTGGCTTATGTAGTTCTGATTTTGGTTAACTTTTCTTCTTAGTTGAAGTATGTCAGCCCAGGGTATGGTGTTCGTGCTTAAAAGCTCACCCTGAGAAATGTCTGGGACTACACCAGAATCACAAACACCCAGCATAGTTTCTGGAAAGCTAATAAAAACTTTCTACTGCTGTAAACCCGTTTCCAAGCAGTCTTCTCTGGTGAATACCCCACAATAGTATACATGTGAATCACATATATGCCAGTTATCTGAGGAGACCAGAACATGGCATCAGATCCTCTGGAATTAAGAATCACAGACAGTTGTGAACATTATGTGGTGCCGGGTATTAAACCCACATCCTCTGGAAGAACAGCACGTGTTCCTAACTACTTACAGAGCTTTCTCCCTTCCTTTTGTGGGGAAGATGAGGAAGTATGTGGAGAAAAAGGTTTGAGATGTCACTTCTACCTCGCCTGCAAGGAAGACACGACACTAGGCTCTTCTTTCAGCGATTTATTCAGGACCTTGTACATGGATCTTCTCCTCTGTGGGGGAAAGCCCGCGCCCAGCTATATGCCTTCAGGATAACCAATCACCAAGCGCCACGTGGGCCTTGCCAATAGGTCCACATACGCGGAAGCAAACCAAGCGCTCAGCCTTAGCCAAATAAGGAGTTGTTTACCCCAGAGAGCGCTCACCATCGGGAAGGTGGAAGGTGGAAGCCAGCGCCATCTTTAAGGTGCGGCTCCGCAGCTCTCTACATTGAGAGAGAGAAAGAGGTGGCTTTACATGGAAACAAGGCCTATGGAGGCCAACAGAGAGTGTCAGGTTTCCTGGAGCTGGAGTTATGTGGGCAGTTGTGGGCAGTCTGAAGTATGGGTGTAGGAAACAAAACTCAGGTCCTCTTCAGGTGTTCTTAACCTCTGAACATTGTCTCTAGCCTCATTTCTTTACCTCTATTACCATCTGTCATCAAGACCCTGAGGAGTCTAGGAGCAGAGTCACATGTGTGTACCCCCACACCAGTGATGACAACGGTTACAACCCCAGAGCTGTCTGCACAGCTTGCAGGCACCTCAACAGTCCCCAGGCTCTTCATTCCTTTTATAAAGCTGAGGAGGGGCTTTTAAGAGTCTCTGGAGCTTCCCCCTCTCCAGATATGCAATGTTTATCTACTTTCAGAGTCTTAGGAGCATTTCCCTCCCACCTGAAAAGGCTGTTTCAGTTCAGAGAAAACTCTATTGAATGTCACATAACTAGTGTTTGGCTGTTTACTTGCTTGGTAGTTGAAGACAAACCCTTCCTGTGTCCAGACTGATAATGTGTATGGGCCATGGGGAATTAATACATGCTGGTGCCCCTTATGTGCATTGATGCCATGTGTGTGAGTGTGGGACCTTATCTGAAGACAAAAACTCCTGGGGCCTTAACCGGGAGAGCTTTTTCTGTCAAGAGTCTCTCTCTTCCCTCATAATAGCAGGAACACAAAGGTCTAGAGCAGTGTGCTCAGAGTCAGGGTAGAGGCTGATTCTCCTTTTCCACCTTAAGGCTCTTGTTAAAGTGATGTGTTCATAGGGAGGGAGTAATTAAGGAAGGGGGTGGGAGAACAGGGATGTATGAGGGAGAGAAGGAGAATGATGGAGAGAAGGGAGTTTATGTGAGGAGATGGGTGGGAGGGTGTGAACTCATGAAGTAGCTCAGCTGTGAGACTAAACTTTATTTTTTATAAATATTGTTTAAACTTTTATTCATTTTATATATATGGATATTTTACTTGCACATGTATCTGCGCACTACACGTTCCTGGTGCCCAGAGAGATCAGAAGAGAGCATCCGATCCCCTAGTACCAGGGTTACAAATGGTTGTAAGATACTATGTGGTGCTGGGAACTAAACTCTGGGTCTTCTGCAGAAGTAACAAGTGATCTTAACTGTTGAGCCATGTCTCCAGCCTGAGACCAAATTTTAAAACCCAAATCCAGCACAACCCCGACATTCTTAAAAAGCTTTTAAATTGTCTTTTAGTTTTGGAGGTTTTCCATAGTAAGTTTTTCCAATTTCATACAAACCTAGACATGCCTGGGAAGAGGGAACCCCAATTGAAAGAGCTTCTTCATTTATTGGCCAGTGAGCATGTCTGAGGGGCATTTCTTAGCTACTGAGCAAGCCATGGTGAGCAAGTATTTTTTTTACTGGGGTTCCTAGCAGGAGTATGGATGAGGGGAAGTTACAGGAACAGGGGAGACTCAAAAGC
Source organism: Phyllotis vaccarum (assembly GCA_033318265.1). Classification (NCBI taxonomy): domain Eukaryota; kingdom Metazoa; phylum Chordata; class Mammalia; order Rodentia; family Cricetidae; genus Phyllotis; species Phyllotis vaccarum. The sequence continues at coordinate 50,097,685 of JARWLC010000002.1, forward strand.
ACCTGCACCTCCCAAAGCCAACCCCAACATAGTAACAGCTCCAGAAGACTGCAGCCCTAGTGATCTGCACAGATTACAGCCAACTCTCCAATCAGAGAATGTCCTCTCTCTGTGAATTGGCTGGTCAGATATCCTCCATCAGCTGTTTACTCCTTTTGTGAAGATGGGAAAAGCCTTCTAGAATCTTCCAATTTTCCATTTCCCAGACATGTGACCTTGTTTACCCCTGAGTGTCTCCCTGTCAGGAGGAATTGCTCAATTAAAGGGAACTGCCATATAACAGGTGCCACATGCTCCTACAGCAGAATCATATACAACTGGCTACAAGGTGTGGGAGGGGCCAGAAACCCCTTCTTTCTGTGCAGGAACATCACCATCAACAAGCCCAGTCTCGGGAGTCCCTTACAAGAGTCACAGCTGCTCTGATGAAGGTGACAGCTGTTATACACATGACAGAGCTCTATGACACTGGGTGACAGTGACATTGTCGTCTTCAAGCCTCTTTAATGTTGGTCTTTCTCTGCTTTAGGGGGATTTAGGGTCCCCACTCATCCTGACTTTTAGGATTAGAAGGATAACCAGGGGATATAGATATGGGATGTGCCATCGTAAGATCATCTGAGGGTGTAACCACTGTCCCCTAGTGAGGAAGTTCCTGAAGCCAGTTAGCCTATCTCACCATTTCTTGTTCTTTGTCTTGTTTCTTGAGTCACTTTCACCTTTACAACTTGTTTAGGACCCTGAGCTGAACCAGACTAGAGAACACCAGGCCTGTTCTGTTTAGAAATTTTTATTAGCACATATTAATTATACATAATGGTGGATTTCATTGTGTGGGTATTTATGTGTATATAAACAATGTAATTTTATCATATTCACCCCATTGTACTATTATCCTCTCCCACTCCTACTGATCCCTCCCAACCACCCCTTCTACATTCATGTTGTGTGTGTGTGTGTGTGTGTGTGTGTGTGTGTATGTGTGTGTGTCTGTGTGTGCCTGTGTGTGTGTGTGTCTGTGTCTGTGTGTGTGTCTCTGTGTGTGTATGTGTGTGTCTGTGTGTGTCTGTGTCTGTGTGTGTATGTGTGTATGTGTGTGTGTCTGTGTCTGTGTCTGTGTGTGTATGTGTGTGTGTGTATGAGTTTAATCATGATTGTTTATAGAAGCATGGGTGAAAATTTGTTCATAGGAACATGTATACTTTATCAGTTGCTATAGCTCTGAAGAAATCTGTGTCACACCTATCAACCAATAACAGCATAAAAATCCTGAAGGAAGGATAGAGCCTCATGAGCTCCTTCCTGTGTTCTTTTCAATTATTTTATGTGTGTGAATATTTTTCTTGCATATATGTCTGTGCACCACATGCACCGCTAGTGCACATGAGCAAGAAGATTGCACTGGATTCTCAGGAACTGGAGTTATATTAGTTGTAAAATACCATTTGGGTCCTGGGAACCCTGTCACTCTAGTGTCTCAGGAAATCTTAAGACACATCTGCCAATTCATCCTGGGGATAATCACAGACAGTGGTGAGCGCTATAGAGTCACTGGGTGCTATCAGAAGCTACCCTACATTCTTTTTGCCTCATGACCATTCAATCACAAACCATTCAGATAGACAATGTACAATAGTGCATTGAATCAAGTAAGGAGAGATCTTCACTGCAACTTGGATGTAGTGTGTATGAATGGCTTTTGCTGTCCCAAGCATTTGGGGTCAGCTGGTTTGAATGGTCTTTTGTTCGAATCATCTATCCATAGTCATCCAGGCTTTGAGAGGATGTATTCTGACATAATTGTTTTCCTCTGATGATTGGAATGGGCATGCTGACATGGAATGTCTCAGGTTGTATTTGTCTCCACCTTTGCCAAACTCTCCTTGTCCCACCTGATTTTCAGTTGGCTTATTAAGTCATTGCAAGTATTGGATTGCTGTTCTACTGTATTTAATTCCAGTCATTCTCCTAGAGAGATCCCACAATGCAAGTCCAGAAGCACTAGAAGTGGGTGGGAGTCCACAGATCCACAAATTGCTTTATTTACTATATTGAGTACAGCCTTGTGTAACATGAGGTTTCCAGTCCAACTAGCCCCATGGTGTGGACCCACCTGCCTGTAGCGGCTCCTCCCCCCAAAAGAATGACTCAGACGCTTATATTAATTTCCCACTGTTTAGCTTAAGGCTCAGGCATATTGCTAGCTAGCTCTTTCATCTTAATTTAACCCATGTCCATTAGTCTGTCCTGCCACATGGCCCATGGCTCACCTGTGTTCCTTACATGTTAGTTTCCTTTGGCAGCTGGCTCGATCTCTCTCCACTCCACCCTCTTCCTACCTATACTCTAATTCCTGCTTACTGCTATGGTGCCTGTCGTGGGCCAAAATAGTCCTTTATTCACAGCATATAGAAAGACATTCCTACATCAGCCTTGGGCTCAGATCACAATGGCTTTTCTTGATGATTGATTGATTGATTGATTGATTGATTGATTGATTGTCTTAAACAGGGTCTTACTATGTAACCCTGCCTGGAACTCACTATGTAGGACAGGCTGGCTTCAAGATCAGAAATTCATCTACCTCTGCCTTCTAAGTGCTGTGATTAAAACATGAGCCATTACCCACAGCGTAAGAATGACTTTTCATCTTGATAGAAGAAAGAGGAGGCTCACCAGAAGCAAACACAGGCAGCAAGGCAGTTTCCACTGGTTTATATGTTCTTTTAGGCACATATTTAAAGCCACTTTTCTGTTGACTTTTCCAAAGGTCCATGAGCGATGTTATCATTGGTCCAGCCCACCAACTACCCTTTGTCTTGGATCCAGTTTTTTGCAAAGATGGTCCAATAAGCTGTCAGAATTGGATGAAACTTACTTTCTGGGAAAACTGTTCTCCCTCTGGACAAAGAACCAGGCTCCTAGCCTTTTCCTTCTCCCAGCATGAGATTCCTGCCATATGTAGTATTCCCTCCCAATTCTGTAGTTACCTCACTTAGTAGCATCCACGTTCACGCTCAACCTGAGAACCAGACTTGATTTTTCCTGCCAAATTCAAGAGTTCTCTTTGCCTGGTGTGTTGTTTAGTTTTTTCCTCTTTGAGTATCCAGTTAGCACTTTGTTAAACAAGTAACTTAAAAAGCAGAGGAGCTTCCTGCCTTGTGAGATCTGGTATAATGTCCTTATGATGCTAGGTTGTCAACTTAACAGGCTCTGGAATCACCTAGGAGACCAGCCTAGGGCACATCTGTGAGGCATTATCAACATGAACTTAGCTTGGCCATGTTTATAAGAGTTTATTCTGATTTGTTTATCTGAGGTAGGTAATGTTTGTTTGTTTTGAGACAGGGTCTCAGGTAGTCCTGCCTGCCCTGTGCTCCCTATGCTGACCAGGTTGGCCTGGAAACCTTAGATAGCCGCTGTCTCTGCCTCCCAAGTGCTGGGATTCAAGATGGGAATTCTCACTACTGCCCCAGCACCTTGACTGTGTGCTATGCTGCACACCAAGTTGGTCATGAATCTTCTGAAACCATAACCCTCCTTTAAATGCTTTCTTATCTAACTTCCCTTGTTCATGGTATTTTTGTCATGGCAATAGAAAAATAACTAAGAGAACCTCTGTCTTTTATCTTGAATGCAAGTAGTGATGTCTCTTCCCATTGGTGGGACAATGACCTCATAATCTTAGAAGACTGGATAATTGATGAGAAGGGGATAGTTGAGGCAATATGAGCCTTTATTGTGCTAACTACTATTGATAGGGGGAAAAATGTTTCTTTAATCCACAAGAAAAGGGAGTTTATGCCTTACCATAAGATAAAGGCTATCCAGTAACCAGGAAGAAACACAAAAGATGGCATTGAGATCTCACACTGGTCTTGGTCGGGGGGGGGGGGGGGGTGTCTCTAACTGTCTCCACTGAGATGACTCAAGGCACACAGCACAGTGTGGCAAACAGAGTCAACTGCAGATTGGAGAAAAGTACACACCCTGGGGAAAGATGGACAAAGGCCAAACGGACTGTTGTACCATCCTACTTTTTGGAAGACTTGACACTATTTCTAAAGTCTTTAGAACAGGCAGCTTTCCTGTGGGATTTGCTATACAGGAGTTTTGCCCTGTTTAGATTTCCAGAAACAAGGCTTGAATGTTATCTATAATGTCTTTCCAGGAAGTTCTGAATGTCATGTGTGTACTAAGACCAATGATATGACCTATGTCTCATTCCTCTGAACAGTAATTACAGCCCTGAGTCCTGTCTCTGGCCTTACAGGCTATTGATTATGAGGGTGGAGTCCAGCCCCTCTATCCTCCAAGTCTGCTAATATCTAACTAACTACGCACAGTTCCCTCTCAACACAGTAATTAGAAACCCATTTGAACAATGGGTTCAAATTAACAAAGAGCCTTAAAAATAAGGATAACTTGACAAGGAGTACTCAGATGCAGAATTTTCCTCTGCATAGGTGTTGAAGTCTGGGATCCCTCCCAGTCATTAGCAGTAAAGAACAATGTTTTAAGGTCACAAGAGAAGTAAGGGAGAATGAGGGGGTCACAGATGGGCAGGACCACAACTTAACCAGGACTGCTTAGCTACTTTTGCCTTCCACTTAAGCCTAAGCTTCCTGCCAGGGCCTGAGGATGGATGTGTGTGTCTGGGATAAGTAGTGTCCATTTGACATTTATCCATCTTCCCAGTGTGACCACATTGAGTAGATCTTTCCGTACCTTTCAGTTACTTGTCTGTGCTATTTGTTATGGTGGTTTGAATGAGAATGTCCCCCACAGTCTGGGTCATTTAAATACTTTGCAGAGATTTAGATGATGCAGCCTTGCTGGAGGGAGTGTGTCACTTGGGGGTGAGCTTTAAGGGCTTAAGGCCTCTCCTTCTTTGCAATTTACTCTCTCAGCTTTGTGCTTATGAGCTCTCAGTATCCAGTTCCAGCCATCATGTCTGCTGCTGACAGCCAGTTATCCTCTGAAACCACAAACAGAAATAAACCCTTCTTTCTAGATGTTACATTGATCATGTTTAATCACAGCAACAGAACAGTAACTAATACATTGGCTTATTGGTACTGTGCAACAGTTTTTCTGTACACTGTGAGTATGCGTTGCTCTCATTGGTTGATAAATAAAGCTGTTTTGCCAATAGCCAGGCAGAATAAGGTTAGGTGGTACGTTCAAACTAAAGAGGGGGATGAAGAAGGGCAGAGTTGGGGCAGACACTACAAGCCACCCAAGAAGCAAGATAGGAAAGAACTGGTAAGCCAGGGGCCATGTGGTGATATACGGATTAAAAGAAATGGGTTAATTTAAATAAAAGAGATAGCTACTAATAAGCCTGAGCCATCAGCCAAACATTTATAATTAATATAAGCCTCTGAATGGTTATTCAGGAACAGACAGGCAAGAGAGATTCATCCATTTACATATTAGAGACTGGCAGGATGGCTCAGTGAGCAAAGCCACTTGTGCCTGAAAACCTGATTCCTACTGGCTGCTCTTCTGGAGGAGTCGGGTTCAGTTCCCAGAACTCACATGGCAGCTCACAACTGTTTATAATCTAAATTCCAGGGAATTTTATACATGCAGGCAAAACATGAATGCACATAAAATAAAAAAATAAATAAACCATAAAAAGTTGAAAATCAGGAAATAATGAACTATGCTTCCTGCAGGGCAGAATGTTGTTAATAATGTGTTTTAGCATACTATCATTCCCTTTCAACCCTAAATTCAAACAGTCAAAATTTCATTTTAAAAGTACATTTGTTAAGATAAAAAAAAAAAATAAGTAAACCATCTCATACATTTTTACTTAGCTTTTAAATTTCACTTAAATTTAAGCTTTGCTTTATCAAAGTTCTTATAAAAACATCCTTTGAGTAAGGTGTAATGGAAATTCTAATTGGTCTTAATAAATAAAAACCTAGAGTCAGATATTAGGGGGAAAGCTAAAAAATCAAAGAAGTAAAGGATCTAGCCACAGTCACCTCTAGACTCCTCTTACCAAAAAGGATTGAGTTCCTGTCTCTGCCCAACCATATCACTTCCTGTCTCCTGTCTATACAGAACTCCAGGCCTCTGTGGTTGACTAGTGGCTAGCTCTACCCTCTGATCTTCAGGCAAGCTTTATTTGTTAGAGCACAAACAAAATATCACCACAGTAACTTTGAAAGACATTATATATTATATATTAACATATAACCATTGATATCTAAACATGATGCCCTATCTCTCTCTCTGAACCCAAGCCCATGACTTGAGCATTATACTAGTCTTTTCTTTTATAACTTTGTTTAAATACTTTTAATTTTTATTTTATTTTTTTGTGTGTGTATGCCTGCTAGTCTCTCTCTCTCTCTCTCTCTCTCTCTCTCTCTCTCTCTCTCTCTCTCTCTCTCTCTCTCTCTCTGTGTGTGTGTGTGTGTGTGTGTGTGTGTGTGTGTGTGTGTGTGTGTGTGTATTAGATCACTGGAACTGCAGTTAATGGTAGCTGTGAGCCATTTGTGCTGGTGCCTGGAAATAACTCTAGGTCCTCTGCAAGCATAGTAAACACTCTTAACTACTGGGGCATCTCTCCAGCCTGGTAAATACTTAATAAATTCACTAACTTGACTTCATTTGGCTCTTCTTGAAATTCTTTTCTGCAGTGTACTCTGGGTTAGTTTTCCCTGAGTCAGGTCCCTGCAAGGACAGGAACCCACTGATGATAGTGATGACCTACAACCATCTTCATTTGTCTGTATCTGATGGATTTTGATTTGGCTTCTGAATTTCTCTTCCTCCCAGTTCAGCTTGAATTCTGTGATCATGTGCAAATATAAATAAAGCACATTGTTCCCTGAACAGAAGTAATTTCCTCAGCCTAATGGCTATCCTCTCTACCCAGGACTAGTGACTGCCTTCATCCCCTGACTCTGAACTAAGAAAACCGTAACTGCTTTTGCCCCTGTTCTGGCTCCAGTTACAAACTTCAAGGCCAATACTGATGTGGGATGTCTTTATGTATATTGTGAATTTTCACTGGATAATAAAGGAACTGTTTTGATCTATGACAAGACATCTTGGAAGCAAGCAGGAAATCCAACATAGATAAAGGGGAAGGAGGGTGGAGCCAGAAGGAGATGCTACAAGATGTAAAAGTACAGGTAAGCTACGAGCCACGTGGCAAGACACAGCTGAATAGAAATGGGTTAAGTTGTAAGAGCCAGCAAGCAATATGCCCAAGCCATAGGTCAAACAGCATGTAACTAGTATAAGCCTTTGTGTCATTATTTGGGACTACTGATCTGGGTCTTGGGGCTAGTCTAGGCTAGAAACTTCTAACTACATCAAACCCTAACGACAGCCTTTGAGCCTGTCTTCTAGCTGGAATTAAGGCTCTTTTTCCCATTTACCATCAGGTTGTCACCAGTTCATCATTTGGGATGAGCATATCAATCCAGTCAGTTGGCTTCTGCTTTGTGGTTTGGTAACAAGGTACAATGGAAGGGCTGTCTTGCCCCGCTTCCGGACTCACATGTTTACAAACAAGAATGTGTTTTTTTAACTTTATTAGTTATTTTTATGTTGCTGTAACAAAATACTGTAGCCAAAAGCAACTTAAGAGAGGTGTTTACTTCGGCATTTGGTTCTAGAGAAACAAGCCCATCAAGTCGGGAAAGCATAGCACCAAGTGGCAGGCATGGAGCTTAAACAAGGAGCTGAAAGAGCTCCCATCGTTTTCTCCATCCACAAAGCAGTGAGTGGAGGAGAAGGCCACCCACTGTGACACTTCCTCCAGCAAGGCTGCACTTCCTGAACCTCCCCCAAACAGCACCACCAACTAGGAACCACGTTTTCAAAATGCCTCAACCTATGGGGGCATTTTTTTCTTCAAACCATCCCAGTAATCACAATGAAATTAATGTATTTGTTTATCTTCTAAGAGATCTGAAAACTGGTCTCCTCTTCTTCCAGAAGTATAAAAGCAGGGTATTGTTCTTTCTCTTGAGACATTCTGAACCAACCTCCAGCTCAGCAGCCAGTGGCTCCCTTCAGGGTTGGCTGCAGAAGCTGCTTGGGCAAAAGGAGAGGTAACACACATGCTAGCCAGGCAACACGTCACACTACTGATGTGCTGCCTTCCTGACAAGGACTGACTGTTTAGGAGAAGTTTGTAAGTAGCCTTATCTGCTTCAAACTGGCAAACAACCAACCAAACAAAAAACACTGACCTTTGGGTCTGCACACACGTGTGAAGAATGACATTTGGGACAGATAAGAGAGCACAGCAGGCAGAGGCAAATGATGCCAAGTCTAACAACCTGAGGTTAAATACCTCAGAACTCAGATGGTATGGTAGAACGTTATCATGGAAACTGGAGTTTCCTCTTTTGGATTTCTAGTATCATTTGTAAAAGATTTTATAAAAGGACTCAGAGGAACTCTTAAAATGGTCTTATTGGAGTTTGAGAGAAAAGTACAAAAGCAGACAAATTGTGGGTCTTGGCAGCTGTCTGGAGGAGGAAGATACAGAAGAGGGGAGAGAGAAAGCCATGCCGTTTATAAGTACTCTTAGGGACTAAGAGTGAGTGAGCCCAAACAAAAGGGTGAGCAAGCCCGAGCTCAGGAAAAGTAAGCTTGGGCTCATTAAAAAAAAGAAATACAAAAAAGAGAAAAGGGGAAGAAAAAAAAAGTTACTCTGCTTCTGTGAGTGCTTAGAAAAGCAGGAGGCTGGGGAGAGGCCTCCAGATAAGGGGTGCCTGTTGCTCTTGTCAATGACCTGAGTTCAGCTCACAGCACCCATATTGGGTGCCTCACAGACTCCTGTAACTCCCAGAGGTCTGGCATCCTCTCTGGCCTCTGTGGGCATCCACACACGTGTGCATACGCACATACAAAACAATAAAATAAACCTCTTTTTAAAAAGAAAAAGAGAAGGGTCCACAGTGTCACATGTTGGAAACACTATAGTTATAGTAGCAAGGGTAGATTGTTTTGACGAAAACAAAGCATTCTCTCATTAAGAAGATAATTATTCCCTCCCCTCTACTTAAAATGGTTTTGGGTAAATCAGTCGAAGGGTGGTATCCTGTCTAGGTGATTGGCAGGATCAGCTAAATTAACTCTTGAAGGGGGAGACAATGGTATTTGATGTTTTAATCTTAGGGGCAGATCAGAGTATCATGTCTCCACTCAAGACCTAAGGTGGATTTTGTTTTTCTTTTGTTTTTGTTGTTTGATGAGGAGGAAATAGCTTTTCTTTAATGGGCCTCAAGAGAGCCCTAAAATCTGTCTTCAGTGGTCCGCAAGCCTACAGTAACAGTCCTCGCTCAAGAGTTGAGATCCTAGAACTGCCTAGGAAATGAGCTGAAGCTAGGGGGTCACTATAATGCATTTCCACCATGAAAATCCAGACCTCCCAATACAACGCATTTACCAGAAGCTGTCAGTAGCTAGAGTCTCTGTTATACCTTCACATACAGCCTCAAAGCACTTGTGGGGCTGTGAGATCAGAGCTCCCTTCCCTGACTCCTGGTCTGCAGAGAAGACAAAACCAAAGACACTGCTGTTTCTGGCCAAGGATGTGAATAAAACTGTTCACTTTGGGGGGCCCTGGCCCAGATTTGCTCAACCATCAGAAGACAAAACTGACTCTGGCAAGTTGTCCTCTGACCTTCCCACGTGGCATTTTGAAAACATGGGGTTATAAATTTCACCCCTAGAGCGCTAGTACCCATTTTCTGATTTACTAGGCATGTGACCTGTAGAGCCTTGTAAAACTGATCATATACAGACCACGAATTACTTCCCTTTCTTATCTCCCCTCATCTTTCCCCATGCTCAGATTTCCAGGCCTCTTTCCTCTGTAAATAACCCTAAATGCTACCGATTCCATCAATGAGTCATGAAAAGGCGGAGCCTGAGAGATGACTCAGCAGTTAAAAGAACACCTGCCCTGCTCTCCCAGTGACCGGAGTTGGTTCCTACTATGATAAAGAAACTCCATTTTGCAAGGCCTCCATCTTGCCAGGCCTCCATCTTGGTACCCATTAGCACTGTCTCTCACTCCAGTCCTGGAAGATAAATTCCCAGTAACCCTGACTCAGTGAACCTTCCAACAAATGAAATGTATAGTCATAACCACCTACTTATTATATGATTAACTACTTTTTTTTTTTGGCTTATTTGCTTACACAGATACCCAAAGATTGTTTAGAGTTTTCCTAACCACTTATTTAACTTGGCAGAAAAGACCAGTTGTTGCTTGCTCATATATATATGAAAGTCTTCTTGTGGTTTTCCCCCTTAAAAACTTTTCCCCAACCCACAGAGACAGCTGACTGGAGGCAGAGGGAGATCACTGACTCTGAACTGACAGCTGGGAAACCTGCATGGGACCAACAGTTGTGTGGGTGACAGTTGTGTGGCTTGGGCAGTTGGTGGGCCCCTGCCAGTGTAACCAAGGTTTATCCCTAATGCATGAACTGGCTTTTTGAAGCCCATTTCCTAGAGAGGGATACCTTGCTCAGCCTTGAGGGGATGGGGAACTTGGCCCTGCCTCAACTTGATGTGCATTTACTTTGTTGTTGACTCTCCAAAGAAGGCTTTCCCTTCTCTGAGATAGGGGGTGGGGTGGGGTGGGGTGGGGAAGACAGGAAATTGAGAGGAGGGGAGGGAGGGAGAACTGTAGTTGATAAGTAAAATGGAATAAAATCTTTCCCCCATACCTCTCCTTCATGAAATGTCTGAGGTTTGACTTTAAGGCTACTGTACTGCTAGTAGCTAATCAATAAATATTTTAACTATAATTGGATTCAGTCTATGCTCTTTTCTCATGGGCCAGAAACTCCATTATAACAACATCCTTATCAGGCACTTATAACTGCCCATGACTAGAGCTCCATGGTATCTGATGCTTCTCTTCTGGCCTCTTCATATTTGTGGTTTGTTTTTTTGGTTTTTGGTTTTTTTAAAGATGTATTTATTTATTGTGTATACAGTGTTCTGCCTACATGCCAGACGGCACCAGATCAATGAGCCACCATATGGTTGCTGAGAATTGAACATAAGACCCCTAGAAGAGTAGCAAGTGTTCTTAACCTCTGAGCCATCTCTCCAGCAACCTCTTCAAATTTGAGGAAATATACATGAGACACAGACTCTGCCAGCTTCTATTGGAACAAGAGGTGGGTGACTCTTTCAACTGAACAGCCCAGTTTCTAAGACCTAGACTCCTCCCTACCCCCAGTACAACCTTTGTCTCCCATCCTCACACACTGCTTTTCCAATTGCAAGCTAGCAGGCAACACTCCTGAGGGCAAGCCTCCCCACCAACACCCCACATCGGATTTTGACCCTAAAAACCTACAAGTCCCATACCATCCCCCAAATTCACCCATCCCCCTACACCCTCAGCTGCTCCTGAAACACTGTCAGCTCCAACTGAACCAAGAGGTAACTCCTCTTCCAGCCAGCCCGGCCTCTAGGCCTGGGGTTCCCTGTACACTGCTGTCATAGTTGCAGGCCAACAAGCAAGACTGCCACAGCAGGCCTCCACACCAACACCTCCATGAGACCCTATGATCTACAAAACCCCCTCCATCCCCCAAAGCCACTCATCCTCTGAGACCCCAGCAGCTCCCTGACACAGACACTGCTTGCCTTGGTTGAAGCAAGAGAAGGGTAGACTCCAGTACAAGTGCATTCAACAACATAAAGCACAATATGGCGCCACAAAACCTAGTGGTTCTACAACAGCAAGACCTGAGCATCCTAGTGTAGACAAAGCAGGATAAAATGACCTTAAAAATAACTTTATTAGTGCTGGAGAGATGGCCCGGAGGTTAAGAGCACTGCCTGATCTTTCCAGAAGCCCTCTGTTCATGGTGGCTCACAACCATCTATAATGAGATCCGATACTCTCTTCTGGCAGGCAGAGATATATGCAGGCAGAACACTACATATAATAAATAAATAAATCTTTAAAAAATAACTTTATGAAGATGGTAGAGAAGACGTTAAAGAAGAAATGAAAATTTCCCCTAAAGAAATAAAGGAAGAGACAAACAAAAACAAAAAGAAATCAACAAATCCCTTAAAGAAAGCCACGAGAAAGCAATCAAGCAGGTGAAGGAAACATTCAAGACTTGAAAACTGAAATAGAGGCAATAAAAAAAGACAAAAATCAAGAGAATCCTGGGAATGGAAAATCTGAGTATATGATGCAAGCATAACCAAGAGACGTTAGAAAGAATCTCTGGCGTGGAAGATACAATAGAGGAAATAGACAAAGAAACACTAAAGCCAAAGGAGTCATGACACAAAATGTTCAGGAAATCTGGGACTCCATAAAAAGACAAAACCTATGAATAATAGGAATAGGAAAAGGAGAACACCAGCTCGAAGGCACAGAAAATATACTCAACAAAATCATAGAAGAAAACTTTCCCAACCTAAAGAAAGAAATGGCAATGAAGATACTAGAAGCTTACAGAACACCAAATAGACTAGAACCAAAAAATGCCCCCTCACCACATAATAATCAAACCACTTAAACATACAGAATAAGGAAAGAATATTAAGAGCTGTGAAGGAAAACGGCCAAGGCCAAGTTCCATCAGAATAACACCTGACTTCTCAATGGAGACTCTGAATGCCAGAAGGTCCTGGAAAGACATTATGCAGACCCTAAGCAACCAGGCTACTATATCCAGTCAAACTGTCAGTCACCACAGACAGAGTAAACAAGATATTCCATGACAAAACCAAATTTTAAAAAATACTTATGAATAAATTCAGCCCTACAGAAGGCACTAGAAGGAAGTTAAATGCACTAACAGAATGGATATGAAAACAGAATGCATCTTTCTGCTGCATGTAAGAAACATGCCTCAACTTTAAAGATAGAATCTGTCAGAGTAAAGGGTTGTGAAAAGACTTTCCAATCAAACGGACTGAAGAAAGCTGGTGTGGACATCCTAGTATCTAACACAACGGACTTCGAGCTAAAGTCAACCAAAAGAGATCAGGAGTTAGAAAGAATCTCACTCGGGGGACTTAACGGCACAACTGAAAGCCCTAGAACAAGAAGAAGCGAAGTCACCCAGGAGGAGTAGAGGCCAGAAGATGATCAGATTGAGGGCTGAAATCTATAAAGGAGAACAACACAAAGAACCAATGAAACCAAGTTACTTCTCTGAGGAAATCAACAAGATACATGAACCTTTATCCAAACTAACCAAACGGCAGAGAAAAAACACCAAAATTAACAAAATCAGAAATGAAAAGGAAGCCAGAACAGTAGGCACTGAGGAAATACAAATAGTCATCAGATTATACTTCAAAAACCTGAACTTCACAAAACTGGAATATCTAAAAGAAATGGATAATATTCTGGATAGGTACCACACGCCAATATTAAATTAAGACCAGATAAACAATCTAAATAAACCTATAACCCCTAAGGAAATGGAAGCTGCTATTGAAAGTCTCCCAACCAGGAGACCCATAGAGACTGCTGACTCTCGGGAGCTCACTGACAGAAGTAACTGCTGAGGAACCTTCACGGAAAGGAACTAAACCCTCCAAATGTTGACAATAGTCTAATGGCAAGGGCAGTTTGTGGAGCCTCTTGCAGAAGGATCAGACTATATTCCTGGTGCATGAACTGGCTTCTGGAGCCCGTTCCCTACAAAGGAACACCTAACTCAGCCTTGATACTGGGATCAGAGACCTCAGACCTACCTTAACTGGATATGCCAGACAGAACTAACCCACTTTAGGATTCCTTGCCCTCTTTGGGGAATGGATGGGGTGATGGAGTGTGAGGAGGCTGAGGGAAGAGGCGAAGGGGGGAGGGAGGGAGAGCAGTGAAGGGTACGAGAAAAAACTTTTTAGATAAAATATTTACAAAAAAAAAAAGAGTCTCCCAACCAAAAAAAGCCCAGGGTCAGAAGGTTTCAGTGCAGAATTCTACAAGAATTTAAAAGAAGAGCTAATCCAATACTCCTCAAATTGTTCCACACAATAGAAACAGAAGAAACTTTGCCAAACTCTTTTTATGAAGCTACAGTCACCCTGATACCCAAGCTACTCAAAGATACAGCAAAGAAAGAGAATTACAGACCAATCTTCTCATGAACATAGACACAAAAATACTCAGTAAAATACTGGAAAAAAACAATAAAATCATGGGATCAAAAAAGACATCAAAAAAAAAAAAAAAAATCATCCACCATGATCAAATAGGCTTCATCCCAGAGATGCAGGGATGGCTCAACATATGAAAATCTGTCCATGTCATCCATCACATAAAATCCTGAAAGATAAATGATCATCTCATTAGACACTGGAGAAGCCTTTGACAAAATCCAACACCCCTTCATGATAAAAGTCTTAGAGAGAGACCAGGGACACGAGAAATATACCTAAACATAATAAACATATCAAACCAACTGCAAACATCAAATTAAATGAAGAAAAGCTCAAAGTGATCCCACTAAAATCAGGAACAAGACAAAGCTGGCACTCAATAAAGTACTTGGAGTTGTAGCTAGAGCAAAAAGAGAACAAAAGGAGATCGGGGGATACAAATTGAAAAGGAAGAAGTCAAACCTTTGCTATTTGCAGATGATATGATCGTATATATGTGATCCCCAAAACTCTACCAAGAAACTCCTACCGCTGATAAACACCTTCAACATTGTGTCAGGATACAATGAGATTAACTCAAAAAAAAAAATAAATAAATAAAAAATCAACAGCCCTCCTATACACAAATGATAAAAGGGCAGAAAAAGAAATAAGGGAATCATCACCTTTTACAACAGGTGCAAATAACTTTAACTATCTTGGGGTAACTCTAACCAAAGAAGTGAAAGACCTGTATGACAAGAACTTCAAGTCTTTGAAGAAAGAAAACTGAAAGATCTCCCATGCTCTTGGATAGGTAGGATCAACACAGTATAAATGGCAATCTTACCAAAAGCAATCTACAGATTGAATCCAATCCCCATCAAAATCCCAATACAATTCTTCACAGACAATACTCAACTTCATATGGAAAAACAAAAAACCCAGGATAGCTAAAAATAATCCTGTACAATAAAGCAACTTATGGAGACATCACTATCCCTGACTTCCAGCTCTACTACAGAACTATAGTAATAAAAACAGCTTGATATATAGCATAAAAACCGATATGTGGGCTAATGGAATCAAACTAAGACTCTGACATTAATCCACACACCTATGAACAGCTGATTTTTGACAAAGAGGTCAAAAATATACAACGGAAAAAGATAGCATCTTCAACAAATGGTGTTGTCCTAACTGGATGTCAACATGTAGAACACTGTAAATAGATCCATATCAATTTCCATGCACAAAACTCAAGTCCAAGCGGATCAAAGACGTCAACACAAATCAAGCTACACTGAACCTGATAGACGAGGAAGTAGGAAGCATCACTGAACACACTGGCACAGGAGACCACTTCCTAAATATAACACCAGTAGCACAGACACTGAGAGCAACAATTAATAAATGGGACTTCCTGAAACTGAGAAGCTTCTGTAAGGCAAAGGACATGGTCAGTAAGACAAAGCAGAAGCCTAGAGAATGGGAGAAGATCTTCACCAACCCCACATCCGACAGAGGACTGATCTCTAAAACATATAAAGAACTCAAGAAACTAGACATCAAAATACCAAACAATCCAATTTAAAAAATGGGGTACAGATCTAAACACAGAATTCTCAACAGAAGAATCTTAAATGGCCGAACGACATTTAAGGAATCGCTCAACATCCTTTGTCAACAGGGAAATGCAAATCAAAACCACTCTGACATACCATCTTACACCTGTCAGAACGGCTAAGATAAATCAAAAACACTGATGACAGCTTATGTTGGAGAGGATTTGGAGCAAGGGGAACACTCCTCCACTGCTGGTGAGAGTGCAGACGTGTACAGTCACTTTGGAAATCAGTATGGTTCTTCTCAGAAAATTGAAAATCAATCAACACCAAGGCCCAATGATATCACTCTAATACATATACCCAAGGGATGCTCAATCATACCACAAGGACACTTGCCCAACTGTGTTCATAGCAGCATTATTCATAATAGCCAGAACCTGGAAACAACCTAGGTGCCCCTTAACTAAAGAATGGATGAAGAAATAAACCTCTTCTCTATTTTCCATCGACTCATCTCCTTAATTAATGTGTCAGGATAGATAGCTGAGCCCTAAGACTTTAGCACTCCAGTGACTATTAATAAAGACACAAGACTGACTAAAACCAGCTGGGACCAACACGGCCAACTGGGGTGACTTGCCACTAACCATCCTTTGCTTTATCATAATGGCATCTCCATATAATTAGTCTCATGAATTGCCCCCTTCATGCACCTGATACTGTGGCACATCTGAAAAACCAACGTGAAGGCAGGAAAGAATCTTAAGGGAAATTTTCTGCTTTTCTTCCCATCTTAGATCATAAATAACCTTCCTCTGCATTAAAGGCTGCCATAAATAGGACTATCCAAAATCCTAGGGGATGTGACTCTTGGAGTCTCTCTCCCTCCCTTCTTCCTCCCTCCTTCCCACCCTCTCTCTAATATAACTCCCTCCCAGTTCCTGACTGTACCTCACCTCTGAAGTACCCCCTTAACATGGCAAGAACTTTAGTATGATCTTCCAATCTCAGTGCCTTCCCCAACAGCAGCAGCAGCACTGATGAGCCAACTCGATCACCAGGAAACGGTGGACTTCCTTACAACTATCACTGAAATGCCACGAAGACTTGGCACTTGCAGAGTGCTGCCAAAGTGTAAGAAATCCAGTGCAGAGCAGAATAAGAAACATCCATGCCAAACCCAGGAACACCAAATTCTCCATTCCCCATCTGGCTTTATTTATTTGTTGCTCCACCCCTTTTCTAAGAAAACTAATTTGTTTGTTTTTGGTTTTTATTTTTGGTTTTGGTTTTTCAAGACAAGAGTTTTTCTGTGTAACAGCTCTGGCTTAACTCTGTGGCCCAGGCTGGCCTCAAATTCAGAGATCCACTGGCCTCTGCCTTTCATTAAAGGCATGTGCCACCACACCCTGCAAAAACTTTCCTAGCTAAAATGCAGGTCTCCAAGAGTTAATTATTAAGAATGGAGAAAACGCTCAGTTGTTAGGAACACTTGCTGGTTTTACAGAAGATGGGGTTCAGTTCCGAGAACTTACATAGCAACTCACAACCAAGGGACCTAGCACCCTCTTCTGGCTTCCACAGGCATCAGGCATGCACACAATTCACTTATATGCAGGCAGAACATACATAATAAAATAATACATACACATAAAATCATACTAATAAAAATAAATCTTGGGGAAAATAAACAAGCCAAAAGAATAGCAATAAAAACAAACGTCCTTGCAATAGACAGAGACCATAACAGAAAACCACAGCTGATCAAATTGCAAAGAACAAGTAACCATGTGGTACCTGCCCCAATTGCTGTGTCTTCAATATACTCCTGCACCTAAGTTTCAGGGATCACTGAAGAAAAGGGAGAGGAAAGATTGTTAGTCAGAGAACAGGAAGTTTGTAGTGAGGTTTCCATTTCCTAGAAGCTACAGCCCTGAAGTCTCATTAAGGCTGTCTAACGGAGATCTCAATCACAACAGCAACTGATATGCTAACATGGAAGGAAGCAATTTCATGGCACCTTAAATGCAACCAAGAAATGCTAAGTGTGGGAGACACAGTTCTCCCCATTGAATAAGGCAACTAACCACAATTTAAAGCCAAATTTGAAGCAAACATTTAACTAAATACTGGGTAGGTGGATGAGCTCTGGAAGGTTCAGACCCAGGTTCCTGGGAAATGGCCCGGAATCAGTTTGCAACAGCTTAAGGAAAACCAGTAATTTATTGCATTTTCCATCAGGTTCAATCAATAGTAAGCAAATATCCTGGCATACCTCCAGCCTGCAGCTATGCATACACCCTGCCTATGAACCTCCCGCCCACATGTGATCAAGCACATCTGGTACAGATGGATCAAATAAACTCATTCAGGGGAGTGAAAAACTTGTGGTTTGTTATCTCCCATAAACAGTAGCCTCCAGCATTTCAGGAACTATCTGTCCTTGGGCAAGGGGCTTCAGATCAGAGGCATTTTGTTTCATGAATCTCTTAGGCATAGTAATTAACCGTGGCTTTCACAAAGAGCCCCCAAATTGGATATTAAATACCAAGTAGTCAGTCATGAAATCACATTTATACAAGTAACATTTTAAAGACTTAGCAGGTGGCATTTACATATTTTAAAATATATACATATACTCAGACTGAACCTACAACCAGGGAGCCCCCATGAGACCGACCTAGGCCATCTGCATATACTGCACACTTGTGTAGCTTGGTCTTAAGTGACTCCTAACAGAGGGAACACGGTTGTCTCTAAGGGCCCTACTCATACTGGGTCACCTTGCCCAGCCTTCCGGGAGGTGCTTAGTCTAACTGCAACTTGATATGCCATGTTTTACTGATACTCACCAGAGACCTGCCCTTTCCTGGAGGAGAAAGAAGAGGAAGGGGGAGGGGCTAAGAGGGAAGGACAGGAAGGAGGCGAAGGCTGGGATATAAAATGGATGAATAAAAAAGAAATATATACATACATATATACATATGAAATGAAAAAATAAAGGTATAAATTTGAGAGAACAAGAGGGTGTTATAGGAAGGAAAGGGAGAAATAATGCAATTATAATTTTGAAAAACAAAAACCTACAATTTTTTTTTATTGAGTTAATCTTTAGGCCAGGTTCATGCACACTTTTAACTCCAGTAACTTTAGTTAGCAGGCAGAGGCAGACTGATCTCCGAGTTTGAGGTCAGCCTGGTCTACATAGAGTCCTCTGGGAATAAAGGCATGTGCCACCATGTCAGACCCAAGAATGAGCATTCTTACTTTCAGGTGTTGTGTTTGGGGAACATTATTCAGATGTTCCACACGCCTCAGCTTCCTGGAAGCACATCTTGCGTTTGTGCAATGAGCTGTGAAGCCCTGTTCCAGCGGTACCCTTGAGGACTGTTCTGCCCACCTCTCCACTGAGGAGCCACTTGTCTCTACTTTTCAGTGTCTTCTTCCACACAAACAAGATTCAGTGCCTGTGTGTGAAGCATGAGCCAAGCCTTTAATTGCACTAGGGAAGAAACAGAAGCCCGCTTGTGTGTCTGTTCAGCATGTGTGTGCCTGCTACCCCCAGAGGCTAGAAGGTGGCAAATCACCAGAACTGGAGTTAAAGACAGTTGTGGGTCACCATGTGTCAGTAACCAAACCCCAGTCCAAGAACACAATAGGTGTTCTAAACTTCTGAGCCATTTCCCAGCCCTAACTGTGAGCTCTTCACAAAAGTCTTATTGTTGGGAGGGTGACTCTGCACCTGCGGTCTGTCCACCCCCCTCACCTGGTTAACAGTAATCCTACTTCCATTTATAGCCTCATCCTGCCCAGCCTCCCTGCCACCAAAAACACACTAACACTTACCTTAGGGTTTCTGTTGCTGTGATAAAGCAAAACACCGTTACCAAAAGCAGCTTGGGGGAGGAAAGGGTTTATTTCACGTTACATTGACATCACCAGAAGTCAGAAACTGAGGGCAGAACTAAAGCAAATGCCAGAGGGGTACTGCTTTACTGGTTTGCTTCCCATTGCTAGCTTGGCCTGCTTTCTTATATGACCTACCCAGGACCACCAGCCAGAGGTGGCGCTGTCCATAAGGAACTGGGCCCTACCACATCATTCTCAATAAAACATAGCATATCAAGTTGCAGTAAGGCAATGTACCACAGGCTTGCCCACAGACCAATCTAGTGAGGTTCCCTCTTTTCAGATAACTATAGCCTGTGTTAAAACTCACATAAACTAGTCAAGCTTCCACTACATGCCAAGCTTCTGCTACCAACTGGCTCACAGACACACAGACAGACACACATACTCTCTCACGAGACTTGGGCACAGATCCCCTTCACCCCTCCCAGGACTGGATAACATGGTCCTACTTAAGGATGATACCAAAATAGCTTCTTGGCACAGGATTAGAGTCCTCGCCATGGGTGTGTGGTACAAGAATGTGTCCATCTCACATAGGAGCTCCAGTCTGTCACCTAGGTGCCCGGCCAGGACTGCTCAGGAGAGGCCCGCACGCTCCAGGTCCTGTGGCAGCACTCGGCCCTTCTTGTGGGCCTTCTGCAGCCGGCGCTCAGCCCGAGCGGCCTTCTTCTTGCGCAGGTTCTGGCGCCGCTTGTCCTGTCTTTGCTGCATCTTCTCTACCACGTGCTCCGAGCGCTTCTCCCACCGGCGCTGCCTCTGTGCCCTGCGCTTCTCCTTGCGCTTCAGGGCTTCCTGCAGCAGGTGCTCGTTGTCACGGATCTTCACGCCCTCCGCCTTGTACAGCAGGTTGGTCCACTTCATCTTGGCCTCCAGCTCCTGGGCCTTGCCTGCATCCTGATCCCGCAGCTCCTCCAGCTGGCCCTGCCGTGCCTGTAGACGCTCCAGCAGCTGCCTGTAGTTCCTGCCTGTCAGTGGTGTCAGGTTCCCTTTCACCTTTTGGCGCTTCTCCTTCCTCCGCTGGGCCTTGCTGGCTGGCTCCTCTTCAGTCACTTCCACCTACAGACAGGTAAGGGGCGCATCAATGAGGTGGCACAGACCAATGATACAGCTTCTGTTCCTTCGGGACAGAAGGAACCTTCACCAACATGTACCTACACCATCAGAAACGTGCAAAATTGGGACCAAGGCACTCATCCCAGACAATCCCCACCTTATTAAAGATCAGCCCCGACTCTTGTGGTTCCTTGCTGGCCACTTCTGGGGGTGCCTCGGCTGGCTCCCCCTTTTTCTCAGCCTTTGCAGCCTTCTCCTTGGCTCGAAGCTCCTTCCGCTTCCTCTTCTTCCGTTCCCTCTCCTGCTTCCTCCGCCGTCTCTTCTCCAGAGTAGCAGCAGACAGCTCCTTGGTGCTGCCCTAAGAGAAAACGATAAAAGATGTATGTGGAGGTTCATTCATTAGGGTTCTTCCAATCTCAGAGTCCTCTGTCTATAATATGGCTGAGATGAGAGGAAATCCTCATGCAGGCCACATGTCCATGGTGTCCATGTTTCATCAGTATATGATGTTACCCAGATGTAACAGTGTGGTAAGGAACCCCTGAAAAGTCACAGCTCCAGTTCCCAGCCCCCTCAGCATACCAGAGCACTTTATTTAGCACGTGGTCATCCACTGTCCTAGAATTCATAACTTAGGTTGGGTTTCTATGATGGAGTGCCTGTCCTAACCACTGTATACTCTGCTCATGACAGACACAGGTTGAGTGCTCTCTGTATCCCTTCCTGTGCCACATCCAGAGAGTATCTGACCAACCCTGGCCTGTGTTGTAGAACTGAGGAGATTTGATCTCCTCTTAGGAACCTGGGGAAGCTGAATGGCATATATTAGGAGGATGAGACACTAACACTCAAAAAAAGAGCCCTAGAAACCGGAGAGTGGGAGGATGGGGTTTGCAGTACAGCAGGATAGCCAACACTGTGTAGTACTAAGTCACGGATAGAGAGTTCACTTCACTTCTGAACCCTGACCTTTAAGGCAATAATTCAGGCCACACTATACCCAAGTGGCCAACAAGAAGGAGTAAAACAAAAATCCACTACACTGGCCTGCACCTACAATAGCATGGGAGTGGAAATCTGCTCTGGGTGCTCAGAAGACTCCCCATTTACCTGGCCCCGGGCCAGCTGGATCTTCTCATGCAGTCGCTGCCGCAGGAAATCCAGTGCAAAGACAGAATCAGGTGCTGTGAGTCGGCTCTCTGCAGGGAGACTAGGATGAGAGAGAAGCCCCCACCCCACTTCCACCCCCACCATTCCTTTTCCTTCTTTCCCCAGGGCCACTCGTGGAGTTACAGGCCACCAGGAAGTTCCAACCCAGCTCCCTTAAGACAGTAACTAACTGGTCACTGTGACATTAAAAAAAGCATTTGTTGTCACCTTGTCTCCTTACTGTCATGTGGCACTGGACCATCATAAGCTCTCATGCCCTGTCTGCCATTCTGCTCCTATGATCGTCCCTCACTGGAAAGCCTTGTATCATCACCATAAACCTCCTGGTACTTTTGAGCAATGGGGACATTTGCCTCTAGGCCCCATCCCAGCCCTGACCAAGCACGTTTTGGAGCCTCTCACCTTCAGGAGACTCCAGAGAGCTGGAGTTCTTCTCTTGTTTGGATACCGTTGGTTTCTTAACTCCAGAAGAGGTGGGAGTTGTCTTCCCTAGGGGCTTAGACTTGTGCTTGGTAGCTTTCTGTTCCTGCTCCCGAGATTTCTTTTCTGATTTCTTCATTTTCTTTTTGGGGGGCCCAGCAGCTCCCAAGCGTTTCATTCTTACAGCTGAAATGAAAACAAGCTGAATCCCTTCTTTCTGACAATTCAGCAAAGAAAGATCTTGCAAAGGCACTGATCCCAGTGATACAAAGGACCAGGCGACTAAGCCAGTGCCACCTGTCCAGACCTTAGTGCCACCAACTGCCTGGGCAGCAGGTAGCTACACATCTCTAATCCCAGCATTTACAAGTTAAGGTACTGATATTGCTGAGAGTCTGAACTCAGGCTGGGCTACATACAAGATCCTGCCTCAAAAAAAAAAAAAAAAAAAAAAAAAAAAAAAAAACACAAAAATAAACTAACTTTTTTTTTTTTTTTTAATTTCTAACTGCACTCACACACTTGACCCAACAGATACGTATGAGAAACAGAACACAAAGTCTGGCTTCCGGCTGGTCATCAGCACTTTATCTAAATATAAACACCTACTTCCAGAAACAGGATGGTGCCACTATCCAACACTCTCGCCTCACTGCCAAAACACTGAGCTCATGGATAGCAATTTCCTCCCAGATAAAACCTTACTTCTTGGAGGAAGCTCTCTAAACACAAAGGCTTCAGGAAGTCCTAGAACCATTCAGATTTTCTAGCCCTTTCTTCCTACAAGAGGAAGGCCAAAAGACTTAGCCAAGCAAGACCAACACACTCTCCAACCTGTTGAGCTGCCTGTAAGTTTTGAAAGCCATCACCGATACTGGGATGATGGGCTTTGGTGACACTGCTATTTTTTAAATCATTTCTGACCTTGAAAGTTACCCCAATAAAGCTCATTGGTTAATTACACTGGATTTCAGTAGTGTTCATACTTTGGCCTGTTATTGCTGTGTCCACAAAGACTGTTGAACGAATTAGAAGTGCAGTGAAGGCTGGAATGTTGCAGGTCCAGAGGGTAATTACTTTATCTCAAGTTAGTTTTGGTTCCTCGAATAATCCATTCCTTGCTCACCTCTATATCTGTAACTAATCATTAAAACCTTTTGGAATCTATTAACTTAAAAGATCAACCTAAAGTTAAGAATGTCATCAGCATTGGATGTGGTGGTACACACCTTTAATCCTCTAGAGATGAGGCAGAGGCAGGCAGATCTGTAAATTAAGGTTAGCCTGGTCTACAGAGTTCCAGGACAGTCAAAGCTACACAAAGAAACTGTCTCAAAAGAAAACAAAAATGTCATCAGCATCTGGGCCTAAAAAAAGCTTTCCTCATCTTGCTATAGTTGCCTGATGCACACACCAATGTATTTTAAACTTGCTTTGGCTTTCTTTGTTCTGTAAAACTTAAAGAAACTGCCTCAAGAACATTTGTGTTGGAAAGTGGATTTTGGGGTAGTCCGTGCTCCAGGCCAAAGTCATTCAAAATGAGCTCAAGAATTAACTACTTAAGGCGAGGGCTGTAGGTTTCTGGGATTCACGGTGCTCTGCCTTGCTTCTGCTTACCAAGCGCTGGTATTAAAGGCATGTGGACCACGATTGCCACTTCTTCACAATTCACTCACTAGTGAGCACTTGAGTCTGGTAGTCCCCTAACGACTTTCCCCTCCCTCAGAGCCCAGCGCCCTCAGGAGCCGTAGCTGTCCCTGCCAGTACCCGCAAACTCTTGTATCATGCGTGGAGGGTTCGGACTCGACCTAGAACAGCGGACCCGTGCAACAACATCCACTCCCAAAGGCTGCTTAAGCAGGCTGCCTTACCCCGTTCGCTCCTCTGCCGCTCGGGGCCAGGCTGTGCGCAGATCTTCTTGGCCAACTCCTGCAGATAGGCATCCTTGGCTTGCAGAGAGGCCATGGCTAGAGACCTCGGGTGACACCACACTCGGAAGTTCCGCCGGAAGCATCATGTACGCAGGCGCCCCCAGCCCAGCGCTCGATTGAGGAGCCTGACCACGCCGGAAGTGCCGCGTGCGCAGGCGCCGCCAGGCCAACGCTCGCTATTAGCTCACGAGTCCCGGAAGCCAGCGCCGAAGAATATGTCTCAATCCAAACTCTCGGTTAACAAACCAACTTCGAAAGCCAGAGACTCAGCTGCAGCCCATCATGAGCTCGACTAGCCAGGCCTGAGGGGCCGGCAGTCCTTAACCTGGAAGCAATTCTGAAAGGTGCTACCTGTACCGTGAGAATGCACCGATCTCGTCATGCTTTAGGACTTCAGTCCGAAAGGTAGCCACTCTTAGCTTCTCCCCTATCGGCCTGGAGCTCAGAATTCTGCCTGCAGGGGATACCCAGCACCCCACAGCCACTCTGCCACACAGAACAAATCACAAAGGGGTATTAAAAAAACGTGGGGGACAACAGGAGTGTGGTGTGGATCCTAGATTACATGCAGTAGCCATGCAACCTAGTTGTTTTCGTGGTTTTAGGCCTTTAGGGGTGAAGAACCCCTTGCAGGCCTGCAAATAACATTGAAGTGGCTTATATTGGAGGAAACAGATGGAAAGGCGAGTCAGGCATGCATAGGCCTTGCTCTACACATACCATGTAGAGCTTTTTGCACGGAGGCCCGGTCTCGCACAGGTTAATGCTCGTGAAAAAAGATGATACCGAAGTTACATCACTGTTGACTCTGAGTTTCCTGAGAACTGAATCCCTGGCCGTCTCTCTGGGGACCACTGTCCCCAACAGTACAGACTGGAGAGGCAATGCTGACCTTTAAAAGGTAAGCTTTGCTTTTAAATGTAAGGGACAAAATTGACCAAACAGAATAAATACAAAAATCTGTCTTTCATTAAAGTTTCTGGAAACTCTTTCGAACCGTTTTTTCTAGTGTTTCCCCCAACTCCTCCACCTGAGCTTTCTCCATGACACTTGAATGTTCTTTCAAAAGTTAACATATGGCAGACATCACTAATGGAAAACACCCGCACTGAGTCAGTGACATCCCCCTAGCTACCTACTTGTATGCTACCTTCTGTTTGTGCTGGGCCACCCGGTGACCTGTCCATGTTCCTCATAGACCCAGGATGACTACTTTTGTGAATGAAGCATGCTGGCAGTAGTTAGGGGTGACAGGCTGAAGGCACACTAGTGCCCCAGTACCATGGTTTGCTTGTCCATGATGAGCCTAAAACTGAGAGGCAATGGAGTCTGAGTTGCCAGTTGTTTCTGCCACTTAATTTCCCAGCCTGTGGCTCTAGGCATGACACACCCCTTCTACGCCCATGCCCACTCCAAGACACAGACACAATAGTGTGATAGTTGGGGTGGCAGAAATAGGTGGCACTGGAGGTACAGGTGCTCCAGTCTTCTAACTTGAAGTAATTCATTTACCGTAATGTCAAGGACCTACTAGACCATAGTGGAAGAGGGTCTAGCCTTGGGCCCAAGGCTATATACATGGAGGAGGGGCTGCTGTTTAAGGGACCCACGGCAATCTTGGACTGATCAGGAATGAATGATGAACATCACAAAAAGGTAATGTTTTATTCAACAGTTTTGTCACAAAAGTAGCAGAATGAAAATGGTGGCAGAATCCAGGAAGATGCCCTGGCTAGCTGCCTCTCAGTCTTGCTAGGACTGTCAGCTACAACAGACAATTGTGCTCCGGGCACTAGGCAGTGGGCAGGGCTCTACATAGGATCCTGAGCCAAGGAAGAATGGCTGGACTTGGCTAAAGTGCACTGAGCATCTCCCAGTTCTAAACAAGCCTAGGCTATCTTCCTATCACCAGCCACCCTCCCTGCTCAAGGTCCTTGACAGGGCACACTTTCCTTCTGGCAGTCAGGAAGGTAGCCACTAGAATGAAGGACCACCTGCCTGTAAGTAACTAAACAGTATTCTCCAACAATCACAAGGAAATGGCCCTGGCCTGGCTAGATTCCTGAGGCTACAGCAGCTCTTGATCCAAAGTCCCCAAGTAGGAGTAAGACTTGAAAAAAGCTAGGCTGTGGTGGGCATCCACAGGATTTCCTTTCTGATAAACTAGGGCCCCAGGGAGGGCTACCCTGAGAGGGTACCCCAAGAGGCTCAGGTGTGTTCTGTGGGGCCAGGGCCACCACCACCATGGGAGTGGGCAGGAGCTGCAGACTGCAGGGGACCAGCACCAGTCTCCGGGGACGCCAGAAGAGGGGCCGAGAGGCCATCAGCGGAATCTGTGTCGAGGTCCAGCCTCCAGTAAGCTTCACATAAAGGCAGGTCATTAGCTTCGCAGAGACTTGAGCTTTGCCACCACAAGAAACCCCCAGGAGAGACAGGAGCAGGCAGAGGAAAGCCAGGGAGGGGAAAGCAAGACAGATGCAGAGTTAAGAAATGAACATCACCTGACTGCCTCCCCTTCCTCTCCTCTGTGCTGGTCCCTCACTACCCTTGCATCTAAAAAAGGTGGGGTCAACAGGCCATGTGACTGAGGCAAGCTCTCCCCATGGGCCACATGTCCTTCCTGATACTTATAGAGTCCCCTTGTCCTTGTGGGTCTCCTCCCATCCTGACTGTCCACCCCTTACCAGTAGGGCAGTGATAAGACTTTACAAAGAGCTCATGGTGACAGAGACCTGTGTCTGTCACTGTCAGGGAATTGGCCTAACTATAAAAAGTCAGGAACCAAGGTCCCGGCATTTCTCTACACACCACTGCATCAGCCCAACAGCTCCAAGCCCCAAGTCTTATGCACTCCACTTCCTCATGTTACAGGGAAGACCAGAGCTGGGAAGAGGCAAAGATAAAGCCTCAGTGGTCATGGCAGTGGTTACCTGGAGCACATCTGTTTCCATGGCTGTCTAATATGCACAAAGCCCTAGCCCCATACCTGCCCCCAGAAGTCCCTCTCAGAACTACCCAAAAGAGTAGCATCCCCAGGAGAGTGGAGGGGAGGCAAAGGCAGAGTTAGCAAGCAGTGAACACAGAAGCAGAGTAGTTGTGCAGAGAGGAAGCTGGGCAGTTGGTGGTGGTCTGGGCATGGTGCTGACAGGACCGATGAAACCTAGGGGCCTTGCACAGAAGAGCCCTGCCATTTAAGGTCACTCATAAGCAGAGAGGTAGTTTTACCAGGACTGTCCAAAGGGGACACAGGTTGTCCCAGAAATCTATGCACATGATGCAGAGGGACTAACTGGGACTTTGGAAACCTGGCGCTGCAGGCTCCTGTCATAAGTAATTGCATCTCCTCCTCAATCAACCCCTATAGCAGGGCTGAGTCACTGTCCCAAAACTGATCTACCCAAGGACCCTTGAATCAGGAACTGTCTAAAGGGTAGTGATGGAACATGAAAAGGGACTCATCATGGGTGAGTGTCAATCCCTGCCTTTCGAGGGTAGAGGAAATGATCCCATTTGTTTGCTACGCTGATGAATACTGGGACCAAGGGTAGCCTAGGACTCTCTGGGAAACTTTAGAAGTGCTCCAGCTGGGCATGACAGTGTGGGATGGGAAAGCCCCAGCTCTGGGCATCTGTGGCTCCTACTGCAAGAGCATCACATCAACCACTAGGGGAATTGGGAGGGAGTACTGATGGACGCAACCTTAACTTCAAGCTAAGAGGCTGCAAGCAAGGTCTCCATTCTCCAGCCTGTTTCCCACGTATTTCACATTGTACTTTTAAATTTCTCAAGGCCTCTCTGGCTTGGAAAGAATCAGGTTTCAACTGGCCCTGTTGAGTAATGGTAACAGATCCTACCCACTGTTATCCTTTGACGCTAACATAGGTCTGACACCAGGAGGCTCCAGCTCCATCAGGCTGAGATGACCAGAAATAGGACATCCAGGCATCCAAGCCCAATTCTCAAAGCCACTCTGCTTGAGGTCCTTCCTCCCCCTACCCAGTATTCCCACCTCTACATTGTGGAGTCTGATGATATCCACATGGAACTGAATCTCTGGGCAAGCAGTAGGCAGTGGTGTCCTGCAGAATGGACATAGTTAAAGACCCAGAAGGCCACACGGGACCAATCCAGCCTTGGCTGAAATGTCTAGACAGATTTAGAGCAGTACGGCAGAAACTGCACTGCCCAGGAGGGCTTCCTTGCCCCCTGGGGGATGCCCTTCTCTGGCCTCAGCCGCTGACACCAAGTCCTGTTATTTTTCACCCCACTTCATTGAGGGGAAGGCCCGGGCACCAGCTGGTGGCTGGCTGTGACTCTCTGTCCATCAAAGGCTCTAGTCACGGGCTCTGCTGCCAAGGAGGACTTGTAAAAACACAAGGCCCTTAGAGGTCCTAGCTGGCCTGGGCAGGCAGCAGGTACCACCTGCATGCGAATCCAGCCCTATTTGTACCTGGACGAGTAGTATTCCTCCTCCAGCTCATACAGGTCAATGGAGACCTCATCCCGCAGGGTGATGAGCTTGCGATCACACTCTTCCTGCAGAGCACGCAGCTGCTGGTTACGCTGGTCAATGGCTTCGTTCACAGATGGGAAGTCATTGAGAATCAGGAACTGCTTGAGATCAGATACTAACTTCATCAGTGACTCACCAGCTCGGACCTGCCACCATGACAATCAGGATAAATATGAGAGGAGGTGGAGACAGTGGCCTTGCTCTGTGTAACTGGTGCCGGGCCAACAGTGGGTTCTCTGAACATCTCAACTCCATGATCCCCTGCACAGAGCCAACTGTGAGGGAGAGGAGGAGCTGGGAAGGCAAGATTAGAACCCACCCCGACCATAGATAGATAAGTTTGCTCACTTCAAGGCACTCTCCTTCCCCAACCACCACTCACCATATACTCATCCTATGCACAAGTCAAAGCTAATAAAGACTATGCTCTGGGTTTCCCCCTGATTCATTCTTTCCTAGAGATGGCATGGCTACAAGTTGAACAGGATTCACCTGGGTCTTTGCCCCACACACTGTCATGTGCTGGTACCCACTGCACAGGCAGTGCCTACTGGGCTTTCCCTGTAACATCAAGAGGGGCTCACATTTCACCTATGACCCATTCCATGTACAACAAAAGGCCATTTGCTTTTCCATTCACAGCCAGCCTGGGGGAACCTCCTGACTACTACAGGACGGACAAGGCCATCTGTCTATCTGTCCCCCACCCCGCACATGTTGGGGCAATCTCCTAAAATGTGCTCTGCTCCACCCCACTGTTCTCTCGTTTCCTTTGCTGCTCCGGACTCATTCCATGACCCCTGATAGGGTGTTTTCCACCCTGGCCACTCACGATGTTGGCAGCGCGAACGTGCATCTCGTAATTGTCCTGCTCACCCTGAGTAGCCCGCGACACCTGTGTCTCATCCTCGATCTGGGGACAAATAAGAAAGCCTAGAATCAACGCAAGAACTTGAAGGCCCTAGCTGGGCCTTCACCCCACCATCCCCACCACCCAAGTGCCATCACCACAGCCTGTCTATTAGGCCTTCCTGCATACCCAGCACTCCACTTCCTATCTAGACAACGGCAATGTCCACTCCAACCCCCTTTCCTTCTGAAGGTGGCAATAGGTGACTTCATTACATCAAAAGAGTCCTGCCAAGACTATCTGAGAAAGTTTACAGAAAATATGATGGTCAATAAAGTAGTAAAAAGGCAAGACTTTTTGTTTTTTTTAAAGCAGGTCTCATGTAACCCAGACTGGCCTCAACTTCTGATCCTCCTGCCTCTACTTTCTAGTCCTGACATTAAAGAGCTGTGCCAACACCTAGTTCAGTGTTAGGGACTGAGCACAGGGCTCTGGGACTGCTCGGCAAGCACTTTACAATCTCAACATCCCCAGCCAGAAAATGTCTTTTCAAGTGACCCCTTCTGGGCAGGCACCACATTAAGCAGCTAACTAAGCAGGGCTTCCTCACAAAAGCCCGAACTGCTAGTCTGAGATTATGTATGACAGACCAGCTAGAGACTAACACAGACCTCAGTGGTCTTAAGGCATCTCAGAAATAAACAGAGCAGCAGTTCTCAACATTGCTGTTCCTAATAGTTGCAAAATTACTTTTGAAGTAGCAACGGAAATAATTTTATAGCTGAAGGGTCACCACAACATGAAGCAGTGTATTAAAGGATCAAACTCAACAGTCATCAGATTCTACAGCAAGGAGAAAACTCAGCCCCGGTGGCTAGTAAAGTGGAGCCCTGGCAATTCAGTCAGAGTCCTCTACTCTCAGCTCTACCCACGCTGGTCATTATTCCGCTTTTCTATTTACCTACTGACCTTTCCTTTTGACGCCTCACCGCTCCCACCCACACCGGACTGATCACATGACCTTTGCATCCCCCCCCCCCCCACTCCAGCACCAACGTACTCAGACCCCAGGGAAAACCAGCTCCTGCCTTCTCCTATGACTCTGAAGAGCAACCACGCACCTTGGCGGTCTTGATAATCTCGGTGAAGTTGTCCATGATGGACTTGATGTCGTCTTTGAGCCGCTTGTTGTAAGACTGCAGCAGCGTCTCCTTGCTCTGGGGCAGGGCTCTCTGCTGGGCCATGACAGCCGCAGTCCGGTCCGACCTGGGGTGTAAAGGGCTTCCGCTACATCAGCTCCCTCCGCGAACACAGGCTCCGCGGCGGGCCCTCCCCCACGCAGGCGCACGGCGCCCACTCCCGCGCGCCGTTTTTATTCCCTACTCCCGCCGCCCGCCGCCGCTCAGAACCCGCGGTACCTAGCCTGGTCCCGCCGCCTTCAGCGAACGCGCAGCCGCGGCTCCGCACAACCCGCTCAGGCCCCGCCCCCGCCGACGGAGTACCGAGTTCCCCGGTCGCTTTAAATCCGAAATCCCGCGCAGGCGCCAGCTCTCGCGATCTCCGAGGCCACCTACATATTACCCACAATTCCCTTTTCTTTCTCTCTCCGCCAGCCGAGCAAGATGGTGAGTGAGCCCGGTACCTCGCGTCATCCTTCTCCATCCGCCACTCGGTGCCGTGTCGCAGGGTCTGCGGCCGCCCTTGGCGCCTCGGGGCCCCGCGCTGAAAGGGAACGGCAGCGAGCGGTGCTCCGGGAGCGACCGTGCTGTCCGATGGGACGGCGACGGCGGGAGAGCACGACCTTACGCGGTTTCTCTCTTATGTCCAGCCCAAGGGAAAGAAGGCCAAGGGGAAGAAGGTGGCCCCGGCCCCCGCCGTCGTGAAGAAACAGGAGACCAAGAAGGTGGTGAATCCTCTGTTCGAGAAGAGGCCTAAGAACTTCGGCATTGGTAAGTGTGATCACGGCGCTTTGAGGGGACCCCGAGCCGA
Source organism: Phyllotis vaccarum (assembly GCA_033318265.1). Lineage (NCBI taxonomy): Eukaryota > Metazoa > Chordata > Mammalia > Rodentia > Cricetidae > Phyllotis > Phyllotis vaccarum. The sequence goes on from JARWLC010000002.1 coordinate 50,129,212, forward strand.
GCCGCCCGGAGAACCGCGCCCCGATGCTCCGGCGGCTGGCTTGCTCTCCGGCCGAGGCTTTCTGCTAGAAGGGGATGCGGTGTGCTGTGCAGATGATGTAAAAGAATATTTGCTATCGGAAGATGGTGATGACATTTGAACCACCAAGATCGCTGATGCACCAGCACCCTCCTTAGTGCCCAGGGGCAGGCCAGGACAGCCATGACGCCTCATACGTAGGGTCACTCTTTACTCCCCAGGGCAGGACATCCAGCCCAAAAGAGATCTCACACGCTTCGTCAAATGGCCCCGCTACATTAGGCTGCAACGGCAAAGGGCCATCCTCTATAAGCGGCTCAAAGTACCTCCTGCCATTAACCAGTTCACCCAGGCCTTGGACCGGCAAACAGGTGAGGTTTCGTGTTTCCGGAACAGGAAATTAGCATCAGCACGCAAGAAAAGTTAATGATGGGGCGCCCGGGGGGGCGGGTTGCTTTCAGAAGGAAAATGGGTATTTGCTGGGTGATAATGAGAACTGAAGATTCTCCACACCCATGTAGGTATCTGGGGAGGGTTTGAAAGGGGTCCTCAGTCACTTCCTGAAACAGCCACTAAGGTGAGGGAGGTTCCCAGTTTCTTTATAAAGATTTGTTGGGTTTATGCCACAGCTGTGCAAGGGTTTAGAGAGCCTTTAAGTGAAGAAGGTTAGAAGTGGGCCTGGGGAGATTGCCAAGTAACCACAGCACTCAGGAAGCTGTGTAGCAGACCTAAATAAAATGAGGCATAGAGTCTAAGTGAAGAACATTTTCCCAGCTACCCAGCTGCTTAAGCTTGCCCACAAGTACAGGCCAGAGACAAAGCAGGAGAAGAAGCAAAGGCTGCTGGCCCGTGCAGAGAAGAAAGCTGCTGGCAAGGGGGACGTCCCAACTAAAAGGCCACCAGTCCTTCGTGCAGGTAGGTAGCCTGTGGTTTTGAAAGGAAGGGTGAGTGGGGGGCTGGCTGTGCAATGATGTGTGAATTTCTTCATCTGAAGTCACTGTGAAGAGTGAAATCGAGCTTTTTAACCCTGAGTCACAGCTTGGTGGTACTGCTTTTGTCACTCTAGCAGTCCAGGCAAGCACTCAGGCAAAAACTGGTTGTGTGTTCCAGGGGTCAATACAGTCACCACCTTGGTGGAGAACAAGAAAGCTCAGCTGGTAGTGATTGCCCACGATGTAGATCCTATTGAGGTAGGTTTGTTGGTTTTAAGCATCAAGTGCAGAGCCAGAGTTCTGTGTTGGTTCTGGCAAGGTGGAATCAGTTTTGCCGAGTTTGAAAAAAAGATTCATTTTTGTGGCTCTTGCAATGATGTGAATATTTGACTGAAGTAGCTTTGATGTGCAATTACATGAGCTTTTTAACCCTGAGCGTTTGCCACAAAATAGCAGTGTAGCTCCTGTTTCTGCTTTAAATGCCTACAGCTTATGCTTGCTTCTAGCTGGTGGTTTTCCTGCCTGCCCTGTGTCGAAAGATGGGGGTCCCCTACTGCATCATCAAGGGAAAGGCCAGGCTGGGGCGGCTGGTCCACAGGAAGACATGTACCACTGTTGCCTTCACACAAGTTAACTCGTGAGTATTTGGGCTCCTCCCTTACCCTCCCAGGTTTGGGATCATTTGCCAATGATGGTTAAGAATTTCTTCACCTGAATCAGCTGTGTGGTCATACTGTGTCTGAGGCACCAAAAAAGAATCTTGGAAAAATTATTGCTGCTTCCCAAAGAGTAACAAAAGGCCTTTCCTTGCCAGGGAAGACAAAGGTGCTCTGGCTAAGCTGGTGGAAGCTATTAGGACCAACTACAACGACAGATATGATGAGGTAAGCAGCTCTATATGAAACATGGGATTAATAGGTGCTTTTTAAGTATGAGTGCCTGATTCAAACCACTGAATATGGGATGCAAGTTGACGCATGCATGAGAGGACAGGATATCAGGTACTGACTGCTGTTTTTTCTCATTTCAGATCCGACGCCATTGGGGAGGCAACGTCCTGGGTCCTAAATCTGTGGCTCGAATTGCCAAGCTGGAAAAGGCAAAGGCCAAAGAACTCGCCACAAAATTGGGTTAAATGTACACTGCTAAGTTTTCTGTACATAAATATAATTACTTCCATCTAATGGTGTTTGGTTATTTGGGTTGGTGCTTAATTGGTGGTATCTCCCTGTAAAAAGTCTTGACCAAGTCAGCATTTTAAAATAACATTTTATTTATGTGGCATTCTTTTAGTTAGAGACAGGTTTGCTAACTTCACACACCTGGTGTTCGCCGCACAAATTTTTGGAACCACAAGTATGATGTGGCTGCACACAGTCCATACCTGTGATTGAAAGAGACTTAGATGAAAACTTAATGCCCAGCTGGTGGGGGGGGGGCGGGACAAGGAATGACATGACTAACCAGGTAATAATGTATTGCATGTGCTCATTCCGAAGAGTGACTCTTGTTTGACCTCCAATGGGTCCTCCAGGTGTTGTACTCTCTGCAGAGACAATGGGGTTTAATGTCCACCTCTGAAGTCACAAGTTACAATTTTTCCTGTCAGGCCGCTCCAGGTGTTCCTCTACAGACCTGCCCCCATACCAGACTGCAGGATATAAACCCTCCAGGGAAGGAAGTAAGGGAAGTGGGACAGTTAACATCCAATGAACAGTGCACCCTCGGGGCAGGTTGCCACAACATACGGAAGTCTGCATCAATGAAAATGGGGTCTGCCCCTGTTATCTTGGCCATTGCCTCCAGGTCCCGATAATGCCAGTGATTCTGTTCTGGACTGTTCTCGGGGACAAAGGGCTTCCTGGTTTCTGTCAGCCTCACTATGCCAACTAGGTCTACTTCTCCAAGAACCTGTGAAAGAAAGCGAGACTGCTTTTTACAAGAGTCCTACAGAATGGGTGACTTACTGTAATCTTCCCAGCTGAAGAGCCCTATCTCTTACCTGGCCTTTCTGTCTAGTCTCAGGATTCACTTTCTTCTTGGGGACAAACCCTCTGTTAACCAGGATGGTGACTCTAGAGCAATAAAAGTATCCTTTTGGTGAAGAAGGGTTCCAGTATAGATCATCACCAATGGTCACTGCAACATCTACAGGATAGTTCCAACAGATCCAGTCCAATACTACTAAGCCTCTTAGTGTTGGCTTAAAAAGTTGCTTGTCAGATTTAACAATCTTGGAAAGTACCAGGCAGTATTAGTTGAATATCATGGATTCCCCAGGGTCTTCTAAAGGTTGGTTGACCACAGTGGGAACTGCCAGGCTAGCCATGGCCTACTCACCCCAAGTCAGAGCAGTGGAAAGGAGTAACTACATAAGCTCCACTTTCCGTAGAGGAGGAGATTCGGCCGGCATCACGGGCCTCTCGGGCAGGGTCCACCATTGTCCGGGGCATCATGTAGAGCTCTTTAGAATGGTCAAAGTGCCCCCTGACCTTCACTGGCCTGTACTCCAGATTTTTAAGTTCCATTGGGCTACAAGCAGAAGGGTGGAAGGGCTGTTGTAGGCAAGTCAGGCTTGTCAGAATCCTCTAAGGTTGCAAGCTACCAAGCTCCCCTCCTACTGAGTAAAAAGGGCCTAGTGAGGATCATCAGATCAGGTTATGTCCTCCATACAGGTGATCTGAGTACCAGACTTTGATGCCACATGAGAATGTGGATTTGTGCAATGATAGCCAGCTTTTCAAGGGAGGTGTGGGTTTCTGTATGGCCACTTTACATAAATTAACAAAATGTGAGTCCAAACTCCACTTGTTACTTATCCTGAGTTAACACTTGATGAACACTGGGCATACAATAAATTAGAGGACACTTTACAAACTGTCACCTTCATAGTGAGACCTACAATATCTACCAATGCTATCACCACTATGAGGGGAGGGGGAATCCTTCAAAACATGAAAAGGGAAATCTGGCATCAAAAATACATTTTTCCTATTTATCTTCATCCCCTTTGTCAGCTTCATAAAGGCAATAAACAGCCGGTCTAGTGGGAAATGTTGAGGGCTCCTGCCTAGAGACAGTAATTACTGAAAAGACACCAAATATAAGCCAGGGCCCCACTGCTGCTCCTAAGTGGGATGGATCGGGTGGGCAGCCACACTCACTCTGCAGGCAGAGAGATGGGCTCAGCCATGACTCGAGACTCTAATTCTGCGATCAGTTTCAGCTTCCATTTCCGACGTTGGACCTACAGAAACAATGTGAGCTAAGCAAACAGCAGTGAGGCCCAAGGCTCAGACATCCAAACTAGACCCTAAGCTTCACCTGCCAAGTCCCCAGGCCAAAAGCGGTAGCTGGGATGAGAAGCAGGAACCACTGGAGAAAGGAGTCCTCCTCTGCTTTAGCTGTGGCTGCTTCAGCCGTAGAACTGTAGCACCTGCTTGGCCTCCAGGCCACTCCTGGAGAGAGTTTTACAATACTGGCATGGGGTCAGAAGCCCTAGAACAAACAGAACTGGGTGGCCAATTCACCACGATACTTAAGTAGCCCACAGAAGACATAGAAAAAAGAGCAATAACAGCAGCACCTGTGCCGGATCCGCTCCCAGTACAATACACCAGTAAAGTACTGCGGGCTGAATGAAGACAGGTGTCCCAAAAGCATCCAGGTCCGAGCCTTCCTCACCTGAGCGGAAAGAAAGCCCTAGGACGCTCCTTCTGGCAACGTAGAGAGGGACCTGCAGGGACGGACAGGTCGTGGGGCTCAGCTCAGAGACCTAAGGGCTGCCAAGCCTGAGTACCAGGCACTATCCAATCCAGCCTGGCTCAACCTCGGGCTAGATCTGGGGTAAGGTTCTTCGCAACCCCACACCACCCTAGGCTAGGTCCTCTTGGGCATGTCCATCCACTCCGGCCCCGCTCCACTCCAAGCAAAGTCCTCTTGGACAGCGTCCTCCTCGGCCCCATTCCACACCGGGATCGATCCTCCCTGCCTCTCTTCTTAGGCAGGGTCCTCCTCCCCAGTCCCGCGCTCACCAGCCCCGCGCAGGACCACTGGGGCCACTTCGTCATCCGCTGCCGCAGCACGGTGAAAGCCATCGCAGAGGCCATCTTTGAGTACTTCCGGGGCCGAGAAATTTGCTTCCGGGACGGTGCTCTGCCCCACGTGGGTAGTAGTGGCTTCAGATGGGCATCTCAGATCATGGACGAGCCACCCGCCGATGTGCGGGCCTTCCTGCGCCAGCACCCCAGCCTGAAGCTGCTGCCTAACACTCACAAGGTCCGAAGAGAAATATGCCGGGGAGGCGTAGGGCCTAGAAGGAACGGGACTCGGGAGGAGTGGGACCGGGAGGACCATGCCGGGGGAGGAGTGGGACCCCGGAAGACAGTGCAGGGCAGGGGCGGAGCGGGGCCGCCAAGAACCTCCTGCTGACAGGCAGTCCATCCTCAGGTGCGCTGCTCCCTAACCGGCCATGAGCTCCCCTGCCGTCTGCCGGAGCTTCAGGTCTACACCCGCGGCAAGAAATATCAGCGACTGTCCAGAGCCTCCTCGACCTTCGATTACACAGCCTTCGAGCCACACATCGTGCCCAGCACAAAGAATCCGTACGTGGGTGGCCGGCCAGCGCCTGGGTGCAGAGCTTGTGCTCCCTATTCTGGGCATATAATGGCCTTCCACTGACACTTGCCCTTGCATATAGTCACCCGAGGCCAGGCTAGACAGTGCCACTCACCATTTAGGAACCGTAGGGTTACACGTGTGATTGATAGATCCTCACATGGAACTCCCTGCGCCGTTTCCCCATACCCGCATCCTGGAGCAGTGTGAAACTGCAAGTTTCTTTTTCTTTGGTGACAATCTGAGTCCTTAATCCCAGATGCTAAGTGGAATTATTAGGGAAGCTGTTTTTGAAAGTAATCCTGTGTAGCTTGGTTGCCCTGGAATTCATAGACCAGGCTGACCTAAACTCAGAGATCAGCCTGCCTCTCTATCTCCTGAGTGATGGGATGCCATGCCCTGCAGTTGGGGAGCTTTCTGCAGTCCAGATACAGAGACTAAATGCAGAGTATCCCTAGCAAAACTTCAGGTGTTTGCAGCTTACAGCCATGGTGGAGCCCACAAGTCTGGTCCTTGGTGTGCACTGTCCCTCCATACCCATCTTTTTGCCCCGTAGGTACCAATTGTTCTGCAAACTCACCCTGAGGCACATCAACAAGTCCCCTGAGCATGTGCTGAGGCACACCAAGGGCCGGAGGTATCAGAGAGCACTTCATCAATGTAAGTCACCACCAGAGGTTCAGGCTTTAGGATGCATGCCTTCTAAAAGCCAGGTGCCTTGATTATCTTTCATTGTCCATTGTTGGTATATAGTTGGTTTTGCTGTGAGGAGAGGGCCAGTGGCTCCTGACCTTCACCACTATAAAGCCAGAAGTGAGCTGGGTCAGAGCTGGGTGGTGTGGAGGCTTGCTGTTTCATGGCCATGTTACATGTGGCTCTCAGGCTGAGACTGCCAGAACTCCAGGGCAGGTCCATAGTCATTTGATAGTGCAGAAGAGCCTTGGGGACTGTTATCAGGACCTGGATTGGTGCAAGCAGTCCTCTAGGCTACAGAGGAAGAGGGGACTCACAGACAGGCCTCAAGCACTTGATGGGTGCAGCCATGGGTGTGTAGGCATCCCCAGTAGTTGAAAGTGGGGACTCCTGTGATATTTTAACTTCCAGGTGGGTTAGGGAGGATGGTGCCATGCCAGGGGAGTTGAGAAATTAAGACAGCTTGAGGATGAGGGAGGTGAAGGAAGGGATCCCATGTCACAAGATGAGGATAAGGAACTGTCTGAGATTAACCTGGAGGCTGCTGGGGTGAAGGATTTAGGCAGAACCAGGCCTTGGCAAGAAGGTCCTGGCAGGGTAGGGGTGGCAGAGACTGGGGATGAGAGAGAAGCTTCAGGGATTGCACTACCTCTGTCCAGCCCAACAGGCAGATTTCAGTCAGGATGGTAAGGTACGTACAGGCTATACTGTGCAACACCACCAGATCCTCCCACACCTCATGGAGCTCCTGGAGTTGGCACTTGGGCTGCACTAACAGGTGGCAGCTAAGGCTTGGATGTGCCTTTGTTAGCTTTGTCATCTGCTAGGTTGTGACAGGGAAGTGTTGGGCAGGGATCCCCATGAAAGAGTATAAAGATGTACTAAGGAGCTGAGATGGAACCCAAAGACATGAGGCCATTTTAGGGTGGCCTGTGGAGGACATTATGCTGGTACTCATGGGGAGGCCACAGTGCTCCTGGGAGCATAGGCAGAGATAAGGCCGCAGAGAAGCCAGGTCCCAGTTAGATGTTACCCAAGAGCAATGATGGCTAGAGCTGGTGTCCGTCCCCCACCCACCCCATGAGATGGTGCTAAACTAAGTAGGAAGCCCAAGAAGCTGACCCCTTAGTACCAAGAGACAGCAGTGGTAGCAAGGCCGTCCATGAAGTCTTATTCCAGCTCCAAGCTCAGAAGTGAGACCAGGCAGCTATCCATGCCTGTCCGGTAGGGTAAAGGAATACAGTGCAGCCCATAGCTTAGCTCTGCACCCAGAGGGCACCTGTGTTAAGCTTGCTGGTCTCTTAGATGAGGAGTGTCAGAAACAAGGTGTGGAGTATGTCCCTGCCTGCCTACTACACAAGAAGAGGAGGAGGGAGGACCACACAGATGGAGATGGGCCACCTGGCCAAGCAACAGCTTTCTGGGAGCCAGCTTCCAGTGATGAGGGGGGATCCTTGAGTGATGACAGCATGACAGACCTATACCCACGTAAGTACGCACAACCCCATTTCTGCCCTCGCACTTGTCTCCTGCCAGGTATCTTGTGGTCCTGCTGTTAGCCATGTTTCCTAGGAAAGCGGTACTTTTATCTGTGGCATCACTCAGCCTTGTTTGTTCCTTCCAGCTGAGATGTTCACAAAAAAAGATCTGGGCAAACCTGAGAATGACGCTCCTGAAGAGTTTCTGACACACCTAGAAGAGAAGCCAGAGAAGGGAACTGGGGAGAGGAGAGAGGCCAAAGTGGACCACAAGAGGGGCCGTAAACTCAGCAAGGTGAGCAGTGTTCCACAAACCCCAGGCTGAGCTAGACAAGACAGCTAGTGCTCCCCATGATTTTAGCAGATTCTTTAAGTGCACTGTCAGATAACAGCCTATAAATATGGAAGCCAAGGCCCCTTCAGAAGGTCTTGAGGAGCAGGTCCTGGCTAGCTGGGTGCCCCACAACACAAGACTTGGGGATTTAGCTGCTGGGTACCACTTCTCTGTGGCAGGAGTGCAGACTGTCAAAAAGCAAGGTTGACAAAGTCTGTAGTGAACTGTACTGCCCTCTCCCTGGTCCCACACTTATCCAGCATAGAAGGGGAAACTGTCAAGAAAGAAGACTGCTCTTGAGCCTTCCCTGTGGACTTAGAAAGGCCCTGGGTCACTATTTTCTGCTTTCACAGAAGCAGTTCACCCCACTGACCAAGAAGTTCAAGAGCCATCATCACCATAAGCCCAAGAACTTCAGTTCCTTTAAGCAGCAAGGGAAATGAAGCATGCAGAGAAAGCCTTGGAACTGGCCATCGATGTCCTGACATTGGCTGTTGTCCAGAGTGGGCCTCGAAGTCCTGTTCAGAAGACAGCAGCAGGGACTTGAAGATTCCTCTTGCAGTTTTTTCTGTGGTCTTCAGTGACCCTTGCTGATGTAGCTCACTGTAGCATCCTGATCTTGGCCAGGTCCCCATACTGGCTGGTCACCCCATAGGATCACACTATATACCACAAATGCCATTATTTATTTTGATGTTTCCAAAGATCAAAACATTTTCAAACACAACTAAGATATAAAATACAGCATAAAAATGAGGTTTATACCTATTCCCACATAAAGCTAAAGCATTTTCAGAAACCGTTTTTGCCAAACCAATGTGTAGATCTTTTTTTTTTTCCTTCCATCCCAGGCATAGCCCACAGAAAGCTGGTAGGTGGGCCAGGGCACCCTTGGGACGGGGGCCACTGCTGAAAGGCATGCACTTGCCTCCTAGGGTCTGCCCCATTCCACAAATTGGAATATCATGGGGCTGCCACTGCAGGTAACAGAGCAGGTGGGTGTACACTGAGGCTGCTCTGCTTGTCAAGGGACTGGGTGGTAAGGAAATGTCATGGCCTGAGCCACTGCTGGAACTTACATAGGGGTAGGAGGGCCATAAGGCTGCGGAACACAGGCTGGGTGTTGAGAAGGTGGATTCAGACTGCAGAGCCAGTGAGGCCAGGGGAAGAGGCAGGATTGACCCAAGGTGACTCAGGACACAGTCCTGCCTACCCCAGCTGATTCCAAAAAGGAGGATCTCCAGGACTGTGCACTCAAGGGTGAGTTGAGCTGCCAGCTCCCCTCCAGGGGTTCTAAGCCTCTCTACCTGTTCCCTCCAATAGACCTGAGAGAGGTCAAGAAGGAGCCCAACTACCATCATGGCACTACCATGCAGATGAGCAGGACCACAGCATCAGACACACACCCCCACCTCCCCAAAAAGAGAAACACGGTGTAAGGCAATGTTAGAAAACTTTAAATACAGGACTGAGATCAAATTGGTAAGGCATCACAAATTGTAAAAAGTATCTTGGCTGCATCCAGCAGAGCAAGTTGACAAAAATCTGAGCAAGCAACAGCCTCAGGGAAATGGTGGCATCAGGGCTGTCGATGGGGTAAACTCAGCCTGGAAGAGGGAGTTAAGCTGGGGGTAAAGCATGGCCTTTGGGGTCCAGGCCTTGCTCTGAGAAGGTTAAGTGTGAGGTAACTGGGTTGAGCCTGGGTGTCTTAAGTACTGGGGCGCCTCACTTCTGGGCCCCATGGCATTACTGCTCCCCAGGTTGGGTCCATGGTGGGCCATCCCATGAGCAACTTGCTTACCTGCCATTCCCACCACCAAGCTTGAGGAATAGCAGTACCCAAACCAGCAGCTTTCTAAGAACTTCCTGCCCTGACCCCATCCCATTCATGAGCCATGGAGCTCCTCCCAGGGTACCTTTCACCCAGTGAACAGCTGACATTAAGGTCTTGGCCAGCAATAGCAGCCATCTCTCCAATACTGTACTGTTCTCTAGGCTTGGGGTTTCTCTATCATCACTGATCCTATAGAATACAGGGGCAGAAGCAATGCTGGGGCCACTGGTCGGATTCTGAACTGGAGGTTTTAACTGTTGGGTGTTTGGCTAGACCATCCTAAGTCATTGAGTATTTTGAGCTAAGGATGTAAACTTAAAACTAAAAAGGGAACTGCTTTAAATGATAAAGTACAACTTGAAGGCCCTCACCCCCCCCAAAAGAAACTCAAAGACAGGACTGAAGTCATAGCCCACCACATTGTCTACTCAAAGCCTTGGCTAAGGAATGACCATCCAGCTGGACAGTCAGACTCCAGACTGTTTCCAAAGCAGATTTTACCTTCAATTTTCAGGTGTCTGCAAATAAAGTTCTCAAAACATCTGTGCCTTTACCAAGGGAAGGGAAGGGAAGAGGACACATAAATGCTGGCAGTTTGTTGACTCTACCCTGAACCAGTCCAGGGCCTTGTGCCTCAGCCAGAGAGGGGAGGGATCTGTCTGTTACCACTCTTTCTTCTTCTCATCCATGGAGACACCCCCTGGGCCAAGAGCCACCACCAGGAGCAGGCCTCCAATCACTGACATGGTCTGGAAGAAGTCATATTTCAGGAAGTCGTGCATGGGTTTATAGACCGGGATTGTCCAGAAGGCGTTGAAATACACGTTGATGGCAAACAGCCAGACGACGAGAGTCAAAGCTGCCAGCTTGGTTTTAAAACCAATGGCTACTAAGATCATTAGAGCTGTGCCCACAATGTTCTGGATGATCTGCACAGATTCAAAGAAAATACATTCAGACTAAAGGTTAGGAAGAAAACTGCATAATTGTATCTGAGTCAGGTTCATGTAACTATCACCAGAACATGGTGAGAATTCAAACTGTAGTTGGAGGGAGCACACAAAACCTAAATACCCCCGAATACTAAATACTGAACTTCTTGGGATTCTCTGCCTGCAGAGCCATAAGCTGAGTAACAGCACATCATTCTCTATAAATTGTCCCTTCTGTGGTATTCAGTTACAGCAACAGAAAATGGACTAGGAAAACTGGTGTCAACAAGTGAGGCTGTTGCTAAAGCAGCACGTCATGTGGGGCAGAGAATGGGCATGATGTCATGAAGGGAGCAGCAACAGCCACTCTGGAAATAGCTGAAAAGGCAAAGCAAAGACTAGAACTTCCCTGGTAGTACTCAATGGCCTTGGCCAGCATCCTGTTGCAGTATGGACATTAAAAATGAAACAAGGGTTTGTAAAACAGAGCAAAGCCATGCTTTTTAGAAAACCGCAATCAAGATCAGGCATGCCTGATACACGCCTTTAATTCCAGCACTCAGGAGGGAGAAGCAGGTGGATCTCTGAGTGGTAGGCCAATTCAGTCTACAGAGTAAGCTCCAGGATAGCCAGGGCTGCAGAGAAAATTTACCTTGAAAAAATAAAATAAAATAATAATAACAAAGGAAAGAAGCTGCAGTGAACTCACCGGCATTGTGTCCATGCCTAGGACCTTACAGAATACAGAAATTCTATCTGGCAAAAGAAACCTATTAGCAGCAAAGCATTTAGGTTGATCCTGATTGTTACTACTTTTGACCCTGATTGCTTACGGTAAAATAAGGGTGTAAAGACAATTTATAACAAGGAAAATGGAAACATGTGAAAAGTTCTCTGGCCATGTGGCAGAGAATGAAGATAATTTTTCAGGGTTCTTCCATCCATGTAACCTGACTAGCCTCGAACTTAGAATCCTCCTGCCTCTGCATCCCAGGCACTGGGATTTAAGATCTGTGCCACATCTGGCCAAGCAACATTTTTAAAAAAAAAAAAAGTATTTGTGTTTGAGTATATGCATATGTGGGAGGGTGGAGGCCAGAAGGTGCTGCCCTATCACTCTCCAGCTACTCCTTTTTGAAGAAGGGTCTCTCTCTGAATCAAGGGCTCATCTCAGCTAGAGTGGAACCAGCAATCCAAACAATCCTACCTCTGCACCCCTCAAAGGCCATATTACAGGCACTGCTCTCGTGCTAAGCTTTGAACTCTGGTCCTAAGAGAAACCACTCTTAGCCAATGAGCCATCTCTCAGCCCCCAAGTACCGTATTTCAGTGTGAAATATTTGGAGAAGATGAAAAGCTGAAGTGCTACCCTGGTTTTGATATCTTAACTCTAAGAGCTCAGTTCATCTACACCCAACTAGACACCCATGCTGGAAAACACTTCCTCCCCCTCCTCCAACAATGCCCTTATGACAACTTGTAACATGTGCCATAAAAATCAGAATGTATAGGCCAACAGTGAGAATTGAATGCTGAAACAGAGAAGTCAGAAGGAATCTGCAGAGAGGGCACTGGCCTCTCTAACAGACCTGGTCAGGCTCATTTATAAGCATGGGCTCATCTCCTCAGGCTGTGCTCAGGAAGGAACTTCTGTGCCAACAGGTAACACATGGCTCTGGGTACTCACTGAAAAGAAGCTGGCATCAAAGTGAAGGAGGGTCATGAACATCAGGACCAGAAGGACCCTTCCTCCAAGCTGCATATACTGCTTGGGGGAGCTTTCACGCATGGTGGGAACACCAGCAAACATGCTCTTCCCTTCTGAGCGAGACTCTGCCAAGAGCAACAGCAAACCTCCTCCTAAAGCCAGGTTCCTGAAGAACAGAAATGTCACTTACATTTAACAGGCAGAGCCCACCAAGCCAGAGCACACCAAAGCCCACCCTTCCCTTTCTATAAAACAAACCACCACTCAATGGGACAGGCTGGGCTGAGTACAAAGGACCAGCCTCAAGTTGAACCAACAAGATGAACCTGGATGCACATGGAACCAAGCTCTGGCCTCTACCCACTTCTACTCAGACCCTCAGTCCATACTCCTATCCAATATGGGCTAGAAGACAGGAACCCTCACTTAAGCCAGGTCCAGCTGTGTGAGAAAGCCCTGCTCTGCCCACTGGAACCCTGCTTTTCAGAGGCACCACGGGGACTACGGAAAGTGAGAGGGCCAAGGACTCGACTCTTACTATCCAAAATGCACCTACCTCATCAGAAACTTCAAGTCCCACAAAATGCTGTAGGCAATTGTCTGAAGGAACAGAGAAAAAACTGAATTAGCATTTTCACACTAACATCCATAGATGTCCTAACAGTCCGAGGCAAGATCATCCAATGGGATAAGAATATAAGATATACAAACTATTTAAGACACTGAGGGCAGATCGCTGGGACAACTTGGCTCAGTGTTTCTAACAGACCACAGTGTGGCCTCTGGACCTGTTTGACTAAAGTTGTGCTGTAATGTCCTGGAACACAAAGTGACTGCAAGACCACCAGTGCAGGCTGAGTTATCCTGCTTAATTAAGCATGCCATTTGGGGTAACTAGGCACTCTTATCTGTCAAATGCATTGACTCCCAGTTGATGTATAGCTGCAGTTACACAGTAAACACGGGCAGTAAAATGAGAATGGGGGTTTAGCACCTATGGCTAGCACCTGTTTGGGGCCATCAGTTCCTAAACCCTAGCTAGGAGGGAAAACTAGCCAATTCTCCAAAAGGAAAAGCAGCTCTGGACAGCCAGGTACACAGGAAGGGGAAGGTGAAAAAGGAAGATGCCGGACACAATACATAGCTCCACCAAGGCAAAGCAAAATGAGACCTACACCATGCCCCATGTACCCAAAGTGAAAACTACTAAGTGTCTGCGTACCTGCAGTGCGATGATTCCAAACAACCCAAAGCAGGCATACTGCACGAAGTTCCTGCTCAGCACCAAAACACAGCCAGCTAGAATGAGGACAGAGTTAGGGGCTGTGGTATATCCATGGCAACAAGACACCTCTGTTACAGTGCTGCTGAGCTGCAGCATCCCAAGCAAAGCACTTTCCCAGAGCCTTAAAGGCAGGCAAGGCCCATGCACTGGAGCCTGGCCAGCTTCTGAAGAACACCCAGACCATACTTTGCTGTGGAGAACCATAGCTCCACCAGTGCAGTACTGACTGCTCCACTATGGAGCAACAATGCTTAAACACACAAGTCCCTTTTCAGCACCTAACATGCAAAGGCAAGGAAGATGCCACCACAAGATGGGCTGTCAGAAGACTGACGTGAATCCAAATGTCCTGGTTCTCTGCTGACTAAAGACGTTTTGTTCTTTCTGGACACCTCTTTCTTTGATTGCCTTAAGTGCCCAGGCTCTAGCATCTCCTCCTGCATTTACGAAGTAGGGACTGTGTCCAGCATTTTTTGTTTATTTATAGACAGAATCTCACCATACAGACCCAGCGGCCCTAGAACTTGCTTTATTACATAGGCCAGGCTGGCCATGAACTCAAAAGAGGCAGCCTCCACCCGCCCTATGCCTCCTGAATGCTGGCCATAAAGGTATGAGTCACCACACCAGGATGTATCCAATTTCTATAGCCAAAAAAAAAAAAAAAAAAAAAGCACATGACTGGGTAAGAACCATTCATTTAAAAGCTCACAGAAATAAACCATGGCTGTCATATTTCAAAGCCCAAGGCATGGCTAAAGCTGTAATATCAGATGATAAGCACCTGCGTGTGTATCACCATCAGTCTTGAGCCTGGGAAAGGGATACCCAGGCCTCAAGTTCATACACAGCTTCTCAATGGCCAACAACCACAAGTTTGGGGAGTATCATTCAATAGGATACCCCAGAAGCATACTAGAGGCTTAGAATCACTTACTCAACTGTCCCAGGAGGTTGAGGAACACGAAGGATGAGGCCAACAGGTAGCCACAGCTCCAGGTGGTATCAATATAGTCACGTTGCTCACTCCACTGGAACCACATGCGGATGCCATCCTCCAAGAAGGTGCTAATCAGGCAGAGGCGTGCCACATGAGGCAGGTACTGCTTGGTGACTCGCAGGAACTGCAGGACCACAGAAGACAATGGTGAGGTGGCTGAAGCCTCATTATGTAGGCAACAGGACAAGGAAGACAAGCCAGCTCTCTACAAGGCAGGGGCCTTCAGCAGCTCCAGTGCTTTCCCAGAGCAGATGTAGTACTCAACACCTGCTCTAGGTGCTCCCCTCTTAAGTCTGGACGCGTGATGATCCAACACTCAGTCCCAGAGACAACGACATCATATCACATGCATCTGGTACAAAACCATAAATGTTCAGTACTATCTAACAGCTCTGTTCCACCTTCAGAGCCACCAAGGGAGAAATGCCACAAGGCCCACAGTTTCCATGCCCAGTGAGGGGCATTAGCATGGGGGAGGCACAGTCTAAAGAGACTCAGAGATCTTCCAGCCCAGGAATTTTTACACCTTAATCCCCTCACATCCAAGGCTATCCCAGCACTGAAGAATACAAATCAGCAGAGCACCATCCACGAGATGCTACAAGGAACATTCCCAACTGTGCACCAAAATAAATGCCTCTATTGTTGCCATCATTTTCCATCCCAACAAAATCCCTCCAGAAAGTTCAATATCCTATGAGGCCACTGTGGGACAGATGAAAAGTTGTGCTGTGGGCTATTAAGTTCTGGGATGTTCTCACAGCCTGGAGGACCCAAAGCAAGGTTAAAACCACCAAGTATGAGAGACTGACAATGATTGCAGTGAAATTCAAATGTGCAAGTCACCAACAAAGGGTAGATATGAATTTCACACTCATGGCTCCTTTCTGTCACTGTGAAATGGCATCTGGTAGCTTGATTAGGAGGCCAGCACACCCTATTGAAGCTAGGTGTGAATGCCATGTAGATAAACTCCATACTTCTCTCGTACTTTTCTTCGGAGCAGAAAGGCAGGTGAAAGAAGTCCAAGGCTATCATGGAGGCCCAGGAGAAAGATCAAGGAGCCACTCATGGACTGACGTGTCAAGAAAAGTCTAAAGGGCAGAGTCTGACCCTGCCAGCAGCAGAACAAACATGGGCTGTGCAGGCCCACCAAGGGTTAACTATACCAGCTGCTGGAATAAGGGATGTATGTAAGGAGTATTTCCCAATTTTTAGCACTTTAAAAAGTTGCTTCAAAGCCCAAGACACTGCTAAAGCTCCCATCTCAGGCTGCACCCGGGTGGTCAGAGCAGCCTGAAGCCCACAAAGGGGTTGCACAGGCCTGGCCTGGCCAGCAGTACAGACAAGCTCCAGCTGGAGCAAGGAACAGCAAAAGCCACAGCACTGATGATCACACCCTGCAGACACACAGCCTGTGCCCCTGGTGTGTATCTTCATGTGCTTACTCAGTCATGTTGAAGAAATGGCAGAAGCCACGCTGGTGGCACCACAGAGACCAGCCAGCAGCTCTGAGAGTCAGAGCACAGGCCCTCAGGCCACTGTTTTCACCTGTCTAACAACCTTGTCTGACCCTGTCCAGTAATGTACTCCAGGCACAGTGAGCCAGCTACTTTGGGGAGTAGAGTGGGGGTTGCTACCCTTCAACAAGGACCACAAAATTACTGGGTGCTAAGACTCCTTCCCAACTTTCAGAGTGGAAAAGATGTACTTTAAAACAGAAAACTAGCCAGGTATGACACAATGCCTGTGATGTCGCTTCTAGGGAGGCTGAGGCAAGAGGATCACTTCACTTGAGCCTAGTATTTCAGCACCATGTTTGGCAAGATAGAGACCAAATCTCACAAAAGGAAAAGAGGTCCTGAAGCTGCTTGAGTTTTAGGGCCCTGGTAAAGAACACACATACTATACACCTGTTAGGTAAGGGGACAAGTGAGATCACGTATCTTCCCAGTTTCTGCTTCATGGCTCTTGTATTCTAGAAATAGGCAGCAATGATGCAATCAGCAATATTCTATGAAAGAGGTAAAGACCACCACCATGGATCTCAGAGCACTCCTAAGAAATAACCCTCATATTGGGAAGCACCAAAGGGAAGCTGTGCAGAACACAGGAGGGTTTGGACTATCAGGCAACCACAGACACTGGAGGTGTTCTGACTTGCTTCCAAATGAGAACTGTTCCCCGACACAATTACAATGGGGATGCATCCACTGGGTGAGCCAGCCCAGCCCTGCTGCAGTCTGCTCCTCCCTCAAGAACCTCACCACAGATGCTCAATTGCTACCAACAAAATCCAGCACAATCTACCAGATGTAGTTAAAACGTCCCGAAGAGTCTGCTCATCTTAATTGGAGTGTCTGGGCCAAGAGGATTAAAGAGTAGAAGACAGTAATGAAGGGAGGGACAAGTCACACCTCCCTTCCATGCCAGGATGTTGGGAGACCGGAGACTGATGCAGTGATTCGCTTCTGGGGGAAAGTGCAGAACTGCAGGTAATATGTGCTGAACTAAGCACATCTGCTGGGCTCCGCTTTCCAAAGACAAGCGTCTGTCAGGGAAGCACAAGGCACCAGTAAACAGCCTTTCTCTGATGTGTATCTAAACACAGGAGAAAAGCCAAGTTTAGCAACAAAGACAGACTCTTCACATGCATGTTGTTCACAGCTCCTGGCTCACATCACGCTGCTACAAAGTGTTCCCACAGCCACATCCCCTCTGTGCTTGCAGGCCACTACCAGTGTCCCAGCTCATACTAGCCATGAATACCAAGAGCAGAGAAACTCCATTACCACAATTTTCATTGCAGAACCTGGAATGAAAAGTCAGTGGTGGATGCTGATGAAGAAAGCTTGTAGGAAGAAAGGCAGACAATCAACCCACCTTGACAGAACAGGCTTCTCATGAGCTGTGCAAACAAGCAGGATGTGGTCACAAGCAGTGAAGTTCCCAGTAGCATAAGAAATCAGAGGAGGGGCTGGAGAAATGCTCAGTAATGAAGAGCTCAGAGGACCCGTTTGGTTTCAGCACTCACATGGTAGCTTAAAACCATCTGTAACCCTAGTTCCTGGGGATCTAAGGCCCTCATATGGCCTCTTTGGGTATCAAGCACACAAGTGGTACACAGACATACACTTGGGCAAAACACTCAAACACAAGCGAAAACAAACATGAGGAAGGTCAGGTCTGTTTCAGGGTCATGTGAGAGGACTGAGGGGATTTAGGACATAATCCTATCTGTCCTGACTGAGATAGGTAACAGGGAGTGCTGCTGCCAACACACAGAGCAGAAACTCCAACCTCACGTTCAGGCCAAAAAAAAAAAAAAAAATGGATTCAGGGCAGCTGCTGCCCTCAGTTTAAAAGAACTTTCGGAAACATGGCCATTAGGTCCCTGCCTGGGTGGACCCTGTTCAAAAGACCCACAAGCTCAGGATGCCACAGGAGCTGAGAACGGCAACAGGCTGACTAGGTCAACTCAACAGTTGTGGTTCCCCTGGACTCTAGGACCCCAGGAAATATCCCCCAGCACCGTATGTAGGTATCCAATGCACCATAGGCATAGGAGCTGCAAGACCTCCTTCCTTTTCTAAAAACTAGAGCAGTATAAAGAGAGCCAAAGACAGTGCGGACTTGGTCTCATCTTCCAGGTGCTTACAAATCTCCAGGTCTCTATCTCACTTCCCCAGAAGGGGGCACTGTTCAACCTCCAGTCAAGACCAAGCAGAGCCGTGAGTCAGCTCCCCCAGTCCTTAAGGGATAGAAAGGTACAAGACAAAGCACTGGAAAAGGAAAGGCTCAACACCCCTGCCCCCCAACACCAGGCCCTACCCAGGCCCCCTGGTGTTAAAACACAGGCAAGGAACCTCATCAGGCCCACCCTCAGGCCCACCCTGGCACCTTCAACAAAGGCCCACAACAGCTCCTTGGTCTAGTTCTGCCACTCATAAGGACAGGTCAATGACCAAAGTCCACACTGGGAAAGTAAGGTCTTCCTGTCACCCTGGTAACAGCCATCAGGCAGAATCCATTAAGCACTAATGTTCCTGGTGTGAATTCACTTGGAAGCTACTCCACAACCTGTCTAGCTTGAATCAAGCAGCAGCTACAGGACACAGGTCTGATTTTGAGTTCCCAGCTCTTTCCCACCTGGCTTCTGATGTCTTCTGAAGGCCTACCTCCTGGATTTCAGCACTTTCTTCAGGGTCTGACTTCCTGGGAGCTTGAGGCCAGGGAAGAGATGTAGCTCACAGGAGCCTGCCACTAGGGCCCAGCACTGTATATCCCAAGGAACCAGCCTCTACCACATTAAAAGGAAAGGCTGAGTTCTATCAACATGAGGACTGTACATATCATGACAAGCCTCTTGGCCCTGGGAAGATGGAGCCTTGATAGCCAGCCTCCCAGGACAGTAGGGAGGCCTAGCTAATGGCTCAGTGTTGTCATCACTGTCGGAAACATTTTTCTAGGTCTTAGATGAAAAGCCTCATTTTCTGGGCAAAACTGTTTTTGAAAAGTCAGTTCTACTTTTGTTTACTAAAGACGAGGCTAGACAACATTGATAGTAGGCTAGGCAACACTGCACAACACCTCAGAGGTAACACCGGATTCCTAACACATCAGCACTTTCCTCAATGTTACAGATGAATACTCAACACAAAAGCTCCCAGGACTGGTCACACTGAGGCCATAGGAAGGCCTCACTGTGGAAGACTCCCTGTTGCCTGTTCACTGGTGACACGGATGCTGACACTGGCTCCAAAGAGCAGAAGTCACATCTCCCAGCAGCCTCATAGACGCTCCTGTGATGTCCTTTGCTATTATCCAGGTGGACTCTGAGGCTAATCCCAGCCAGCAAGAACCTTCATTGGGAATTCTGGTTGTAAGCAACAGGACATGTGCAGCACTGGCATCTTCACACTGATGTGTAGCTGAAATATAACTCCAGGCCTGGGATGCATGCTGCCCTGATACCAGGCTTACAGTAGGAAGCCTATAGTTTCTTCCTGGGTGGAAGCCACTGCCAAGTCCAAGAACCTAAATCAAACACTTGGTGGAGGTTGACACTGTGCTCCCCATAAAAGCATGCCAGTCCCAAAATTTGGCTTCTTCCACTTAAACAAAATGCATGGAGGACTTCATAAAAGATGAACTTTTCCTCTAGTTGAAATCTACCAGTAGACAGTTGGCAACTGCTTGGAGATATTTTATCTGGGTCAGGTTGTGAAATCCACTGGCAAAATGGTGGGTTTTCCAGCAGAAGATTGTGAGGTGAGCAGCTCACAAACTTCCCCTAGCCATCTTCTTAGACAGCTGCTACTCAGGGAGATAAAACTGGGTCACTGACAATTATGTCAATGAAACCCAGCACATAAGAAGACCATGGTCCCCGAGAACTGTGTGTATTTAATGCAAAATCGTGACCTTAAAAAGAGGGTGAAAATGACTTTTAAAAATATCAGCTCACAAAGTAGCTCAACAGAACCGAAGGAGAACATGAGAAGATTCCCCTTGAAAGGAGTAGAGAAGCTTATGTGAGCTACACCTCATTTGAAGACGCTCACACACACTCGAGCCATTCAGTAGTCTAGGCCACAAAATGTTAGCTCGGATCACCGACAGCCACGAACACACTAAGTGAACCATAACAGGCTGGCGGATGGGCCCCGCACCACTCAGCCTACAGGCTCCATTATTACTACTTCGCAGACCTAACGGGGCAATTTCAAAAGTCAAAGGCTCACACCTACAGAACTCTCACCCCATCCCTAACGAACTTAATTTTAAAAAGTGGGTGCCACCTGAGCCTCTTTCGTGCTCTAATCCTGCCCGGCTAGTCGCTCGGGCCCAGGCTCGTCCCAGGCCTTTCCTGCGTGGTTCCCTCGCCACCAGAACACTAGGGAAGGAGAGCCGAGGGTCAGGCTCCTCTCCTCCGGCGTCGTGGACCCAGGCCGGGCAACCAGGGCAAGAGTCCACGCGAAGAGGGAGGGGCAGTACGGTCCCGGACGGAGGGCAGCGGGGCGCATACAGGGTACCCCCATCCCCAGAAGTCCCCAAGGGGCTGCCGCGATTCAGAGGGCAGAAGGCAGCACCGCGGCCCTGGGAGCCTCCCGGGCCGACCCCCGCCCAGACGCCCGCGGGATCTCTCCGTGGAACGAGGCAGGACGGCGAGGGCGAGCGTCCGCGGGCCGTGAGGGCCACAGGGCTGTGGGGCGGGCCGCACCTGGTCGGCGAAGTCCTCGGCCGTACCCATCAGGTCGTTCTGGCCCATGGCGGCGGCAGCGGCGGGCTCAGCTGGCTGGTCCTCGGCGCTCGCGCCTGCTGCGGCCTCCACAGGAAGTGCCCGGCGGCCGGCCTCGCTGCGCCGCGGCGGCTCTAGCGGCTGCCACGTAGGCCAAGCCTTAAAGGGGCCGCGCCGCCCGCCGCGCCCCGCCCCACCCCGCCTGCCGCGCGCCCTCACGCTTCAGACCCCGCCCTCCACGCTCGAGGGGCCCCTCGCCGGCGCTCCGCCCCTTATGAGCAGGCCCCGCCCCTTCTGCCTCAGGCTCTGTCCCCCACAGCCCCTGCGGGCCGCCTCTAGCTCTATTTCCCCTAGAAGCCGAAGCCCTGCCCACATTACAGCCGCACCAGACAGCAGGCCCGGCCCACCGCGCTAGACTTGCCAGCCACCCACAGCTCCCGCCCTGCGAGCCTGAGGCCCCGCCCACGGTGTCGTCACAGCGCATGCTCCACCCTTCACCCGACCCAACACTTGGGCCCCGCCCTTCATCCCGTCGGTGGCGCCCTATTCTCTGAAGCTTCTTTAAGGGGCGGAGTGCGCGGACGCGCTGTGCGTGCCAAAGGGCTAGGCACACACGCCCCGGGTCGTTGAAGTCAGATAGTAGGGCCGAGGGGGGTTGGGTGGGCATACGGGGTAGTCACTACTGAGCATGCTCAGTTGAGGGTTCTACTACCGGCCTGGCTCGAGGGACTGTCTTCCCTGTACCCAGCAGGGAAGTGTGGCAGATAGTGTCTTCTCGATACCATGGAAAAGTATCAGGTGCTGCCCAGGGTTCGTGGGCAGCGGGAACAGGTCCGAGGGCCACACAATCACAGTCTGACCCCATAGTCCTAGTAGTGCCTCTCTCCGAGCCTTTGCCTCCCAGGGCCTCAGTTTCCCTATCTAAATGATGACCAACCCCCAAGTCTGACCTCTGGTTGGAGAACAGGGTGTGTGCCCTTCCCTCCTTGTGTCTGTATACCGGGATCTAATGGCAGAACACTGGGGACAAAAAACCTGAATGGATGATTTTTAAAAACTGCCTTTTTCCTGACGTGTCAGCCTCATTAAAATGTTAGACTTAGCTAACAGAGCTTCACTTTTGTGGGTTAGATTTTCCTCCAATGGCAGGATTTCCTGAGAAGGCTTACAGGCATTAGCCTCCAGTAGCCAGAAACTTTTAAAGAAATTTTAAAAATATAATGATAGAATACTTTTGATGTTGTTGTCTGATCAACTACCCACCAGTCTGGACTGGTCTCCAAAGACTCCCTGATTCTATTCTTCCTGTAGGTATCTATCTACTCCTCTTCCCCCACTCTGTTAACTGTCTCAGCACTCCAAGATTTCACCCACCCTCTACCCCACAACCCTGACCTTAGCAGAGTTCTGGCTTGCAGGCCAGCTCTGAGGGTGTGGCTTCCATCACAAGCTCTACTGCTATACTCAGGAAGGACCTTGCTCCCTAGGCCTCAGGATCTTTCATGTAAATTGTAGGTAGCTAGTACTAATCACAAGAGGCTGGCTGTAGAGGACTTCCTGCAGTGCTGAGCCCTGAGGGAGGCAGTGACAGTACCAGTTTCACCCATTACAGTGCCTTGGGAGAAGGATACTGAAAGGTGCTGTCCTGTGGTTTAGAAGCACTAAATCCCTTGTCCCAGGGCAGCTTGCTCTTACTGCCAGGCTGCCGCTGCAGTCTGGGAGAGGGTCATGAGGCTGTAAAATAAGCAATCCAGAATGAGTTTCCAGGGAGGTTGTATTGGCTCCACCACTATAGAGGGCTAGTCTGTCACCTGAGGCCATTTCCTTCACAGCAAAGTCGACAGAAGATGCTTGCTTGCTTGGCGGGGGAGGGGGGGAGGCAGTTTGCAGTCAGCACATATGGGAAATATAGACCAGGATGCACTTCCTCAAAGTCTCTCTTTTCCTTGAGGGTAGATTTTGCATGAGTTCAGTCCTGGGGCCTTAGGAGTGAACCTGGTGGTGGAGGAAATAGAAACTGAGAACCAGTATGTGCTAAAACAGGTAAGGAGCAGCGCCCTGTGAGCCATGGGGTACAGTTCTGTAACAGTGGCTTTCCCAAATCCAAGCTCGCCATCTCAGGTTAGAGAGGTCTCCAGACTCTCAGAAGGGCCCCAGACAAGCCTGGTTGGAGTGGGCTATACCAGGAGACTTCCTGGAGTTCCCTCTTTATCACCCCCACCCCACCCCTGCCCACCCAACTTTGGTAAGGAGAAATGCTAAGTTTTTCTCCACCAATCACAATGCTTGTCTACATCATCTCTCTGGACCCTGCCAACCCAGAACAACTATCTCTGTTCCACAGCCAGAAACAGTGAAACTCAAGAGTCCCATCCCCACCAGGGTTGCGGTTTCTGAGAGGAACGGAATTTGATAAGCGGTAACAGGATTTCACTTAGTACAGGGCCTTAGGTCTTACCTAAGGGTGGGGAGGGGCATAGAGGATGCAGAGACTGAGCGAGCAAAGGGCACATAAGTAGCACAGCTGGGGTGGGGTGTAGGCCCACGGGAGCACCCTAGAGAAGAGTGGCTGCTGTATAAGAAGACCCTTGTACGCCTTCCTCTGGGGTGGTGACAGGGACCTTGGGAATTGGGGCCTGACCCAATTCTGCCAGGCCTCCCAGCAGCCTCAGCCCCAGGGGCCTAGGGCTGAAGTGTTTATGTGCTTCTTCTATTGCTAGTTAGCTGTAGGGTCAGCTGCCTTGTCTCAGAAGCCAGTGGCCAAAGTGGCTTCCTGTTTTCTGAGTAATTAAAGTTGTTGTTATTGTTGTTGTTGTTAAAGCCACACCAGGCACGATGGCACACTATTATACTCCCAGCATTTGGGAGGAAGGTTAGTAGAGCTGGAGTTCAAGGCCAGCTCGGGCTACACAGTAAGACTTTGTCTCAACAAACACTAGCAAAACTAGCTGCCTGGTTTTTCTAAATAAAAATCAGGCGAGGGGTTATAGGCAAGAGTCTGCGTGTCTTTCCAGTCTATTCTGTTTGTAAGGATGGTGCTGAGGTTGATTAACATCTCACATATTCACAGTCTCATGGTCACCACAGCTTCCTCCTCTCTTATCTGATAGCTGGGTCTCTTCACAGCCAATGTTGCCTCCTGTGCTGCGGTTAGCCCAGCCTGTCTTCTCCTAGGCTTTGGCTTGCTTTGTGTCTTATCAGTATAAATGGTGATAAGCATCTTTAGAAATCTTTATAAGGTCTTCCCTTCTCGAGCATATATAACTTCCTAAGGAAAAAGTTCATGGAGAAGGACTTTAGGAACCATTGAAAGATTTTACTGGTTCTTTTGTTTTGTTTGAGAACAAAACTGTGTAGACCAAGCTGGCCTCAAATTCACAGAGACCCATCTGCCTGCCTACTCCACCAGAGTGCTGGGATTAAAAGCATGCAGCACTACTACGTCACTGAGCTAAATCCGGTCCTCAGCATCACTGGTTCGATTTTTTTTTTATATTATTTTAGAATAAGTGTTTCAGTTTCTTGCTTTGTTTGCCTGTTCATTAAGGCAGAATTGGACTTGGATTTTTATGAGTCCAGGGAGGCCTAGAGCTCGTGGAGATCTCCTGCTTCTCCCTCCTAAGCACTGGGATTATAAGCCACCATGTCCAGTGAAAGATTTTATTATGTTTGAGTAACTTTCCTATAAATGGCAGTGGTGGCGATGATGATGCCAGTGTTGGGAGAGATAAAGGCACGTAGGGGTGGAGGTGATAATAAAGGTAGGAGCAATGGTGGTATTGGAGGTAAGGGGTGGTGGCTGTGACAATGACAGTGATAATGATCATACAGCGGTGGCAGTTGGCAGTAGCAGTCACTGTTCACTACACATTTACTAATTGAGCTTATCTTCCTGTGCCCTACAGGTGGAGTGTATTGATGAGCATCATGCTAATGAGGCCCTGGAGGAGGTAATAATCAGTGGTTCCCCTGAGAGGATTGGGACTGAGCAAATTCAGGAACTGCATTTTGTGCATACTGGCTGAGTGAAGGGAAGAAAGCCTGCAATGATCATAAAGGGAGTCCATGCTCTGGACATCCATGTCTTAATTACCACTTGGGACATCTGTCCCCTAATGCCTACTCTACCACTAACCATTTTTTAAAATTTTATTTAGTTCTTATTGTTGGAAGGAGACAAAAAACCACATTGCACAGCCATGTGTGGAGGTCAATGCTCTCTTCTCACCTTGGGGGTCCTGGGGGTTGAACTTAGATTGTCACGTTTTCTTTTCTTTCTTCTTGTTTTGTTTTGAGATAGGATCTTACTATGTAGCTCTGGCTTTCCTGAAACTCACCATGTAGACCAGGTTGGCCTAAAACTCACAGAGCTCCACCTGCCTCTGCTTCCTCCTGAGCAGTGCCATCACACCTGGCTTGATTGTCAAGTTTTCAAATTAATAACTTTAACCCACTGATCCACCTTATTGGCACCCAAAAAACATCTTTAAATAAAATCTTCTTGTTGGACACCAGCTTTAAAGAACTAGTTCCAGGACAACCAAGGTTACATAAAGAAACCCTGTCTGGAAAAAAGAAATGTTTTCTTTAGATTTGTTTAGTATGTATGTACGTGTGCATGCATATGATTCACTAACACTTGAGTTCAGAAGACAACTTTGGGGATTTGGTTCTCTCCTTGTGCCTTTTCTCACTGAGCCATCTCAGTTTCTGAAGATGTGTTTCTTTTGGGTCAAGGCTGCATTTCAGTGGTAGGGCAGGTGCCTCAATTACTCAGAGCCCTAGGTTCTAAGAAAAAAAATTTTCTTCTGGTATAAATTTGGGAGCCATACGGAGAAAATGTTTACAAAGAAAATGGAAGCTAGTCAGTTAGTTGAGTGTGCTAGTGCACACCCACAGTCCTGGCCTAGACATTTAAGGGCAGCCTGGGACTGCATTGTGAGATTCCTACTCAAAGGCTTAGATGTGACTCAGTGGTAAAGCACCAGCCTCAAATGTGCAAGGCGGAGAAAGAGAAAAGAATCAGGGAAGGGTGGGAGGATGGTGGGCTATAAATCATCCTCACACAGCCACAGGCAACAGCCATTACCAGCTTCATAGACAGTGGCTATGAGGAGTTGTAGAAATCTCACCCGAGGTGGAAGGTGTCTCCTCCTCCACGATGGTCACTGGGGGTTGGTCTACTTGCGGAGCTGCCCACCCTTGTGTGTCACTATTCAACATGTCTGTCACACACAGTGTCACTGGGGCAGAGAAGGACCTAGTCTTATTCTGACATGTAGAAAGAGCATGAGAGGTTCCACCATCACACTATCATGTTGTCCATTCCCACTCACGTCTGCCAGGCCACATGCTTTCCCATTCAGCTTCCAGGCAAAGCTATTGCCCACATGGCTACAGTGTCCAGGCTATTTCTGCCGCCTGAATTGGGTTTGTTTTCTAAGCACTTTCTCTAGCCTACTTTCTCTCTCCTCTCCTGGTACCCCTCTGAATCTGCACCAGTTCATTGGTGATTGGGGTTGTGCTGCGTATCAAATCCAGGGCTCTCTGGGCATGCTAGAGGAGGGCTCCATTACTGTGTACACCCCAGCCTTTCACCATTTCCACATGTACTTGTGAGGCTCAGAAAGGTTGAAGAACATGCCTTGGTCACACAGCATGATCACCCCATTCTGGAGACCACACCAGCCTCCTGGCCTCTCTCCAGCAGGCTGCACAGCTTCCTTGCACCCACATTGGGTCCCACTCAGAGCCAGTGACCCATGTCTGGACTGGAATATGTATCAGAGCAGTGCTGGCTGAGACTGTTTCCTCTCTCTGTACAGTTGATGTCCCTGCTGAAGCTCCAGCACCCCAACCTCTCTCTGTACCATGAGATGTTCATCATATGGAAAGATAAGGTGGGTTGGAGCACCTACAGCCCCGAGCTGACAGCACTGAACACTGAGAGGCTGGTAATACCTGAGTCCTGTGGATGATCTCAGATGACCCCTTAACAACCTCAGCACAGGAGAGCTATCAGCCCATTTCACACAATAGGAAGCTGAGGCTAAGAGCAACCACTTCTGGGTGCTTCAGGTAGAAGACAGCTAAAACAGGTCATGTGCTAGGATCTAGACTGCATCTTCAACTATGGGGTTTTGGCTTCTGTGGAAGGGGCTGATACTAGGAAACTGCTCTTATGCCCACTCTCCCAATTGTCCCAAAGCTGTGAACTCCTTGCTCACTGTGACTCCAGAACAGTTACTAGATAGGAGAGCAAAGGGAACGAACCCCCAGTGCCTCACAGTTAGCTAAGTGATGTTCCCCAGACCGCTGTCCTATTGGCAACAGGACTTCTTGTTGTTGCAGTGAGTAGGGCTTTTCTGAATCACATCTCCAAGGGATCAAAGGGGACCGAGGGGCCTCCACTGTGTCCCATCTCCACATAAGTTTCCCTGCCGAGCTGACAGGTACCCTCCCTAGTGACCCAAGCACCCTCACATTTTCAGAGAGGATGTTCATTGGAGGAAACAGAATTTGCCACTGGCCACATACTGGACCATGAGCAGGGTGGGATATTCAGAAAAGCTTCCAGAATCTTAAGAGAGGAACTTTTCTGCAATCGAGGGTTAAGGACAGTTCCACAAAGGGCTTTGTATGTTCAGGGCCTAACAATTCCTGGTGTGGTATGGCATGGGGATGGGAGCAAGAGAGTGAGGGGTCCCCACTGGAAGATGCCCTAGAGCAAGTGGTCCAGACCTCAGCCTCCAGGCCCAGGCTTTGGGCACCTGGCTAAGAGGCCTTGTGTTCTGACAGATCTCATCTCTGTTCCTCTGCCTGGTGATGGACTACAGCACCCAAGGAACCTTCCAAAATGTCATGGAGAGTAAGAGGAAGAAAAAAGAAAGTCTTGACTCTGAGGTAAGAGACACTCTGAGCCACCTAAACCTATACCCCTGAAGGCCCCTGAAGTAGGACACAGAGGAACTGAGGGTTTGGCCTTAGGTTTCCTTTACACGTGTGGAGGCATTACACCACTATATGCACACATCTCAGTTGCATATCTTGATGCACTGCGCACCGCAGCCACCACCCTGTGCTAAGGGTTAGATATCATTAGAATCCAGAAGCTTCTAAGGCACAAGCTGCTGGTGGGGTTCTGCCTCCAAAGACTGTAATGCAGTTCCTAAAAATTCATCAAGAAGGAGTTCAGTGTGTGGCCCAAATCTGAAAACACATTGTCCATTCTGCCCCATGCCTCTGAGGTCCACCCATGTTGATTCTCGGTGGTCAGCTAGACACCTTTGTTCATAGCAAGGCAGTGTTCAGTGGGTCTGCCTCTCCTGCACTGTTGAACCTTTGATCACCCCCGGGTTCAGGACTGTAGAGTAAGGCTGTCAGGAATATTGTGGAAAGGCTGGTGTTTTTTACCTAATCATCTAGGACTGGGTTGCTGGGTCAGACAGCAGGGAATGTGGCTTCAGTAGGCCTTCTAGCAGAAGCTGGTTGGTCAAGGTTTACTATCTCCAGAAGCAGAGAGGGTTCCCTTTCTTTATGGCCCTCTGGCTAATTATCATTTTTCCTTCAAGAGTTCAGGGGATAGTGACATTTTGTTATGACTTTAATTTGCACCTCACTATCCGTAGACCTGACAAGCACATTTTAGATGTGTTTTGTTATGTTGTGTATTTTGTTTTGTTTTGGTTTTTTGTTTTTTGGAGGTGACCATGAACTCACCAAGGATAACTTTGAATTGATACTCCTGACTCTACCTCCTGAGTGATGGGATGATAGGTTTCCATCACCACATCCAGCAACATTTTGGCTATGTAGAGTTGTTCTTCTGTTCCGATTGTTCTCTGCCCATTGAAGTTGGGCTTTTTCTTGTTGATTTGTAGACATTCATTACATATTGCAAATACCAGTGTCCATATATCTCTACCCAGTCTGGGGCTTGCCAGTTCATTTACTGATTCCACCTTGTGATAGGCAGATCTTGGTGTAATAGAGGGCAGTGGATGGATGTCCTCCCTGCAGTCAGGGCCTTTCGGTCTTCCAAAGGCCTTCCCAACCCTAGGTCACAGGGCTTTCCTTAATTTTCTTCTAGAAGCTTATAACTTTCACTTTTACCTTCGGGTCTAGTACCTTCCCAAGATGATCTAAGCATGCTTTCTCTGAAAAGTTCTGTGCTCCTGTGGGCTAGACACCATCTCCCCAAGAAGCTCAGAGGGGCTCTGGAGTGGGTTTGCATCTTTGTTATTGGGAAACAGAAATGTTGACAGAACCCTTAAGTGAGATTCTCTATCAGGATAGGGGCCACAGTGGGACAGTTGTGTGCTTCCTGCTACCCAGCCAATCTCTGGCACCTCAGGGTGTCTCTGAATCCTAATGCAGGACTCAAGAGTCCTAGGTACATTGTTTGAAAATAGTAGCCCTGAGCACTAGATGTACTGTGCTACTCCCATGGTGCTCTCACAGACCCTTTTCACTCTGACAGCATAAAATGCAAATTCTCACAGGCTCTGCAGGCTTCAGCATATGTAGTACCCACAGGGGTCCCCTTCCATGAGCAGCATGGCCCACAGAGTGGCCCCTGGTGGCCCCAGGGCACCAAGCATCTCCAGCACATTACTGTCTCACTGACTGTTTGTATGATCATATGCAGCTCTGCAGAAACCCTCTTAGGAAGCTCCCAAGCCCCTTCCAATGCCACAACCCCTATTTCTTCTTCAGTGGATACACACCATGCTGAGCCAGGTATTGGATGCCCTGGAGTACCTGCATCAGCTGAACATCATTCACAGGTGATGGGACCTCTTCTGGAGACTGGCCACAACTCCCAGATCCAATGCCAAGGCCCAGGGACCAGATCTAGGCAGGATGGGGCATCTTCTGTGAATTCCCCTTCCTCTTGTCTGAGAAAACAGGGCACCGCCCCATCGAAGCTTCAGAGTGCCTGACTCACCCCAAAGGCACAGGGCTGTGGGAGGTGGGGGCCAGGCAGGGTGGTTCTAAAGGGCAAGGAAACAGAGATAAGATGCCAAGGAAGAGAGGTAAGGTTGCTTGCAGTGGTACAACCTCTGGACAGGACAGTATGAGTTGCTGCAATCCAGGTCTAGCCTTTGACCCCTGTACCCAGCTCTAGGCCCAAGATCTACAGTGGGAGGATCTGGGAAATCTTCCACCAACATGAGCCATATGTGCAAAGAGAATAGGTGCCCATACTGTTGTCACCAGATGTACAAAATAATGGATACTTTCTCAAATGAGAGATCTCAGTGTTTGGGTGTTTGTACTTACAGTTGGGGGTAAGGGAATCTTCCCTAATGTACAAAAACCGAGAAGTCATATTTTAAGAAATAAGTATTTAATAAGTGAGCTGAGCAGGGGATTTTCTAGAAGATAAGGGCTGGAACTGGTTTGGGAGAACCGGCTTAAGACTCAGGCATGTGCTACCCTACCCAGGCAGCTGCATGACACCAGAGGTCCCTGCTTTTGGTTGCAGGAACCTGAAGCCTTCCAACATTGCCATTATCAATGAAAACTACTGTAAACTGCAGGACTTGAGCTCCCAGGCACTGATGACCCATGAAGCCAAGTGGAATGTCCGAGCAGAAGAAGGTGGCTGGGGAAGGGATGTGGGAGGGGGGCTCTTGTCAACAAGAGGGCAGTGGCTACTTTCGGGGCTGGGTTCTTTGGCTTAGAAGGTCCAGACACCTCCTATTTAAGGTATAACACAATAGACATGCAACTCTGGATAAGGTGCAAGGTCCAGAGGACACCAACATGTGAAAGAAATCCCCAAGGAACAAAACAATGGTTGTGGTCCTCTGTATATGTTGATTCTTGTGGGAAAGAAAACACCCAAGAAGGACAGATGCCGCATTTAGGAGTATAGAAGACTTCTGGGATGTACGTATTGGCCATGCATGTTGCACAGAGGCCTGAAAAAGAGCCCAGTGGATGAAGAGATGGTAGGGTATGGGGGTGGAGCAATGCTGGGAGAGAATTCAGAGTCCTGTGGTGGCAGTAGCTAGCCTTGGCACAGAGTACAGGTTAGCAGATAGATGGGCAGGTGGGCTGGTGATTAGGTGTCAGTTTGGAGTCTGGCCCTTTGCTGTTTGGCTGAGAAATGGAGAGCATGCTGATGGAGTAGGGCAAGGGCTCTGTAATTTTGGTTCTTTCTGCAGGGTTTGGGCTTAGGAATAAGGCAGGGCAGCCAGAACTTTGCCCTGATGTCCTGACATTTAGGGCCACACTTTAGTTTTTCTGGAATATGTCATTTCTTGCCTGCTGCCCCAGAGACAGGCAGACACTTGGGCCAGATGGACAAGCCTCCCTGGTAAAGGTCTGTTATAACCGTGGCATCGCTGCCTACAGCTTGCAATTCTCATCTCAGCCAAGGAGGGTGACTGAAGGACTCCTGACTCAAGCCCTTGCAACAGAATACTAAAATGGGGGCAATGTAGCTGAGTATGGTAGAACAGGCCTGAAGTCCAAGGCCAGTCTGCCCATGTCCCCAGGGAGCACAGGACTCAGTGGTTCTCTCATCTTCTTCCTGTCCACAGACCCCTGCCATAAGTCCTGGATGGCTCCTGAAGCTCTCAAATTCTCCTTCACCTGCAAATCTGACATCTGGTCCCTGGGCTGCATCATTCTAGACATGGCCACTTGTTCCTTCCTGAACGTGAGCTCCCTGTGGAGAAGCCACCTGCCCACATCCTACTTAGCACGCCTCCCTGACCTTCTCTTCCGTCCATGTAGGTTACAGTGTGCTTACTTTCCCCACCCCCACCCCGTCTCAGCTCTTGCTCAGCCTGATGAGAACACTGACAGCAGCAGTCATCTCATGGCTAAGGAGAGCCCAAGTCACACGCCCTCTTTCCTTGAAGGATACAGAAGCCATGCACCTGCGGAAGACACTGCGCCATCACCCAGGCAGCCTGAAGCCTGTCCTGAAGACCATAGAGGAGCAGCAGATCCCCGGAGCAGAGGTCTTCTGTCTGCTCCTTCCCTTCCTGTTGCACATCAAGCCCTCGGAACGCCTAGCCATCAAGTGAGCTCATGGCTGGGGTGCCTTTCCACCTATTGTGGACTTGGGCATCCTCCCCCTTCGCACACAGAAAGCTGTCCTGATTGGTCCGCACATTCCTGGCAGCCACTAATCTTGAGTATATACATGCTGGGGTTTTTGGTTTTGTTTTTTAAAGTGGGTCTTGCTCTGTGGCCCAGGATAGCTTTGAGTCCATAATGATCCTCATGCCTGAGCGCCCTGACTGCTGGAATTAAGGTGTGTGCATCTGGCTTGAATGTCTTTGGGAAGAAAAAGGAAAAAAAAAAAAAAAGAGGCAGCTCTGCTTTCCCACTGGGTGCAGGAGAAAAACTTCAAGGACACACTTTTGGGAGTCCAGGGAAAGTTTCTATCCTAATAGTGTGAATCAGAAAACCTGTTCATGTATTTGTTGTTTTGGTCTGGTTTTTGAAGACAGTCTCTCTGGGTAGCCCTGGCTGTCCAGGAACTTGCTTTGTAGACCAGGCTGGCCTAGAACTCAGAGATCCACCTGCCTCTTTAAAGGCCTGTGCCACCATCACAAATGTTCATTTGCTTTTAAGGAAGAGGGCATGAAGGCGAAAGTGCTGGACCTAGGACCATCCTTGGGACCCTTCCACATAGGGAGTCCTGTGACTCATGGAGTAGGTCCCTAGAAGCAGAACTACAAAGACACATATAGGACACTGAGAGCCACCTACCAGGAAGGCTGGTGTTCAGTTTCCACCACTATTGGTCACCTACAGCCCAAGGCAGAAGAAGGTTCCTATGGAAAGCCGCCTGTATTCTCTGCCCCTCTGCCAGGGATGTGATCCGAATCATCTTCACTAGTACTTCTTTCAGAAACTCCTGTGTTGCTCTGAACATGCACCGGCAGGCGGTTCCCATTTTCATCACAGATGTGCTGCTAGATGGCAACATAGGCAACGTCTTAGGTGACAGCGGGGACACGGGACAGTGTTGTGGGCTGTTGTGGTCTTGGCATTAGTTTTAGAGGTTTGGTGTCTCTCTCCTACAACTTGGTCCTAGACCTGCTGCTTATGCATGATTAGTGAGTAGCAAGTTTTTAAGACTCCTCCCTGTATGTGTTATATACCCTCCCTGGCTCTCAGTAGCCTGGCCCTGCCTGTTCCCCTCACTGGACATATCCCCTGTGTAGTTAAGATCTATCCACTGCCCATGTTCTCCAGGTGTCTTTCTCAGGCTGTGTGCTTCCTATATGCCAGAGTGTATGACAGCAGGCACTATGGCTCAGGAATAGGCTCCCAGAGACTTAGATTTTAGATTAGTTCCTGGGCATGAGTACCCTCCTCTATAAGAGTGCTGCCTGGTAGCCTGATTGATATGCTGCTAGGGACTGCATCCCCATGGTTTGGCCCTCAGTAGGGTTTCTGTGTTCTCTTGTTCCCACAGATGTCATGCAGAATTTCTGTAGCCGACCAGAGGTTCAGCTCAGGGCCCTTAACAAGCTTCTGACAATGCCAGAGGAGGAGCTAGGTAATGGTCCTACCCCTTCCTCAGAGGCTCCTGGGAAAGGCTGGGAGGTGGGACTGGAACAGTGTGGATGGAAACAGGAACTGCCAGCCTTTCACTGTGGGTTCCTGTGGCCAGTGCTGCTTGACCGGAATCCCTCCTGACCCCATGCTTACAGAGGAGGGTAGGAGATAGGCTGGCTTCTCGGCATGTCAACAGGTCAATAGGAAATCCATCCAGCTTAAGAAGACTAAGACCTGGACAACTTGATCTATAGGGAGACACGGCCTTTAAAAAAAAAAAAAAAAAGAAAGAAAGAAAGAAAAAGGACCACTTTTGGGAGATTGTAGATTGTAGACTTGTACAGTGCGGATTAACTGCTTCACTGCTGAACTACCCCCCCCCCAGCTCTTTGGGGATTTTGTTGTTTGTTTTTAAAGTTTAAGTTGCTTATGCTGGTCTCAAACTATGTGTACTCCAAAAAGTCCTTGAACTTGTGACCTGTGCCCCCAGAGTACCTAAGATCACAGTGTGCACCATTACATCTGGTCGGAGAGACCCATCTGTCCCACTGTCTCCATAGTGGGCATCTGAGTCGCTCCTCACTTTTCACTTTGATCAACAGCACCATGGTCATCACCTGGCATACCATCACTTGGCATATGCCGCTTGTCAGATGTACCTCTAGATACCGGTGTGAGTGCCACATACTATCCTCCATAAGCACACCAACTTGCCTTCCTACCACAACACTTGAGAACAGCTCTTTTCCAATATTACCTCTGATGGGTACTAAGCTTGGGAAATTTTATATGTCTGCAGACATACTTTCCGGTCTCTCCTGATCAAATATCATACTTGTGTGCTCTCCATACACCCTTCCCTTCAGCTAGTTCATCACCTTCCTCCCTTCCTCCGTCTACCCACTTGCCCACCTGTCTATTTATCCATAAAACACATCCAAAGGAAACCAGAGATCTTTTCTGGTGTTAAGACAATGGAGGTTACACGGAGGCTGAGGTGTGACTCCCAATATGTTAAGACTCCTCACACTGGCCGACTCCTCACACTGGCCGTTCCTTACACCCCCAAAGTCCCTTTTATAGCTCAGCTGTGACCAAGATAAAGCCCAAGGCAAGGTAGATTTTGCCCTTGTGGAAAACAGGCTATAAGCCCAACAGTTGGCCTCACCTATCACCCCCAAATGCCTCTTCCTCAGCCTCATCAGAAGGGACCTCCTGAGGCTCTTTCCCGGGCTCCATTGTTCCTGATCTTATCACAAGCCAAGTCTCAAGACAATCACAGCCACAGGCCCTGGGGTCAGACAGGCTGGGTTTACAGTCTTTTAATATCAAATGCTCATCACTGACTTTCAGCTTAGAAAGTGAGGGCTGAGAAAGATCTGTTTCATGAAACTGCTCAAAGCTGGATATGGTGTCATTGTGCCCGAGGTCTTTTATTCAGGAGGCTGAGACAGAACAGCTAGAGCCCAGGAACCCCAAGTTAGACCGGACAACACAGAATGTGGACCTCAGCAAATGGTCTACTTCACAAACTCTGTGAACACATGGGCCGGGCATCCTTCTCTACCCTTGTGTTCCCCCACCTGAATCCTCTGTATTTACTAGTATGCTCCCAGCAGCCTCTGGGCATCAGGTCTGCATCACACAGCCTAGCTGCTCCTGTGCCTCACCTGTGCTGTGTCCGCCACAGGCCTGCCATGGCCCACAGAGCTGATAGAGGAGGTTATCAACATCATGACGCGGCACGAGAGGGTCCTAGACATTATGCTCAACACCTGCTCCCTGCTGCTGCGTCTTCTAGGCCAAGGTAGGCACCAGAAGGGGGGCATAGAAGCCCCACCTTCCTGGGTCTTTTACCTCACCAGTTTCTCCAACTTCCCACCCATCCCTAGCATCTTCCTTTCCAATCTGCTGTTCCCTTCTGTGCCTATGTAACTCCATCTCAGAGTGATAGAGAGCATAATTAACACCTGCCTACTCTGAAACCAGGTCTCTACATGGAGCCTGACCCAGCCTGCTCTTCCCCAGCTGTCAAAGGAGCAGGACAGGATGGTCCTCTAGTAGGCTTTTCTAGCCAGGAGAGGCTTGAAAGGTCATTGCCAGCAGGGGACAGCCCAGCACTCAAGTCTTTAGTAGAACCCTCTGCTGCTAAGCTCTCCCGGCTCTCAGGAACAGGAAGAAAACTAGCTACATCTTTAAGCCTGGAGCATCTAGTTACCCCTTTACCTTTCTAGTCTTAATATTGAGGGCTTAACCACCGGATTGTGTCTGATGGGGGTTAATCAAATCCAGGCCCTCTTGCATGCTAGGTAAGCATTCTGCCACTGAGCAAGAGCCCACAAAGACTTTATACTAAATGTTTACTCCCAGTCATTGAGAAGGACCCAGCAAGTTCTTGGAAGCCAGAACTGGAACAAGATGCTTATTGGTGAGCAAGGTCCCCATGTTTACAAAGACCCGCCCATTACCTAGAGAATAGGTAGATCTGTTTATTTGAAGTAGTGATGCTGTCCCCACTAGAGAAGGAGTACACTTTTCTACTTGCCCCTCCTGTGGGTTAACCCATGTTCTTTCCCTGACCCAATCAGCATTGGCACAAGACTTAGAAGCTGAGATCCCGAGGGGCAGTTTTATCATCTCTTTCTTGATGAATGCCTTGAGGACCCACTCCAACTCTGAGAAGCTTATCACCGTGGTCTATCACCTGCTCACCATCATTTCCAGCCAAGGTTGAGTGTGCTGGCATTCTGCCTTTCCTTTCTGCTCTAAAAACCCAGAGACAGAAGAGAGGCCTTGGGAGATAGGCAGGAGAGTGGAGTGGCTCATTCCCAAGATGGATAGCCATTCTGTTCTCTGCTCTCAATGTCAGCCATAGGCACTACCTGGAAGCTGAGGACAATGGCCAAGAATCAGATGGCTGGTCAACAGGTCAGAGCAAGGCTAGGCACTGGGCCACTGCAGGCCTTTGACCTCTCACCTGTGCTAAGCCCACTTGAGTGAGAGGGATATTAGAGGTAGGCATAAAATAGAGCAGCCAGGCAGACTAGGTGCTGTACCAACCCACTGGGAAGGCAGTGCTGAGGAAGGCTTCTTGCATACCTTTCTCCAAGTACTTATGGCTGTCCACAGGTTTGATCACTGAAGAGCTGGAGGAGGAGGGGTTGTTTCAGCTTGCTCTAGAGCACCTGGACCACTTCCAGGACAGGGACATCTGCCTTGCTATCCTGAGCCTGCTCTGGTCCCTCCTGATAGATGGTAAGACCCTCCCTCCACAAGCCCCACTGTGTGAGACCTGATAAAGCAATGACCCCTTTGGGGGTCAAACAACCCTTTCACAGAGGTTGCTTACAACCATCAGAAAATAGGTATTATGATTCCTAACAATAGGAAAATTAGTTATG
The DNA here is from genome assembly GCA_033318265.1 of Phyllotis vaccarum. NCBI lineage: Eukaryota > Metazoa > Chordata > Mammalia > Rodentia > Cricetidae > Phyllotis > Phyllotis vaccarum. Next base: position 50,166,213 of record JARWLC010000002.1, read on the forward strand.
AAGTAGCAACAGAGATAATGTTATGGTTAGGAGTCACCACGGCACAAGGAACTGTATCAGAAGGTCATAGCATTAGGAAGGTTGAGAACCACTGTGCTAGAGCCTCTATAGCAGTTCTGTCTGTTGCAACCCACAGGCTGAGAACCGCTGCTCTATGTTGCCCTCCTGTGCTTCAGGGATAAGATACAGAGCAGCAGCAGTTCTAGGCCTGTGAGGCTCTTCTGAAAGCCTAGCACAAGGACAGTGAGACACTTGAGTTAAGAGAGGAGGGCCTTCAGGACACCTAGGCAGCCTCTGGCTTTAGAGCTCAGACAGAACTTGATGCCCTATCATGACTTTGGTTTAGGATGGGGGTTCCGAAGCCTGCCCTTCCCCTTCTTTTAGATACTTTCTTGCCCTAGGAAAGAGGGCTCCAAGTCATGGCAACCCCAGAACACTGCAGACCCTGCTAATGCCACAAGTGCAAAAAGTCTTCATCTCTATTGATGACTCTACTGCAGACTCTGGCATTGGAAAGCCCCAGTTTTCATCTCAGAGGACATCTGTCTCCTTTATTCTTCTCTGTTGTTTTTGGGAGGGCAGGCAGTGTGCAGGGGTAAATATACAGCAGGTACTTCTGTTCACACCCGGCCTGGGTCTCCCATCCTTGTCCTGGTTATAGGTGCCACTGTGGACAAAGAGCTCTTGCAAAGTTTCTCACCTGTGGTCATTTGGGTGCTGGACATGTATCCCAAGGATATGGAAATAGCTGAAGCTGGCTGTGCAGTGCTCTGGCTGCTGTCCTTGCTGGGTGAGCAGCCTGAGATGTTGGTAACAGGGAGGGTGACCCTGGACACATAAAGTAGCAAGGCTTGTGTCTTATAGGCTGCATAAAGGAGAGTCAGTTTGAGAAGGTGGTAGAGTTGTTCCTGAAAAGCATCCAGCTGTGCCCTAGCAGAGTATTGCTGGTGAACAATGTTTGTCGTGGCCTGGCCAGCCTTGCAAAGGTGTCCGGTAAGTCTGGAACAACACAGGCTGCCACCATGGAGGTAGGCAAAAAGCTAGCTCCCTCCAGTGATGTTCACCAGGTGACCCCAAACTGCAGCAGGAAAAAAAACAGCCTTCAGGGAACACCCCTAGGACTTCTCTATTTTGGTGTCTTGGGATCATCTCCCCACTCATACACACATCCCACAGCTGCATGGATTTCCTACATATAGGTTTGTCTCCAAGTCCAGGCTTATAATGCCAGGTCTCACACTAAGCACTGGCACAGTTGTCTTTTGTAGAGAACCCTGGGGACAGAAACAGGCCATGGTCACCAGCAGTGAATGGTAGGGGGGATGTTCTTCCCCTTGGTCTGTAATAACCTCTCTCCCTCGCTTCAAGGGCTGTCTCTTTGGTTTCACCCTGCTGGTTTCTATTCATGCCAGTCTACTGGGCTACCCATGCTGGTGGGGCTTCCTGAAAGTAGTTGGGGATCTTAGTTCCCACTGATATATCCCTGACACCCTTATACAAAGCACCCTGTGGGGAGGATTCAGCCTCTGAACCCTGTCCACTGTTGCTGGGTGGGAGGGCCACCTGCACAGGAGACCATTCTCCACAGCGCCACATCAGAGCCTCCATTTCTCTGAAGGGAAGAATATCACAAGTGCTGTGTTTCCCTTGGGCATGGATGGGGCTTGCTGTCAATAGATACAAAGCTATGCTGTAGAGAGGCACAAAGTGGTGCAATCTCCTTTCCAACATTTTATACAGAGCAGGGGACAGCCTGACTTTAGGAGCTTCTTCTCCCAGCAACTCTATGACCAGAGTTGTGCTGCTTTCCAGGGACACTGGGCTCAGGGGCTGAGAAGTAAGGGCAGCTGCAAGGGGACTACACTAGACTATACTAAAACCCCAAACTCCCTTGCTTCCCTCCCCCAGAGCTGGTGGCCTTCCGAGTGGCAATACTGGAAGAGGGCACCAGTGGCCTCTACCTCCTCCAAGATATCTACCAGCTCTACATGGATGACCCAGAGGTGGTTGAAAACCTCTGCATGCTGTTGGCCCACCTGGCTTCCTACAGTGAGGACCCTTTCTTTGTCCTCTCCCTGGCAGAAAGGGAAGGAGCCCAGAGCCTGGTCTCAAACCCCTGTGACTTTCCACTCATTCACTCCAAGTAAAAGCACCCCCAACTGACCTTATCTGGCTGGTGGGCAGGGATCCTGAGCCTCATCACCTACTCTGCTCCGTTGCAGAGGAGATCTTGCCAGAGCTGGAGTCTGGAGGTATCAAAGACCTAGTCCAGGTGATCCGGGGACGCTTTACTTCTAGCCTGGTAAGTCATGGTGACACCTATAAGCCAGAACACGCATGGCACTGACCCAGAGCTCCATGTGATGTTTTCCTACTACTCTCTTCCTGTGACTGGGCTGAATCCAGTCCTAAGAAGGAAGGAAGGCTAGACCACCTCAAAGATTCCATCCAGTCAGGGAGTTAAGTCATCAAAGAAATTGCTGCTGGATCCTAACGCCATTGTAACAAATGGCTCACTTGTTTCTTCCTTTCAGGAGCTGATTTCATATGCTGACACGGTACTTCAGGCACTGGAAGCAGCTGCAGACTCCAACCCCCAGGAGAAACAGCTTGAATCTGTTTCAGAGCCGGAAGCCCCCAAGGTTTCTTCCCCACCTCAGGAAGATCCTATCTTCCAGCCCTGAAATGCTGCCTTTCTGGTCCTGGTATTACCAGGACCAGTATTGTATTTTGCACTCCACGGTGACTAATAAAGAAACCCTAAGTTGTTCATGGCATTCCAAGACATGGTGTCAGCTGTCCTGCACTCCAGTGTTTCAGAAAATTCTAGATAATGGGAAGAAGTTAGGCTTCCACAAACTCCATTCATCTATCCATTTATTTTGACAGTGCTGAATGGGACCCAGGATTTTTCACATAGTGAACAAGTGCCCTCTGAGCTACACCTCAGTTTACAGCTCTGTCCCAAGAGTTGTCAGGTAGGTTCATAAAGTTCAATGGTCATTCTGTACTTTTTGCTAGCAGACAGCAGGCAGATGACCTTTCTGTTTGCAGTGCCCCAAGTGGTAGGATCTTACACCTCTGGGTGTACTTATGTCCCAAGTCTCACCCCAAAGACTGTGTGGAGAACACTATACTAGATGTTGGCATTTTAGATGACTCTGGGCCAATCAAGGCACATAGGAGTGATAATACCTCAGTCTAGTAGCTTTAAGAAAGTCCTCACTGGGCAGCTACTATGCTGGCCAGACTGCTCTGCAGCATACTGAAGGCCTAAGCCTGGATTCCTTAAGTCCAGCAGTGCTTATCCTCTTACTCACAAGAGGAAAAGATATCCCTTGCTCCTTAGGAGAAGGTGCACAGTGCCCTGGCTGAATCCAGCTATGCCCATTGTTAAATGGTAGTACAGATGGTCTATAGACACTGCGGCACACTTATCCATTCCAATGCTCTCCTTCCTCTGAACCTACATCACACCTGACTTCTGTCCTGGTATCTGAGTCCAGGAGGAAGAAGTTCCCACAGCTCACATGCCACACCCCTGCAGCCTGGCTCTGAAAATGCACACCAGAGTGAGTCCCTGCTGTGCAAAGACCTGGTGGGCTTCTATACCCCATCCCATCTTCCACTGGATTGAGGAGTCACTGAAGGATGGAAGGACCGTGACAGCAGTAGATTGGTGCTAAGCGTGCTCACTGCAGTGATTCGGGGTTGTGGCTGGAAGGCGCCGGTCTGCAGCAATTCTCTCCCACTCCCGTTTTGCCATGATGTAAAGCCTCATCGCTGCCTGGGCATCTTGGACCTGGATGACACACAGCAATATTAACTACCCAGCTAGTCAGAATACATGACCATAGGTCACAGAAGCAACTACTGAATCTTCATGACAGCCACAGTACTGAAGTTGCAAGGCCAAGAGAGGCACATAGCTCATAGGTGATTATGGTAAGGCAGCGGAAGAAGAAACCACGGAAAAATGTCTGGGATACCAGAGTACAAGCTAACTCCTGTGCTGTAGACTCAGCCACTCTGTTTATAGGGGCAGAAAGGGGAAAACTACAGTGCCAGAGAGCTAGAGCTGAGGCACAGCTGAGACAGGCACAGGGCTCAAAGAGTTAGAGGCTGTACTGCAGGGCAACCTGCTCTTTAGAAAGACTGCCTGGCCAGGGTGGAGGGCTGTTGGGTCTGGGAGCCCAGATCTTTAAAGTCCTAAAGCACCTTTGTTAAGGTTTGGAAAGGCTCTGTCCCCCATGGCTCAAGTGCTGGAGCCTAAGTCATTGCTATAGCAGGAAAGGGGTAATGGGGCCTACTGGGAGGTCAAAGGGTCCTAGGTAATTCTTAGGGCACCAGTCAGTTCTGCCAAGAACTGTAGTTCCTCCCTCTTTGGCATCTCTCTGATCAACTAAGCCTCATGACCATGAAGTCTCCAACTTTAGATATTTAGTAAAATAATAACAGCCTTCAATTATATATTAAACAGTCCTCAATTATAATTTTTTGTATTGAGTTCAAGTTAAATGTAGATATTAAAGATATAGTCATTTCTTAAGCCTGATCTGCCTAGGATCCTCTCTGTGTCTACTGTCAAGTGATAGATGCCTAAGTATGAAGATCAGTTACCCAGTGATACTTACTGAACAATGCTCTGCCTGCTGTACCTTGATCCCCAGAATTTTCTCAGAAAGTTGTTTCAGAGATGGTCTTCCACACTATAAAGAGAAGGTGCATACTACTGAGTGTGCTGCTTTCACAGGCTCCCAAGGAGAACACAGCAGGTTATGTGCAGCTTCCCTTTACCATCTATGGCATGTAGGGCTGCAACCATTAGCTTGCTGTGACTTATGACATTGCTTATCAGCCAATAAAGGAGGGGTTGGGGGCTAGAAATCTAACCAATGGTAGAGTGCTTTCAATTTTTAAATTTTTATAAGTGATACATAGGTATGTCTATCTGCATGTGGGTATATGCAAGTACGTGCATGGCCTAAAACAGCTGGAAGTATCAGGTCCCCTGAAACCAGAGTCATAGACTGTGAATCACCTGACACAGTCAGTCCCTGAGAATTTAACTCATGTTCTCTGCAAGTGCGGCAAGTTGCCTTAACTATTGAGCCATGTCTGAGGAAACCTTGTAGAGCCCATTCTCTCCTGCCTTTATGTGGGTTCCAGGGATCAAATTCAGGCTGCCACATTTATGCAGCAAGCACTCTTAAAGGTTAAAATGAGAAACCAAAACAAACTAAATCCATTTAGCCCAGGGGTCAGTGCCAGGGACCAGCCACAGTTCAAGACTCATTCATTACGTACCCTTACTTGACTCTTGAAAGGCTTGAATTTTTGGGTGTCCCTTATTTTCTTTTTTGGATGATCAAGAAACAGTACCTAGAAGAAAATGATGACAAATATCTTCATCAGTCTGCAGCAGTGGAGCCCCCTTTTCCAAAGAACATCTCATAGGGCGCCAGAGGGTGTAACACTCAGAAAAAGGCAGAGCTTCTCAAATTTATCACACTCATTTAAGGTGACGGCCAATAGTAAGAACCAGGTTAATAATAAAATCTTGGCTAGGTGTGGCACACTTAATCCTAACAGTCAGTGGAGTGGAGTGGAGAACAGACTCGACATCAAGCCTGCAACTGCCTTCTCTAGGCTGATTCTGTTAATGAAGAAGCAAAATAAATTTAACAGCTTGTCCTGCAATTTGGCAGACTTCTAGACTTCACATAGCCCAAATAAGTAACCCACTAGAAAAAAACATGTATGGCACTGGTGACAGTCTTGTTTAAGGTGACTCAACATATCAGTAGTAGGCAGATGGCTTTAGTTAATTTTTAATTGTTGAACGTTTGTTTGTATTCATTAATTCATTCATTCATTTTTGGTGTTGGCATGAGACCCAAGGCCTTAAACACACAAAACATGCATTCTGCCACTGAGCTACAGCTCATACATTCAAATGGAATTAAACTTCCATTTAGAGGTTCCTGAAACACAGGAATAAAGTGACACCATAGTCCATACCCAGGAAGGACAATGCCCACTGTTTAATCAATCAACAGGCATCTAAAAAGGCAGAAGCTAGAGGTCAGATGCCCTAGCACTGAGTATAGAGTTCTCTGAGCTCCATCACCTAAGTGGCCAATGTATGACCAGCCTTTGAAGGTGACTAGCTGGAATGACACCTTGAGGAAAGCATGCCCATATAGTTCCTCACCTCTAGGGACAACTGATGTGGCAGCAGCAATAGTCAGCTCTGCCAGCTTGGGATGCTGAGGAGCTGTGGGGGAGGTATCTGGATATGTAACCACTGTTCTCTTGGAGCCATCTCTCAAGACCTTAAAACTCAGCTCTGCTACCCATAAGCCTAATCTCTGTCTTCAAAGTATCAAACAAGATCTGTTTACACTATGTATGACTGCTGGTGGCACCCAGCAAAGCCCTGAAGTCTGACATTAGAAGTCTACCACACCAAATGGCAGCAGAGGTGTCCCTTATGCCAAGTAGACTATGCTCCCATTTTCCTGCTACACCCTCAAATGGACAAAACAGCAGTTTGCTTGTGGACTTAAAGTGATCCATGTAATAAACCCAGGCTAGGTCTTCTGTAGATGCCAGGGAAGAACAGGAGGCTGGGATTCCAGCATCACAGCAATGCCTAGATATTAACTGAATACACAAGAACCCCAGGGCTTTAACAGTGCAGAGAAATTTGTCTCTGGTCAGAGGGCACACACAGCTAGGTATCAGGCCAACTGCTAGATCAGACAGGTGACACTCAAAGCCTACATAGAGCTGTTAGAACTCTGGCACTGGAACCACAGTGCAGTCAGGAATCTTAAAATAAGTACTTAATGTGGTCTCTTGAACACAGCCGGAGCTCAGGTACCTAACACCATTCCTAGAGAATTTCCAAGTCAAGATAAAAATCCAAAATGAAAAGTGCCCAGAGCTGAGCTTCTAGAGACAGGCATGTGAGGTTATATGTAGCTCACATGAACAAGCCCAGCACCTTTAAATCATTGTGCAGTGCATGCCCCACCAGGATTCTGCCCTTCAACATGTCTGCCACTTCCTTCTTCACAACTTCAAATTCTTCTCCTGAAAACCAAACAAAGAAGTGGTTAATAACACAAAACTCACCAAGAAGGAATGGAAGTTCCTGCTATTCCCTGACCAGACTGGTGACAAGTCAGGCCCCTAATGAGACACAGAGCTTTGGTGGACTGGCATCAGTTAGCAAACCCCATGAGAAGCAGAGCACTTAAGACTCTCCTGACAATATGCTTCCCACTTAATATGACTCGTGCTTAGGACTTTCCAAGGGGCCTCGGACTAGATCTCTCCCACAGACAATACATGGAGGTCTGTGTGGATCCTCGAGTCTGTTCTGCTGCTCTTTCCCAGCAGACATCCTTTGGGGACCACCCTGCCTCACTCCTACCAAAACCACTTCACTGTCCAGCTCTGTTTAGAGATAATAGGGCTAGCCTCTCTTCTGAGATAGAAATCAAGAGCTGCTGGCCAGCCTACAAGTTCAAGGAGCATCAGAGCCACTTTGCTGGCCATAGATACCTAGGGAAGGAAACAGGGAGCATGCAGTGAGGAGGGAGGGAGAGATCACAAGGTGCCATCTCTAGTGGTCTCCAGGCCTCTCTAGGAGGCAGGCTCAGAGCATCCTAGATGTCCTCTCCTATTCCAAATCAGACCTAATCTTTGTTATGTTAGGTCACTTCCTCCGGCCACCTCCCTATCCAACTCTTTCCTCAGAACCAGTCTTCTGCTCTCCACCCTGTCCTCAATGTCACAACCAAAGGATCCTGCAGGAGGCCTCACTGCCAACACTGCACTACTTTCCCACGCAGACCCTGTGATCTGTACCCCAGCTCCCACCATGTAGCCTACTCACCCTTCATGGCTTCCCTCCCGATCGCTAACACACTCCATTTTATTCCCCACCGCCATACAATAGAAAGCAACCCAAGAGGGCTGTCCTGGGTGGGAGGTGGGGGTGCAGGCCACAAACTGCACAACAGCCAGGAAAGGAACCTCTGAGCCTGAGAAGAGGTAAGAACATGTCTTGTTCCAGACCACAAAAGGGAAGGTATAACAGAAATGAGTCCATTGCTACACTCAAATCCTATGGCCATCATACCCTGCTTCAGGTTCTCAGGTCGTATCCCACTGACTGCTGTCCTGTAGTCTGTCACGGGTTCAGTTGGCTTGACGTACTTGTCATAAACACATTTCCCATACTGGTTCACGATGGACACTCGGGCTGCGATGCTCTCTTCCCCCTTGGGGCCCACGCCTACCATCTCGCAATCCAGGGCCAAGGCTTTTGTCAGGCTGAGGGGAACCAAAGGCCCCAGTGTAGTAAATACCACAAGCTGGGATTTTAGGCCAGTGAGCCAACCCCATTCATCCCCATTTTACAGCCCTAAGACATGCTGGACCCTCATGGCTCAGTGCTTGCTCCTCCTCCCCTGAGAGATTCCAGCCCCAGAAGGTAGAACATCCCCAGCAGCCACGGCCCAAGTACAACTTACCCGCCGAAAGCCTGTTCCTTTACCAGGGAGATGGGATTCTTGCTCTGCCCCAGTCGCTTCCGTACCAGCATGGCTGCCTCTGGACCTATGGCAGCCTCGATATCATCTGGATCCACATCATCAAACCAGATGTCTTCCCTATGAGATAAAGATGAGAGTATCTGGGGCACTGGATGCCTGTTCAAAGAGTCTCTCTGCCCGGCTGGAAGGCTGTGAGGAGCAGGAGGGCCGGCAGGACTGCTTTCCTTGCACGCTCGGTCCGGATGAACCTGCTCTTGCACTTTCCCTTCTACTGCTGTTCTTTTTTCTTTCCTTTTTTCTTTTATTTGTAGGAGTGTTTTACCTGCAAGTATTACTTGTATGCCTGATGCCTGTGAAGGCCGGAAGAGGGCATGCATAGGATTCCCGGAACTGGAGTTACAGAAGGTTGTGCACTTCTATGTGGGAATCCAGGCTTTTGAAAGAGCAGCCTGTGCTCTTAACTACTGAGCCATCTTTCCAGCCCCTAACAGTTGTTCTTTTAAATTTGCAAATATATCTATTATCCAAGACTTAGAAATTACACATGAAACACAAAGAATGTAAAAGAGAAACGCAACCCATTTCAGTAGGATGACCACTGACATTTTCTAATTAAAAATAAATGTGTTATCCATCAGAACACACAGGTAGGAGAACCACATGATAGACAGGGACCCATGCCTTGCACTGCCTCCACATTTTGGAAGAGTGAGAAAGACAGAGTCAATATTGGATGCTCCATGGCTATCTGGTGAACTCCCAATTTTCCAGCCTAATTTCAATGTCCTTACTCAAAGGGTTCAACTGACAGGCCTCTTGTTTTATGTTCCTGGACCTTCTTCACTAGGCTAACCTGACCCTCAACCCATCCCCAACAAATGCTAAAGTAAACATATGTGTCTCCTCTGCTTACATCAGCCTTCGGAAGAAAGGCCTTCTTCCCCTCTAATCCAGCCTGCCTGTATGACTCAGAAGAGGCAGCCCTTTACTCTTCAGACTACATCCTGTGTCTGTCATGGGCTCAGTCAGCTTGAGTTTCTTTAGGTAAAAAGGAAGGAAGAGTTCAGATAGCAAAAGCCAACCTGCCTTACAGGAGCATATCCCTTCTGGAAGTTTTGCCACAGTGCTCACGAAGTAGCCAAAAGACTACAAAAGCCACACATGCTGCACTTCAGTCCCCCTAATTATACACAGAGAAAGGAAGGATGCAGAAATCTTCCCAAAGCCATCAACTGGCAAGAGGCAGGACTGGATTTCACAGGACTCCTTCTGGTTCCAGCATACATTATGCTAAAGTTTTTGTGGGCATTTACCTTGTGCCAAGCTCTGTGTTGGGGCCCAAAGAAACAGCACTGACTAAACAAAAGGGTCTGCCTTCAGCAACCCACACTCTAGGGCTAACAAGTGACTAGCGAACAACAAAGCAAACATCAGAGGGCCAGTGAGGAAGACTGCACCATGGCCAAATGATCATGTCTTCTTAGTGGTAAAGACAGCAGAGGCTAGATGTGCATTAGGGACTGCCCGTAGCTGCGGCCATACCAGTCAGCACAGAGAGTTGATACTCACTCAGTAGGCGCGGACTGATTCAAGAGGGCAGCCGCCTCCTTAGCTTTCCACTTATGCTTGATGTCCCCTTGACGAGAAGAGATGTCACTGTATGTCCTCTTCTTGGCTCCTTTCTTCTGTTCTGTTCCACAAGTGTTTGTGGGAAGTACCAGTATGCACTTGTCCTTAGACGACGTAGCAGAATCCCCAGCGGTCTGATCTTTTTCCGTCCTCTCCCTGTGTCCCTTTGATTTATCTGAAGTCTCTTTTTTGTTCTGCTTGATTATTTGGGGATGCATTTTGTCATCCATCTTAGAGATAAGAGGTTTTTCTGGGGCCTGTGACTTTTGTTTCAGCAGCTAATGGGATCAAAAGTAAATACATGTCACATTTAAATTTTGAACTGACATACCACAGATTAAAGAAACTTGTATGTAAATTACAGACAAACATGTATCTACCATCCATACACAATTCCAGTCCCATGACCAATAGAAAATTGATGTGGGAATGTCTTTCTGTATGCTGTGAATATCAATCTTTAAATAAAGGAGCTGTTTTGGCCCATGACAGGCACCATAGAAAAAGTAGGAGGGGAAATCAGAGCATAGGTAGAAGGTAGAAAGGCGGAGTCAGATCAAATGGAGCCTGCCGCCAAAGAAGAGACATGTAAGGAACACAGGTGATCCACGGGCCACGTAGCAGACAGGTTAATGGAAATGGGTTGAATTAGGATGAAAGAACTAGCTAGCAATGTGCCTAAGCCATAGGCCAAACAGCATGAACTTAATATAGGTGTCTAAATCATTTTGGGGCCTAAGCAGCGGCAGGCAGCTAAGCAGTGCGGGGTAACAGGTCTGTAGTCTGGACCTCTGGCCACCCAGGGCCAAGAAACCTATTTGTAACAAGAAAATTATTTGGAAAGTCTTTTTTTTCCATTTTAAAAATGTATTTTTATGTACATGGGTGTTTTGCTTGCATGTGTGTCTGTGCACCACATGCATGCCTGGTGCCCACAGAGGTCAGAAAATGACATTGGATCCCCTGCAACTAGAATTATAGACAGTTGTGAGTCACCATGTGGGTGCCAGGAATTAAACCAGGGTCCTCTGGGAGAGCATCCACACTCTCCATTGCGGAGCCATCTCTCCAACCCCTAGAAAAAAGCCTTGTGTATACTTCCCTTAACTCACTGGCATTGAGATTCTTGTCCTTTGCTTATTACAATGCATAACCTGGCAAAGTTTCTTCACTCTGCATTTCAAACTCTATACCACGTGTACCCCAGAACTCTTGACTAAGCCTGGGGCAAAGGTATCCTTTTCACTTCTCTAGTTTAAAGCTGTGTTTAGGGTGACTTCCATGGACACAATGATCACTTCCTTTACACTATCTCTGGATGCTGGCTAGAGCTCTGAGTCTGAAGAAGACCCAGGGGAAGGGAGTTCAACAATAAGAAAATGGTTGATGAGAAGAGCCGCAGATTTGAAAGTATCCAGGAAGAAACAGAGGTCCAGGAGAGCAATTTCTTCCTTGTAATCAAATTCCTGTTAAGACCTCAGCAAGATAGCAACCAACTGAGAGATGATATAGTGGGTTACTACTTACCTTCTCTTCTAATAGTTAAGAGATCTGAAGGGTTCAGATTCTTGTAGAAACCAGGGCCAACTCCATAGTCTCTACAGTAAATATGCATTTAATTTTACTTTACTATCATGGGAGAAAGAAGCTGCCTACAGAGCTGAGTCTGTCCACAGGGTTTGGCTGGTCCTGGGTGTACAGACAGGAAAATCCACACTAAGAGGCAAGGTGGAGTGTTATGGAGCTCAAGTTCTATACTGTCTTTCTTATTAACTGAGGCTCCATAGCATATACTATAGAGGATTACCTGAAGGTCGACAGATCAAAAATCTGCTATTTATATGCTTTGTGACTATCCTTAAACCAAACCCCTTAGGTTCTGTGTCTCAATTTCAAGGACAGTAAAAACACCTAACCAGAAACAAGGACAGTAAAAGCACCTAACTAGAACATAAGAATTTATGAGTGAAGATGGATCTAATAGTGTCTCACACCTGTATCCCAGCATTTGTGAGGGCTACCATTAGCTTGGGGAAACTCACCCACACGAGTTCCAGAGCAACCTGGGCCAGAGTTCTGGATCATAGTGTAAGGCGTTGGCAAGGTGGCAACCGAGATATGGGATTTATGATTGAGAAAAATAAATTTGAGTAAAGCAAAGAGCAACCTCTATAGTATATAGAAGCATTGGCCACTGCTAAAATTGGCAAAAGGCCGGACAGTCAGAACTGCACTACTGCTGTGCATGTGTTCGGAATCACCCGTTGTCCTCCCTCGTGGTCTGTGGCTACCTGATCAAAAAGTCCGGGATGAAGGTGGCCTGTTGCCAGTCTCACCTCTTGCAGCGCCTTCCAATTTTGAGAAAAGTTCTCTGGGGCTTTCGGTGGTCGGCCAGCGATAGCTGCCGGGCGGGCTCCCGGAGCCTGGCTTCCTCCCTGCGCTTTGCTCTTCCAGAACCACTTCTTGGCTTTCTTCCGAATAAGCTTCTTGTTAGGCCCCGGTTGGGGCACCGGAACGGTAGCCTTCGCCTTCATCTTCTCGCTTTCAGCAATCCGACCTAGCAGGGAAGAGACTCTGACTCATTGGCAACCTCCTAAGCACACCCCAGAAAGCAAGCGCAGACCCACAGTGCATGAGGCAACCCGGGTGACACGTCTTTTCGCGACCTGCTGGAAACCGAGTCCGAACATCTGGTTCCGCACATTTGCGAACCTGAACCGCTAGTTAACTCCACGTAGAACGCCCGCTCTGGTGAGCGGTGCCGCAGCTGACGACCTAGAGTTTGACAGAAGGGATTCCATGCCTTCACCAAGATTAGTAGTCACGAGAGGGCGGGAAAGAAGAGAAGCAGGGACACCGGAAAAGGCTTGGGGGACCACTTTCGGTGTGGCACCCCGCGGGAGGCCGGAAGGAGCTCAGGCGGAGCGTGTGCGCAACCGGACACGGAGAAAACTAAATCATCTCCCCCCCCACCTCCAGCTTGCTAGCTCGGTTTCCCCAGTGTTAGGGCTGCAAAGGCGCACCAGCTGTTTCTGATAATGATGATAAAACAAAATTTTAGTTGTGATAATGTATATATTTTTTCTTAATTGCCGGGTTTATAAATGACCGGCAATCCACGGCTGACACGGATAGTGCGATACTTAACACAGATGAGGCCCCCACGATCTTATAGTTTACCTTTGGTTTTCAATGCTTAGAAATGCACAGCAAGTCCACAGGCCACTTAAGAAAGTCAGGGAGCCACGTGGTGGTGGCAAGGACCCATATGCCAAACACGCTTGTCATCCTCCTCCTTAATTTAAATACTCAAGGAATCCAGATGAGTTCAACGACTAGAGAAATGACGTTTTGTAAGTTGCAAATTTAGCACTTCCATAGTTATTCGTGGTAGTTTGTGGTCTAGAATTGAAGTGGGTATTTTTTTTCCCCCTTGAGGTACTATATGCCTAGAACACAATCACATTTCATGATAACTCATTTCTCATTACTGGCAATTGCTTTTTACATACTTTGATTTATATAATCTCAGCAATATATGAAGTGGCTAGTGGTTTTGGGGGAGTTGTTTTTCTTCTTGTTTTTTAAGACAGGGTATTACTATGTAGCAGATCTGCTTGTCTTTATCTCCCAAGTGCTAGAATTAAAAGTGTGTACCACCCACGCTGCAGAAATGGCTGCTTGAAAACAAACTTTTACTCATGGAATAATAGAAGGTCAGGAAAATCTAAATAATTTGTTCGAGGTTACATAGTTACTATAGTGGAGCTAAGATTTATTTATTTTCATTTTTTTCTGTTGGTGCTATCAAAACCAAGGCTCTACACTTACTACTCATGTACTCTATCTCTATATTCCAGCCTAGGGACTGGGATTTTTAACTCATTGAGTTATGTGGCCTGTAATTTCAATATTCGTCCTATTTTCTTCTTTAAATTTTTCATGTAATACAATTTGATCACATTTTCCTCCATTTCCCCCTTATGATCTCCCCCATCTCGCTCCTTCTCCATTTCTCCCTAAACAAAAATCCAGCACAAATAACGAAACAAAACAAAAGGCCCAGAGGAAACCCTCTGGAGTCCATTCTGTGTTGGCCAACTACTCCTAGAGGTTGGGTTTGTCCTGTTACAGTTAATATACCTGATGCTTTTCCACTGAAGGAAACGTATGTTACCTTCCCTAGCAGGTTATCAATTGCAGCTAACTTCTTGGTTAGAGGTGGGACTTTGCGTTCACTTCCTCTTCCCAGTGCTGGAATTTTGTCTGGCATGAACCTGTGCAGGTGTGTGCCTGGTGTCTTGGTCTGTGTAAGTTTCTGAGTCCTGTTGGAATCTGAAAGACAGTGTCTCTATGTTAATTCCCACCTAGAGCAAGAAGTGTCTCTGGTGGGGGTTGAGAGATGCACTGATCTAGGGGAATAACAATATGTCATTAGGAGTCATTTTATTGCTATGTTCCTTTAGCAGAATAATAGTAGTAGTTTTCCCCTTGGACATATGGCATATTTGCTCTCAGGTGCTTGCCCACGTTAGCAGTCTCCTGTATGGGTCTCATCTCATGGAGTAGGCCTTAAATCCAATCAAAAGGTGGTTGGCTACTCTCATAACTAGGGGTTTTACAGACCTAGTTCAGTATAGTTTATTTTATCTTTATTTAACTTTGCTAGGTCATATATTTCAAGAAATTAATTTCTTTTAGGTTCCCCAGTTTAGTGGTACGTCTTTATGATCCTTTGAATTTCCGTGCTGTCTACTGTATTCCCTGTCTTCTACTGTCTAATCTTATTAATTTGACTCTTCTCTCCATCTTTTGGTTAATTTGGCTAAAAGTTTGTTGATTTTCTCAAAGAACCAACTCTTCATTTTATTATTCTTTGTGTTGTTTTCTATATGTTTCTATTTGGTTGATTCCGGCCAGAGTTTGATTATTTCTTCCCATCTCTTTTGGTTCTTCTTACTCCTCCTCCTTCTCTACTTTTGTTTGAGACAGGTTTTTTCTGTGTAGCCCTGGCTGTCTTGGAACTCACTCTATAGACTAGACTGGCCTCAAACTCAGAGATCTGCTTGCCTCCTCTGCCTCCTGAGTGCTAGGATTAAAGAGGCATATGCCACCCTTGCTGGTGATTATTTCTTCTTGTTTCTCTTGAGTTTACTTTTAAAAATATTTTTATTGGTTATATATACAGTGTTCTGCTTGTTTGTCAGAAGAGAGAGCACCAAATCTCATTACAGATGGTTGTAAGCCAGCATGTGGTTGCTGGGAATTGAACTCAGGACCTTAGGCAGCCAGTGTTCTTAACCACTGAACCATCTCTCCAGCACCCTTCTCTAGATGTGTCATTAAGTTACTAGTACAAGATACCTCCAGTTAATTTTATGTGGCATTTAGCGATATGAACTTGCTTCTTGAGATAGCCTGCATTGTGTTCCATAGATTTGAAGTATGTTGTGTTTTCATTTTCATTCAGTTCTAAAAAAATTTTAAATTTCTTTCTTGATTTCTGTCTTGACCCAATTTTCTTTTCGTTCTTTTTCTCTTTTTAAAGATTTATTTATTTTGTATTCAACCCTCCGCCTCCATGTACGCCTGCATACCAGAAGAGGGCATCATCACATCCCGATATAGATGGTTGTGAACCACCATGTGGGTGCTGGGAATTGAACGCAGGATGTCTGGAAGAGCAGCCAGTGCTCTTAACCTCTGAGCCATGTCTCCAGCCCCCTTGGCCCAATTCTCGTTCTGTAGTGAGCCACTCAGCTTCCATGAGTTTGTATGTCCCCTGACATCTCTTTTGTTGTTGGCATCTGACTTTAATCCCAATACTCAGATAGAAAGCAAAGTGTTATCTGAGTCTTTTATGTGTGCTGTATGGTGTGTAGATCTGGTTTGCTTTCTGTTGATTCTCTTCCCCAAGCAGCCACAGTGGGTCTGATTGGCTCATGGTGGCTTTGCTGGAGTCTAATACAGTGCCTTTCTTACTCTTGCAGAAGCTCAGACAAATGTATATCATAGGGGTGAATCTAGTGAAGGGGCAGAGGCAAAATGCCAGTGAGAAAGAGGAGCGCTGAAGGAGAAGAACCTTAGAGAGAGGGACTAAAGACAGATTCTTCCTGCGCTGCATTCACATGCACACCCCACAGAGCAATAACACATACACACATAATTCAGGACTAAAACCTAGGAACTGAAGAAGTGAGTCAGTGGTCAAAAGTCTTGCTGCTCCTACATAGGTCCAGATTTGGTTCCTAGCACCCACATTGGGGTTTCAGTACTCTCTGTTGGGCCTCTGTGGACTCCTGCACACAAATGGTGGCATACATTCAAATAAGCAGGCACACACACACACACACACACACACACACACACACACACACACGAATAAACTAAAATTTTAATTTAAAAATATATACCTCAAGGAATAATGAGAACAGGAAAGGGCCCATAGCCAGTCTGGCCCGCACAGGTGGGTGCCTACCCTCCCTGTACAGTGACTTAGCAAGGCTGCAGACTTAGCTCAGGAGACAAAGGTAATTATTGTTGAGAGGTAATAGTATCCTACCACTGTGACAAAATATCAAAGATAATCAACTTTGTAGCCTGTTGTTTTTATCGTAATTACTTAGGACCCATAGAGAGGCAGAGTGTCATGGCAGAAGGATATGACAGAGAGAAACTGCTTACCTCATGACCATCAGAAGTCCATGATCTGAAGAGGAAAGAACTGGTCAACTAATATCTCTAAAGGCCCCAGTCTCAATGACTTAACTTCTTCTTTTGGGGTCCCATCTCTGAAAGGTCCCATCTCTGAAAGGTCCCATTAGCTCCTACAGGGTAGCAATCAAGCCTTCTATTGTTGAGATTTCAAGGAATATTTGAGATCTATATGGTCATGGATGGCATGAATATATATCTCAAAGGGCATTTAATAGATTGGTTTGGCTTACATGGTATGGGCTAGTATATTAGTCAGGGCTCTCAGAGGAACAGAACTGGTAGAATGAATCTATCCATCCATCTATCCATCCATCCATCCATCCATCCATCCATCCACCATCCATCTATCTAAAGGGAATTTATTAGAATGGCTTATGGGCGGTGGTCCAGCCAGTTCAACAATAGCTGTCTCCCAACAGAAAGTCCTAGAATCCAGATGTCTCAGCCAGTCTTGATCTTCAGTATACACCACCAGAATCTAGAGAACAGA
This sequence comes from Phyllotis vaccarum, assembly GCA_033318265.1. Classification (NCBI taxonomy): domain Eukaryota; kingdom Metazoa; phylum Chordata; class Mammalia; order Rodentia; family Cricetidae; genus Phyllotis; species Phyllotis vaccarum. The sequence goes on from JARWLC010000002.1 coordinate 50,183,616, forward strand.
GAGCAAGTACACATAGGCAAAGAGAAAAGGCTTTTTTCTTTCTTGCCCTTGATATAGACTGCCATGAGAAAGTATGACCCAGATATATGGTCTTCCTACCTCAAATGATCCAATTAACCAAAACTACTCACAGAAGTACCCAGCAACCTGGATTTTTAGTTAATTCAAAAAGTAGTCAAGTTGACAGCCAAGACTAGCCTCCCTAGTTAGGTAGTTCAACAGTGGTCATCCGTGTACTCAGGAGGCTGAGAACCTGAGATCTGCTCAGTCCATGAGGCTGGCTGAGCTAGCAGTTCTAGTTGGCAGTTCTAGGTGGCACTGAAGGTCTGGAGGACTCCTGGGGAGCCACTGGTCTCCATTCTGTGTTAATAGATCAAGGAAGCTGGCTTCTGCTGTCATCAAAGGATGGTGATGGCAGTAGCAACCAGAAGCACATGCTCATGAGCAAGGAGTGAAAGCAGGCAAGCAAAAGCAGCTCTGCTTTTTCCTTATACACTCCTTATACCAAGACTGTTGCCAGGAAGTGCTGCCCACTCTGGAGAAAGGTCCTCTCTCAGTTTAATTTTCCCAGAGAGCCCCACAGATCTACCCAGAGGTGTGCCTCTTAGTCTATTCCAGATCCAATCTTGTCGCCAAAGATTAACTCCCCCAAAGATCCAAACTGTAATAGAAAACTGGCAAGGTTAAAGTGTGCAAGTGTGATTTGGAGCAAGTGAAGGTGCAGGGAGATGCCAGGCAGTTAATGACCATGGGTGCAGGGGGATTCCAGGCAGTTGGTGACAGTGGGTACAGAGATGTGGGGCTACTCGCCTGCTCCATGACCTCTTCAACCAGGTACAGGTGCACACCATGTGGACAGTGTCAAAATAGTAAGAAAGAAGGCAGGGGAATGAGACAGGCACAGGGCGTCTGGGAGGCTCTGCTAAGGGTAAAGAGGGAGGAGCTCTAGAGAGCCTGGAAATGGAGGAACCAGAGCTGTCGTGTCCTTGGTGCATTCTCTCATTGGTCAGTCAGAGATTCCAGCCATCCAGGGCCCGTCATTTCAGATGAGCCCACATCCTGAGGGTCCTATCCAGTGCATGTTCATGTACAAATTAAACTGCTAGACCACAGCCTCCCAGGAGGCTAGGTGTGCAGAGCAGGAGGCTTTCCTGGTGCAGGACATAATTGGGGTGCTCTTCACTGAGAACCATCCCAGGCAAGTTCTTAGAAGAAGAAGCTGCTTGCTGCCTACCCTTCTTATAGCCCTGCCCTTGGAGGAAGATCCCAAGAGTAAACACTGCCTGATGTCCCGCCCAGCCTGCAAGGGAAGTCATTCACTCACCACACTAACCAGATTCCCAGCTACCAGGGCTCTTGTTCAGAGTTCGGCTGCCTTTTCTAAGGATGAGCCAGCTTTGCCTGTGGATGACATGCCAACATTTTTATGCTACCAGTATCAGAGGAGTCTTCACTGGTGCCTTCTTCATTTTGGGATGCTGGGGACTCTCTGATTTCCAGAAGGTGGGATTACATAAGATCTAGCGTTGGGTGTTGGTGTTAAGTGGAAGAGGGGGCTTCCAAAGCTCTTGGGTGGAGTGGCTGCGGTCTTTCCCCTGGCAGAAAAGGAAATCTGTTTACCCCAGTGAAGAAGACAAAATTCCATTTTGTTGCAGACCTGTGTGGGCCGCTCTCCTCTGCTCCCTGACTAGGCATCACCCCCATTCTCTGTTCCTGTATCTCCTGCCATCCTCTCTTCTCTGGCCTTGTCTCTTTCCTTCTCCTCTATATGCCTCTTTGTTTTGCAGAGTTTTCGTCATGATCAGGAGCCCAGGAGGGTATCTTCTTACTTTGGCCACCATGCTGCTGCACTCACAGGTATCTGTCCTGGTATGCTCTGAGCTAAGGGGATTTCTTGACTCCCAGGTTGAGGACTGAGGGAGTTCCCACTCAGTCAGTGCCATGAGGGTTCTGGTGACCATGGAAGGAGGAAGTCATAGCAGCTTTCTGTCTCTCTGTTAATTAGCTTCATTGCTTCCTTCCAACTTGATAAAAGCTGTTCTGGGTGTTCTGGCTGCACTGGAGTCCTGACTCTAGGCTTCTGTTTAGTATCACAAAGGGAGGGAGTTCATTGGCTGTCCTCTTTGGCCTGTGGATGGCCTTCAAGGGGCTGGCTGATTTCAGGAACTTATCACTTCTGGCCATAGCTGTAAATATTTATTCCTTCTATGGGAACAAGGTAAGTGCCAGGCCAAGCAACTCTGGCTCCTGTCCTGTAGATGAAGGCTTTCCCATGACCTATGGCCCTGTCTCTCAGGATGCCATCCATTTTCCCACAAGAGCAATCGGTGATTTTGATTAAAACCAGGGTTGGGAGATGGACTGTGAAACTAGCTCACTTTGTAAAGTGCTTCTGTGGAAACATGAAGACCTGAATTCTAGTCCCAGCACCCATATAAAAAAGCTGGGCATGACAGCACACATTTGTAATTTCAGTGCTGAGTAAAGGCAGAACCCAGTGTGCATCCTTCTAAGGCCACAGAAAATCTGCTCACAAATGGTCTATCCCTGACCACGAATCAGGAAAATCCTTGGCACTTGATGACCACCCATTCTAGCCTAATTGATGAGCTCAGGTTTCAGTGAGAGATCTTGTCTTTAATAAGGCAGACAGCTGCTGGGGAAACTCCTGAAGTTGATTTCCGACCTCTCTCATACACCACAGACATTGGCAAGGTCCAGAGACAGAAGGGGTGGTATCAGGGTGCAGGAGATTAGAGAATGTCCTGTCACTTGCAATCAACTTTTCTGTGGCCTGGGTAAGATACACATTTCTGGATCATCAAGTCCTCAGGGCTCCTGAAGGGCTAGCACACCGTTACCTGGGCTCCTAGTCCTGTGCTCCAGAAAACAGTGGGCACTGAGCTGGACCAGAGGTGTTCTTCCTAATGACGTGTTTATGAACCACTCATCTCAAGGCTGAGACTACTTTGCCAAGAACTGATCCAACCCCTAGGCAAGGTCCCGAGACAATAGGCACCTTGCAATCTCCTCACTCCAGAGCCTGAAAGAGCAGGGTTTTAATGTCTCCAAGCCTTATTCCTTCCTCTTTCTCCTCCTCCTCACCAAAGAAAGAATCCTGAGCTCTTTTTCCATAGCAGGAGGGTCCCAAATGGGAGGATCCAGGGAAAGGTAGATCCTGTCTCTTGTAATGCCTCAATTAACTGAGGCCCTGCTCCCCTTGGTCTGTGAGAACAGGCTTAGAGAGCCATGTTTGGGGTCCTAGGAGAACTTCACCTTCTCTTTCCAGCCTGAGCTGGGCCTCCTGCCCACTCCTCACCACCTCCTTCAGGCTGAGAACTGGGCCCTGAAGTGGACATGGAATCGGCGTTTTGACTTCCAGGACTGGCTGTTAGCTCCCCAGCATCTGTTTTGTTTGTTTGTTTGTTTGTTTGTTTGTTTGTTTAAAAAAAACTTTTCCCCCTCAGCTTTCTCTTCCCCCTCTAGGCCATCCTTCCTCTCACCTCCACAAACTGAGGTGGAGAAGGACGTTGGGGGACGTTCTGCACCTGGAATTGCTGGTAGCTGTGGGTCCCGATGTTTACCAGATTCACCAGGAGGACACAGAACGCTATGTGCTCACCAACCTCAATATTGTGAGTGGTGGTGGGATGGCAATGGCTGGTGCAGGAAGGTGGGCCCAGGGTCTCTGGTAGGTCTGTGAGCTTTCCCATAGTGCCCAACTTTCAGGGCTTGTGACCAAACATCAGTACATTTGAAGTCAGTGTATTGAACTGTCCCATAGAAGTGGAGGGTCTGCTGGAGCTCATGAATAAGCTCCTGAAGAGGAGGAGAAGTCACTCCTGTATTCCTTTCCCCGTCTCCATCGCAGCAGAGATGGGCAAGGTCATAGAATCCCTCTCAGTACCAGAATCCTTCCCATAGTCTCTCAGTTTTGCTTCAATATTCATTTGGCCAACAGTAGGTACAGTCTGCACACATAGCTCTCTGGCCTCTCAGGGAGGCACAGGGAAGATGAGCACTCGAGATGTGAACAGATGTTATTCTGACTGAAGACGTGAGGCTCCCTTTCTTACAGGCACCTCCTCCCTGGGATCTAATGGTTGAGAGAGCAGGGATGCCTCACACCATTAGCTCTTATGTTAGAATGGCGATGTTGTCAGCCAAGGCACAAGTCATATTAAGTTCCTCATAGAAAGGACATGGAGTACTGTACTAACATCCTAGAGTACACACAGGACATATGTGAGATATGATTGTTCCGGGCCTTCAGGAATCTACAGTGTACAAATGCCACTCATGGACATTCATATGGTGTCACTAGACCCAAAATGAAGAGCGTGACTGAGTTCAGTTGCTGCATGGTGAAGTAAGATGGGCGTGGTAGCACACACCTATGAGCCCAGTATCCAGAAGACTGAGACAGGAAGGTCACAAGTTAGAGACCAGCTTGGCCTTACTGGGCTGTCTCAAACAGACTAGAAGAAAGGAAGAAGGGAATAAAGAAGAAGGCTCACTAGGTGAAGGTACTTGCCACCAAGCATGACAACCTGAATCGGTCCCAGAACCCCCATGGTAGAAGGAGACAGCCAATTCCTGCAAGCCATCCATAACCTCCGTATGTGTGCACACACTAAAAAAACAAATGCAAAACAATTTTTTAAAAATCTGATGAATTGACTCTAGGAACTAGTTCCGGCCAGTGACTGACAGTTTCAGTCTTTCCTCCTCTCTCAAGTCTGCTGCAGAGATGGGGGTGGGTCATGAAGAGATCCTGATTGTGGCTCTGGGGCAGCAGTTGGTCCCAGCCACTGTCACTCTCTCTAGAATGGCTCCGGTGTCAGCCTAGTCACCCTTCTCAGGTGAAGAAAAGGTTCTCTGTATCCACCTCAGCAGTCTCAGGGCCAAAGGTCCCCTGCCACCACGCTGTCTCCTCCAGGCCTTCCCTCCCATTTACAGGTGTGGTCTAAGTCCAGACACACCTGTATAGGCTTTTTGTCTACGAGCCCCTGAGATGACGTCATACAATGATTCCCTCTGCTGGAAACCATTGTCTTTAAATTTTGGGGTTTCTCCCTCCAAACATAAATTGCCCAAACCCAGGCTCCCTTGAGTTATTCACATGACATCAGGACAGTAGTTCTTACTTAACCTGTGGGTCGTGACCCCTCTAGGGAGCTGATCAAATTACCCTTTCACATTTTTGCCTAAGACCGTCAGAAAACAGAAATATTTACATTATGATTAATAACAGCAAAATTACAGTTATGAGGTAGCAATGGAAATAATTTTATGGCTGGGGTCACCACATCATGAGGAACTGTATTAAAGGGTCACAGCCTTAGGAATGTTAAGAACCACTGGCTTAGGAGAGCTGGCCAGGCGGTACCTGAACCAGAGTATCTAGTTTAATTCTCTGAGTCTGCTAACCAGGCAAGGCTTGATCTCCATCTTTTAGAACAGAAAGCCTATAAGGAAAGTGAGGTTTAGTTATCAGTGACTAGAGCCCACAGCTTGGAAGAGGCAGGTTTTAAACTCAAACTCAGGTCAGCAATCAGCTCTTCGTGTTAGTGAGTCTTCCCAAGGCATGAGATAGAGAGGCTCTTCTGACCATCTACAGTTGGATCCCAGCACACAAACAAGATTTTCTGCCACCCTCAGCCTCCATAGAGCACCCTCTTCACCACTGCCCCTGTCACTGGGGCTCCTGGATCCACTCTAAACGTGTGTTGTCTCATCCCCTCTCCTGTCACCTTCTGCAGGGGTCAGAACTGCTGAGGGACCCATCTTTGGGGGTTCAGTTCCAGGTGCACCTGGTGAAGCTGATCATTCTCTCTGACTCGGAGGTGGGTGCCAACCCTGACTCTGTTCCCTTCATCCTTTCCTGTAGAACTGGTAAATGGTAGTGACTGTGGGCCTCAGCTGGAAAGACCACTCTCCTGAAACTTTTCAGAGCCTCAGCTTTGTATCTGTAAAGTGGGGTAGCAGTAGGATTGTTATAGTATGGACCAACTGGGAAGCATGCTGGCAACAGCACTATTGTTGGTACCACTTCCATAGAAACAGCCTCTTTGGTTGTTCCCTAGAGCACTCCAAATATCACAACCAACATCACCTCATCCCTGATGAATGTTTGTGAGTGGAGCCAGACAATTAACCACCACGATGACCGGGATCCAAGTCATGCAGACCTGATTCTCTTTATAACCAGGTATCTCTGAGATCCCCACAGGGGTGCTGCTTACTTAGGGAGACTGCATTATGGCCTTCCCTGCTCTCTGCATCAGCAATATGGCGGGTGTGCCATCCCTGTGGCTCTTTTTCTCTTATCAAGGTTTGACTTGGAGTTGCCTGATGGTAACAAGCAAGTTCGGGGAGTCACTCAGCTGGGAGGTGCCTGCTCCCCTTCCTGGAGCTGCCTCATCACTGAGGACACTGGCTTCGACCTAGGGGTCACCATTGCTCATGAGATTGGGCACAGGTATGTGACCTGTCACTAGCTTTCCCTAGACTGGTTGGAGAGCTAGTGTGAGCCCCAGCGTGGAAAGCTGTGGCCTAGGCTGGCAGCAAACTTTTGCAGAACCTATACCCCTGAGCTCACGTGTCTTAGAAGGGGAAATCTGAAGTAGGTCACTGAGTGATTAACATAAACTCTTTTTTTTTTCTAAATAAATGAACAGCACTTAGAAAATAATTTACTTTTTAAAGTCTTAAAAAGTGTGTGTGTGTGTGTGTGTGTGTGTGTGTGTGTGTGTGTGTGTGTGTGTGTGTGTGTAAGATGTGGGGTGAGGGTCAGGCTACAGTATGCATGTAGAATTCAGAGGACAGGGGGCTGGAAAGATAGCTCAATGGCTTAGAGCACTGACTGCTTTTTCAGAGTTCCTGAGTTTAATCCCCAGCATCCGTAGGGTGGCCCACAACCATCTATGATGAGATCTGGTACCCTCTTCTGGCATGTAGACATACATGCAGACAGAATACTGTATACATAGTAAGTAAGTAAAAATAAGCCAGAGGACAACTTTGTGGAATTGGTTCTCATTTTTGCATAGGCCCCAGGACTTGAACTCAGGCCATCAGGCTTGTGTAGTAAGTGCCTTTACCCACCCTGAGACTGATGCACTGAGCCAGCCAGCCAGAAAATAAGTCTCGTAGGAAATTCCAGTAAAGAAAAAACACAGACTGAAGGTTATCCTAAGTCCTGTCATGTCTTGGTTACCGTTCTACTGTGAAGAGACGTCATGACCAAGGGAACGCTTATAGAAAAGAAAGCATTTAATCAGGGCTTGTTTATAGTTTCAGAGCGTTAATACATGATCATTAATTAGTCTGTGCAGGGAGCATGGCGATACACAGGCAGGCATGGTGTGGTAGCAATAGCTAAGAGCTTTATATCCTGATCCACAGGCTGACAAGCAGAGAGGGAGACACTGGGCCTGGCACGGACTTTCAGAACCTCAAAATCCACCTCCAGACATACACTTCCTCCAAGGACACACCTACTCTAAAAAAACAGTTCAGCAGCTGGGGATTGAACATGAAATATGAGGGGTTTTTTTTTTTCATTTAAACTACCACACACCACTTACAAAAATGGCTCTTCAGATAAATCTTTGGTCATTAATGTGCACACACCAGGCTCGTGGTATACGTTGTTATTTTGATTCTATTGTGGTTTTTAAGACAGAGTCTCACATGACTGCTTGGCCCCCGTCAAATGCTGGGTAGGATTATAGGTATGTGTCACCAGCCCACATATCTCTTGCCTCGTAATACACCTATATATCCCAAACATTTCTCAGCTCACAGATCTCTTACCTTTTGCTTTGTTCTGTTTTGTGTGTACCACAACTTAAAGTGTCTCCGAGTCCTTGCTGCTGTGTGTCTTGTGTATTCTTATGGGAAAATCTTTATTCCTGTGTGTTATCATTTTTATCTAAAGTGACATGCTTCTTTTCTTTTTGATTCTTAGCTTTTTTTTAAGTTAAGGAAATAAAGTCCGATTGTTATAAAAACACCAAAAAATATGGAAATTTGCAGAGAGGAAAAAATGAAAGTTTCCTTCCTGACAGCTCACCTCCCCTCTGAAGTGGTGTAGGCTCCCAGGGGTGGAAGCCAGCCTCTCCAGGTCTGCCAGAGAATCTGACCCCAGCAGCTTCTGCACTGCCCACTCCCAGTCTCTTAGGCTCTAAGGGTCTGCTCTGCTTGAAGTATAGGGATATTTAGGCTCCCAGTTTCCACTTCTATGCCCCAGACTTGTAACCATGGATTAGGTCAGTTTGTCTATGGTGTCAAAGTGTTTTAGCCAAAGGAAGAAGGAACCAGCTCTCTTCCTCTTCTTATATGGGGTGGAAACTGAGGCAGGGCCTCCAGGACTCCTTCTGTTGGACTGCTTTGCTAGTAGTAGAGTCAAGTCCAGGTTTGGGGAACACAAAAGTAGCCATAGCCCAGCCCCAGCCCCAGTCCCACCTAGCTACTCTTGAAGTTTCTTCTCCCCACAGCCTCGGCCTGGACCATGACGGTGCTCCAGGTAGTGGAAGCACCTGTGAGGCCAGTGGCCATGTAATGGCATCCGATAGTTCAGTGCCTGCTGGAGGGGCCCTGGAGTGGTCTACCTGCAGCCAAAGGCAGCTGCAGCATCTGCTCAGGTACAGCCTCCACCTAGACAGGGTTGACTGTCACCCTCATCCTGCCCAGCAACCTTTACTCCATCCTCTCAGCTGCCATTACTTCCTGTCCCAGAGCCCACTCTACTCCCCTATCAGTTCCTCCACCCTCTCCCATCCCTTCTCCATCATTCTAGTCCACTTCCCTCAACATGCGTCTTTACTCCATCTCACTCCTGGATCCATCTCTCAACTGTTCATTGTTCTCTGCCTCCCCTACCTTCTACTTCCACCCTCCCACACCAGGCCATTTCCTGTCCACTGGTCCATTGCCTTCTCCATCCCTCTTTCAACCCTCCACCTGCTGCATTCTACACCTAGCTAACAGTTCCCAGCCCACATCTACACCTTCACCCTGATCCCACTGCTGTCCACCCAAGTCTTGAGCCCTGCCTGATCTGTCACAGCACAGGGCAAATGGACTGCTTCTGGGACCCACCTGGGCTACAGTCAGGACTTTCATGGCACCAGCTGATGGCACAGCCTGGCCTCTACTACAGCGCAGATGATCAGTGCCGCGTGGCTTTTGGCTCTGGGGCTGTCGCCTGCACCTTCTCCAGGGAGGGTCTGGTGAGTCCACCCTACATTAATACCTAGTCTTACACCACTCTACTCACTTCCTCCTGGCACAATGGCTCCACCTGCTGGGTGCCATGCACAGCCGAGAACCACACCAGGGCTCACTTGGTTTAATGCACACAGTTTACAACCACCATATACGTTCCCGATCTTGTCTAATGCTTGAATTTAGTTTATTGTAAAATAAAAAATGTGTGCACATGCGCGTGTGTGAGTGTGCCACAGCACACTAGTGTAAATGTGAGGACAACTCTGTGGAGTGGACTCTGTTGGTTCTGGGGATTAAATTCAGAGATTTAGCATTATAATCACTTTTACTCATTTCTCCCACCTCTTCTTGGAAGTATTAAACATTTTTTTTTTTAAACTAAAGTCCCCACAGTTTTGTTTGGCTTTGCCTTACAGATTATGTAATGGTTTGTGGCACAAAGGCGTCTGATCTATGGGGGTGGGATCAGCATAAAGGGCTTCCGGGAGGCAGAGGCCTCCAGGTTCACAAGAGGTGGTAAATGGAGAGGTCAGAGTCCCCCAAGTCTGCTTTCTCCCTAGGAGGTATAGAACCTTCTCCCTTTGTCCAAGTGAGACTCTCTGTCCCCACTCCACAGAAAAATTAACAAGTGTGTTTCAGGGCTGAGGAGACAGTTTAGTAGGTGAAGTACTTGCTCTACTGGCATCTTCAAAACCCCAAATTTGGTCTGGGACCACACAAACTGAGTGTTGTGGTACATACCTGTAATTTCAGCACTCTGGAGGCAGAGGCAGGAGAATCAGAGGTCAAGACCATCCCTGGCTACATAGGGAGCTCACAGCTATGTTTAGTATTTTTATAAAATGCAAAATCTTTGAATTATTATGTTTATTGACCTATGTTAGAACACTTATTTTTCTTTTCTTTTTAAAAAATGATTCATTTATTTTTATTTTACATACATTGGTGTTTTGCCTGCATGTATGTCTGCATGAAAATGTTGGGTCCCCTGGAAGTTGAGTTACAGACATCTCTGAATGGCCATGTTGGTGCTGAGAATTGAACCAGGGTCCTCTGGAAGAGCAGCCAATGCTCTTAACCACAGAGCCACCTCTCCAGCCTGAGAATGCTTTTTTTTTTTATTTAAAAGTTTATTTTTATCTTCTGTTTTAAATATGAAGACATTTTCATGGCCCCCAGAAATATGAGGATGGGCCCTGGCAAGGTCCCTCTTGCTCCTGATGGACAAATCAGTCAGCTGTGTTTTGTTCTCCCAGGCCACTCATGGAGCAGGCATTGACTGGTCTGGAAGGGACGCTAAACCAGAATCCTCTCAGTGACCACTGGTCCATCTCTCTTAGGATGTATGCAAGCTCTTTCCTGCCACACAGACCCTCTGGACCACAGCAGCTGCAGCCGTCTCCTTGTTCTCTCCTGGATGGGACAGAATGTGGTGTGGAGAAGGTTAAGGCAGTGTGAAGGAATGGGGGGAGGGTACTGTTTCTGTGGGGGGAGACTGGGGAGAGAACACCCAGAGCCTCTGCTCTGCACTCCCCATCCTTTTCCTGGAGTAGGGTCTTACTGAGCTCTCACCATCCATCCTCCAGACCTCTCTCATACAGAGGAGAGTTTGTTGAGTGATAGCAAGGTCTAAACATTCCCACTCAGCTTCCCCTTGCCTTTATTGCCTCTACCATCTCCTAGGCTTAATTTTCCCTTTTCACTGGGTACACAGCCCCTCCCTCTGTTGACAGCATGATGTCTCCCTTTACCATTTGCTGCCAAATAGAGGTGTGGTGTGATTGTGCCCAATGTTGGATGTCCCTCTCTGAAGGATACCTGTGTACTAGGACTCTGTATGCTTTGGAGGTTTCTACGTCTATTGGGAGACCCTGCACTTATGTACTGGGGATTTCTGTGTTGGGGTGCTCCCTATCAGGGAGATTCCTGTGTGTGTTCGAGATTCTAATAAGGAATATGGTCCTTGTGTTGAAAGTCTCTATGTGTGATGGGAACTTTGTGTTATGGAGAGTCCCTCGGGTGTTAGTTGTTCCTGTATATGCTGGCTATATTCTGTTGTGCTGAGTCCCTTTGGGAGAGGGAGACAGAGCTGCCCTGCTTTGCAGTGGTGTTCCAAGGCTCGCTGCCGTTCCTTAGTCGAGCTAAGTCCTGTGGCAGCAGTACATGGACACTGGTCTAGCTGGGGCCCCCATAGTCCCTGCTCCCGGTCCTGTGGAGGAGGTGTGGTCACCAGGAGAAGGTGGTGCATACAATCCCAGGTACCTACAGAAGGTTTCCCACGGGAGGGGGGGACACCCCATTCTCTGCTGCAATTGTGGTCACTTTTCACTCCTTTTGTGGATATTTCCAGACCTGCCTTTGGGGGACGTGCTTGTGTGGGTGAGGACCTCCAGGCTAAGATGTGCAACACACAGGTAGGCTGGTCTCCTGGCTGGGAACTGCTGACCCCTGGGTTCATGCTTCTCTTTTGAAAAAAAATGGTGGTTAGCAAGACTCCATGTCACTGCTCCCCTCAGTTTCTGCTCACCTTTGAGGTGACATCTCTGTGATGAGAACTGACTTTGGGAATGGGACCCTGGGAGTGCACAGTAAGAAGTACTTCATTCAGACAGTGATGGGAAATACATCTCCTTTGGTCAATCATTTCAAAGTTCACAGTGCAGAGGCACTGAGCACACTGGGAGTGTAACCACTGCCTGTATGTGGTTCCAAACTTCACCTCAGAGGAACACCCCACACCAGTAAGAAGTCTCCCCCCCCACCCCCACTCCAGCAGCTCCAAGCTACTTTCTGTCTTATGTATCTACTTGTTCTGAACATCTCATGTAAGTACCATCATGCAAGATCCAGCTCCTTAGATAAAATATTTTTCAGTGTTTCCCACGTATGAGTCATTGCTTCCTTTCCTTTGGGGGAGGGGCTGAAGAACAGCCTACGATAGGACCAGATCTTTCTTTGTTTCTTTGTTTCCCCTCCCTCCCTCCCTTCCTCCCTCCCTCCTTTCTTTTCTTTCTTTCTTTCTTTCTTTCTTTTCTTTCTTTCTTTCTTTCTTTCTTTCTTCTTTCCTTCTTTCCTTCCTTCCTTCCTTCCTTCCTTCCTTCCTTCCTTCCTTCCTTCCTTCCTTCCTTCTTCCTTCCTTCCTTCCTTTCCTTCCTTCCTTCCTTCCTTCCTTTCTTTCTTTCTTTCTTTCTTTCTTTCTTTCTTCTTTCTTTCTTTCTTTCTTTCTTTCTTTTCTTTCTTTCCTTTCTTTCTTTCTTTCTTTCTTTTCTTTCTTTCTTTCTTTCTTTTCTTTCTTTTCTTTCTTTCTTTCTTTCTTTCTTTCTTTCTTTCTTTCTTTCTTTCTTTCTTTCTTTCTTTCTTTCTTTCTTTCTTTCTTTCTTTCTTTCTTTCTTTCTTTCTTTCTTTCTTTCTTTCTTTCTTTCTTTCTTTCTTTCTTTCTTTCTTTCTTTCTTTCTTTCTTTCTTTCTTTCTTTCTTTCTTTCTTTCTTTCTTTCTTTCTTTCTTTCTTTCTTTCTTTCTTTCTTTCTTTCTTTCTTTCTTTCTTTCTTTTCTTTCTTTCTTTCTTTCTTTCTTTCTTCTTTCTTTCTTTCCTGTCCTTGAACTGGCTTTGTAGACCAGCTGACCACGAACTCACAGAGATCTGCCTGTTTCTGCTCCAAGTGCATGGCCCCCTCTCACCCCCACTCCCGCCTTCTGTCATTTGTTTAGGTCATTTGTACTTTTTGGCTATAGTAACCCAGCTGCTGTCAATGAGCTAGATTTAGTTGTCTTGAGTTTTTTGTGATAAAATACCACAGGTAGAGTAATTTATCAACAACAGAAATTAATTTCTTATGATTCTGGAATCTGGAAGTTCAAGATAAGGTCCTGGCAGACTTGGTGTTCACTTCCCAGATGGTCCCTGTTGCCCCATCCTCCAGAGGCTCGGAATACATGTCCTCACATGGTGGAGGGGACAAAGGTGACAGGGGTCCTTCAATAAAACCATCCAGCCCTTTCACAAGGGTCCAGTTCTTGAGCCCTCATCACCTTTAAAGGGATACCTTTAAAGGCCATAACAGGGTATGGGATCACCTGGAGCTATAGGTAAAATCATCGGAATGGTTGCTGGCCGGTGACTGAACTTGAGTCCTCTACAAGAGCAGCAAATGTGTCTAACTGCTGAGACACCGTTCCAAGCCCCTCCCCACTTTTTCAAGACTGGCTCTAACTTTGTAGCCTAGTTGTTCTGGAGCTCACTATAGATCCAAGGCTGGATTTAAACTAATAGAAATCTACCTGCCTGGTCATCCCAAGTGCTGAGATTAAAGGCGTGGGCCACCACACCACGCTTAAGTTTCACAAACTGTTTCTCTTTACGTGAGGCCATTTTGCCCTTTGAATTTCTACCAACAGTATGTGAGGCTATAGTTCTCCATGTCCTCTCCTGCATGTGAGTCTTTAGTGTAATCCTAGCTGTCATAAGATGGTAGAAATAATTTTTTTTCCTGTTGACTTAGAATCTATTCTCTGCTTCAGATGACTGCCAGAGCTTTCAGCATGTGCTGACATACCCCTGTTTGCCTCCTTGTCTTCTGCTGATAAATGCCTAGGTCTCCTCAGACCTTGACAGGAGGGGGCTGTGGCTGTCATCTCTCCCCATGTGCTCACTCCAACCCTTCTCTTCCAGAACAGTGAGACAGAGTGGCATTTCTGGGTCAAAGTCCCTCACTTCCTGCCTTGCATTCTCCTGTAATACAGTTCAATCACATTTCCTCAGGTTCAGGACTCAGAACTAGAGACCCCAAGTGCCACATTATTTCCCGTTTTTTTCTTCCTGCTACTGTTGTGTCCTTTACAGATTATCTGGAGTTTTCCAATAGGAAAAGAGAGGCAGATCTAGTCACCCATAGACTCCTGAGGGGAGATGAGGCCCAGCCCAGGGCTGACTTATCCCCATCTCTTGAGCCTGCATGCTTTCTCCCACTGACAAGGAGCCCACTTGTACTTGTCCTCTGCCTCCTCTGGCCAGGCTTGTGAGAAGACTCAGCTGGAGTTTATGTCGGAGCAGTGTGCCCAGACTGACCGCCAGCCACTGCACCTTTCCCAAGGCAGCACCTCCTTCTACCACTGGGACGCTGCTGTGCAGCACAGTCAAGGTGGGCTGTGGGGGCCTGAGGAAGCAAGACAGAGTTCTTGGGGTTCAGTGTCTTGGTTATCTGTCCTGCTGATGAGATACAAGATAAAATACTCAACAAAAGCCACTTCCAGAGTGAAGGAGTTTAATCTGACTCATGGTTCCATGGTACAGTCATCGTGGCAGGGAAGTTATAGTAGGAGATGGAGGCAGCTGTCCATATTGCACCCAAAACCAGGAAGCAGCGAGAGAGAGAGAGAGAGAGAGAGAGGAGAGAGAGAGAGAGAGAGAGAGAGAGAGAGAGAGAGATTAATTTGTATCTATTGTGATTTCTCTTTATTTAGTAGTTCAGGACCTCAGCCCATAAAATGATGCTGCCCATTTTTAGAATGGGTATTCACTCAATGCAATCAAAATATTCCCCCTCAGATAGGACTAGAAGCTAACCTAATCCAGATCACCTCTTACAGCATATCTAGAGGCTCGTCTTCTAGGTGGTAACTGTAGATCCCATCAAGTCAAAATCAATATTAACCATTCCAGCCTCCATCACCCCAGTGCTGACTGGGCAGGACTTGACTCATGCTCTGGCCTCCCACAGGACATGTATTGCTCTCTTGGCTTATTATCCTCAGAGGATAGCACACTTGGACCCTGTCTAGCAGAGCTTCTGTAGCAGATCCCAGAGGAACTTTCTACTTAGCTCACTGACCTCCTTGTTCACCTTTGAACATCAGACTTCCTTGTCACTCTGCCCTCCCAGGGGACACTCTGTGCAGGCACATGTGCTGGGCTGTTGGAGAGAACTTCATTGTGAGCCGTGGAGACAGTTTCCTAGATGGGACCCGTTGTGTGCCAAGTGGTCCTCAGGAAGATGGGACCTTAAGCCTGTGTGTGTTGGGCAGCTGCAGGGTAGGTGTGTGGATGACCCAGGTGCCCCTCTGTCCTTGTGGAGTCAAAGCTTTCCTGTCTCAGTAGAAGGCTCTGGGACAAGGGGAAGGGAGAGGTAGTCTATGGGGCTAACTCAGTGGAGCTGCCCTGTGTCTGCTGGGGAGTACTGTTGGAAACAGGATGGAACTTGAAGTCATCCTATATTACAAGCCAGACTGTGACCTTGAGCAAGTCATCATGGGAGCCCCCTAGGTACAGTTGCTATGTAAATATCAGGAGCTGCAAGGAAGCTACAGAGAGTGTGTGAATTTCAGAGTCTCACAGCCAGCAGGGCTATGGTAGCTGGGAAACCAGCACCCCAATAACACAGGCCTTCCAACACCCTCTCTGCACAGACCTTTGGCTGTGATGGCAGGATGAACTCTCAGAAGGTTTGGGATGTGTGTCAGGTGTGCGGAGGAGACAACAGCACATGCATTTCACAGAATGGTTCTTTCACAGCTGGGAGAGCCAGAGGTAGGTCTGCCCTTGCATGGAGAATGGGTTTCCCAGGAGTCAGCAGGGACCCAGCATCCAAAGTGTTATCCTAGGCTACTCAGGCCACAGCACCCACAGGCTGGCTCAGCTCTGGGTACCTTCCTGTGTGTTTCAGCTCATTTTTCCTTCTCTGCCATCTTCTCATGACAGACTCAAGCTCCACCGGCATTTTTTTTGCAACCAAGATTGCAATGTTCCAGAAACTCCCTCCCTGTAGCTGTGATAAGAGGAGAAAGATAGAGAAGAAGTAGAACCCTGAGTAGTTGTCAGATCACTGCTTGCTTCCCACCCAGGAGTCCCAGCAGACAGCAGGAATGCAGACATAACTGCAGTCTGTACATATATCCATCTACGTATATATCTATATTTACTGTACATATATACTTATATATTATTATATGTCATACATACACATATATAAAGTAAAAACTCATTTGACCCATTGAGTTGCAAGATCAGCAGAGAACTTGGGCCCTGCCTCTCTGGCTGTACTTACAGCCAAGAACCTCGGGTCTGGTCTATGATCCTGGCTTGGGCAATGTCATTGCAGGTGGTCCTCTAGCCTGGGTTGACCTCTTATAGTGATGGGGATTCATTGACTCTGAAGCCAGCCCTATGACCCTGTCTGTCCAGCTAGGATTATCTTCTTTGGCAATGGTATAGGTGACCATGAAGCCCAGTCAGCCCACTTGTTCTACTTATTCCTAGAATATGTCACGTTCCTGACAGTTACTCCCAACATGACCGGCGTGCACATTGTGAACCGAAGGCCTCTCTTCACACACTTGGGTGAGATGACTGAAGGGTTGACCCTCCCCTGAACTTAGCTACCCATGTCTTAGTCTCTTAGATGCCTTCACCCCTGAGACTACTGCAAGGTGGAAGGGACCCCCAACTTCCAGACCCCATCAAGAGCTGCTGCCCTCACAGCTAAATTTATCCCAGGGTGGGTGGAGGGTGGGAGGGTACAGGTTAAAATTGCCTGGAAAGGAATATGGAAGCTAAGAATGGAGGAGACCAAACTTGACAGCTCCAGGTCCCAGGAACTGGTACTTTCCAGTATCTGGGTAGGACATATTCCCAGAGCATTGCTAGCCCAGGAATCTGGCCTTTTAATTGTCAGAATTTTTTTCCTTCCTTTTTTTTTTTTAAAAAAAAAATTTATTTGTTTATTTATTATATATATATAGTGTTCTGCCTGCATTTATGGTTGCATACCAGAAGAGGGGACTAGATCTTATTACAGATGGTTGTGAGCCACCATGTGGTTGCTGGGAATTGAGCTCAGGTCCTGTGGAAGGATAGCCAGTGCTCTTAACCTCTGAGCCGTCTTTCCAGCCCAAATATCAGAGTTTCCAGTGGACTACTTTTGAAGATCCCATTCTATGAGATTTCTGCTTTGTCTCAGATGCTAGCTTCTAACCTTAGACCCTATGGAAAGGATTTTGGACCTGAGTCCTAGAGCCTGAAGCATTATGTGAACATACTCTGTGGAGGCAGAGTTCACAACCCTCCCCAGCTTCTAAAAAAAGGCATGGAGCCACCACTGTGGAAAAGCCTCCTGGGAGGGGTTGTATGTGTCAGAGGTGTGCATTCCTAAAGAGGGGCTTGGTTAATGAAGATACCATCTGACTGAGACACCAGAAGGGCAAGTTCCTTAGAGGCAGGTTCAGGACCTTGGAAGGAGCTAAGGCTGTGGTTTGGGTGTTAGACCCTGTTGATAGAGATCCTCTCCTCCTTGTCCTGCTGCTGTCTTTAACCCTGTCCATTCAAGAGTGGTCCTATTCCACTAAATAGACTGCTGGCCTGTGAGGAGGGGTGGTGCCTACTCCATTATGCTGATGGTCCTGCTCTTTAAGCGGTGAGGATCCAGGGACACTACATTGTGGCAGGGAAGACCAGCATCTCATCTAGCATCATATATCCTTCCCTTCTGGAGGACTGCCGTGTGGAGTACAGAGTGACCCTCACTGAGGATCGGCTGCCCCACTTAGAGGAGATTCATATTCGGGGACCTGTCCGGGACGACATGGAAATCCAGGTCATCAGTCAGCCAGGATGGGGAGACGCAGGGTGGGGAGTCATCAGGCCTCCAGGGCCAGTGGTGGCTCTGAACATCTGCTCATTTGTCTGTGATTTGTTCACTCCTTAGTCCTTGTAGTTGTTATCTGGGGACCTAAGTGGGACTCCGTGTAAAGTGAAGTGTAACAGGAGCCGCTCACATGACTAGCATATTGCAAATCAGTATAAAGGGTGCCTGTTTCCGGGGCATGCAGAGGCCTCAGAGGTCTGACGGTGAAGGAGAGGGTATACTTTATGCTGGGATCAAGGACTTCCCTCCAATCAGGAAAGCATGGTGCAGCTGAAGGACTGCCCGGGCAGTCCTCTGAAATGAGGAGCAGACCTGGCAGAGTGCCTGTTCCAGCTGGCATGTGGGCTTTCTTGAGATGGAAGAAGGCTCTTGCTTCTTCTTTGGGGCAGAAGCACACGATGCCCTGAAAGATTTCATCTTGAGATGTCCTCCAAGAAATGCCTCATCAGTGCACAGCCCCCGTGTTCTCTGCTAAAGAAGGCATGCAAGAGTGGACCAAAGCTAAAATGACCTTCACCTTCCTTCCTGGCTTGGACCTCTTCTGCTGGACCACTCACTGCCCTGACACTATTCCTGACCTCCTTGACTGTAGACTGCCCCCAATCTCATCAACATTCTCATAAACCCCCCAAACCTACCACCTCCGTAGTACATACCTGTTCTGCTCCACATCACTCAAAGCTCCTTGACACTCAAGTCCCATCTGCCTCCTGGACTCTGGGAGCACAGGGACTGCAGAAGCAAAGTGCTGGGATGTTTTTGTGACAGGTGGATGAGGCAGAAACCAAGGGTGTGCCTCTTCAGGGCCTGAGTGCTCATCTGTCCTGATATAGGTGTACAGGCGATATGGAGGGGAATATGGAGAGCTTACACAGCCAGACATCACCTTTACCTACTTTCAACTGAAGCAGCAGCAGCCCACTTGGGTATGGACAGCTATGCGTGGGCCCTGCTCAGTGAGCTGTGGGGCAGGTGAGGCCCAGGGAAAGGCTTGCTTAAAGTTCTGCTGGACCTCACATGGAGGTGGTTGAGTCTTTGCTCTGTCTTTCCAGGGCTGCGCTGGGTGACCTACAGCTGCCAGGATCAAGCTCAAAACACAGAAGTGAACAGTTCCCTTTGTCAAGGGAACCCACAGCCACCGGCATGGCAAGAGCCCTGTGTCCCTGCCCCCTGCCCTCCATAGTGAGTACTAAGCTGGCCAGCCACCTGGTTTGTGGTGACTCTTGTGGCCTGGGCAGACTGGAAAGCCTTGTATGCTGTTTTCAATTTTTAGATGCAACTCTGTGGGCTGGGCTCTGTCAGTGTCCCATTCCGGGAATGAGGGCACCAAGGCTTGAGTATACCCAGTCACAGAGACAGTCTGCTGTGTGGTCACATCTGCTGCCACCTTGTCTGGATATCCGAGCTCAGGTTCTTATTGCAAGATGGTGGTGACCACCCTTCCAGGGAGAATGACAGGAGGGCACCTGGCCTTTATCAGCTTCTGCCAACTGGTAACAGAATAGTGTTATAGCAAGACTATCTTGCTAGCTGTGAGAATAGGCAGACCCCCTAGCCATCACTACAAAATGTCTGGCCTCAGATTCAGAAATATGTTAGGGGAGGTCTCCAAGGCTTGACAGCAGCTTGGAAACACAGGGCCTGGACCAGACCAGAGGAAGTGTGTCTTTGGGATCAGGGAGACAGACCTGCTTGCCTTCCATCCCATGCCCCTGAGCCAACTGGGGGACCTGGCCCCAGTCCTGATTTTCTGTCCCTTCCCTCCTTAGCTGGACAGCTGGAGACTTCAGCCCATGTAGCGTGTCCTGTGGTGGGGGTCTTCGGGAGCGGCTAGTGCGCTGTGTGGAGGTCCAAGATGGTTTCTTAAGGACATTGCCACCAGCTCGGTGCAAGGAAGTAGCCCAGAAGCCAGCAGCAGAGATGGAAAGTTGCAACTCTCATCCCTGTCCAATAAGGTGAGCCTATCAAGAGGCGGTGCAGCAGGGCTCCTTGGTAGGGTTTGTCCCATCACTGAGACCCATCCTAGTAGAGGGTCCTCTCTTCCTGAGGGCTTTCATCAGCTCCATCCTGGTGACAGATAGTTCCTAGTCTTAAGAACATCAGCTTCCTCACTATTTAAGAGGTGCTAGCTGCTCATCTCCATCTTTGAATTTCTAACACCTGGGTGATATGGAGATGAGGCCTGTGACTATGGCCTTATACTATGAAGGCAAAGCTCATATCATCAGTCATCACTGTCACTTCACTTGTAGTGACCATGTGGCTGTCTGAACATGTCCAAACTGAACCTGGCTTATTGGTCTGCCTGTCACCCGTGGGCTGGATGACTAGCATGAGTCCCTTCCTTTACTGTCTTCAGGCTTGCTACCTGTCCAATAGGAGAGCCCTAGATTATTGGTGGCCCATGCATGGCCCTGGCTCCTTCCTCTCCTCTCACACATGACCAACATTACAACCCTATGCTTACCTGCTCACTTAGGGTTTTCTTGCTGTGAAGAGACACCATAACCATAGCAATTCTTATAAAGGAAAATATTCCATTAGGGCTGATTACAGATTCAGAGTTTTATCAACATGGCAGGAAGCATGGCATCACACAGGCAGACATGGTGCTGGAGAAGGAGCTGAGAGCTCTATATCTTGATCCACAGGCAACAGGAAGTGAACTGTGACACTGGGCATTGCTTGAGCATGGGAGACCTCAAATCCCACCTCCACAATGACACACTTCCTCCAACAAGGTCACACCCCCTAATAGTGCCACTCCCTTTGGGCCAAGCATTCAAACACATGAATCTGTGGGAGCCATATCTCTTCAAACTACCACATCTGTGGAGGCATGATCCAGCCTCAGCATCCTTTACATCATGATGCTTCTGTGGAGGCATGATCCAGCCTCAGCATCCTTTACATCATGATGCTCTAGGCAGCCACAATGGGTGGCATACAGTGAACCATTTGCCACCCCTTAACTGGTACTGTGAATGCACATGGCACTTGTTTGTTTCTCATCTTCTGCAACTGGGCATGAAGTGTGTTGGTGATGGGTTGTGTGTGTGTGGGGGGAGTTACCATTGCCTCTACAAGGTTGTTGATTAGGGATCTGCCTTCCCATCCCCTAGCTACAGGTGAAGTGTGTGGTTGGCATGCATGAAGCCATTTTCTATCTTTAAATTAGAGCTCTGTGTGTGTGCGCGCATGCATGTGTACATATGTGTGTAAGTGTGTATGTGAGTGTGTGTGAGTGTGTGTGTGCATGCATGTGTGTATATGTGTGTGGTGTATGAGAGTATGTGTGTGGTGTGTGTGTGAGTGTGCATGTGTGAGTCTGTGTGTGGTGTATGTGAGTGTGTATATTGTGTGAGTGTGTGTGAGTGTGTATATGTGTGTGTATGTGTGTGTATGTGTGTGTGCATGTATGTGGGATGTATGTGTGTGGTGTATGAGAGTATGTGTGTGGTGTGTGTGTGAGTGTGCATGTGTGAGTCTGTGTGTGGTGTATGTGAGTGTGTATATTGTGTGAGTGTGTGTGAGTGTGTATATGTGTGTGTATGTGTGTGTATGTGTGTGTGCATGTATGTGGGATGTATGTGTGTGGTGTGTGAGTGTGTATGAGTGTGAGTGTGTGGGATGTGTATGTATGCGTGTATGTGTGAGTGTGTGTATGTGTGTATGTGTGCATGTGTGTGTGAGTGTGTATATTGTGTGAGTGTGTATGTGAGCCATGGTGCAAGCGTGGAGGTCTGAGGATAACTTGCAGCAGTCAGTTTTCTCCTTCTCCCTCTAGGACCCTGGGATCACTGTCAGGGTTGGAGCAGATACCTTTGCCCACTGAGCCACTTCACTATCCCAACAGAGTTCTTGTTGAGGAAAACCTGAGGTGTGATGAACCAATGCTTTAGAGAAAGCCCCTGAGCTTTGCTTCTTAATGGGGTCTGTGTACTGGGATCCTGGTTACCTCTGGGAGTTAGGCTGCACCTCCCACTGGGCCTCCCACTGTGGCCTGATGACAGTCACATGTTATCTTCAGACCAGAGGTGTCCGACCCTGGCCCTTGCATGTCTACCTGTGAAGATCTGGCCTCAAGAAATGTGACATGTGTGCCCAAAGTGGGTGACCTGGAGGCCCCAGCAACTGCAGGTCCCTGCCTCACAGATGAGATGCCACCTACACTGGAGCCCTGTTTCGGGACCACATGCTCTCCAGGCTGGGGTCAGGTGAGTGGATGGGGAAGGAGGGTGGCTGGGACTTCTGGATCCTTTCTTAGCTGGGAGAATGAAAAATACAAGTTGTCATCTTCTTGGAGGCCAAATTAAGGACTCTCTCCTTCTCAGGGTGCTGTTTGAGGAATACTCCATCAGAGGACACACTTAGAGTGCCTTGGAAAGGGGCCAGCCAGGCAGAGCAGCTGTTAGAAGCAGCTGAGTGGAGATCATTTGTGATGTTGGGTGCTGAGAACTTAATCCAGAGCCTTCAGCATACTAGGCACACACTCTACCACTGTGCTATATCTCTGGTCCTTTTCTTCATTTCTTTCAAATTTTGAGACAGTGTCTTACTAAATGGCTCAAGTTGGCCTTGAACTCTGTCCATAGCCCACATAGCCATTTAACTTTAAATCCTCTTGCTGAGGCCTCCCAAGCTGTAGGGATCACAGGCCTGTCCACTACACACAGCAAGGGAAGAGTTCATCCAGCTGCTAGGAGGGTAAATTCTTCCAGCTTTCACCCATCACTCCAGGCCCTCAGGCTGAAGATGTTGCTCACAGGCTGGCAGGCCCTAGATTCTTAAGGGCTAGGAGCTGCAGGGTCAAGCATGCTTGCAAATCCAGTTCTGCTTCTTAGTTTCCAGGCCCATCCCACAGAGAATACTTGGAATGATAGGGAGTCTGCACAGGCCAAAGTGAGGTGTATGGTGAGGGCTTCGCCAGAAGCAGGATGCAGCACCCCGCCCCCGAGAGGACAGGAGGGAGGGAACACTGGTATGTTTGGAATACTACTCCCTCTTCTGTCCTGAAAAGGAGGAGCAGGGGATCCAGGAGCTCAGAGACAGAAATGAGAATGCTGTGCTCACCTGCTCATTGCTCTCTTTAGCTGGACACCATGTCTCTGGGAGAAGAGGCTCCGTCCCCTGTGGGTAGTGACAAGCCAGGGGCTCAGGCTGCACGTGTGTGGACTCCTCTGACAGGGCTGTGTTCTACTTCTTGTGGGCAAGGTGAGACCCTGAGGACATTCATGAAACCTTCTCTCTGACTTCTCTTACCTACCTACATTCTTCCCAGATCAGTGCTGAAGCAGGGGGCTGCCAAGAAAGCCGAACTATGTGAACATGGTATCCGATAAGTCTTCTAAATGTGTTTCATGCCTGACTGAAGGATAAAGATTAATCCTAGAAAGACTAGAGCCCAAGAGTGTGTCCCTTAAGTCCCACAGTGCTGTGCACAAACTGACCCCCAAGGCTGAAAAGAGTCAGTTTAAAGATAGCATTGTTTTAAAGTGTTGTTTTTAAACTAAATCTCAACCTTATGACTTTACCAATACAGACTCTGGAGTCAGATGCTAAGGTGAAAAGCTGCTAGCTCAGAAAGGCTGAGGTATAACCAGTGGAACTTCCTTCTTAGTCAGTGTCCCAGAAAAGAGAGTTTCTCTTTGCTATCCCCAAACCAAAAGTCTCCGCCATCACTACTTCCTGTGCATTTCTCTATCCATCTTCCTGACTCCTTCTTACTCTCTGTGGCTACTTCCTGCCAACTAGTTGCTGCTTCATCCTCTTGACCCAGGGCTGATTTTATTTAATGCAATCTCGGGGTTCACAGTGTCATCAAAAGTTCCACAACAACAAAACGTGTTCTGTCTTCCTTATTGTGGGAAACACCCACATATATACCTCTTACCCATTTAAAAATATTTATTTTATTTGTGTGTGTGTGCCTGTGTATATGTCTGTGCAGCCAAGGAGGTCAAGAGAAGCATCAGATCCCCTAGAACTGGAATTACAGAAGGGCTATGAGCTGCCGTGTGGGTCCTGGGACCAAACCCATGTCTGCTGTAAGAGCAATAAGCAATCTTAACCACTGAACCATCTCACCTGCTCCAACTCTTAAACACTTTAAATGTTTCACCCAGAGGCATTAATCATAGCCACCTTGTTGTGAAGCCATTGACACCATCCATCTCCAGAACATTCCACCCTTCCAAACTAGACCCTGTCTTCATTAAACACCAATGTTCATCACCACCCATCCCTTGGTCACCTACATTTTAGTTTCATTCTCTATGGACTTGACTCGGCTATGTGGAATGTGCCACTGTATGACTGACTCCTGTCACCTAGCTTCACACATGTTGTAATGGTGTCAGAATCCCTTCTTGACCCCAAGGAGTGTTCCCATGTAGGTCTGGACCATGCTGTTTCTGTCACCCACGAGTGGACTCCCCTTTCAGCTTCTGTTAGCAGCACTGCTCTCAACATGTGCCTTTGACCCCAGCCTGGCTTTTGGTTCTTCTGGTGTGCACAGGAAGAGGAATTGCAGTCATGTTGTCAAGCTGTGTTTAACTTTTGCAGGCCCCTCTGCACTTTCAGAACGGAATTCTACATCCCTCCCAGGGATCACTAGCAGAGGACAGGATTCTAGTTCCTCCACATCCTTACTAATATTTATGTTTTCTGAGTTTGCAATAGTCATTCTACAGGACTGATGTGTGAAAAGACATACAATGCCCTTAAACAGCCCCAGTGACTTGCTTACCCAAACCTACACCTGTTTAAAACTGACCAAAAAGAGATTGGGGATGGATGGAGAAGACCAACCCTAGTGATACCTTTTTGATGGATACAGCAGAATCTCATGTAGTTCTGGCTGGACTTTAACTATGTTCCCAAGGATGACCTGGAATTCCTGATCTTCCTGCCTCCATCTGTTGAGTGTTGGAACTGTAGACTTATGCCAGCATACACAGTACTTATTCGTTTATGAAATGTTTAATTATGTGTGTATGTAAAGAACTGTGCACATGAGTGCAGGTGTAGCAGAGGCCAGAAGAGGACATCGGATGCCCTGGGGCTGGAGTTACAGGCCTGTATGAGCCTGACTTGGGTGCTGAGAATAGAATGTGTGCCCTCAGAAAGAGCAGAATGAGCCTTTAACCACAGAACCATCTCCCCTCCTTCCCACACGCACAGTTTTGAGCAGTGCTCGGTATAGAATCCTGGGCATTGTACATGACAGGCAAGCACTCCACCAACCGAGCTACACCCCTGGCTCTCCTCCTCCTTCTTCTGTTTTTTGTTTTTGTTTTGTTTTCAGACAGGGTCTCCCCGTGTAGCCTTTGTTGTCCTGGAATTAGCACCATAGACCAGACTGGCCTCAAATTCACAGAGATCCACCTGCTTCTGCCTCCCAAGTGCTGGGATTAAAGGCATGCCACCACTGCCTGGCTTTATTTATTCTTCTCCTTTTACACACACACACACACACACACACACACACACACACACACACACACACACACTATTTTCTCCACAGCAAGTCCCCCTACTACTTTCATATCTTTTTGTTTGTGGCCACCACATTTAAGCAGCATTGCTTACATGAGCATGGAGAGAAGTCAAGAGACATGGTTAAAACAGTTTCTACCATGTTTCGAAGTAACAGCAGCTCCGGGCAGCAGGCACCTCACACCTCTCATTATTCAATCTCTATAGGTAGATACCATTCTATGAAAATCAGGGGATCGGAGAGGTTAACTCAGTTGTCCTAGGTCACACAGCTGGAAAGTCACAGATAGACCTTGGCTTTGGAGCTGACCAGGGAACAAATGCTGTGTCCTTACCAAGCTGGCCTACTGGGTCAACAGCACCCCTGCTTCTTCTGGGTAGGTCTGATGAAGCTGTATTTTCTGTGCATGGATTCTGTCCTCAAGATGCCTGTCCAGGAAGAGCTATGTGACTTAGCCACCAAGCCCTCAAGCCGATGGGAGGTCTGCCAGGCTGGCCCATGTCCTGCTCGGTGAGTTGGGGAGGGAGGGATGAATCTGACCCCAGAGTTGGTCCCCTATGAAGCCTTGGTCTTTTCCTTCAGATGGGAGACTTATGTCTTGGCCCCATTCCCAGTGTCCTGTGGAGGGGGCCGAGTACCACTGCCTGTTCACTGTATGCAGCTGAACCATGGCTGCCCTGTGTTTCTACCTCACTCCAAGTGCTGGCCAGCACCTGGGCCATTCCCCTTCAAGGACTGTAGCCCTCATCCCTGTGCTCCTCTTGCCTGGGAAATAGACAGCCCTAGATCTGCTCTGTTCAGCTCTGCCATCATCCTTAGATGATGTGCATTTGTAAGATATGAGATAACGATAATGTAGGCACATTAAAAAATCTATTTACTTAATTTACCATGGCTGTCCTATAATTTGCTATGTAGACCAGGCTGGCCAGGAACTCAGACATCTACTTACCTTTGCCTCAAAGGTGTGGGCCACTACTCCTGTCCATTTTATTTTAAATACAGTGGTTTTGTACATCTAGACAAGCACTCTTATCACTGAACTATATTACCAGCCCCCTTCTTTTATCTGTATGTTAAGACAGGGTCTCACTAAGCTGCTCACTAACTTCATTATGTAGCCCAGAAAGGCCTTTAACTTTTGACCCTTCTGCCTCAGCTTCCCAAGGCCTGAGTTACCTGGCCCAGTTAGGTATATATGTTGATAGGACATTTATTCACTGCTCATTCTTTCCGAGTACCTGCTATGTCCAAAGTGCTATTTGCAGCCAGAGGACATAGTAATGACAAAGTAAAAAGACACGCTGGCCCTCCTGGAACCCCAATGGGTATTGGGGGGTGATGGACAATAAACGAGACAGTGTGATGTGCAGTGTTTGGGGCCACAGAGCCAGCTACGGTGGGTAGGAAAGTTGGCAGGGCTGGTGGCAGGTTCCAGGGTGAGGCCAATGTTAGGATTTCCATTACAGACAGGTACCTTTGCAGGTTCCTTATGGCATCCCAACTATCCCCTCCTGCCTTTTGGACCCAACCTCTGTTTACCTTCAGCTTCCCCTTTGGTGAAGTGGGTTGGTTTGAATACTCTGTCAACCGTACAGAGCCTCCTGGTGGGGCACAAGCTTTTCATGCCCTTTCCAACCTATTTCTTCCTGTTGAGGAAATGAGAGGAAGGTATGTTGCCCTTTGGGTCCCACTAACTTCAGTTTTTCCCAGGTGGCGTTATAAGCTGGCAGCCTGTAGTGTGAGCTGTGGGGGAGGGCTCGCACGGAGAATCCTGTACTGTGCCCAGACTCACGGGGAGGATAGTGAAGAAGAGATCCTGCCTGACACCCAGTGCCAGGGATTGCCTCACCCTGAGTCCCATGAGGCCTGCAGCCCAGAGCCCTGTCCTCCCAGGTGAGAGAGGTGGTGGTGGGGCATGCCCGCCCAGTGCACAGACTCCATGCAGGACCCCTGGAGATTTCAAGGCAGGGCCATACTGGTGTGGGAGTTGAAGTTCAAGAACAACACAGCTGTGGGAAGGTCTGCAGGCTCTGGGGATGGGAAGACAGGGATGCCATTCCCAGAAGAGATGGAAGAACTACCACCAGAGCTTGTTTGGCTTTTCCTTCTGTATATGCAATGGTTTTAAATTTTGTAGCTTAGAGTCCACTTGACACCCACACACATGTGTCTTGCCGTCTTTGTTTTTTCTGAAGTTCCCTGTCTGTGCATCTGGTTTTTTTGTTCGTTCGTTTTTCTTCATGTCGTATTTATAAATGATGTAGGGTTTTTTAAATTTTGTTTTGCTTTTTATTTTAGACGGTGTATTATGTAGGCCAAGCGAACCTCAAACTCTCTATGTAGCTGAAGGTAGCCTTGAATTCTTGAACCTCAGGCTTTCACCTCCCAAGTATTGGAGTTCCAAGCATATGCCACCACACCCAGCTAAATCTCCCTCCCTCCCTCCCTCCCTCCCTCCCTCCCTCCCTCCCTCCCTTCCCCCTCCCTCCCTCCCTCCCTCCCTCCCTCCCTCCCTCCCTTCCCCCTCCCTCCCTCCCTCCCTCCCTTCCTTCCTCCCTCCCTCCCTTCTTCCCTCCCTCCCTCCCTCCCTCCCTCCCCTTCCTTTCCTTTTCTTTCTTTCCCTTTTCCATTCTTTTTTCTTTTTGTCCCCTTCTTTATTTTAAATGGGGAAAGCATGCACACATGAGTTCTGGTTACCACTGGGGTGTTGCGTGGTCACCCTGTCATCAGCACACATCTGTCTATGGTCGTTCTTCTTTTTAGGGCCCTAGTTTCTCAGCCAGGCATGATTCTTTATCAAAAGGAATATAGGAAACTTCAGTTTAATGGTCACAATTAGGGACATTTGCTATTGGCTCCTAGTGAGCAGAAGCTAGTCATGTCTAACTGGTGGTGTACAGGATAGGCTCTCCCATGACAAAGGACTATGCAGGGTGAGATGCCAGTGATGGCAAGGCATAGGCCACACGTCCCTGAGGTGGGGATTTTTGGTCTGACTCGTACCATCGCCCTGGGTCCCAGGGTCCCAGAACAGCACTGGGCCAACCAATGACATGGTGTGAGAGGCAACATTGCAGCTCATGAGGTCAGTGGAAACCTATGGCCAGTCCAGGCATTTCAGTGGCCAAGGAATGTGTGAACACAATTGTTGAAGGAGCTGAGGGTCCTTCAAGAGTCCCCCACAAGCTTTCACAGAGGCCCAGCTGTCATTAGGTTCTTTTCTTCCTGCAGATGGAAAATCCTGTCCCTTGGCCCATGCTCAGCCAGCTGTGGCCTTGGCACTGCCACACGAATGGTGGCCTGCATGCAGTTTGACCAAGGCCATGACAGTGAGGTGGATGAAACTTTCTGTAAGGCTCTGGTGCGGCCCCAGGCTAGTGTCCCCTGCCTTATTGCTGGCTGTGCCTATCGGTGGCACATCAGCACCTGGACAGAGGTAAGGGTGGTTTAATACCCAGACTTCTATCTGGGGCTAAGGAAAGCATCAGCAAGGGGTCTTTGTACATGAGGGGCCTGTGGTCCCTGATTCACTATGACTCCTGGAAGGAGGAGAGAGTCTGCTATAGTATACGCAGCAAAGCGTGGAGACCCAGACAGCTGGGCTAAGAAGCCTGGCATCTGCAAATACTGGAAGCCTTACTATCACAGAGACCAGTGTCCTCTGGTGACCAACACCTGGCAAATCACTAAGAGGTAGAGCTTGGCTCCCCTGAGAGGAGCTCACTCACTTGCAGTGGTAGACAGCACAGAGACAGACCAGACAGGATAAACTGCAGTCCTCAGGAGCCTGCTCCCCATACCACCTAACCTGGTCATCAGAGGAAGATAGAAACTCCAGGAGGGCAGAACAGACATTGCTTTGCAGGGTCACATGTCTTTAAAGCTCCGAGAGACAAAGAGGCTGAACAGTGATGGCTGAACACTGAGAAAAGACTCTCATGTCTTGTGTACATGTGAGCCCCCACAAAGGCATCTCCCTAGCTCAAGTCTCCTCATCTGTAAAGCAGAGACACCTGTTATTTTCAATGGTGTGAAAGGGTGACATAACAATACATTGTCCTGTGATCACTCTGCCTTGTTCCCCTTTGAGAGGGTCACCGCGACCTTCTGCTTCCTTCCTGACAGTGCTCCGTATCCTGTGGGGATGGCATCCAGCGCCGGCATGACACCTGCCTTGGACCCCAGGCCCAAGTGCCTGTACCAGCCAGTTTCTGCCAGCACCTACCCAAGCCAGTGACAGTGAGAGCCTGCTGGGCTGGACCTTGTGCAGGGAAGGAGATTCCTAGCTCACTGGCCCACAAAGAAGCTACTCTTCCCAGCCAGACCCAGGCTGCTGTTACTGTTGCTTCTTTGGAGTGGTCCCAGCTCCAAGCCCAAGCCCGCACCCTCATCCCAGCCTCCCAGTCTCTGGGGCTCCAGGACATCCTACAAGGGTCTGGTTAGGTTCCTTCCTGCTTCCTGTTGGGGAGGTTGGCATCATGACCTGGGCATGCCTGAGCATGCACTCGGGCACTAGACTTTGTGCTCAGGGCCTCCTTCCATCTAGCAAGGGGAAACCACACTTTTCATGTTTGTATGTGCATTGTGTTTGTGTGTGCACAGGTGCAGGTGTGTGTGTGTAGACCGGAGGACAACCTTTGGTGACATTCCTCAGTAGCTGATTCATTGGCTTGGAGCTTACCCAAGTAGGTTAGACTGGCTGGCTGAGCCCCCAAGGATCCACCTGTCTCTGCCTCTCCAGAGCTGGGACTACAAATGTATACCTC
This sequence comes from Phyllotis vaccarum, assembly GCA_033318265.1. NCBI lineage: Eukaryota > Metazoa > Chordata > Mammalia > Rodentia > Cricetidae > Phyllotis > Phyllotis vaccarum. The sequence goes on from JARWLC010000002.1 coordinate 50,213,753, forward strand.
CATACCTGTCCTTTAAAATGAAGGTTTGAGGGATTGAACTCAGGTCCCCAAGATTTCAAGAAAGGACTTTACTGACTGAGCCATTTCTCCAATTCAGAAACTATTCTTTTACTTCTGTCCCTTCAAATAACCTGAAGGTTGCAGGGACAGGAGCTCAGGTCCATGCATCACCAAGCCCACACACCACACTGTCTCCCTTTCCAAGAAGCACATAGAAGTGGCTTTGTGCCTTGGATGGTGATTAATGCTCTGACTTATAGCATCCTTCTCACCCTGTGCCAGCCCTAGCTATCAGCCCTGCTCTGTTCTTGTCACCTCACTACCCCTTTGTCCTCTCTAGGTACTTGTGGAAGGCAGTACCTGGAGCCTACAGGAACAATTGACATGCGAGGCCAAGGGCAGGTAGACTGTGTGGTGGCCATTGGGCGGCCTCTAGGTGAAGTAGTGACCCTCCAAATCCTCGAGAGCACCCTAAAATGTAGTGCAGGTATATTCAGAGGCAAGTGGGTAACTGTTGGGCTTGGGGGCCTGTAGCACAACTCTGCTGTATCCCATTTCTGCCAGGATGCCCATAGTTAGCATTTTTAAGGGTGTCTCATGACAAGAGTGTGAGGTATGATAGTAAATTGGGGGGAGGTAAGAGCTTTGGTGACATACCCCTATTTATTAGCCAGTAAGAGAGAGAGTGGTTATTTGAATCACCCCTGAGCCACTGCTGCTGACGTGGAGTGGGGGGCCAGGTGCTGGTTCCTCACTGTCTCACCCTTTCTAGGGGAGCTGCTGCTGCTTTGGGGTAGATTCACATGGAGGAAGACGTGCTGGAAGATGTCTGGCATGACTTTCAGCACTAAAACCAACACGCTGGTGGTGAGGCAGCATCGTGTGCTGTCAGGAGGAGTGTTGTTACGGTACCAAAGCCAGTCTGCCCCAGGAACCTTCTACAGAGGTACAGCCAGTTGTCTGCCCCACCCCTGCAAACTTCTCACTGGGTGACTATACCTGTGTTGCTGTGGACATGACATTTTCAATAGGGTTATGGGGAGGCCAGGAGAGAGCTGGTTAACATAAACTGGGAACAGGCAATGTTTTCCGAATGGTCAGGATGGGATTCCTCTGTGGCTATGGAGTTGGATGGGTAGACATAGATATGGTCCATGTCCTTGTCCCATCCCTCAGGCCATTGCCTTATTCTCCTGACCTGGTTCTCAGCTCTTTCAAGGTCCTCTCATGTCTGTGAGTCAGTTTCCCTCAGCCAGCTTTTAGTGACTTACACATGTATGCTAGCACTCACAAGTAAGATGCTTGCACAACATACTCCTCAGAGGGAGAGCATCTCATGGATTCCTGTTTTAACCAGAGCCCAAACAGTATATCCTCTAAGAACCCTCTTGATTACCTCAGGGGTTTGATGTAGAAGTACAAGGTGGCTGAAGATTTCTTTTACCTTGCCAATTCCAGACATTTCTGCATGGCTCGGGTCTCATGTGAAAATGGCCAAACAGGGGGGCATCGCCTCTGCAGTGTGCCACCCTTTTCTCCCAGCTGCCACCAGCAGTAAGCCATGCTGGTGGCAAAGTGCACACATGCTGCATGCAGGGTCCTGCTGGGAAACCCACTGCTCCATTCTCATTGCCTCTCACTTCTCATATGAAGAAATTCTGCCTTAAGAATGGCTTAAGAGGTGCAAGCAAGTGGGATTCCTACAGACTACCGATGATAGTGGTGGACAGCATAACTGAAAGCCAACTTTTCTACCAGTTTTATATTTTAAGTACTTTATAGCCCAAGCCCATTGAATCTTCTTTGAAAATCCATTGCCCAAAACATGCCACTGTTTCCTTCTCCCTGCAGCCGAGGGAACCAAAGCTTGGAGCCTTTCGGCTCCTTTAAAAATTATTTTCTTTCTTATGATTGTGTGTGGGCATGCACATGGTATGGTGTGACTGTGGAGGACAGGGGGAAACTCTGTAGAGCCAATTTTCTCCTTTCATCCTTATGTGGGTTTCTGACATTGAACTCAGGTTGTCAGGCTTGTGTATCAAGAACCAAGATTTTTACCCACTGAGCCATTTCCCCAGCCCTTTCCCTTAATGTGTGTGTGTGTGTGTGTGTGTGTGTGTGTGTGTGTGTGTGTGTGTGTGTGTGTGTGTGTGTGTGTTGTGAAGCAGGAGGCAGGGTCAGGGACCACCCTGGCATCAGTAGTATGCCCGATGTGGTCCACAGCCAGCCAGTCCACTTGTTCTTGCCTATAGAATGTGACAAGCAGCTCTTTGGACCTCGAGGTGAAATTGTGAGTCCCCCACAGAGCCCAGATGGGAAGAACACAAGGAGCTGCCGGGTCTTCATTAGTGTGGCCCCACAGGCCCGTATTGCCATCCGTGCCCTGGCCACTGACATGGACACTAACTCCGGCAGGACCAAGGCCAACTATGTCTCGGTGAGGTCAGGGTGGGAACAGAAGTGGGGTCACTTTTAATATGATTCTGGAGAGCTGTCTCTAGAAAGGAGGGTGGGGGTGCTGGGGTTAGGGGACCCGTTCAGTTTATTTCTTACTCCAAACTTCAAAATTATTTGAAAGAACAAGAAGGGGGGTTTACTCCACTAACTCACCACCAAGTACTTGCTGTTCTGCATGCAAGTAGGAAGAAGGAAACCCTTTCCTGGGGGTAGACTGCCTGTTGACCCAGGGTGAAAGCATCATGTTCATGCCTGGAATTTTTTTCCCCCCAGAAAAGCATGGGTAGAGTTAAAGGTGTGTTCTACAAGGCATCAAATCACCCCAGAATCAGGCCTGAGCAGAATTCCAGCTCTAACACCTGGCTGTGTATTCATCCTGGGGAAGTGGTCCAAAGTCTCTGAGATTCTGTTTATTGGATAGAATAGAATGTCCCTCGTGGGGTCTCCTGTGAGAATCAAACAGGAATCTATAAATTCTAGATAATGATCACTCATAACCTGCCCTGGCTACTTGCTTCTCTCCAGATCAGAGATACCCACACTCTGAGGACCACAACATTTCGAGGGCAGCAGGCACTATACTGGGAGTCAGAAGGCAGCGAGGCTGAGCTGGAATTTAGCCCTGGTTTTCTGGAGGCGCAGGCCAGCTTCCGGGGTCAATACTGGACCATCCCACTACGGACACCAGAACAGGACAACAGCCTGGCTCTGCCTTAGATTTCTTCCCAACTGCCAGAAAGGGAGGCACCTTTACACTGAGTGACCAATCCTGGAGAGTGCAACACTAACTAGCCTTAAGTAATCTCTTTTAGGATCTTTTCCAGTGCAAAAGGGCTGGGGCTGGGAGGTGGAGATCAGAAAAGTAGTCCCAGCCCCAATAGCTAATAAAGAATACAGGAAAACCTGACTGACATTTTCAGTCGATAACCTGCCGCAGCCGGGCTTGAAAGCTCATTGTACTAAAGTCGGGATTGCACTGCCGACTGAGCAGGGCTTTAGCCTCTTCTAGATCACAGTCCCCGAATCCAGCTGGGCCTCGGCTGGCCGAGTGGAGAGAGAGCATAACGAATTGTAAACACGCCCCTTATGATAATAGACGCCAATCCCCGCCCCCTCCCCATGCTGGCCTGCGGGTCCGCCCCTATGCTAATCACCGCCTCTCCCACAAGGCCGCGCGCGGGTGGACACGTCCCTTTGTGCGCGCCTGGGGCTGCGCGCAACCAAGCGCGTAGTGTCCCGGCATCATGAGCGGCTCGGGCGCAGCCGGAGCGGCTGCCGGCCCTGCACCGCCGGCACAGGAGGAGGGCATGACATGGTGGTACCGCTGGCTGTGCCGCCTGGCGGGAGTGCTGGGGGCCGTGTGTGAGTACCGCGGCCGGGGAGTGGGCGTCCTGGGGTTGCCATGACTCCCGGCCTCAGGCCTGCGTTCTGCCTCCTGGAGCGCTGTGGCCTCTGCCGAGCTGACCTGAGGAGCCTTGTCCAGAGGAGCCGAGACTCAGAGGACGCGCGTCTGTCTCTTCCTGGTCTTCCTCGGCCTGATGATGCTCACCTAGGCTGGGTTGGGACTGCCAAATTCCCAGCCTTTAGGCAAAGCTTGTTCAAAAGTGGGGGCGGGTGCAAGTTGCCACAGGCTGGGAAGTTTGAGGGTTGGACGGTGCTAGGGGATAGATGGCCCCTCAAGATGGCTGGGCAGGGGGTGAGGGAGAGGCAGCTTCTCAACAGTTTCTTACTGTCCATTTGGATAGACTCCGGCTCCACACCATTCCTTGGTTCACACCCCCTGAGTTTAAGTCCAAAAGAATTAAAGAGTAAGGGCAGCCCCACCTCTTCCGTGCAGCTCTCTTGCTGACCTTTCAAACCGGACCTTTGAACTGAATGTGTTTCCTAAATCCTATCTGCCCCTTTCATTGTGAATTTCTAGAAGCCCAGGAGGAATGCTGGTATCAGGAAAGGAAGGTCCGAGGATCCCATTGCCTACCTGATACAGAAGCAGAAACTGTGGGTCGGGCAGAGCCATCTGTTCTCCCTGAAGGATCTATTCAGAGGATCCAGCAGGAAGTTCAGGTGGATAGGGTGGGGTTAGGTACGAGCTAGCTCGGTGAGACAGCCCTGGAGGGAATTTGTTGAGGTTGAGTTCAAACCCTCTCCAATGCAGTTAGCTATTTCAAGATGGTATTAAGAGCAAAGAAGATCACGACCATGGCCTACATGCTACCACGCTCCCTCCATCTTGGTGATGCTGTCAGTGACCCAGGTGACATCTAGATTGACTTTGGTGATCCCACCCAGTCCCGTGCTTCCTAAAGTAGGTGTCTGTGCTACTCCAGAGGGCCTCCCCAACCCTCCTAGGTTGAGGCACAGTGGAAACCTTAGGGAGGAACTTGTGCCACTAACCCCAATTGTTCCTTGAGACTGCAGATTTAGAGGGCATCAAGGGTTTGAGTACTGGCATACCACAGGGGAGAAAGAAGGGTATTTGCTTTAGAAATTCAATAGGGGGTTTGACAAGAGCTGTGGCTTTTAGCCAGTCACTTTGGTATGGAGTTATCTTCTCTTAGAGTGAAGGGCCTTGGAGGGCTTTATTCTGGTCCCAAAGGCACCTGTAGACATTAGCTATAAAGAAGAAAGGATTTTATAGTGACCTCTCCCTTTATGATCTCCATAGGAGGTCATATCCGTAGCAGTCCAAGTGGATGATGTATTTAAGTTCTTGGTTGTCAGAGGACTTGTGTTTATCGGGGTTGTGACCTGGTCCTTCCAAAGCTGGCTGTGTAGGACAGCCTGGGTGGAGTGGAGCTGTAGATGAAATGCTGATGGCAGCGGCGCAGGCCCCTCAGGTGAGAGCAGGCCCAGCTGCACACAGGCAGGAGGTGGGGAGTCCCTCACTCTGTGGTCCTGGAAGCTTTGCTGCCAGAGCCTCACTGTGGACAAGTGCTGCTTTGAGTTCTTAATAGAGAAGGAGGCCTTATGGCACTCTGCCGTTCAGAGTCAGCCATTTGGTCCATACTCCTGCATCAGCTTCAGTTTGCATAGTGTAACACAGGAAAGAGGAAAACGGTGGCATTCCAGGCCCAGTGAGGGGATCAGGTGTCCTGGGCCTGCTACAAGTTTAATGAGTTGGTTGCTTATTGCAGCCTCAGAGAACCAACATTCTGCCCCTCCCTGGCGACAACCTGGGCTTTTGTCCTAGGCTGGGCAGCTCCCAGGAATGTTCTCAGAGGCTTCTAGAGTTCCTGGAGAGGGACTTCCTGGTGAAGCCAGCTGCAGGCTGTGTGTGGGTGTGCATCCCTGAGGTGCAGTCAGAGGGGAGCCTCAGGCTCCAACTGGAGTGAAGTATATTATGGGGAAGAAGAGGACACTATGTCCTCTCATAGTGTCTTGCTGTCCTAATGTTGGGACACAGCATGCCCATGTGTAAGAGAGAGAGAGAATGAGCTTAGAAAGCTACATGCCCAGGGTGACTTGACTGGTGTTTTAGATGTGGACCTGTCATTTGGATCTTACCTGGTACCCATCAGTATATCATGAGATGCATCCCTATTCTGACCCAAATTCAAGCTGTAGCCAGACATAGTGGCAAATGCCTGTAATCCCAGCACCCAGGAGGCTGAGGAAGCAGGATAGTATTTGAGGTCAGTTTTGGACTCCGTCCCAAAGTGGCGGGGGCTGGTGGAGGGGCTAACCAAACAGTCATCAACAATAACAACCTCAAATAGAATTTTCCAATGAGAGGGCTTTTTGAGAAGCCTACTAGGTGGACGATGAGAGGTAGCCCTTGCTAAGGTTCCTTATTGCATGAGATACATTTAGTATATAATAAAACCCAGAGCCAGATATTGGGGGGAAAGCTGAAATATCAAAGATACAGGGAACAAACCACAGCCACTCTCACCCAGCCAACTCTTCAGTATGAACAGTCCTATCTCCATGAGTCCTCAGACTGACTGGGTGCATAGGCAAAGAGCTGAACTTCTGCCTTCTTCCTTAGATCTCCCCACCCCCAACTATTTTTCTTCCTGGTTTAACTTTCCTAGAGCTAGTGCTTGTCTCTGTTTAGCCTTGAACTCACAGAGATCCAAATGCTGGCATTAAGGGCATGGGTCACCACTCCCTGACCTTCAGGCTTGCCTGTGGATGACTCTGTCTTCTGTTAATGCAGGCTATTTTTATTAAATATATATCTCCACAGTTGTTGCTGAGGGCAGAACAGGCCTGACCTCTTGAGGGGATTTTGATAATAGCTGGGAACTAAGGGCTGGTCCATCAGAGCCTTGGGTTTGAGAAGGGTGTGGCCTTTACTATCCCCCTAATGTGAAAGTAGCTAGATTGGAGGTTCAGAAGTAGGCTTATTGAGTCTTACTCTGAGCTAGCTCAGGTGACGGTTGCTGAGGGAAGCCCTAGTGCTGACCATCTGAAGGGAGCCCCATGAGTTCTAGGTGTCTGCCCAGATAGCCTCCTGCAAGCACTGCCACGTACCCCACTAACTCCTGCCTTCCTCTTTGAAGCCTGTGCCATCTCTGGACTCTTCAGCTGTATCACGATTCACCCCCTGAATATTGCAGCTGGCGTGTGGATGATGTGAGTAGCTGGCAATGGTCTGTTCTGGTGGGGTTTGAGCCTGTGATGCAGAGCTCATTCCCCTTCCTGTTCCCACGACATTTAGGCTTCCTAATTATGGGCCAGGGGGACAGCTGGCTGAGCCTTTATTAGGTCTAAGGTCACAGACACAGTCACTGAGCATCTACCCAGCCAGACACTGTAAACTCATTGTCTACTACAATGGGCCTTTCCACCTGGGAGCTCCAGAGCCATGGTATGTAAGGTCAGAGATGAGAGGGTCTAAGAGGGAGAGAAGGAGGTGGTGAGCTGTGAGGCAGTGAACAGGGCTAGTAAGGGGGCAGAAGCAGATGAAACTGGTGGCTATCACATCTACAGGTAAGCTGTTTATCACCCTCTTCCTGGCTGCTGGGTCCCAGGAAAAGGGGTGCCAGAGGAAGTGTGCTGTTCAAGGTGCACAGGAAGCACTGTGCATTAGCATTTGTTAGTGCCTACATGGGGCTATGTAGACATTTAGGGCAAGGAATAGGTCCTGCCGTAGGCCTCAGGCCAGGGTGATTTTGATCTTGTGATTTGTACAGAGATCTGTACTGACCCAACCAAAGTGGCAAAGATGGGAACTGTATGGGTTGTGTACAGATTGGTGGAACAGTGAGCTGTTTGGTATTTGGAAGACTGGCAGCTGTGGTGGGTGGGGAGGTGGGCAGTGGTCAAGAGTTACAAGCTGTGTATGTTAATAAGACTGTCATCGGCACTTTCCTTCCAAATGTGGGGCCTGGCAAAGGCCCAGTTGTCTCATCATGACCATTACCCACCTTTGGGAGCAAAGGCCTTCAGCACCAGCAACTTAAGCTGTTTCCAGTAACTGGGCAAAGATCGAAAGCACCTGAGTAGAAGCTCCCAGCATGGGCTGCCCCACTACCCTGCATCTGTCTGTCTGACCCACATGATCCCAGGTCTCAGGCATGAGTAGTCCTCAGCAACTGGGTGCAGCCAGCCCTTGCACTTCTGCTGCACTTCTGTCCTCAGTGGCAGGGTTGGTGACTATGATTCTGTGGGTGAACGCGCTGCTGGCTCAAAGTAACATCAAGGCAAGGGTCTTAGTTCTTCATTTCACAGTTGGAAATTCCTGCAGGATGCTTGGGCAGTTAGGGATGCTGCTGCAGCAGTGGGTTGGAGTGCCTGTGGTATCTTGAGCCACCACATGAAGGCTTTTGCAACCTCAGGTTGTCGCGTATCTCATTGTCCTTTCTGCCTCTGCCCCTGTAGCATGAACGCCTTCATCCTGCTGTTGTGCGAGGCACCCTTCTGCTGCCAGTTCGTGGAGTTTGCAAACGCCGTGGCTGAGAAAGTGGACCGCCTGCGCTCCTGGCAGAAGGCTGTTTTTTACTGCGGGTGAGGGGCTGTTGGGTGGGCTCTATGGCATGGTTCTTTAAACTCTTGCTGATTAAAGCAAGTATTGGTGAGGTGGGTGGGGCAGGAACAGGTAGAGGCTTTTCTTTCCTGCAGAGGTTTTTATTTGATAGCTGTGGACATAGCCTCTGGCCCATCTAATAACAGCATCTAAAGAATGGGACCCAGTATCTGCCTTCCCGAGCTCAGATGGCAGCTGTGGCACAGGTGTTTACGAGATCTGTAGTGTCTGCAGCAGGACATGTGGGGGATTGGGGAAGCAGCTGGGAGTTGCCAGACAGGTCGTTGTAGATCTGTGTAGGTATTTTGCAGCCTTGAAAGGAGTATGGCCAACCTAGATGTCTAGACCTGAGATTGCAGAGCAGAAAACACCGCTTTCCTCTATTCTTTCTGACAAGTACAGTACGTCATAAGACTGCACCAAGATAAACTGAATACACAGAAACCTCTAGAGAAGGGATTTTGCACCAGAGCCTGGCTAGGCAGTGATATTTATCACAATTACCAAAATTATCTTTAAGATCAGGTAAAACCAATGCTTGGTGGAGGCTTAATGGCTTTGGCAGTGAGAATATTCAATGAACACGTGCTTTCTGGCAGTTTTCTGATGTGTCTAAATTTAAAGGAATCATAGGATCACAAAGTTTTAGTCAGTGTAGCAGGGTGTCCTTTGGTTTGTGTGTGTGCACATACACACATACACACATACACACATACACACATACGTGTAGAGGCCAGATGTGGAATCAGGTATTTTCCTCGGTCACTTCCCGCTTGTTTTTAAAGACAGTTTCTCACTGTTTGTTTGTTCCCAAATTTGGCTAGACTGCCTGCTAGTGAGCTCTAGGAATCCACCTGTCTCCACCTCATCAGCCCCTGAAGTACTAGGGTTTTTATGAGGATCCAAACAAGCCCTCATGCATGTGTAGCAGGCTTTTACCAAGTAAGCCATCTCTTTCCCCTTCCTTCCCCTCCCCGCTTTGTATCTAAGAGAATCTCATTATGTAGCTGTGGCTGGCCTTGAACTCACAGAGATTCATCTGCCTCTGCATCCCGAGTGCTGGGATTAAAGGCATGTGCCACCACTGCCTGGCTTTCTTTGAGTTTTTAAGATGTATTGTCATGATGCTCACAGTAATGTATGTTTATCAAAAGTCATTTGTAAAGCAGAAAATGATCACTCCAGGCCTCACTACCTATTAATTCTTTAACACGTGTCCCTCCGTCTGAATCCAGATACTTTTGGAGCCCATCTTTAGCATGCTTGTAACTGTTACAGAGCTTATAATTGCTCTTTTGGCTTGCTGTAGTATTAGCAATTTCAGTATTATCACAAAGACTGTGACATTCCTTTTAATGTTAAACACATTTATTCATCTGGACATACTGCCTTTGTCTTAATTTGTTAGCTGATGTCAGTCAAGTCTGGTGAACATTTGTCTGCTAAAACTACCATGATGGCATCCTTAGGAGGTATTTCCAGGTGTGGAATTGCCAGACCAAAAGTTATGATTATTCAAAAGAGCTTAGTATATGTGACTCGGTTTCTTTCCCAAAAGGACATCTGAGTGTCCCATCCCTCTGCTCCCCACCCAGGGCCACTTTCACGTTTATATTTATTGTCTAAGTAAAATACCCTCTTGTGTATCCTCAAAGGGTTTCTGATTTCTGGACCCGCTCTTTTGAGAGCTTCAGTGTTTGACTTTGTGGGCTATGTATTTCAATATTAAAGACCTCAGATTCCTTTGCTACGTTTCCCATTCTGGTTTTTCCAGCCTGCTATTTGCCTTCAGTGTTACTGGTTTTCCTCCTGTAGTCTTTTCCTTTGAGACTTCTATTTTATTATTATAGAAGATCCTCATGTTTTTAACAGACCCTATTAAAAACACGGTAGCACACTTCACCTAACCAAAGTCTCCAACCGTCACCGTGCTTAAAGCCCTGACAATGGACACTGTGCTTGTATGGTATCTCACTAGCTGGCCCACAAAGCTTGGGACTCAGAACTCTAGTCATTGTCTGCCAAATACCACAACCATCTAAGTCAAGGACCCTCTCTGCACTTTGAAGCACTTCTGTATAATGAAATCTACACCAGAAATCCACGGAGTGCATTTGGCTCTGAGTGTCATCCTCCTGCTCATGGTACTTCCTCTCCAGCGACTGGATTGAGACTGGGCTGCTAGCTCCAGAATCTTTCTGATTCAGCCTCTCTGGGATTCACCTTGGGTTGGAAAAATCTCATCCCTCAAGGCTGAGCCGCAGAGGGTTTAGGTGGAATGGACCCACCACTAGGTGGTGCTACTGAAGCCCCAGCTAGAGCTGCACTTGATCCAATGTTCTGCTGTGTGTGAGCTGAGGGGGTTGGGGGTAGGAGGTGGATGAAGGGCTGCATGTTTTGGTGCAGCTGGCCCAGGAGTGTTTGTGATGTGGGCATAGTGTAAGTGGCCAGCAGTCTTCACCTTGACGTCAGGATCTCAGATTTGACCCCACTATATAGTGGAGATGGAGCCTTGAGAAGCTAACTTGGTCACAGGACTGTACAGATGGACTACACCCCTGATCCTCTGGGCCCAGCTTCTCTGTTTTAATGAATACTGAAGTTATATACCCAGCTCTTTGCTATTTAACCCTTTGTGGGTCAGAGATCTTGCCACAAAGACCTGATATGACTTTAAACTGTCTTCAGAAGGAGTATTTTAGGATCACACAGGGACAACACATGGCATGGGAATGCACTCTTGACTTTTGTTCTCTCCTAGGATGGCCATCGTCCCCATCGTCATGAGCCTGACCCTGACCACACTGCTGGGCAACGCCATCGCCTTTGCCACTGGGGTGCTGTATGGACTATCTGCCCTGGGCAAAAAGTGCGTGTGCAGCCCACCCCCAGGGTGGGGCCTCCTCTGCTACCCCTGCTACCCCATCTCAAGTTGGAAAAGTCTGAGTGGAACCCTTTGTCTAGTTACACACAGTGGTTACAAGTGACTTACCTGTGCTCTTAGGAACAGAGGCAAGAACTCAGGGACAATCTAGTTGTTCCCTCTTGCCTGGCTTGCACACCATAAGGTGTGTTCTAGGTACTGTAGCCAGCTGCCACTTCTCCCTTTCATCTCAGTCAGTGCCCCTCTCAGAGTGCCAGGGCCTCTGTCTACTTGACAGTCGCCTCTGGGGGAAATCTGCCCGCAGGTCATATCTGGGTCGCAGCCTGGAAGCTGGTGGTGAGAGGGCCATGACTACGAAACACCTACTTTTCTCTCCCTAGGGGCGATGCCATTTCTTATGCTCGGATCCAGCAGCAGAGGCAGCAGGCAGATGAGGAGAAGCTGGCTGAGACTCTGGAGGGAGAGCTGTGAGGTGAGGCAGGGCGGCCTACCTTCATTGCTTACTGCCATTGGGTTCTGTGTGAAGTCTGGAGAAGGCTGTTAAATGGCCTGGAAGAGGAGTCCTTACAAGTCCCCATGCCTCGAGTCTTCCTGTGCCTATGTGTTTTCTGGACCTACTGAGCCTGGAGCTCCTGCCCCACCGGTACTGAAGACCTGGGCCATAAGATATGGATGGATGAACTCAATCCTGTCAACCTGTGGTGCAGATTCCAGCACAGGTTACCCTTCCCAGACCTAAGAGCGCCTGCTCCTGAACATACTGGCCCTCGCTGGGTTAAGAGGCTTATCACTCAGGCTCCTGTCACTTCAGGCTTCATCCTTTTTAGGTCTAAGCTTGCTGGCAGGTGAGGCTTCAGTTTTGCCTCATGAAGCAGTCCTCAGAGCAGAGGATGAGTACAGCAGTGTCCTGAGGCCAGAGCAGAGGAGATGGCTGCTCCTTTGAGAATCTACAGCACACCTAGGATGCAGTTTCCTGGCCAGAAGAGCAGCCTTGACAGTGGACAGAGGGCTGGGTGGAAGTTCCCTGGTGCCTTGGACAAGCTATTACAAAATCCTTTGCTGTCCCATCTCCATGGGCCTTGCCCTGATCTCCAGGTTCTGCTCCTCCCCCAGTTCAGGATTTGGTGCTAGGAAGTGTGTGTGGTGTGTATTCCTGTCAGCCTGCACTGAAAACCTTTGTCGATGGTGATAGGCTCACTATTAGTAGGAATTGACCTCAGGTATTCCTCCCAACCTGCCCCTGGCATCCTGTAGCCTTTGAAGAGCTGGGCAGAGACTAGAGGCACTTCTCACACAGACAAGTAAGCCTGTCTGACTAGGGTATGGAGAGATGCTGCCCTGGAACTAGCCCTCCTAGACATACCCTAGCTGTCCCCCATTCTTCCTCTGCACTGCTAACTTTTCCTACTGTCCTGTGGTATCCACACTAGTGGCTAGTTACAGGCACATGTTTGGTGGCCTGGCTGAGAATGATGTAGAAAATGCTAAGCCCTGCCTCCCTCCTGTGCTAGCATTTCAACTGGGCCTGCTCCATGAGACCCAGCTCCAGAGTTGTCTGGCTTCTGGGGACTCTTTAGCTCATCAGTGTTTGGGGCCAGGAGTAGTGGGTATTCTACTTGGAATAGAAGTTCTTTGCTCCATGGGCTCTGTGGATAGCAGTTTTCCAGAGAACCTGTCCGTGTTGAACCATAGAGTAGCAGAGATGTTGTAGTGTAGCTGGTTTGGCAGGACATGTACCTTCGGGATTCATCTGAGGCTATTATTCTCAAGCCAGGAATGGGCTTCAAGGGCTCTGGGTGTGTATGTGTATGTGTCCGGGTCTGTGTTCACAGTAAGACCCATCTAGCTCCCAAAATGAGCAAAGGCTCTGTCTGATCCTTTGGTTACTTGTGTAGGTGTGAGATACAGGTCCCTTCTGCTCCTGACAGTGGAACTCACTGGCTACATCTGTACTAAGACTGTACCTCATGAGGGAAATCCATTTTGTACTGGGCAGGCATGGGGTGGTATGTAAAGGTAGAGGCCCTCAGACGTATAGAGTGGGCCTGTCACTTACATCCTGAGGTTCCTGGAAGCATGGTGGCTCTGGAGTCCATTGCCTTGCCTCTGAGCATGGACACTGTCTAATCCAGACTAAGCCCCATGCTTGCCTGTATCTGGCTGTCTTCTGTGAATCCCTTTACCACCCACCCTCTGGTTTGTTGGTTAGTTTATATTTGGAGTAAAGCAAGGCTGTAGTTGGTATGTGCAGTCTGTCACCTTTTGTCTTCAGTGCCTGTGACTGGCAAGGAGACCCTGTCCGTGGCAGCTGGGCTGAGCCTGCTCACAGGGTCTCAAAGTAGCCTATGCGTAGAGGGTGAGCTGGCACTCAACCCTATGGTGGCTGCTGCTTTCTCTCACTATGGCAGTCTGGGCTGAGTGTGAGAGTAGCCTGGCTGCTGGGGTAGGGAGCTTCTTCCTGGAATAGATCCCAACTCCCCTTGCCTCTCTGAGGCTACAGGCCCAATTCCTTTATTTTGTAAAAACAGTGAACAGTTTGTAGACTAGAGGTATCCCAAGGTTGGACTGGGTCCTGTACTCTGGCCTTTGAAAGTCTAGTGTTCCCCAAGGTGCCCAGACCCTTGAGAGTGCAGGACCCTGTTCTCCCCACAGCCATTCGATCAGAACAGTATGATGTGATGATATCCCTATACAGAGACACTTCACCACCTCCATCCCTGTTCTCTGTCCTCACTCATGACCCTGCATGGGAAGTGTCCTTTGTAGGAGTGAGGAACTAAGCCCCAGGTCCCCTGACAGCCTTGTCCTTGGGTACAGCTTTTACTCAGCTTTCCCATGTAGGTCTCAGCTGAGGTATTACAGCACTGTAGGCTACCAGAGCTGGGGCCTACCAGCCCATACTTGGTGAGCTGCTTGTCACCAAGGCTGAAGTGTGTTCTGGCTTGTTCTGTATTCTGGCTGATGGCAGGTATGCTGCTGCTCCTGGCTGCAGGTGTGAGGCTGTGGCCAGTGCATAGGGCTGGCCTGGGTGGTTTGGCCCCTTATAGGCAAGGCTCTGACTAGGGTCTGAAGGACATCCTGCGGCTGTGGAAGAAGGCCTCAATCTGCTCCAGTGAGCGGCCTCTGGTTTCAGGCACACAGCAGCCTGTGAAGAGCAGGCTGAGTAGGCAGACGGCCGAGAAGAAGAAGAAAGGCACCTGGAGGCCGAAGGCATTCTGCAGTGGGGAATTGGGGAGGGAGTCACTGGGCAGACACAGTCCCCAGGCAGAACTGTATGAGTTTAGCCAGTACTGGCAGCCTGTGGGGCCTTCATCTGGCCACTGCTCCTCCCAGCCTTCCCTACTATTCCCAAGCTCCAGGTTGCCGAAGGGCCTGATGGGCAGCATGGTGTGTCCGCCTTCCTCTTAACCTCAGTCACTGAGTGGGGAGGGCAGGTTCTGGTTTGTGCTGACCCAGCTGGATCCCCCTGGTAGAGTCAGTATTCAGGTGTTTTCCTTGCAAAACTGGGAACTAGGTATGTTTAGGTGAGACTCCACCCCATGCTGTAGTCAGGTAGCAGGTTTACACTAGAGAAACTTAGCATCCAGTAGGTCAAGAGACAATGCATCTGATCTGGGCTGCATCCTTGGGCTAGGAGGTAACCTTACCACCCCTCCCCCATGTGTTCCTTCTTGCAACGGCCTTGGCTGTGCTATCATTGGCCATTCTTAGCCTGTAAAGGGCCTGTGCTCCTCTCCAGGAGTTGCTGAAGGGAGACCACTAATGGAGACGCCTAGTTGGGTGTCCAAACTTACCACTGCCAGAAGAAAGTACTTAGTGAGGACGAAGGCTGTAAGCCAGCTAACCAGCACGCAGAGTCCTGAGGCAACACCACGGGCACGCAGGGGCAGAACCTCAGACATGAGGAGCCAGGTGATGGGCCCCCAGCCCATGGCATAGCCTGCCCAGAAAAGAGGAGCGGTTGGGCTCAGGCCCTGGAGACCCTCAAACTGCCTTGCCTGTGTCTCCTGGGTTGTAAGAAGGTCTTATTCTCTAGCTCCAACCCCTTAAGCAAACAGGAAAGTAATAGAACCCTTGTACCCTGTCCCAACAGCCCATCCCAGATGTTCCCACTGCCAGAGTGCTCCTACCCATAATGAAGAGCATGGTGGCCAGCAGGGGTATCAGTGTCAGATAATTGAAGGATGTAGCTGAGGGTTGCTCTGTGTCCACCAGGGTCATCATCTCCAGTCCTGCAGTGCTGTTAGGTGTCAGAGGCCTTGGGCCAAAGTGGATGTACAGCCCCAGTGTCAGGTTGGCAACAAACATGATGGATGCTGTGGACACATGGGTACCTCAGGACCAAGATCCTCCAAGCTTGAGGCTGTTTCCAAGCCCACAGCACCTCTTGCTGGATGGCAAGGCTGGCTTGTGAAAGAGGCAACCCTCCTACCCCCAACATAGAATGGCAAGCTCTCTTTGCACACCCCTGAGCTAGATGGGTGGGCTTCCTTTGCTCTTGGAGCTATAGCAGACCTGTCTGGAGCAGCTACCATTTGCTAGGTCCTGGGCCATAAGCTAGGAAAGCTTGGGTATGGCCCAAAGATCACAGCCACCCACCTGTAGGAGGCT
The DNA here is from genome assembly GCA_033318265.1 of Phyllotis vaccarum. Classification (NCBI taxonomy): domain Eukaryota; kingdom Metazoa; phylum Chordata; class Mammalia; order Rodentia; family Cricetidae; genus Phyllotis; species Phyllotis vaccarum. The sequence goes on from JARWLC010000002.1 coordinate 50,229,676, forward strand.
GGCTGTAGGAGTTAAGAGGCACACATCAGGGTGGAGACACTTACCTGACACATAGAGCAGGACTTTGCGGCCAGCCAGATCCATGGTGACAGCAGCAATCAGCACAGACACGAGCCTCACAGCACCAACTATGGCAGCATCCTGCTGGGAGGGCTGTGGGCAGGGCACTGGGCTGAGAGACCTAGCCCCGTGTTCTACCCTGACCCTAATGCATTTTAGGGTACTCAGACCTAAGGTTGGGTCATGGTCCTTTTTTTTTTTTTTTCCTTTGCCATGAGCCATCATATGTACCAAGTCCCAGGTACTTTCTCTGCAGCTAACCCTTTTCTGTAAGGTTTCCCAGCACAGGCATATCTACTATGCCTGTTACTAATCCTGGAGGCACAGATCCTGGTGGGACAGTGATGGTGGACATGAGTCATTTTCATGCTCAGAACTCATTGCAGGAAGAACCCAGGGATGGAACTGGGCTCTCGGGGACCTTACATGCTCCACCTGGGATCTGAGCCGGAGGCCATGATCCCAAGAGTTCCACATTCCATTAAACTGTTTTCCTTTGTTATTCCGTATATTTTTAAACACTTAGGCTTCACTTGAGGAAAATGTAATTGAGGCAGGGTGTGAATCAGAGGTGTCTGGGTCTCAGCCACCTAACTCCCCAGCTGCCCAGCTGTATTCTCAGCAGCCTATTGGGACTCTGGGCAGTGCTGGCCAGGTGGGTTCTCACCAGCACCACGGACGTGCTATCGAAGATGGTCTGTAGGTACACGAGGATGGGTGTAATGCCTGTCAGCTGCTGCAGAAAGCGCATCAGTACCGCGATGAGAATAGGCCGGTACACACGGGGGTCCCGGGCCTCGGCCCATGACACTCCGCTACTCTGGAACACAAAGCTGCTGCTGAGGGACTATGGCAGGCTCTCCAGCCCTGGCCACCCAGTCTTGGCACCTGCAGGTCTAAGGGAGACCCAGCCACCAGAAGTTGCCTGGGTTCTGCACACTGGCAAGAACCACTCTGAGGAAAGGCAACCAAGACCGAAAGAGGCCTAGTGACTGTCCACGGCCACATAGAAACTTGTGGTTGGTTCCTGATCAGCCAGTCCTATCTATGCATGCTGCACCTGTCTCCGCACGCTGTCCTGGATCTGCTCAAACTCCCAATGGACCTCAGAGTCAGCTCGCAGCCAGGTCAGTGCCTGCAGTGCCTCCTCATCCCGGCCCTTGGAGAGCAGGAAGCGAGGCGAGTTGGGCATGAAGCTAAGCAGCAGGATCATGATTAGAACAGGCCCCTCCCCAGCCACAGCAAGCCACCTCCACGGAAGCAGAAGACCTGGTGAGAGAGGCTTTGGTGAGCGGCTGGGGCCTTTGAGTAACCTCACTGCTCTTCTAGCCTAGCGCCCCGCCCTCCACCAGCTGTCCAAGTCTTTGTAGTAAAGGCTAAGGGGCTGCAGGGATTGCCTGGATCCTGGTATTAGAGTGAGATCCTTAAATGATTTTAGAATAATGAGAGAGGGTAGGGCAGGTTGGACATGGGGCTCTCACCCCCATAACTCCCATAGCCCCCACCCCATCATCCAGGCAGACAGATTCCTATATGGGCTTCTCTCATTAACTGAGCTGTGGGAAGGTAGTTTGAGGCTCATGCTGCAAGACAGGGCTCACTGCTCAGAAACGTGGTACCATGAGAGCTAGGAAGCCAAGTGTCCTGCCTATCAGTACTGGGTTCTTTCAGGGAGAGCTCTTCCACTACCCCCCATCTCCAGAACCTTCATGCTGGATTGCAGGATGGTACTTGCCAAGGGCATAGAGAGATAGGGATCCAAACACGGCCATGAGTTGTGGTGTGGCCCCCAGGGCCCCTCGAACATCAGGGGGTGCAATCTCAGATACATATACCTGCAAGACACATGTGCACACTTGAGGCTTTAGTGGAAATGCATAGTCTGGGCCCACTGGAATGAGAGAGGGGCCTGGTAGCCTGGAGAAGCTGGCAGGGGTCTTGTTCTGACCATAGCTCTGACCTTCCCTTTCCCTAGTAGAAAAGTATGCAGAAGCACTCAGCTCTGATGGCATGGGATAGGGGTGGGGTGGGAGACACAGATCGGCTATGACCCTGGGGCCCAACCAAGCCCAGGATATTTGGAGCAGGTACCTGTATTTCTCTTAATGACCCTTTTCCCCTCTGAGCTTGGCCAGAGAACAGATTTTTGTGTGGAGTTTTGCATGAGGTAAGCAGTTGGGGGTGGAGGGTTGGGCAGGAACTTCCCTTTACTTCCTTTGCTCAATGCAGATTTTCTTCAGTTAAGCAATGCATTGAACTGAGGTCAAAAACACAGGATAGGAAGCTGCTAGTGACAACGATGTCTGCTTCTTTAGTGGAGGAAACTGAAGTTCCCTGGGCAATGTAGGGGACCCCACACATTCCCACTGAGCAAAGGCTCAAAGGCAGGAGTGGCCTAGAACAGCCCTGAGGCAGCAGCGAGACACGTCCAACCTTACCGGGATGCAGGCAGCAGTGAGTCCCCCGGCAAAGCCTGTCAGCGTCCTCCCCAGCAGGAGCATCCAAAGGCCATGGGCACCAGCCATGAGTGCATAGCCAATGACTGAGGGGACAGCTGAGAACATGATGCTGAGCTTCCGGCCCAGGAGGTCATTGAGTACCATAGCACTGAGGCCCCCAGCTGCAGCACCCAAGGTAAACACCGACTGCAGGGGTGCAAGAAGATACAATGGCCTTAAGCATTCTCACCCCCATCAGAGCCTAGAGATAGTTCCCCCAGGGCTGACCCAGAAGTCAGGCATTCATTGGTAGAGAGCCCTCTGTCAGACTGCACAGGAGCCTGTGGACAACGATATATGTGGGTGCCATGACTACTGCCCTCCTCTAGCGGTACAATGGAGCCACCTGTCTATAGTGGCTCTGTCCAGGAGTGTCCAATATTGTTCTGAGTCTGAGCAGGCCTCAAAAACATGATTCCGCCTCTACCTCCCAAGTGCTGAGATTAAAGGCATTCTTCATGACACCCATTCTACACAAGAGAACTCTGTGATCTGAAGGCCCAGGACCTTAAGATTTGGGGCCATTGAAGTTGCTGAAGAATAAGGGATTTGCCTGAACTCTGTTACTCATGAGCAGTGGGACCAGGACACACAGCTTGGCTTGTCTAAGCCTCAGTTTCTTAGCTGTATAATGGGAGAGAATGGGTTGACCTCAGAGTAAAAATGTTTCACAAAGTATCTGGCAAGTGCTCACTTCATTTGAAATGCTCCAGCATGGTCATCAAGTTGCAGTTTTAACTCATGGTCTACTGACATTCTAATGCTGTAATCTTGGGCTTTCAGGTTCTTCTCTACTTACCCACACTCTGTTCTCCAGATGACACCTCTCATCCCTCTGGTACCTGGTGTTCTTGCCTCCAGACACCCAGAAGGATGTCAGCTCTACGGTGGCACCCTGGCTTTGGGTATGGGGTTGGGAAATCTTCCCATCAACCCCTCCCTACATCTCTGCAGGATGTCACTTCCTCATGGGTCATTTCCATCATCACTAGCAGAGAGGAGTGTGTGAGGGAGGGGAGGTGCCAAGGCTCAGTGATTTTAGTTCCCTGTGGTAAACGGGCTGAGTGGGTCCATGCTCCCCTACTACCCCATCTAGCTTAGAGAACAGGCCTCACCCCAAACCAGGATGCCTGGATTTTGTTCAGGTGTAGTGCTGGGTCAGAAGAGAGCTTCAGCGCAGGGATGACTGGGGACGTGTAGACCAGGGCATACCCAAAGCTGAAATTGCCCAGCACAGCAGCAAAGGTGGCCAGGAACACCCTTCTGTTTTGCAAGGCCCTGGTGGGGGATGGGGTGGAACCAAAGGACCAAGGTCAAGTCCTCTAACTGGATCCTGGTTTCCCAGACTGCTGCCTTCCCTGAGCCCCGTGGCCATCCAGTTCAGCAGATTGCAGATAGGGTCCTGGGCTAGTCAAGATGGTAGGTACCTCCTTGAGGCCAGGCAGCAACTCTGGAAAATCCCCAGGGTGTCAGGGGTCCCTTTTTCTCCAGAAAAGAAATCATGAGTTCTCCTTTCTGCTGTGCTGCTCAAAGCTTGGTCTGTGATCTCAGGCAAGACCCTCATCCTCTCCCTATCTGTGACAGGTGGGGACCCCACCCAGTATTCTTTTAGAGAGTCTCTTCTCTATGGCGGAACAGTTCTTTAAAAGGGACTTGCGAGCATGCGGCAAGAGCCATATGACTCTTAGTGGTCACTCACCAGAAGTCAGTGGCGGCCCAAGACGTGTGCCTGCAGGAGATAAAGCCATCCCAGACCTCCCAACCCCCCTACGCCCCGTGACTCTCACCCGGCCCGCAACCTCTCTTTCGGCGACGCGGGCGCCTCGGGGAAGGTGTCATAGTCCAGACCCTCGGCTCCTAGCAGGGGCTCCTGCATGATCAGCTCGGGGGCTCGGGTACAAGCCGGACTCTACCACAGCGCTAAAGCATCCGCCCGAGCCCCCAGCGCGCGGCAGGCAAAGCTCCGCCCCACGGCCGCGATTGGCTGCAGGGCGGCCCTGCGGAGCTGTACTGTCCAATGGGACGGCCGCACTCCTCGGATGCAGGATGCGGTCTGGCTCTGGGGCGCGTCCCTCCGCGTGCGTTTTGAGGGCTCCGGGTTCCGCCGGGGAAACCCGTTTCCAAGGGCAGAGCCCAGGGCGGGCCGGAACGAGCCGACACCTGTCCGGGTGGTCTGGGAACAGCCGCCAAGGCCCCTGCGCTCCACCCCTCCGCCAGGATTCTGCCAAGGGAGTGGACTGCTCGGTGGCCGGGTCCCGCTTTACAGATGAAGCTCGCCAAGGTCACACGGCGGATTTCTTCTCACTCGGCCTAACTCTGTGTCCTCTCCGGTCATATAGATGTCACTTCTATATCTGGCACCCCACTGCTTCCCTCTTGACCCTGATTGAACCTGGACGGCTTTGGGTGGGTGCGGTAGGGGAGGAGGCCTTAGCATAGACAATAGGAGAAACTCCAACAGATGTCCTGGGGTGACTCTCCCCTTAGGTGGGGCAGAACCCGGGGACTCTCTGCTAGGCAATCGGTCTATCTCTGAGCTACATTCATAGCCTCTGGAATTTCCTCATTGTCGAAATAGCCTGGAACCAGTAATGGCATAAAAATGTCAAAGAAAAGAAAAATCGAAACAGAAACTTCTCTGAACGCCCATTCTAGGGAGCGGAAAAGCCATAGTCATAAAGCCCATTTCCCCCTTGGACTTCTGAACTTTTCAGACATGGGAGTGGACACACTTCCTGTACACATTTATGAGTTGATGCTTTGTGCTCAGGTATTAAACAGTAAGGGGCATTGTAGACTCTCAGTTCCCCTTTACTACAATAGAAACGTCACTACGGAAGGACAGCAGAAGCCAGGAAACCACCGTCTCCACAGCCCACCTGGCCAGACCTCTTCTTTTTTTTTCCTGTGTCTTCCTTGCGTGTCTGTTAGTTAGCAGGAGAATGCGAATTTTCAGTGGCATTCCACTTCATATCCAAGATCAGAATATGTTTGTTTGAATTTTATTTTAGGGGTTAGAGAAATGGTTTAGTGGTTGAGAGCATTGGCTGGGTTGTTTGTTTTGAGTTTTGAGTTGATAACATTCTGTCTTTTTTTTTTAAAAAAAAAAAATTCAACTTTATGTTGCATTGGTGTGAAGGTGTCAGATCCTCAAGAAGTGGAATTACAGACAATTTTGAGCTGCCACGTGGGTGCTGGGAATTGAACCCCAGTCCTCTGTAAGAGGAGCCAGTGCTCTTAACCACTGAGCCATCTCTCCAGCCCCAGCACTGGCTGTTCTTGCAGAGGACTCAAGTTTGGTCCCCAGCGCCACATGAGAAGAAGGCACACAACCCTCCTCCGTACCTCTAGTCCAAGGTTATTGATGCCCTCTTCTGGCTTCAGCTCTTGTGTTATGAAGAAAAACATGGAGACCAAAGCACTCACACACATAGAAAAATAATCACAGAAAAATTTAAGATCTGTGCATTTATTTTTGGTTTATGTTTATCTGTGAGTGTGTGCTCCTGAGACTAGAGGTGCTGGGCTTCCAGGAACAGGAGTTATAGGCAGGTGTGAGTTACCTAATGGTGTTTGGAACCAAACTCAGGTCCTATGGAAAAGCAGCTTGTTCTTTTAACCATTGAAGCATCTCTTCACACAAATGCGCGCACACACACCGCTCTTTTTTTTTTTCTTTCTTTTTAAAAGAAATAGTCTTATTATTCCAGGCTGGTATCAAACTTGCTAGCTAGCCAACCTCTTTAATTTTATCTCCCACCTCCACCTTCAGTTGGTACTGCAGGTCTGGTTTCGTCCTGTGCTAGGGGTTGAACTCACCAACTGAGCTGCATCTCAGCCCCTTTCTTACTTTGAAACAACTCTCACCAAGTTGTCCAGGCTGGACTTTGCCCCTGCCTCAGATCACCAAGTACCTGGGATTGTTAAGTAGCCAGTCAGACATTACCAAGTTTAGTGATCTTTGATGACATCTTTCACATAATCAGTTTTGTAATACACTTCCTGTATCCTGGCAACCCAGTTTTTAAAGGAGGTATCATAGTTGCTCCTTAAAAAAAAAAAAAATTGAGATAAGATCTTGTTTGGCCATCCTGGAATTCACTATATAAACCAGTCTGGGGATGAACTCACAGAAATGTGTCTGCCTCTGCCTCAGAATGCTGGCATTAATGGTGTAAACCACCACACCTAGTCTAGTTATCTCTTTTTAAGATTGAAAATATTTAGTGGCCTGCCAGGGATTATATAAGGACATTCTTAAACTCTTTTTTACATTCTCTCTCCCCCTCTCCCCCTCTCTCTCTCTCTCTGCACATGTGCTACAGAGGGAGAAGTCGCAGAACAACTTGGGGGTAGTTGGGTCTCTCCTTCCATCATGTGGGTCCCAAGGGTTGAACTCAGGTTATCCGGGTTAGCAGAAAGCATCTTAAGCAGCCATCTCACTAGCCCAGGACAAAGCAGGCTATTGTATTCCACTGGCAAGGCAAGCTCTCTTATCATTATTTTTTTCCCATGCTCCTTTGTGGCCAGTGGCTGTTTGGCGGGATGTAGGTGGGTGAAGCAATTGACCTCCCCTACCCTCTTCCTAGCTAATTGGGATGCCTTCTTTTCCCTTCATCCACCATTCCCATGACCTATGATGATCCTGGCTCAAATTTAGGGGAGGGAGGGGAGCAAACAGAGCAGCTGGAACCTGGCCCAATTTAGCACTGTAGGCACTGAGACCCATGACCAAAGAAATGGAGGCAATGTGCTGCCTTGACCATGTGTGCTGGTGTCTGATTCCAGGCCTCAGGACAGTTAAGTTTCTTTTAGATTAAAAAAAAAAGTGTGTGTATGTGTGTGCACATGTGTTTATGATGGTGCATATGTGAAGGTCAGTGTGTAATGGTGCACATGTGAAGGTCAGTGTGTAATGGTGCACATGTGAAGGTCAGTGTGTAATGGTGCACATGTGAAGGTCAGTGTGTAATGGTGCACATGTGAAGGTCAGTGTGTGATGTTGCACATGTGAAGGTCAGTGTGTAATGGTGCACATATGAAGGTCAGTGTGTGACAGTGCACATGTGAAGGTCAGTGTGTAATGGTGCACATGTGAAGGTCAGTGTGTGACGGTGCACATGTGAAGGTGTGGAGAACCTTTCTTTCTACCACATGGGTCCCAGGGACTAATAGACTCAGACCCTCCATCTTGTTGTCACCATCTCATTGGCCCCAGTGGCTTTTCAATTGAGCACATTTCACGTATAAGGCAGCCGAGACTTTCAGCCATAGTTAAATGTTTTTGGTTTTTGTTTTGTTTGTTTTGGTGGGTTTTTTTTTTTTTTTTGAGACAGTTTCTCTGTGTAGCCTTGGCTATCCTGGATCTTTCTTTGTAGCCTAGGCTGGCCTCAAACTCAGAGATCCCCCTGCCTCTGAGTCCTGGGATTAGAGGTGTGGGCCACCAGCTGGCAGTGGCTGAGTTTGTTTTCCCTTTATTTATGAGGACAGGGTCATCTCTGCCCACTTTTTTCTCAGTTTCTTCATGGATTCCCTAAACAAGAGTCAAGTCACAAGCAGGGCAAACTTCTCCCTTCTTTTCTGGTCTGGGGCCTCCTGCCTCATTGGTGGTCTGTAAAACCGAGGATTGGGAGCCAAGGAAGGACTGAAGCAAGTACTGGCGACATTCTTGTCCACCAGCTCTGATCACATCTCCTTTGCTATGGAAGGTGTGGACTCCTTTCCCGAGAGGCTGATTTCTGCTCACAGCTTCCTCCACCTCTGCAGTCTCTGCTGGCTCTGGGAGCTCCTTTACTTACCTGTTTTTAGGAGAATTCACCCCTAATCACTTCCTTTCGTTCCCCTGCTCTCCCCATACTCACCTGACTCAAGTACTTTCCCCAAAGGGGTGTGACTGTACCCCATATTTTCTGACAGTTTCTATTACCATGGGACAAGGTCAATAAGCTTCCTTTTTTCCTTGGTATATATTCCAGGTTAGCTGACCCATGGACTTGATACCTAAAGTGAAGCTAGTGTGCCCATACACATAAAATAAATAAATTCTGTTTCTGTCATCCAGGTCTAGCCAAGGAACAGAGGGGACAAGAGGAAATTAAAGTTATTGGAGGAAGATGGAGGGAGAACAGGCAATGCAAGCTGGACACTGGCTCCTCTTGAGAAAATGAGACACAGCTCACTGGAAAGAACATTATCTGATGTAGAGCACCTTCCTAAGGTGCTTTCCACTCCCTGAATCAAAGGATCCTTAGACAGAGCCTAAACATCACCTCCGTCCTGGCCTCCAGTTGGCCTCTAAAGGAACTTCCTTCCTTCCTTCCCTCCCTCCCTCCCTCCCTCCCTCCTTCATTTCTTTGTTTGTTTTAGAAGGCTCCTGTATCTCAGGTTGGGCTCAAAGTCACTACATCTTCAAGGTCAGTCATGGCCAGTTATCACCCCCACTGTCCATCTGTGCTTGTAGAATGTTTTCTTAGTGAGTGGCTGACGGGAGAGGACCCAGCCCATTGTGGATGGTGCCATCCCTGGGCTGATGTTCCAGGGTTCTACAAAAAAAAAAAAAACAAAAAACAAAACAAAACAAAACAAAAAACCAAAAAAAAAAAAAAACAAAAAAAAAAAACCCAAGCTGGTGAGCAAGCCAAGAGGAGAAGCCGGTAAGCAGCATCCCTCCCCAGCTTCTGTATCAGCTCCTGCCTCCAGGTTCCTGCCCTGTCTGGGTTTCTGCGCTGACTTCCTTTGTTGATGGACACTGACATGGAAGTGTAAGCCAGATAAGCCCTTTTCCCCAAGTTGCTTTTGGTCATGGTGCTTCATCAGAGCAAAAGTAACCCAAACTAAGACCCGCCCTCTCCTAAGTGCTGGGATTGTAAGTCAGCCACCATACTTGTTTTTTTTTTTTTTTTTGGTAAATTTATTTAAATCTTGTTGTGTGTGTGTGTGTTGGTCTTTTCTTGCTTGTATGTCTGTGACCATATGCATGCCCAAGGGTGGCCAGAAAGGGACCTCAAATTTCCCAAGACTGGAGTTACAGATGGTTGTGAGCCACCATGTGGGTGCTGGCAATCAAACCAGGGTCCTCTGGAAGAGCAGTCAGTGCTCCTAGCCACTGAAAACTTACTAGCCTTTGGGTTAACTTTAAAATTCTCTCCTGAAAGCACCCCCTATAGTCTGTTTTTGCCTCCAGTTCAGGGCACTGGCCTTTGACTCTTGGAGATGGTCATCAGTGACACTCAGTGACAGATACTCTGGCACGTTCCTGTGAACAACAAATCCTGATTATGGGCTACTAACATGGTGTGTGGGATGATCTCAGCCACTTCAGCTGTAAGTGTGAGGGTCTGAGAAAACATTGAAGAAAGACCTCAGACTCAAATAGTATACCAAAGTAAAGAGCGCTTATTCTGCAGAAATATGCAGGGCTCAGCATGTGTGGGGTCAGCCACTTTTACAAAATGTGATGACCCCAAGAAGAGCATGCATGCTCCTTCTAAGCATAGCTAGGGAAATTTCAGGGGTGGTGAGGTCATCTCAAATATAACATATCTCAAACATAAAATTAGTATTCTTTTAATTGGCTGAGGTTTTAATCTTTGGACATATATAGGTAAGTTTCAAAGGGGTTGTAGGAACTGTCCTTGAGACATTGTGGGCTAACTCAGACCTTGTTCCTACTCTCTCCCTCTTCCCTGAGTGTAATCTGTTGATAAATGACCCGTTGTTTGGAGAGACACCTATTTGCCTCTCGGAGAATTGAAACCTAAATGCGGTTGTAAAAGTGGGAAAGTTTAAGCCCTTCACAAGCAGACTAAAGGGCTCAAATGTGATTCTCTGGACAGTGAGTAGAGTAGCACATCACCTCCAGTTCAGTAAACTCCTTGGTTATGAGTTTTTAACTGATATTCACCCTGCAATACTCCAATGCTGGTCGTTAAAATCATCCCTGGATTTGGTCTCCTGAGATTCCATCAAAGCTGTGAAGGCTTTCTCTCCCAGGCTACTCATCCTATAGATAAATCCATGGGAATTAGACACCATCTTTATTGCTCTTGAAGACCCCAGTTCTCTGAAAAGTTTGAGACAGGTTCTATCTACTGTAATATTGTACGGATGTTATTGTACTTACCTCTGAAATTATGTCACCAATTGCCACCTTATCTCCTTTTAGAGCTGTCTATCCTCAGGTGGGCCTGTGAAACCCTAAGTTTATCTGTCTGGGTCCCATGATCTTCCTCCAAGGCCTGAAGTTCAGCAAAATTGAAGCCCTAGACCCTTTTGTCCTGTTTCATCCTGAAGTAGTCAGATCAACTCACTAGGTGATTTTAGTGTCTACCTCTTGAGGGGGCTGCTAAAAGTCGGACATTAGCAGGGTTGATCATTGAGGCTTGGACTCTACCTCCTGTCACCCTGGCAACACACTGTTTTATTAAGCATGGAGAAGTATTTTGATTGTGCTCCTTAAGAACGAAAATGCTGTAAGAAAGGGAGGGGGGCTGAGGAAGCAGTGTTCTGTTTCCCTTTATGGAAAACTATTTCCTTCTTGTCAAGCAGGGCTAGTCTATAGATTTATTTATTATTACATGTATTTAGTGTATATGTATGTGTGTGCACGCGTGTGTGAATGTGTGTGCATATGTGTGTGTACATGTGCACGCACATATGTACGTGTGTGTGTGTGTGTGTGTGTGTGTGTGTGTGTGTGTGTGTACAAGCATGTATGGGACAGTGAGTAGAGGGCAGAGGCCAACACTTGGGAGTCAGTTCTCTTCTCTAGCTGTGTAGCTCCTGGGGATTGAATTCAAGTCATCAGGTGCCACGTACGGCTGAAGTAGACCAAGTCAAGTGAAGGACGTTGAAGTTAAATCAGCACTCAGGAGTCGTCAGGCTCCATCATCCAGGATCACAAAGAGAGAGAGAGACCGAGCTTTATTCAACACACTCTTTTATACCTCTCAAATACTTCTTCCTAGTCAGGCTACACCCAAGGTCGTGGAAAATCCCAATGACTAATGCTCCTGGGGGTGGCAGCGATAACAAGAAAACTGCAGAGCAGAAAAACATTATGTTTATCCCCCTAACTGTCACAAGGTTCAGTCCTCAGGGAGGAGGGGGCCACAAGAGCCAAGGTGGAATTTTCTACTGGCACAATTCTATGCATACAATCCAGCCTGATGTCAGGAACCAACATCTCACTCCCTTTTATTTTAAAAAATGGAAGGAAACCCCTGTCTTAGGTCGACCCCTAGCCCCTGCTACAGAATCCATCATTGGATGTGCCAACTCTTGTCTTAGGTAGATGTAGCAGGTGGGGAAGTTGCCTGTCATTGGGAAAATCCTTTTAGCATTGATATCCATATTTGAGCATCAGTCGGGGGTCGCAAGGCCAGGAAAGCCTGCTTTATTACTGCCTGCTGATGGCGTTGCTGCCTACGGCAGCGTACCAGAATGAAAAAACAGCATGCCAACCCTCCAAGGCATAATATTAAAAGAGAAATAGATCTAGACCATCGGGTCATCCACCCAGCCACCTTAGCCAGGGTATTCTATAAATCACTAGTCTCAAGGGGTGTTACTCGGGTATTATTAATCAAGGTAATGGTATATGCTAACTGCAAGGTATAATTTAAAAAGGTTGCATTCCAGGGGCCCTGAAGATACTGGTTTAACATATGCAATTGCTGACTAACATTTTCTATCTTACTTGAGGTAACACAAATAACAGAATATCTAAGGTCACACAATAGCCGTTACTGCACATGCAAAACATCAATTTGTACTTGTAGCAGGGCAGTTTGTTGGTTGAGGGATAAAATCCCAAAATGTATTTGTCCATTTAAAGTCTCTGGAATTTCAAAGGCAGCCGCCACTCTGGCTGATAGTTGGTTCACCACAGATGCAGCTCGGGCTGTCTGGCTCAATGCAATTCCCACGGCTATAGCCCCAATGGCGGCAAGCGCGACTGTGCAGTTATTTCAAAGTCTCTCTTTTGTCATCGGGAAATGATCTTGGTCTGGTGAAACACCCACCGGTATCATCACTGCAGCTGGAACGCGTACCAACAGGGCACTGGAATGTTCCTTACTCCAACAGTTGCTTAGGCTGCAATTCAAAGCTGAACAATTTAAAAAACCCTTCCCACCCTCCAGGGTCCGAATCTGGGTCTCATTCCATAAGACAAAAAAAAAAAAAAAAAAAAAAAAGAAAAAGAAAAAAAGACCAAGAGGCATGGAGTAGAAGAAATAGAAAATTTTTTTTTGCAAGAGTTATAATCACTGAATCTTTAAAATGAGTGCTGGCATTCCACTTAGCAGTGCCATAAAAGGCAACTGCCTCAATCATCATGAAGGGGAGGAAGTCTAAGCAGGCATGTAGGCCACACAAAGAAGCCCTGCCTAACATCTGAGGTTGATTATGCATTGTAGGATTTTATAATGATAGGAGGTCACGGCAGAATCTGGGGGTCCTCAAAGACCAGCAAGCCACAAATCTCCCTGGGCTGTGTGCTTAGCATTTTGTAGATGCCTTGGGCTACCTCGCACACAAGCATCTCACAACAATCTTGGCTGCAGTTGGGTATCATATATAGATTTCCAGCACAACCCTGCAGGACGTGGTCCTGTATAGCTGCTATTTTCCCTAATTTCTGTATTCATAGGATACCACATATTCTTTAATCCTATAACCTTGCTGAGGCTATCATTTCCCACAAAATCTCCTGTGGTAAGGTTGACTAAAACTATGCAGCCGTGTGAATTAAAAGAGGTACTATTTTCATTCATATTTATAAAGGCTTCCTGTACGGGCACCTTACTGGCAGCTGTGTCAGTGGTCCAACTGGAGGCAAAAACAGCAGGAAACACAGGGCTTTCTTTACTTACTGGCATCAATATTGGAGGATTCTTTACCAGGCTCCAACATGTCTCTTAACTTGTCACCATCAGGAGCCCTAGCATCAGGAACCACAATCTTTTCATGTTGAACAGGACGCACACACCTCTCAGGTATCCAAATTGGCTTCTCAGCACCTGGTGGATAAACACAAACAGCCCCCCTTACTCTGGCCAACACAGGTGCTGGCGGTTGCCACTGTCCGGAGGACAAATAGCTTCTGTGGAGGGGGGGGGGGACAGAATAGTGTCACTGGGCGGCACTATATCCTTCATAATCCAGCAGCAAAATATTTAAAGTAAATAAGGTAAGAGAAAGAAGGGTCTGTGGGCCCTGACAGTTTTGGTATCTGGCCTTATTTGTCCCAAACCTTGGCGTATAGCAGTAGCTTCAGCCCCAGAATCCAGAATTCCTAAGAACTCTTTACCATTCACTCTTAGGGTAAGCTGAGGTCACGAGGACATCTGAGTGACGCAATAAACTTGGGCCCCTCCTGAGGAGCCAAATTCCCTATTACCTTGCATAGGTACTGTGCTGGAGGCATTAGTATTCAAATAAGGAAGGAATAATAACTGGGCTACTCTTTGTCCTTGCTCAATCACTGCCACTCCCTTTTTGGATTCCATCATGATTTTTATCTCTCCAGTATAATCAGAGTCAATAACTCCAGGATGTACTATTATGCCTTGCATAGTGATGCTGCTTCTTCCTAACAATAGTCCTACTGACCCTGAGGGGAGTGGGCCAGAAACCCCTGTGGATACCACCTGATTGCAGCTGCAGCTTACACTGCCTGCCGCCAGGGCCACCATTTTGAATATGACCTGGACCCCAAGCTTTCTTTGTACAATAGCCTGCTTCGTATACACAATTTGAAGCTGCCTTGGCTCAGTTTCTGCTAAAACCCTTTTTAAAACTTTCTCAGGCATTAAGTGGATAATCGGCCCATGTTGGGAAGCCATCTGTAGTAATGGGGGTTCTCGGTCCCGGGCAGCCAGAGATCCAGACCCACAGACCTGCTGCCCGAGACCCTTAACCGCCCAGCTGCCCGCTGCTCAGACCCCCAGAAATGACTCAGATGCTTATATTAACTTCATGCTGTTTGGCCTATGGCTCAGGCACATTGCTAGCTAGCTCTTACATCTTAAATCAACCCATTTCTATTAATCTGTCTGCCACGTGGCCTGTGGCTCACCTGTGTTCCTTACATGTTGCTCCTTGGGCGTCTTCGGGCTCGATCAGGCTTGACAGCAGGTGTCTTAACCCACTGAGCCTCCTTACTCTCCTTAGTTTCTTTCTTCCCACCCCTCCCCTCCCCTCCCCTCTCCCTCCCCTCCCCCTCCCCCTCCCCTCCCCTCCCCCTCCCCTCCCCTCCCCTCCTCTTCTCTTCTCTCCTCTCCTTTACTTTCAATCTACATGGTTTGCTTTTTTTTTTTTTCATCAAAAGAATGGAATCTAGAAAAGAAAGAAAAAGGAATGCACTCTGATCTGTCTCTGACCCTGGGTAGAAAAATAACATTCTAAACCACCTAAAATATAAGATTGGGTCAGATGTGATGGGTTATGCCTCTCATCTTAGCACTCGGGAGGCAGAAGCAGGCAGATCTCCTGAGTCTGAGGCCAGCTTGACCTACGTAGAGAGTTCTAGGCTAGCCAGAGTTACATAGTAAGTCCCAGTCTCAAACCAAACCAAACTAACTGCCCAAGCCCCCAACTTTATTAAGGTGTAATTTATAGACAAAAAAGATCTCATGTTCATTTCTAACTCATGTGTTTTAACAACTTGTAGAAACTTCCAACCAAGACATACATTACTAGTGCCTTAGAAGTTTCTTTTGGGTGGTTGCACCCAATCCCTGCTGGCCCTCCCCTAGACCATGTGCTATGATCCTGATTAGGCAAGCTTCATAAGCGTGCAACTGTCCAGTGCCCTGGGCTCAGGCTTCTTGTGGGCGAGGTGGGGGAAGGGGAAGGCACACACTTCTGTGTTGTGGTTTTGAGGTTTGTCCCTTCTGCTTGTGGATCAGTGGTGGAGCCTTTAGGTGGACAGGTGTTTCTGGTTTGGGACTAAGAGGAAGCTGGTAAGCTAGTAAGGGGTCCCAGGCTCTGCCTGCCAATGCTGAGCAATGAAGCCTGATGTACTAATGGTCTTCTGTTGTGAGCATTTGTGTGGCTTCAACACTTAATCTTTAAAAACATAATTTTTGTTGATTCTTTGGGAATCTCACACCATGAACCCCAATCCTTCTCATTTCCAAGTCCCTCCATATCTGTCCCTCAACCCTGTAGCATCCCCTACAAAAGAACATTTCTTTTAAAGTAATTAAAAATCAAACATACAAAAAAGATAGAGGAGAGAATCCTGTCTTCCCCGCCCCTCCAATGCCTCTCCAATGCATCTTAGTGACAGTGGAAGCTGTGGTATGGCATGGAATATATATCCTTGTGTTCAATCAACTGTACTTGCAAACGTTCATTGCCGTGGGCTGTTGGTCCGGTTCAAGGCCCCTGGCTTCTGGTGCAACATCGATATAGGAACTTCACCAAAACCCCTCTCAACTTTCCTGCTCTTACCCTGAGTCTTAGAGACTACAGGGCCAGTCCCTACACACACTCTGGCAGGTCAGAGATAGGGTAGGTGGGCCAACTCAAAGCCCTGGATGTGGGTTTGGATGATAGCTGATTTGGCCGGTCCAGGTTGCTGAGACCACTCTCCCATACCAGAGGCGAAGGGTGGGGCCATTTCTTCAGAGTGTGGGGCTAAATCTCCATGAAGGGCTGGACCAGCTCTTCTATAGCAGTGGACAGCTAGGGGCAGCAGAGGGTAGTGTTGGCTCAGTGCAGCCTTCGGATTTCAACATGAATGGTTTCTATGGCCCCATGTGGTAGGTAATATGGGCCACGGAAGCAGCAGGACCATGGACCCAGACATGTCCCTTGGCTACAGCTCTGGCCTGGATGTCACATCCACACAGCTTTCAATGGTAACAGGAAACACAGATGTCAACTCAAACCCTGGCTGCTATAGGGCCATGGATCCAGACATGGCCCTTGGCTACAGCGGATGACACCATGACCACCCAGATCAGTATGGCACAGCTGCAACATAGCTCTTGGATACCAGCACGGCCTCAGGTGGTGGGCCAGTCCCTGGGCATCTACACAGCCTTTGGTGGAAATGGGAGCAAGAGACATCAACGAACACTCTGGCTGTAGTAGGGCCATGGACCCAGAAGTAGCCCTCGGCTGCAGGCTGGGCCCAGATAGCATGGCACCAGGTGGCAGTACAGGCCACTCAGATCAGCATGGCCCCTGTAGTGGCACAGCCCTCGGACCCTAGTATGGCCACAGGTAGTGATCCAGACCTCAGGCATCCATGTGATCTTTGGTGGCAACATGGGCTAGGGCTGTTAACACAGACCCTGACTGGGGTAGGACCACAGAGGCAGACGTGGCCCTAGGCAGCAGCCCAGGCTCAAACATCACCAGGAGCCAGATTGGCGAGCAGGTCACCCACATCAGCCTGCTCCTCACCACTTGTCCTTCTTCAGTTCCGTTCCTCTCCACAGCACATGAAGGGATCGACTTCTCTTATTCTCCCATGTTTTCTCGTCACAATGGCACCTTCCCTTCTGGCTCCGCAGGGTGCCAGACAGGCCGGTGGATCCATCACTTCCTTTTTTAAGTTAACTGTTTGATAAACATTTATCTTGAAGGTTATTGACCTCTGCAAGGGTCTTTAAGGCTGTCTTAACCTTCTCGCCTGGGTCTGATTCGGGTCAGGTGTCCGGGGACCTAGCCTCTGGTTAGATGTGAAGGTCCTTCCCTCTTCTTACCCTGTGTCTTACACAGCGCAGGCACCACAGCATCTGGAAGTCCCTTGCTGACGCAAACCCTTCCCTGTCTGAGCCTACCCTCTGTGCAAGACTCTGGATTACAGGCAGTGGATGAAGCCAGCCTGGGAGGGGTTCCAGCTCGGCTGTTCCTTTCTGTGGACACACCCACAAGGGGTAGAGGCAGAGATAGCACTTGGCTGGGTCTCTCAGTTTCCTATAGACCAGCTCTTTCTAGCTCCTCTCCAGGGATGCTCCTCCCAGGTGAGTGTTACTGAGAAAAAGCCTCAACTGGATCCACTCCGGTGAGACGGTAGAGGGGCGAGCTTTCTCAGGTTATGGCTGGAAGCTAACTGCTCTGGGGGCTTGCAGTGCTGGAAGGTAGATTCCAGACAGGGCCCAGGTGGGTAGAGAGAGGGGCCTGAGAATCCACCCTGAGATAGATCCCGAAATGAAAGCACCTCCTCTTCCTGCACTGGCCACCTCAGGGCATTAGATCTCAATAATCCTTCCATGTGGGACTCTCCCCTACCTGGAGGAGATGCTCTTCCAGTTGCCCAGAAGCTACTTTCCAGAATCCAAGTCTCAGTGGCCACACATGCATTTTGTAGACTCTTGGAACTTCTTCTCATCTATAAGGTGGATATAACCTTGAAGCCTCATCAAGTGTGGAGGTAGGGAAGGTGTAGCGGCTTGCCAGATTTTAGCAAGGTCCTTCCAGACCAGACTGACAACCTCTAAGTGCCTGGGGAACTGGCAGAGTGGCATTCCAAAATGTGCTGCTGGGACTAAGGTCTCCAGCAGCTAGAGGGAAGATGATTAAGATAAGGAGTAAAACTGTGGTGGTGGGAAGGCTCACCTGACACTGGCTCTCCCAGGGCCATCAACAGGAGAGAACAGGTACAGCGGCTCTGTACAGGGCCATGGTGGGGTACCTTGTGGCACTCTGTCCCATGACTCTGGGCAAAGAGTCGGATAGAGGGAAAGTGGTAAGCGGACAGGCAGGGTTCTACTTCACCTTCCTCCTTCCTACACACAGATGGGCCGCCCAGGATCCTCAGAGGAGGTCTCCAACACGCAGCTGTCTGGGGCTCCTGGTGCCCCTGGAGATGCTCCTGGTGATGACATGCATGGTACAGAGGATTCAGACTTGGTGCCATCTGTCACCCTGGCTGCAGCCCTCATTCTATTGTTCCTCCTAATGTCCTTCTGGCTGGCTTGGTCACCCTGCCAAGCCTTCTACTAAGTGGGTTCCTAACTTGGAATTCTAGCCCCACCCTGGGTCAATGACCCTCAATGCTATGGAAAATTGTTGCAGGGGCCTCTTAGGGGGCTACAGCCTGGACTCCTATGTTTGGGCAACTCATGCTCACCTGGTCCACTTCCCATGATGCCTGGCTTCAGCCATGTTTCCCATCTTTGCAAAGCCATACTGGAGACTTCAAATAAAGGTGCATGACTTCAGTCCCTTGTATCAGTGAGTGGGGATAACTGTGTGGTTAACTCTTTCTGGGGTCTCAGTTTCTCCAGTCTTCAAGGTAAGATGGCAATTCCTGCTTCTGAGTATTTTTGAGGAAGCTGTCCAAGGGCAAGGCCTTCTATGGTCACCTCTGTGATATATACTCCCTCATTACGTCCACCTTTGACTCTAGAGCACTCATCCGGAAGACTCATAAGAGATATCTCCAAAAGATGTATTGGTCTCAGCTGCCACCTGGTGGTAAAATCTAGAATTGCACTTGCATAGAGGTTCATGGAACGGGGCAGTCTCTCCCTCTCCTTCCCTCCCCCTTTCTCTCACCCCCTCCAATGAAATTTTGAGATTTTTGTATGAACACAGATCCCAGTGAAAGCTGCTTTGACATTTGCTACTGATGTTTGTTCTTTATCTCCCTCTGATGGTTCTAAAAGTCACTAGAGAGAGGTCAGTTCTCCTGTCTTAGGTATGTATGGAGGAGATGGCTGGTGGATCCCCTCTCAGGACCCTGTGTCTTCCTGCCTTAGGCAGCCAGAGTTCCAAGGGACCTTTCTCTCTGGACTGATCAGCGTAGGCAAGGATCTGTTGGTTGGGTCTGCAAATGCAAGACCATGGGACAAACCTACCTCGAGAACTATGCAGGCACCCATATCCCATAGGATCTCTGCCCTGCCAAGCCTGGAGGAAGGGTTTACTGAAACTTGCAGAGAATGGACTGGGAAATCCAAGGCTTTGCTGGTGACTAGAGGCTGGCAGGAGGCTCTGGGGTGTGAAGGGTTGTTTTTAGGATGGCTGTCTTAGACTGTGGGAAGGCCAGAGCCTGTGTTCTTGTTCTTCAAATGCTGACTTTCCTTACAGGAACTCAGGGTCTTGGGGGATTCTCAGAAGCTGGAAGGGAAGAGGGTGAGCATGAGCATCAGAGAGGCCTTGAGCTCTGGTTTCTGGACTATTCCTTGCCTGTGTCAGGGTCCCAGCATAGGGTGCTGCTCCTTTCAGTACATGGCTGCGTGCCCCACTGGGGACAAACTCCTCTGATCCAGCATGACACCAGCCTTAGTCCTACACTCGGGTCCTGTCTGTCCGGGCACCGTAAGAAGTGTGCAAGGATTTTAAGAGGCCACAGAGACTTTCGGAGGGGTGGGGGCTGAAGCAATGGCAACAGGCACTGAGGGTTGGGAGGTGGGTGATGCCTTCCCAAGGCAGGCAGGCTAAGAGGAGGGGAGTTCAGGGAAAGGGGGAAGAGGGGTTATCAAGGGGCCACCGTGGGACTCCCCCCCCCCCCCCCCCGTGAGACTCCAAGTATGAGAAGTAACAGAACCTTAAGTGTGGCTCCCAAAGCTGCTGGCTGTTGTCTCTCTCACCCCATCCCTGCTGGGGGAGAGAACTACACAAGACACCTGGTCCCTCCTGTTCTCTGGACTTTCACTATGTCCGTGGGTGCAGACGGTTAGATAGCAGCTCTGGTCCTTTGGGACCTTAGCACAGGTTGTCAGTTTCAGTCAGGTGTGATCCTGATCCGCTCATGACACCACCCACCAGATGCAGAGCTAGAGTATCAGCATCATCCTTCCTCCTGATGGCTGAGATCACTGTTGCAAACTTCAGACATTTGGGTCAGCATCACCCTGGATGTCGTGAAGAGTGCAGGCTCAGGAGAGCTGGGCAGTGGGCAAATGCTCTGCCAGGCCTGCCTGTCTGAAGTCCAGGCTCTACCCACAGGCCCAGTGCCAACAAGCTACCCCTGCAGGCCAGGGCACGTGCATGAAAATATCCTGTGGTTTCCATGTTTCCAGTGGCCAGCTCACTCCATCTGGTCCCTGAACTCTCACATGCCCAGGCCATCACCACAAGTACCTGGGGGGAGAGGGCAGTCCAGGAAGAAATTGCATCTGCAGGGAAAATATTGTTTTGTATAATTCAGTGGCCCGTTCTGTAAACATTGTGGTTTTGCCTCAGGGGCTTTCCTGCCTGTCTCCTGCCTCCCGCTCTTCCAGGGAGCACTAGGCAGCCAGATGTTTGAGGTTAGAAAAATATGTACTTTTGGTGGGTTGGCTGTTGTAGAGTGACAGGATGGGCTTGGGGACTTTACCAGGTTTGTCAGAGAGTCCAGGAGTAGAGCTGATGGGAGTCTTCCTCCAGAGGCTTACAGAGACACTGAGTGTGTGGGTGCACATGTGCATTTGAGTGTGTGTGTATGCACACGTGTATTTCTCTGTGTTTGTAGATATGTACATGTGTGTGTGCATGTGTCCATGTGGTGGGTGGGGTGGGATGAGAGGTAGGGGTGGGTGAGGGGCATGCGTAGCTCTTCTCAGGAGTGAAACTGTCTACCAGCCAGGTCAAAAGCAGGAGAACATTTATAGCGAGGATTTAAGGTCTCAAAGAGGGAGGTCAATGCCTCCATGGGGCAAAGGTGGCCTTTTGCTGTTCAGAAAAGTAGCTGGAGGCAGGTGGACACTCAATACTGCTGTGGCTTTTTTCAGTTTTAAAGTGTAGGCTGGTTTCTTGGGCAGAAGAACGCTCCTGGGGCTTTTCTGTCTGATAGACTAAGACTGTCGGCTTCCTTCTCATTTGGGATAAAGGGCTTAGACATTCTAAGGTGCATACCGTATGCTCCAAAGCTGGTAACCCCCACCACTTGTGCACTTGGCTTTTCAAGATTGAGTTTCTCTATGTAGCTCTGGCTGTCCTGGAACTCACTCTGTAGACCAGGCTAACCTTGAACTCTCTGAGATCTGCCTGCCTCTGCCTCCCGAGTGCTGAGGTTAAAGGTGCACAACACCACTGCCCAGCAGGTTGCTGTCCTCAGAGGCAGGCAGAGGTGGCTCAGGACAGTCTGACTTCCTACCTCCTTATAGCCTCAGTTGACACACTCTCCTGGATACTGTCAACCCTCCCTTCCTCCCTCTCTCCTTCCCTCCCTCCTTCCCTCCCTCCCTCCCTCCTTCCCTCCCTCCTTCCCTCCTTCCCTCCCTCCCTCCCTCCCTCCCTCCCTCCCTCCCTCCCTCCTTTCCTTCCTTTCTTTTCTTTTTCCAAGATACGGTTTCTCCCTGTAGACTTAGCAGTCCTGGAACTTGCTCTGTAGACCAGGCTGGCCTTGAACACAGAAATCCATCTGCCTCGGCCTCCCAAGTGCTGGGATTAAAGGCGGGTGTCACCACTGCCGCTGTTTTTCTTGCTCAAGAATGTCATTACATTTTTTGGATGGCTGGACACTTCCTGGCCGGAAGTGGGCTGAGCAACAGTGCCACTGCCCTGCTCTGCCTTCTTCCCTGAGTATTCAGCCTGTCTCCTGCTGTCCTGACCAGCCAAAGTCAGGGTCAGGCCAGGCCAAGACCCCTCAGGCTCTTGTTCAGACAAATGGCCCCTTCAGGCCACCTGGGGATACTTCCTTTGAATTACTTTTGGCTGGAGCTGGCCTGTGGACTCCTAGCCAAAAGCAATTACTAAATTTTCATCTTGTTTTGCCGACAGTTTAGATTATGTCAAAAAATGCTCTGCAGGGAGGCCCGAGAGCATTTCAGGGGAGCAGAGATGGGTGTGCTAGCTCCTTCCCCCTCCACGGGACCTCACTTGGTTGATGAGATGGAGATGGTCAGGGCAATTGAGGTCTGTTTATTTATAACTGTGATGTGACCTGTCTGTCTAACACCCCCCCCCCAGCTTTCTCCTCTTCGTCCTGTACCAGCAGGGGGCATTGCTTCCCACGTACAGCAGAGGAACCTGGGGTGCCCAGGGTTTATCCACACTCCTGGAAGCCCTTCAACAGGGAGGCCAGGCTCTGCTCTTGGAGCTATAAGTAGGATTGACCCAACTAAGGGTAAACTAGGTGAGGGCAGGAAAACTCCAGAACCCAGATAGAATGTGCCCCAGGCTTTCTTTCTAACCCAGGACCTAGGCAGATCCTGTGTCCACAGGTTCCCCCTTACCAGCAAACTAAAAGGACAGATGGACTTAGCCTTCTAAGTGTCTTCGCTGCTGGATTTCACTGCCTACTTACAGCTTTTGAAAGCTGCTGAGGGTGGAGGTGGGGGTGAATTCTATGGTCTAAGAGGGCAGGCAGTACACCCTAGCTGGCCAATGGTGGGTGAGGGTGGCCTAGGGGTACACAGGGTCCTCTAGAGATCATCCTTAACCCCTGGAACCCAGGCTCTGGGAGACTGGGAACTGATCTGTGACACTGGGTAGTGTTAGCCCTGAGGTTGGAAGTGGGATGTAGTGCTTAGCATCCCCACCAGGCTGGTCCAGGTCCTGGATGGATTAGGTTACAGCTCACACTCAGCATTCATTCCACACAGGGGCCTCTTTCCACCTGATCTCCTTGCCTCTTTCTGTCTCTTCTGTCCAGTCATAGACCTCTCTGTGAGCAGCGTCAGGGGACTAGAAAGTTGGGAATCCTGCCTGCACAGTGAAGCATAGCCCAGTCTTGCATTTACCAGGCCAGCAGTCTGCATACACAACTGCCTGGCATTCTCCCTTCAGCCACAGTCTTCCAGGGTGCTGGGTGGGTGGTGCCCATGCGAATACATCATCCCACTATCAAAGATGGGCTGGCCACACGAATATACCATGTTGTGGAGATTCCCCATGGAGAACCTACTCTGGCTTTCTCTCTTTTCTAGAGTCCCCTTCATCTAGATATAGAGTGAGACAAAAATCACAGGCTACCTTATATGGTCAAGGAAGGAGCTTTGCCTATCAAGGAGGTGCTAGAGTACGGGGGTGGGGGTGGGGGGTTGATGAGCTGTATTCATGGGTATGTAGTGCTGAGACCTGTACCCCTATGACCCTGTGTAACGCAGGGCCCTATCAAAGGAGCTATGCCCAGCAGGGGGCGCCTCTGTGTTGGACCTGGAACTCTAGGGCTGGCAGATCACAGGGCCCACAGAGAGATGGTGCTCCCAGGCTGAGCAGCATTGCCGAGCATCCAGGTGGGAGGGGCTAGTTTCTTCTGCTCCTCTCTCATGCCTCTCTCTTCTCTCTAGGTAATACAATGGGTCCCTCTTCATACTTCCTCTTCAGCCTAGGTTCTTGTCCTTCCTATTTAGAAGTCTAGACAACATATCTACATTAAACCCTCCAGGTCCTAGGGGCTGGGCTGCCACAGAATTACTACACGGGGTGGCTCACAGCTCAGCAGTACTCTGTTTTGAAAACCCACCCCAGCTATACTTGGAATATGAGGCTCCTGTAAAGGACACCCTCCTTCCCAGATCTGGATGTAGAAAGCCCCACACACCTGTCTGGGTAACTGGTACTCCAGAACATGTAGGCTCTCAAATGAAGGCTATTCCCATAGCAAGTAGCCTTTAAGAAATTCAAGAGGCACACTCTTAGATATTTAGGGTTCCCAACTCCAAGAGCTCCATCTAATCTGTATGAAGTGCCACATGCATCTGTTTGCTCACACTGCTGCTCCGGACTGGCTCCTCCCCCATCCCATCCCCAAAGCTGGCTGGCCTGGTGCAGACTTGATGACCTGGAACCGGCTCTTGGCCTCTGGGAAGCCCAGCTGCAGCTCACTTGGCCTTCCCCCCAGCGGGAGCTAAAACCCTGACTCCTCCCCTCTCTGGCCAGCAGCAGCCAGAGGCCTTCGGGAAGGATTCCTGGGGTGCAGTGGCAGCTGGCTGGACACAGTATAGGGCTTGCATCCTTGCAAGACAGGCCCCCTCCTGGGAACTCCTGTCTGCCCATCTTGCTCTGACTGACCTGGTGGTCTGGAAGGGGACAGATGTGAAGCAAGCACGCACAGGAGATCACACTGCAGGGGTGCGGGGTGTTTTAGGGACCACACTGAAACAGGACCCGGTGTGCACCAGGAAGCCTGTGGTGGTCAGAACAAAGGATATTAGGCAGTGAGGGCTAAGGTCACTTTCCATTGACCTTGGGCACAACATCCAGCTTCCCTGCCTTTTAGAGGCCTCAGCTATGGAATCAGAGCAGCATCTCAGTTCATCAGTTTTTCATTTATCAGTTTGCCTGTGGTTTTCTACCACACATGGGTGAGTGAGCAAGTTTCTGAACTCATCCTGAGTCCTCACTGTATTGCTTATGAATTTAAAGAGGGTAGATCTTGAGGCCTGAATAACAAAGCAGATGGAGCTGCCCTTGAAACAAGCCTATACATACCTGGGAAGAAGAAACCTCAGCTGGGGAATTGCCTTCATCATATTGGCCCGTGGGCATGTCTATGGGGCATTGTCTTGATTTCTCATAGATTCAGGAGGGCCTCGCCCAGTGTGGGCCAGTGGGCTTGGGCTATAGAAGAAAGGTGGTTGAGGGAGCCTTGGGAACAAGCCAGTAAACAGTATTCATCTGTGGTCTCTGCTTCAGTTCCTGCCTTCAGGCTTCCTTTGATGACTGGTGGTAACCTGTAAGCCAAAGAAACCCCTTTCTGCTCCAAGTTCCTTTTGGTCATAGTCTTTGACACAATAGGAACCAATGATGATTGTGCCTCTAGGAGGCATTCAGGCTTGAGTGGGCCAGCAAAGAGATCCAGGGAAGTTACTGAGAAGGAATCAGGAGTGGAGGGTGGTGGGTGTTTGGGGTGTCCTGGTGGTCTGGATGGGAAGGCAGCTTCCTCAAGCCCTGGTTCATAAACAGAAGAGGGCTGGGCATTGTGGAAGAGAATTCAGGGACAGCTTGACCACTTTCTTAAATTCCCACAGTGAGACTTGAAGCTACTTCCAAACACTCCCTAGCTAACCCCCAGCCACTCTGGGAAAATGCCAGCACCCTGACCCTGCCTCACAATCAGCCCCAGTTTGGGAAGGCCTCAGAGAAAAGCATGCACGTTCCTCTGGTTGGGATAGAATTGTCCCCCCACCACAGACCGGGGGACTGCTTTGTCAAGCTGGGATAGGGCCAGGCAAGCCTGAGGACACGCCGTCCCTTGGCCTGGCTTGCTGGAGAGAGGCCCATGAAGGGAATGGTGTCTGACCCTGTGTTCCAGGCAAGGCTGGAGCAGTGTACTTGGATGCAGCTGTGCCCAGCTGTTCCCTGAATGACAATGGGAGAAGGTCTATGTCTTCTTCAGCAGCTCTGCTGACCAAGGGGTCCCCACCAAGGGTTGGGCCCTTTAGGGGACCCATGACCCCTGAGTAATAGAGGCCAAGACCATTTAGCTTACAGAAATTGAGGAGTGGCACGGGGTGGGGGTGGGGGGGCTCAGAAGTTGTGTTCATGGCTCCCTGTGATGGTACTCTTCTCCCAGGCTTACAAAGTCAGTCAAAGATCTGCTGCTCTCTGTCTCCACCCTCTAAGGTTACAGCAGAGAAAAGGCGCTGTGACCTATCCCCCCTGCTCACAGGAAGGAGTCTTTGGCCAGAGCTTTTCCTTGAGTCTTTCAGCATCTATTTTCAAAGACAAGAGAGAAAGTCTTTGGCTGTTCTGTAGACCCCCACAAGCAAGCCACCCTTGGGCTTTGGGGTTTCCATATGGCTGTTTCCTGGGGATCTAGGCTCTGTCTCTGGGGACTCAGCAGAGAGGAGCTACCTTGAGACTGAGGCTGGGTAGCTAGTGGGACCCCTTAACACTGCTTTCTGTATTCCAATGGCAGCTTCTTCCCCAAGGAGCTTTCTATTCAGCCCTGTGCCCACCCCCGCAGCCTTGGAAGCACAGAGAGGATGCTGCCATATCCAGCTTTATCTCCAGGACCAGGAACAAGGCTGGCTGGGGAAAAATGATTGAACCAATTGGCTCAGTCATCATTCATTTGACAGTGGTAGATGGTAATATTGAAGACTTTAGTCAAGCTGCCTGTCTTCTGAAGTCTGAACTGACCACTGGCTGGCTTTGAGTGAATCAGACAATTTCCCATGCCTCTGTTTCTGCATCGTAGACTAAGAGAGAAAATTCCCCAGTCCTGAGAGTAACTGAAGAAACCAAATTGTATTTGTGTTTACACAAAGTAGGGAGGTAGACATGGATCTGGGAGAAATTATGGGTGTAGAGTGTGTGTTTGTTATCTGTATATATATGTGCACCATATGCATTCTTACTGCCTTTGAAGATGAAGAGGTCATCAGTTTCCCTGGATCTGGCATTCCAGACACTATGAGGGTTCTGGGAAATAATCCAGGTCCTCTGGGAGAGCAACAAGTGCTCTCTTAACTGTAGATCCCTCTCCCCCGCCCTGACTGACTGCCTTCCATCACGTGTTCCCGAGGTTTGAACACAGGTCTTCAGGTTGGCACCAAGCACCTTCAGCCACTAAGTCATCTCTTTCTCCTGCTCTGCTGTAGACTCTGATGAGCAGTAGTTAAGACATGGAAACCGTGCGTGTGTACTAAGGCAACACGAGAGAGAGAAAATCCAACCATTACGTAGGAAAGGGAAGGCAAAGAAATGGGATAGAATACAAAGAGAGGCAGAAGCTGGAGAGGTGGCTCCAAAGTTAAGAGCACAAACTGCTCTTGCAGAGGACCTCACTCAATTCCCAGCTACCATTTTGGACAGCTCATACCCAGTTTCCAGACATTTCTGTCCCCTCCAGGAGTCCTTTGCTCCCATGTGCAGCCCTGACAACCATCACTCGGTTTCGGTCTCTGGAGTTCTTCTTTCAGGGGAGAACGATCTTTCTGATTTTAGCTCTGCAGTGTGAAGCTGCATCTCAGTGCCATCCTCCATGACTAAGGGAGCTAGAGCTGAGATGTGGGCAGCGTGCTTGCCTGGTGTGTGAGAGCCTCTGGCTTCCATCCCAGTACCATAAGAATAAATAAAAGCTCTCCACTATGTATAGACACTTTGGGCCATTTTTTAGCCTTTGGCAAAATGTTTATTTAAACCTTTTGTCCATTTTAAAATTGAGTTTTGCATCTTTCATCAATGATTTTGAGAATTCACTTATGTGCTCTGCATAGAACTCCTTTGTCAAATATGTTGGGTTTTTCCCCTTTGGTGCTTATCTTTAAAAAGAATTCTTAAGGACAGTAAGATGACTGGCTTAGTGGCAAAAACATCTACTATCAGTTCCGTTGACTGGAGTTCAGTCCCTGAAACTTCCATGGTAGAAAGAGAGAATTGACTCCTTAAGGTTGTCCCCTGACCGCCACACACCTCTTGGGGCATGTACATGTCTACCCATTCTCTATTGGTCATTTAATGTGAATTTGACACAGCTGAAGTCACTCAGAAAAAGGCGGTTGAGAAAATGCTCTTGCTAGACTGGCCTGAGGACAAGCCTGTGGAATTATCTTGATTAATGATTGCTGTGGGAAGGCTCAGCTCA
The DNA here is from genome assembly GCA_033318265.1 of Phyllotis vaccarum. Taxonomy (NCBI): domain Eukaryota; kingdom Metazoa; phylum Chordata; class Mammalia; order Rodentia; family Cricetidae; genus Phyllotis; species Phyllotis vaccarum. The sequence goes on from JARWLC010000002.1 coordinate 50,257,657, forward strand.
TTGTGGATGGTGCCATCTCTGGGCAGGTAGTCCTGGTGAGTAAGAAAACAGGCTAAGCAAGTTATAAGGAGCAAGCCATGGCTCCAGATTCCTGCCTCAGGTTCCTGCCCTGAATTCTCTCCATGATAGACTACAAGAAATAAGCTCTGTTTTTCAGGTTACTTGTGGTCAAGGTGTTTTATCACAGCCCAGGAACTCTAAATAATACACACCCCCCATACATATACACATGATATAAATTTTAAAAATAAAGTTAAAAGTTAAGAAAACCTTGTTACAAAGTATTTTGTAAGAGAAACATTTTAAATCATGATACCTCCATTTAACATTTTTTTTCTAGTTCACCTTTGATATTATATCTAGGACACTTTACTTAGTCTAAGGTTGCAAAGATCGTCTCTATGTTTTTCTGTGGAGGTTTCTAGTTCTTAATGTTAATTTTTAAAGTTTGGTGTGAAATAAAAGGTGAGGATCCTTTGCTTCCTTAAAATGTTTTATAGTGTTTGTGCACAGGTGTGTATGCGTGTGAGGGTGTGAGCAGGTGTGTATGTGAGTGCACATGTGCACGTGTGTGGGAGAACATGGAGGTCGCTGATCCATACCGTCTTCCTCAGCGGCTTTCCTCATTTTTGGTGCATACAGGTGAGTGCCCCTGCTGCAGTGCACAAGTGGAGGTCAAAGGACAGCTTTGTGGGATCAGTTCTCTAACGTCCACCTTTTGTGGTTTCTGGGGACTGAACTTGGGTCGCCAGGCTTGCATGGCGAGGGCCTTCATTCCCTGAGCCACATCATGGTCCCCTCCACTTCACTTTTTCGTTCATTTTTTTGAGACGGAGTCTCACTGTGTAGCCCGGACTGTCTTGGAACTCACTATATAGACCAGAATGGCCTCAAACTCACTGAGATCTTCTCGATTCTAATTTCCAAGTGCTATATTTAAAGACACCCCCTCTTTTTTTTCAAAAGGACACCCACTTATTTTGATATTCTTTGATTTTTTTTTTTTTTTGGAGACAGGGTCTCACTGTGTTTAAAACTGTCCTAGAACTCACTGTGGAGATCAGGCTGGCCTCAAATTCAGAGATCTGCCTGCCTCTACCTACCGAGTACTGATTAAAGTTGTCTGTGATCACATCCAGCCTGGTATCTTCTGTTTTAAAGGGTTTTTTTTTCCAGAGCTGGGAGTCTTACACCCTCCCACAGTCACAGACAGAACACAAGCATTTCCGTGGAGAGGGTATATATGATCTATGTAACACACGCAATAAGCTTGATGAGCAAGTCTCATACAGAGGGTGCCAGAGAAATGGCTTAGATGTGGTGGGAGGGATATCTCAGTGGTTAAGTGCATGTATTGCTTTTGTAGGGGACCTGGATTTCATTCCCAGCACCCATATTACCTTATATCTGATGTAACTGCAGCTCACTGGGAACTGACACCCTTTTCTGGTTCTGTAGGGAACATAAATCTTCAGAGGGACTGGCTAAATAGCTCAGGGTTAAGAGTTAGTACCACTCTTCCAAGGACCAGAGTTCAGTCCCCAGCACCCATAAATGGGACTCATAACTTCCTGTAACCCCAGCTTCAGGGGATGGATCTGACACCTTCATCTGGCCTCTTCAGGTACCTACACTCACAAAGTGAGCACATGTATGCATATACACAGACCACACACACACACACACACACACACACACACACACACACACACACATACACACACACAGAGAGGTCATCAGGGGTTAGAATGACCCCCATCTTTTGCCAAACACATTGGCAGTTTGAGGGTCACAAGGACTGGCTTCTAGGAGACTCTTCCCAGACCTCAACCTTGGTTAGAAGTGAGTAATAACCAACATCGGTAAAATGGCTCAGGAATTCCCTTTTTTCAAAGTTCCACAAGAAGACACTGCAGTGATATTTCGACAAGGCCCACCCAGTCCCTTAGGGAACTGGTGACATGGGAGGTACCGTTCACACAGCTTGCATAGCCTCACAAACCTGGTGAGAGGCCATGCTGCCTCTAGTTGGATGCGCCTGTGGTCACTTCTGCTTTGTTGGTCTCTTTCGAGTTTGTGCATTTGGAGTTTGGCAGGGCACTTTCTGGCATGCACCAGGCTAGAGGAGGCAGCTGGAGTTCCTGCTCAGTGAGGAGAAGCTACTGCCCAGACCTGACAGCCCACGTCTCCCCGTGCTCACCATCCAGTGAGCAATGCACAGCAGCTTAGATGATGACAACAGCATCTTCCATTTGTTACCAGAACAGAGCGCGAGGGCCAGGGGACAGGACCGGGACAATGTCCTCCAACTAGGGCCAGTTTGGGTTCTGTCATTTATGGTCTGAGGTTTCAAATGTGAGTCACCTCAAGGATGCAGTCCACCTTTGAGTGACCATGATGATGGACAGGACATGGTTGCTGGGTGCCCAGTATGGCAGAGCAGGTGTCTATGGGTGATGAGCCAGACCTCTAGGGCCTAGGACTTACCCTGTGGTATGGGTGTCTTCTGACTCTACTGTTCTGTGATTTCTGGAGTCAGTTGGCTGCTTGGAGGCAGGGTGATGCTCCATAGCCTACTCCCTTCCTCTCCCCCCTCAATGGTTCCAGTAACTTAGTCTGAGGCCGCTGTTTCCCCCGGGCGTCTGGAGCTGGCGGTAGCCACTTATCAGCTGCTATTCTGTGGCTGACTGCTGATGCATGTGTGTGTGTGTGTGTGTCTGCTGGAACATCTTCCAGATGTAGCCACAGCCACCTGATAGCCTGGCTCCAGCTGTGGCCTGGGGTCATCAGGCTCCAGTTGGCCAAGCCAAGCTGTTAGGAAAACAAACCCCAGTGAAGGTGAGGAAAACTCAGCTCTGGAAGGGAAGCAAAGGAAAAGGAAGGGGAGGGGAGGGGAGGGAGGCCCAACCAGGCCAGCCAAGTACTATACCCATTTCTCTCTTTGCAACTTCTTGCTTTTGCAGGGCTGCCTAGTTGACTCTGAACTTGGGGTACTCAGCTGTCTTCCGACAACTCCCTCCAAAGGGGCTATCTTGTGGACAGGCCAAAGTTCCTGTCCTTCCTATGGCCCACAATGAATGTTGCTTGGGGAGGTGGAGTTTACACAAAACACAGTTGGACAATTTGGTGACAGCAAGATGATGTTCTGCGTGTACCTGGCCCAGAGTCGGAATGAATTCTCTGCATGTACTGGGGGAGGGGTCAGGTGGCCCCTCTACCTCCACTATCTTTTTGGGTCACTTTGGCAGGAATAGCAGGTGCTGCTGTGGAAGGTCCTGGGTGCTACGGAGTGGGCACTTCAGAGCTGGCTCCGTTCTGCTGCCAGGGAGCATAGAAGTCAAGATGGGCCAAAGGCAGAGTCACTGCTGTGCTGAGAGTGAACTCGTCTCATAAGCAGAAACCCACCTGTGGTATGAGTTTTTGGCCTGTGTGCACACCATACACACACCATACAAAAAGACATCCCACATCACTCACCCTCAGCAAGGCAGAGGTAAGAATCTTTTTCCATTACCCAATCATCTATGTCTGACATGTCACTCCAGAGCATGACATTGCAAGAGGTGATGTCCTCACAGCAGCCAGGTCTCAAATGTCCCCTGGCCTGGTAGTGGGGTGAGTGTATAGTCTGTGCTCTGTGCTGGACTATTCCTTTAGTCTCCCTCCCACTAAGGAGACATTGACCACAGTACTTTGTAAAACAAGTTGCCTTCTCCTGCCTCCCAAACTTTGGGCACAACTGGCTTCACCAGTATCAGTATAGGATAGCCCTGGAAAGCTGGGGCCAAGACTGACACACCATGTGGACACACAACGTGGGCTCTGCGGCACACACAGGTCAGAGGCAGCCAGGGAGCCTTTGCTCTCTCTCCTCTCTGTCCCAGCAGGCTCTCTCTTAGCAGCACCTAACCACACCTCTCTCTGGCCTTTGCCCTTATCTCAACTCAGGCCAGAGCCCTCCTGAGACCAAGTCCATTCACTATCTCCAGCACAGCCTTTTTCCAGCTTCACCCTCAAATCTGCCTCTTCCTGGCAGCCTTCCTGAATTATTCGGCCTATAGTTCTTAATTTAAAGCATGCTGATTCCTTGGGAATAGGAATTCGATACTTCCTCTGGGGTGATAGCTCCCAGTGAAAGGAATACTCTATTTAATTCTAAAACAAAACAACAAACCCTGTTTTGTTTTGTTTTTTGCCAATTTTACCAGTTATTTTTCTGTCTGTGATATCAACACCATGACTAAAGGCAGCCTACAGAAGAGAGAGTTTATTTTGGCTTATGGTTCCATGGGGATGAGAGTTCACGGTGAGGGGAGGCATGGCAGCTCATGTCGGGTGGCAAACACAAGGCAGAGGAAGTGAATCTAAAACAGGTGACACTTAAATGCTCTCCAACCCTGTCTCTTGGTGACTGGTGACCTGTGTCGGACTTCCTCCAGCAAGGCCACACCTCCTCGACTTCCTCAAACCTTGCTGCCAGCTGGAGACCGTGTATTCAAATGCCTGAGCCTATGGGTGGGCAGTGTTTCTCATTCAAACCACCCTAATGAGATGAAAAACTGTGTGACGTTCACATTGAAAAGCATCATCAAAGGGCCGGGGAGGTGGCCCAGTGGCTGCTTGCTGAAGCTGGATTCAGATCTCCGGAACTCACTATCAACCCAGAGGTGTGGTGCCTGTGAGACTCTGTGAAGTGGAGATTGGAGAAACCCAGGAAGTTCACAGGCCAGAGAGCCTGGTGTAAGGAGCAAAGCACAGAGTACAAAGAGCCCCTAGCAGGATAGAAGCTGAGGATCGACACTTGATTGTCCTCTGACTTTCAAATGGCCTTCAGGGATGGACGGACACACACACACACAGAGAGAGAGAGAGAGAGACAGAGAGAGAGATAGAGAGAGACAGAGATTTAAAAAAATTCCTAGTATCATTAAAAAATATTGTGCTGGGATTGCAAAATGGATCAGTGGGTAAAAGTGCTTGCCCCGGAAAGCCTGGATGGCCTAAATTCAACCCCTGAAACCCCTAGACCCCCTTCCCAACAGTTACCCTCTGATCTCTACATATGTGCTATGGTGTGTGTGCACCTACACTCTTCTCTCTCACACACAGACATAAACAAAAAATAAAAAATGAGTCTAAAAGTGGAAAAATAACTGCACCCGAGCCCACTGAACTACTTCCCAGTTCCCATCTTTGTTTCATTCAACCTGGAGAAGATTTAAACGTGTCAGAGTCTACTGAAATGGAGAAACTGAGGCCAAGAGGACCTATAAAGTCTGCGTGAGGCTGTATAGAGAGGGCTGGAGCCCAACCTGTCTGGATCGGTCTACATCCTATGCCCATCAGCCTAGACTTCTTCTTTCTGATTCTTTTTAATTTCCAAACACTTTTCCAAATGGGCTTCTTTCTGACTTAACTCCCTCCAAGGGACAGATAAACAAACAGTTTGCAGAGAGAAAGGGAGACCCCGAGGTCAGTTAAGGTATTAGGATACATGGTCCTGGGTCCCCATGCATGTGCCTAACCAGTTCACCAACCCGCAGGATGGACACATGGAGTAGCTAGCCTGCTCAAGCCGTCCTGGGCCACTCTGGCTCCCCAGCTCCCCCATCCCTTTCCTTCTGGTCTCCCTCAGCCAAGACCCTGTGGTTGGCTTGCCCACAGAGACCCTGGGCCCAGCATGCTGTCCCTAACTACAATCCCAGCTCTTCCAGCAGGACAAGACTGGGAAGCGGGTGGGGAGCTGTAAAGCCCTTTTAAAGGAGCAATAAAAGTTTTGGGTTTCAGATCTCTTCCTGAAGAAGAGAATAACAGAGACAGGAAATTTCAGTAGCAGACTGACAGAGGCAGGCGGCAGCAAGCAGACTGCCTCAGACAAAAACACCTCTGCATGCAGGTCCTGGCGGCTGCCCAGGCCTGCTCCCCAACAGCCTCTCCCCTGCTGCGGGGAAGCCAGGCTGCTGCCACAATGGACTGTTGTGTCTACCTTGCTCTAAATGTTTATACTACCCCTCTCCATTTGCCTTGCTGTCCAAGGTAGGGCCCACTCTCCCTGAGTGGGCCCAAAGCCGGTGTGCTAGGAGAGTAGGAGGGTAGGTGTGCATACTTACGGTGGGATAAGGCCAAGGTGCATTTGCCCTGGACACTGAGATGAGTGTGGTCATGCCCAAGCCCAGGATGACTATGATGAGTCCACACCCACTCATCTTCCCAGATTTAGATGTGACAGACTGGGAGGAGGGCCCTACCCTCCCACCTATATCCTGTCAGGGAAGCCCCAGCCAGATCTGGGAGTCCCAGCCTTTTGCTTCTGCCCTTTGCCTTAGCTTGGGGTTTCTCAAACCCAAGCATCCGGGGTACTTAGAAACAGGGCTGGGGGAGGGCGAGGGGAATGGGGGGGGGCATAGGACACTAGGTTCAAGCTGAGCTTCCAAAGTACAGTGTTTGATTTTGAATTAAAGTATGTCTCCTGTAAGTATGCTGAGAGAGGGAAATGCACAAGAACCAAGTGCAAGTGCAGGGCTGAGGCATTAAGTCAGGGGAGGCTACCCATTGGGAACACAGGGTGTTCATGCTACACTTTCCTTAGCAGCCACAGCAGCCCTTTCTTATTACATACTGAGTGTTTGCTGTGCTACAACTCTCCTGCTAAACTGGATGCTCTTCCTCATACCGCGCCCAGGACCTGCCCCTTGCCCATGTTAGCCCCCCTCACTACCTCCCACCCCCTCGCCTTTACCCCCCCCCCCCCGCACATAAAAACATCTCTTTATTTGTTAGGGGCCAGCTTGATGTCTCACACAGCTGTCTCCTTGTCTCCTCCATCTGAATGCCCACATTGGAGCTTGGTCTGTTCAGTTTGTGCTTTGTGTCTATTTCACTTCCTCTCTCTCTCTCTCTCTCTCTCTCTCTCTCTCTCTCTCTCTCTCTCTCTCTCTCTGTGTGTGTGTGTGTGTGTGTCTGTGTGTGTGTGTGTCTGTGTGTGTCTGTGTGTCTGTGTGTGTCTGTGTGTGTCTGTGTGTCTGTGTATGGATGTGCCTCTGTGGTCTAATTCTCTACCATGTATCTGGAGTTCAGATGCACCCTGCCATCTGCAATCCTCCTCATTGCTATTTTAACTTGAAGTTACTACCTATAGTCCTGACTCAGTTTACCAGCTACTACTGTGCACATGATCAGCTGCCCCAAGAGGGGACCCTATATCCATACAGCATGTTCCTTCATGCGGTATGGTTCTTCAAGTCCTAGGAACACCCAGGACGGCTTTTCTAAGCACTCTACAGACAGGAATATCAGGATGTACGCTTTTGGGTCTCTTCATCATGGGAGATAGGAGAGGGAGTTTTGTTCTCAAGTCTTAAGTGTCTGGATAACCTGACTCCACATGCCATGACTCCTGAATTCCAGGGACACAGAGACCCTGAGACGGACAACAGGGCTCAAAGTATTGGCATCTAAGAGCTGGTTCTTTCTTGCTAGTTTTGAAGTAGCAGTGGGAAGCACAGTAGCTCATTTCTTCCTGTCTTCCCCTCCTAACCTTGATCAGCATCCTAAGATGTCAATGTAGACTTTGGAAGAGGCCACTGGTAGAATGACTGGGGAAAGCCTTGGGTGCTATTGTTAGGTCTTCAGCCACTGTCCTGTGTTTCTAGCATCCACTGTCCTCCGTGTTCTCATCTGCAAACTGCCCAGGACACCCACAAGCAGCCATGGGAGCTGAAATGCTTGATGGGCTAGTCTACATCTGGAGCCCTAGAGGCCAAGCACAGGCTGCAAAGGCTGGGCTGAGAGCTGTAGTGCGCCTCCTAATCTTCCGTGACTTACAGACTTGGCCAGGTGCCCAGAAGGCTCTCATAAATCAGTAGCACCACCAGGGAGAGCCTGTCAGTATGGCCCTTTAGCTGGGCCACCCATGACCCCTCCCTGCTCAAGGACATCTTGTTGTCTCCAGTTTTCCAAGACCGGCTGCAGAGATGGAGGCAGGGTTGCTTACTTGGGGTTGGGGTAAGACAGAGACATGATGGGCTGGGGATACCCTGTAGACACCTGCTTCTGGAGAGACCCCAGAATCTCACCTGGCATGTTTCATCTCTGCCTCTCACTTGGGATAAGCAGCTCTGACTCGTCAGTCTGTCCTCTGGAAATAAGAGATGACCCAAAGGAAGACTGGGCTCCAGGACACCCCGTGTCTCCCTGTTGTAAGAACTTATGTGATATGTGTTTATGTTATGTATATGTCACGTGCGGGTGTGTGTTTACATCTGCCTGGATGGTATGTGCCTGTTCTTGGCTGGAGGTCAGATTAGGGCACAGCAGCAAGGTGAGCAAGGCCTTCCTATCTAATTGCCCCTGTTTCTTCTGTTCCCGCTTTTCCCCCTCTGAGTTCTTTGGGTTTTGTTTTATTTTTACTTTTTAAAATTTGCTTTTTGGATTTATTTTCTTTTACTTTCTGTGTGTGGGTGTTTGCTTCTAAGTACATATGTGCACCCTGTGTGCCTGGTCCCATGGAAGCCAGAAGAGGTATTTGATGATGATCATATCTTTTAGAGGGTCATGAGCTTCTAGGTGCTGGGAACTGAACTTGGATCTTCTGGAATGGCAGCAAGTGGTCTCGATTACTGAGCCAGCCCTCCAGCCCTCTGCTCCTTTTCTGAGGAGCCCTAGAGCCCAGACTCTCTGTCCTGGCTCCCTTATCTGATAAATGAGGCCTCGTTCTTAGAAGCCAGGCTTGAGCATTCTGAGGAGATCTTTGGCACCATGGGCTGCTCTATCATTAAAAGTCTCTGGGGCTAGAGACTGGGTAAGGCCTATGGGTAACCGCTGTCTCCCACCAGGACCTGTGGGGAATGAGGGCAGGGGAAAGGTAGGTAGAGATGCCCGAGGCACAGAGTTGTGGGGGCGGGCACTTAGAAGGCTAGGCTGAAGGATCAGCTATGGAAAGAGGAACATTCCAGCCAAGTGGTAAAGCTGGCTTCCTTAAGAGGTATAAGAGATGATTTAGGAGAGATTGCCAGCTGCCTGGTGGGTGAGGACCGGATGTGGGTAGTTGCTCCCTTGAAGTGGCACCATTTGGAGACATTAATAAGCCCCAGAAAGGTGTAGGTAACTTCCTGCTGACAGCTGGGCCTTGGGACACCAGGAAAGGGGATGGCTGGGGGTACTGAGGATATGTAGGCTTGTGAGGTGATGTCTGAAAGCTACTGTGGTGGCTGTCATGCCCTGTCATGCCTTGACCCCAAGTCTGTTACAGACAGAACTGCTTACAGTACAGCACAGTCCCAGCAAGGCCAAGCCCAGGAGTATCGTCTACTCCCACCTTTCCTTCAGGGTCAGTGTAGAGTAAACTGAAGACAAGCAGTGTACCCTGCCTCCTGTCCAGGTACCCAGGCCAGCGGCACATTTAGCTCTGTGTTTACTAGCACCTAGCCTTAGGCCAGTTGCTGATCCTGTACTCAGGTACTCCCCAAGACCAGAACTGTAACACTCAATGCACAGACTTGTTCTAGGAACCGAATGTACATAAGGTGTTCTTGCAGGCTAATGACTAGTGGCCGATCAGGAATTTAGTCTGAATGGCTTCATCTAAGACTTGACTAAAGGGATGGACAAGGGCATGCAAACTTGGGTCCAGGCCAAAGCTTCCTAAATGAGGGGTGGGAAGGGGATGACTTTCAGAACATGTGTGGGGAGTTGGGGATAGGTGGGGGGTGGCTGAGGCAGGAGGTAGAAGTGGTAATATCAGTTTTCTAGAGCAAGCAGATAGTCCAGGCAGGACTTGGTAACTAAATAATCCCTGTTATATACACTGCCGGGCTGAGACTTGTGGCAGTATCTACTGGCCTCGAGCTCTGCCAGGCATACCTATGATTATAAGGTCTTAGAGAAGAAAATTCCTTTTTTTTTTTTCTGCAACAGAGTGAAGCAGTTGGTGAACGTGGACTTAGTGGGTCCCTAAGCAGCATTTATCAGAGTGTAGTAGGTCTGCTGGTCTTTTGGGATACAGAAGATACCAATTCTTATTTACATACCACATGGGAAAGCATAGAAAGTATTTTGGGAGAGACAGTGGGGCTTCCAGATGGGAGGGAAGAGACCTAGAACAGATGCTATGTTCAGACACACGTGCAGCAGAGGGTGGAGAAGGTCAGCTTGGCAGGGGTGCCCGCATTCCCAGCCTTCTTGTTGACCTTAGGTAGTAGCAGGACAAAGGACATGGCCAGGGCACAGTGATAGAAGCTGTGGACGTAGGTGTAATCCCAATCCTGTGGAGGATAGTGAGTCAGTCTGGGGCCTCCGCCCCTTCCCTGAACTAAGCCCTGCTAGCCATCTGGCACCTCTGCCAGCCACCCCACTCTGAGTGTATGACAGAAAGGCTCTCTGCTTTCTTCTGTTTCCTAGACTCTTCCAGGACATACAGTTTCCTGAAGTCAGGACCCGATTTGACTCCCTGTGACTCTCAGGTCCACATAGGCTGTGGTGCTAGTACCAATGTGGACGGAGAGAACCAACTTTAACTCCCACTACAAGAAAATGCATGACTTGAAAGCAACCCACTATCTTCTCTGTTAACTAGAGCCATTTCTAGAGGGCTCTGGAGGTTCAGTTCCCTCCCCACAGGCCAGGTACCTCAAAGAAGAAGCGAAGCATCAAGGCCAGTGCCCCAAAGCAGAGGCCAGGGCCTATCTGCTGAGTGTAGATGCTCTTGTCAGGGTACAGACCCTTCTTCTCCTTCATCTTCTTCAGCTGCAGGGGTAAGGGGGAACATTAAGGTTCTTGGGGTGTATCACAAGGAAGGTTCCCTTCATGAGTTGTCTGGGCATGATCCCACTGCTGCTTCCCACCACCTTGCCAATTTCAGGTGGGAGCCCCCCCACCCCCATTCCTCTGCATACCTGAGCACCCCTGCCAGTTCTGCAAAGACTGGGCACTGCTGAAGCAAAATTGGCAGAGATCTTTGCCTGAGTGATGGGCTGGGAATCTATGGACCAATTTTCCCTGGGTCCCCACTGCTCTGGTTGCCTTTTTGGGAGGTAGCAAGGTTACTAATGCACTCCTATCTCCCAGCTAGAGGGTATTCCCACAGAGATTGTTAACAGTAAAAGGATATCAGCTTATTTGGGACCCATGAGCCCTGCACTTCTCTCCAGGTGGTTTGTGTGGTAGTCTGTGGGATTTCAGTGACAAATAGACAGATATGATTAGCTTTACCAGCTAAATGGTTCTTTTCCATTAACTCTGATTTCTCAGGCCCTGCTGCCTTACATGAGGAGATGGTGTGTGTTCAATCTTGGTAAGATGAGGCATTACAAAGAAGAGATGGGACACCTGTGGTTCCTAAGTGGTATGCAGACCCTTGGGGCCCAAAGGTATTTTAGACTCTGGATGGTTTAGGTTTGCACAATGTGGGCACAGGACAGTAGATTGCACACATCACTGAATACATTGAAAACATAAAGGCCACCAACAGCTGATAAGAGCTGGCTTTCCCACCAAATGAGTGGTGATCTGGTGCTGTTTCCAGTCTTCTAACAGGAGTTGAGGACTCAGTGAGTGATGTCAATGCTGTGGCTACAGCCAATTAGCCTGGGTGCCCAGTGGTAGTGGCCTGGGAAGCCCTCATGTGGTCAGTCTCACAAAAGTAACACTGGGGCCCCAGAGAGGGGAAGAATACCAGTGATATTGATCCTTCCTTGGCCTGGGAAACTCTGTTTTCCATTTATCTCAGCTTCTGCTCTCCAAATGCTGTTCCCATATTTCTTCCCCCAAAGGGTGAGGCACAGGAAGGAATGCCATCCCCATTCTAAGAAGCATGTTTAAACCACCTGTGTATCTAATGGTCCAGGAGGTGGGATCTGTGCCCCAGAAGTGGATGGCCCTACAGCCTCTTACTCTCATTCACACTAGAGACCTGGGAAGCCTGGCATTTAGTGGGGGACATTAGCATATGTACACTGTCCTGGTTAATTAAAATCTAGTCAGTATGGGTGTACTGGGCTTTAATCCTAGCGCTAAAGAGGCAGAGGCAGGCAGATGTCTGTGATTCGGAGCTTAGTCAGAGATACAAAGTGAGACCCTCTTGCTCCCCCCCCCCCCAAAAAAAAAATCCAGTCAGATTCACATTCAGCTTTAGCAAGGGCAGCAGCGAAGCGAAGAAGCCATGGTGGATGGGATAAGGAAGCAACATCAGAAGGAGCCTTCATGTTTATGCATTCCCGCTTGTTAATTAAGCATGCACAATGCCAGCACCTCTGCCACAAGAAGGCTCTGGCCTTCAGAGTCAGCCTGGGCCAGCTTCACTGCAATTAGAGTGAGACAGAAGCTCTTCATCACCCCCTGAAAAGCCAAGTCCAGCAGCCATTGCCCACTGGAGCAGCAGGTTTCTCTGTTGACCTCTGTGCACCTGAGTTTTCACCCTTATCTAAAAGGCAGAATAAGCCTGGGTTCCTTGGAGCCCACAGGAGTAGGAGCCAGCTGGGAAGCTTCCTGCCTGCATTTACCTATCCTTCCTTTGCTGAAAATAAATCAGAGTCCCCCCTAAAGCAATGTCTGCCCTTCTATGTACTGCTGAGGTTCTTCTTAGGGACACCCTAAGATACAAAGTTGTACTACATGCAAAATGCAGAGGAGTGGTATAAATTTGGGGCCTGCGCTGCCACCCCCTTGTCAGAAGCTGCTGGCCTTTGAGGTTTGTGTTTTAGGCCTGACTGCTCTGAGTGGGTCTGAGGAGACATCCCTGGCTCTATCCTTCCATTAGGACCCCCGTTGTTCATGTTGGCTAACTTAAGTGGGCTCCAGGCCTTGCAGCAAGGAGGATCTTAGGACTGTAGAGGGCAGGGTAAGTGCCAGGCACCAGGCCTTCTTCCAGAGGCAGTCTTGCTGAAAACTTTGCTTCACCCCCATCTCAAAACGTCCTTTCTCATGAGAACTATATCTAAAGCTTGCTTCCTTCTCCAGATTAATCTAGCTGTTCTCTGAACTGGTGTTGTAAGCAACCATTGTCTCAGAAAGATAATGTGTTGATGGAAATAATGACAGCGATCGTCATGGTGATGAGTAGTCTCCTCATGTCTGGGTACATTAAAAGTCATGTACGTGCCTGTGCTTAGAAGCGTTCTTTATGGGTATTTGGGCACAGCAAAGAAAAAAAAATGTTTAGGCTTTACCCAAGACCAGTAATTACTGATAAGCCAGCAGGGAATAGGGTTCAAGTATGAGTCACTATTTCTAGGGATTTAGGGGTTTGAGCTCGATTCTTATGTTAGTCTGCCTGCATATAAGGGTAGGAGGTATGGGACCCCAATAAGAGAAACCAAGGTCAGGGGGAAAATGCAGGTTCCCTGAGCCCTTTCAGCTGAGACACACACACAGTACTCACCCACTTCATAGCAATGATGAGGATGGCTGTACCTATGGGGCCTGAGTATACCCCATAGCCCCAGCGGTCATGGAAAGTCCGCACAGCGATGGTAAGGACACCAAACATGGTGAAGGTGGACCTCTGGGGTTCATCAAAGTCGGCCAGTGCTGGAGAGAGGCACAGGATGGTTAGCTCCTTGGCTGTGCTTCCACCCTTGGGAACCCACCGAGATGTCCTCTCAGTCTGTGAGACCTAAAGGCCCAACTTGGTCTCCACAAGGTCTGAATTTTGGTTATTTGGGGGAAATAGGAGATGAAACTTCCCTAAGTCAGGGTGGCTGAAATTAGATGGTAGATTGAGTGATCAATATTTCCTGGGAATCCCGGGGCAAAGTACTAAGACTAGAGATATGTGAGGGTGCAAATGGTACATAGGGCTGAGTCTCAGGAAGGACCCTCAGGTAACATGGTCCAGCTGTGACAGCATCCCCAAAAAACGAGTTTGTTTCTTTTCTTCTTTCCTTCATCCCTCCTTCCTCCCCCATCTCTTCTGTGATAATCTGAAAGAATGGCATTATTAGGAGGTGTGACCTTTTTGGAGTAGGTGTGGTCTTGTTGGATGAAGTGTGTCCCTGGAGGTGGGCTTTGAGGTCTCAGAAGCTCAAGCCAGGCCTAGTATGCCTCATTCTCTTCCTGTTGCCTGTGGATCCAGATGCAGAACTCTCAGCTCCTTCTCCAGCACCATGTCTGCCTGCACGCCGCCGTGCTTCCCACCATGATGATAATGGACTGAACCTCGGAACTGTAAGCCAGCCCCAATTAAATGCTTTCCTTTATAAGAGTTACTGTGATCATGGTGTCTCTTTACAGCCATGGAAACCCTAAGACTCTTCTTCCTTTCTTTCTCTTCCTAGTTTTTGCAGTCCTGGAGATGGAACGGAGGGATGGAACCCATGCTTGCCAAGCCAGTACTCTAGCACTGAGCCATACCCCAGGTACAAGGTGAGGATTCTGAATGGCCCACCTTTCCTAAAGCCCAGAGTTGAAGATAATCCTTGAGAGCAAACGCTCCTGTGAGCCTGGAGGATGTTCTGGGAGGCTAAGTCCCTGTGAGGGCAATGGTGGTCTCTGTAGGGCGGAGTGCAGAAGCATCATTGGCCTCTTCTCTGTGTGACTTTGCTTTTTAAAAGTCGCAAGTCCTTATAACAGGAATCACTTAAGGATGTGGAAAGAGAGTGAAAGCATCTAAGAAATGTTTCTTTTCATAGATTAAGCTGCTGGCTCCACAAAGCAGAAAGGAAGGAGGGGCTGTCAGAGATGGGCTGGGTGCTGGGAAATGGCTCCCACCCACTGGCAGAGATAACCACTCACCCATTAGTGAGACCCACATGCTCAGGGCTGTCCCATAGATGCTGAAGTACTCCAGGATGTCGCGGCGCATGAAGCACAGCATCGACAAGCCGGGCCCTTCACAAGCGTGAGAGAACTGCAAAGACACCACACAAGGTCAACAGGCCATGGGCATCGTGTGGGTGAGAACTGGTCCCAAGCCACAGGCCCCTCACTAGCTGTCAGAGCTTAGCGGCTTTGTGAGTCAGCTTCCCCATAGTGTCAAGGCACACAATTGGACATTAAAAAGGTGAGTCCATCAGACCTAGAAGCAGATATCACTTTCAGACTCTCATACCACTAGCCCAAGGCTAGTAGTCACTCAAATGAAGCCAGCCAAGGACAGGACCCTACCCACCACCCCCACACACCCTTTGGCCCTGAGCAGACTGGAGGTGCGTGCATGTTCCTGTGTCAGTCTTTGGGTGTGAGCCTTTTATTCTGCTGGACCCTTATCTCTTCAAAAAGGGGGAGACCTTAGACTCCCCCAAGCAGGGGCTGATCTTGCCACCCTCTTTCCTCCACTTCTCCCCCATACTCTGGCAGGCACGTTCCTAACATGTAGCTGAATGGATTTTCTTTTAAGCAAAAGGCCCCCATATGAAATATTTCCAAGCAGTCAACTTACTTCTTACAGAGAACAACTCTCTCTCCTTTTGCTTCACATTTCATCATTTTAAGTAATATTTAATTACATGACATAATTATTTTGACAAGTGTGACCAGCACAAACAAGCCCAGGAGCCAGCACAATCCTCTCTTGGTAAACCCAGCTCAGCAGGAGGGAGCAGGCAAGCTGGAAAACAGCCCGTCTGGAGGCAGCAGGGGCACCACAGGGGGCCGGGGGACCCTGGATGATGGATGTGTCAGTCAAACACGTGGGGCCCCGACTTAGAAGCTTAGAGAGACCTCCTGCTGATCATGGTTGCACGTGGACTGTCAGTCACCAGAGAGCATCCAGGGGAAGGGAGGGGGTGGTCCAGCTTCTGTGTTGGGTCAGCCCCACCCAGAGCTTTGATGCTGCCTTG
The DNA here is from genome assembly GCA_033318265.1 of Phyllotis vaccarum. Taxonomy (NCBI): domain Eukaryota; kingdom Metazoa; phylum Chordata; class Mammalia; order Rodentia; family Cricetidae; genus Phyllotis; species Phyllotis vaccarum. The sequence continues at coordinate 50,273,430 of JARWLC010000002.1, forward strand.
AATTTTGGGTACTCAGCCTTTTTAAAGGGACATTGGTGAAGAGGAAGTTGGCCAGCTAGATGTGAGCTCTAACTGTTTAGCTTTAGGGGAAGACAAGCTTCAGGTGGGGCCAGATTAAGGCTCACAAGCAGAGAAGGAAAGATGTTCAGTTCTGGGTGGGGGTCCTGATCTTCCAGGTCCTCACAGAGCCACATCACTCTATTCCACCTGAGCCCACCATCTGTCACATCTGACCCCGTGAATGGGTAAAATCCACTCTGTGAAATTCTGAAACATCGGTACCTTTCCCATGAGGAGAAGAGCCTCCTTAGGCTGGATCCCAGCATAGAGTACTTGCCTGTGTATGAGGGCCAGAGGAGGAGGCTTTATAGCAGGGGATCTACCTGTCCTCAGGCCCTGAGGTTCTTTTGGGACTTGTGTGTCTGTGAACTTCCCCAGGGCACCTCCTGCCTGAGGAGGCAAGGTCAAGGCAGTGTTGAGTACACTGCCTTCCCAGAGGCAGGTGGATTTGGCCCAGCTGAGGCTGGGCTTGGACATAGCTGGGTGTGGAGGTAGTTCCAATCCTGCTGTTAGCCCAGCAGATCTGGCAGAAGGGCCCAAGCAAGAGGCTGTTCTCTCAGGGGCTCCTCTATCCAATGGAGCAAAAGAACCTGTTCTGTGGGGCTTGCAAAGGGACCCAGGTGATAACTGAGTAGCCTGATGCCCCACATGGCAGGGGACGATTTTTCTGGAAAATGCTATTTAAAGTTTGCCTTTGCAAATCAAACTTTCACTCAGCCTAAAACCAAGTTAATTTTGTGCTTTGAGACTATTTAGAATGCTGTACTTACCCTGGTCAGAATTAACTCACCTCTGAAAAAAACATTTCCATCAATCTCTGAATTTCTAGTGTAGCTGACTGAGCCCTACAGGCTCAGACGCATAAGCTTTGATTGTTCTATATTCTCTATTTTCTCCTTGGTGACTCTTTTATGCCCCCAACTGAGATAAGACCATGTGTTAAAATCAGCAAGGCACTGAAAGCATGCCCCCCCCTCCAAAAAAAAATGTTGAAAGCAACATGTGTGTATAGGCTGAGAATATCTGATTGTGGCTTTGTGTGTTGTTGAGTCAATGGGACCAGAGAAACAGCTGTCTCCCTTGTGAGACGCCTCTGAAAGATTAAGACTCAGATTTCCTTGTTCTTTTTAGCCTGTTTGCTGTGCTGTTCAGCATATGGAGAGGATGCTGTTGTCCAAGATCGTTAGATTAAAACCTGCTTCTAGATTACATGACTACAAGATTAGAACAAGAGAGAGCAGAACTCTTCAGGATAAATTAGGCCACTCTTGGATAACTGACACCAAGCGTCATTCTTGTATTCAACATCGGCATGCCACATAACTGGTGGTTGCTATGGAGGGTCCTAGAGGAGCCACGTGGAAGGCAGAACTCTGTGAGGCACAGACTGTGGCTTTGAGGCCAGGGGACATTTGTCATAGGAGACAGCTGGCCCTGCCACTCTGGATGGGGAGGGGCAGGGTGGGCCTCTGAGGCTGGTGAAGAGGCAGCTGCAGGCCAGCCCAGGCACAGGCAGGCAGTGTGACATAACTGGGGCCTGAGAATTGCTGGGCTATATCTAACATGGTCCTTGGGCACAAGAACCTGACTTCTGTTCCTGACTTTGGGGATCTCATCATGGCTCTGACCTTGCCAGGTCTCACGAGGAACAAAGGACAGCGTGGGAAAGTGCTGAAGGTAGACCAGGGGGATCTCAGACTGTACTCACGGTGACATTGGTGACCCGGCTTCTCTGAGGCACAGTCTCCTCTTATATCAAATGCAAATCACTACCCTAGGCTCATAGGTGATGCTGAGCCCCTCCCCACCCAGTTGCTGCCTGTGGCTTGTCGTTGGCCTAATGTCCTCCCCTCCCTAAGTGAACTCAGAGGCCTGAAGCTTCTAGTCCCTTGGAGAAACTCACTGTTACCCACAGGACCACCATCACCAGGAGACAGACATGTGCCGGCCCCTTTCAGACTGTTGTTAGCCCACAAGCACTGGTGGCTTCTCCCACCACAGAAAGTCACTCAGATTTACTCAGGAAATGAAGAGCACACTGTGTCTGCTCATGGCCTCACTTATTCAGAGCCAGCTGAATACCCTCACACACTCCATGCTCTTGCCTACCGAGCCCCTGGGAGAGGCAGGCCTCTGGACAGGATACAATTTTCCTGTCCTTAAGGGGACTAACAGGCTGCTTGCCGACCCTGAGCATGTGCCTTACCACTGTGTGGGTCACACACCATACAAACTACTGAGGGGTCGGGTGATGAGGGAGGGAAGCAAAGGTTGTGGAGAGGGAGATGGTGTGGTCCCCCGTTAGAGGACAGTAGTAAAGGACCAGTGTGAGAGGTACTCAGAAGCACTCGGGGCACAGTGATAGACATGAGGGCTTTAAGACAAAGAGAGGATTGATGGGTAGGTGAATGGACAGGGAGAGATCGCTGGTTAGACAGATAATAGACAGATGATAGAGAGATGATGAATAGACACATTAGAACAAGACAAATGCTAAATGAATAGGCACACATATAATTAGATGGACAGACAGAAGCAAGTTAAACATTCAGATAGATAAAGTCAGAAAGACACAGAAAGTCGGGAGAAGAAACCAAAGAAGAACAGGGCAGGAGGAAGAGGAGGTTGACCCCCATGGGAAGTATAATTCTAGAAATCAAAAGAGCTAGAAAGGGAGAGAGACAGGTAGAGAGAAAACTAGATATAGGACTAATGAGAGAGAGAGAGAGAGAGAGAGAGAGAGAGAGAGAGAGAGAGAGAGAGAGAGAGGGAGAGGGAGAGGGAGAGGGAGGGAGAGGGAGAGGGAGAGGGAGAGGGAGAGGGAGAGGGAGAGGGAGGTGGAGGTGAGAGTGAGAAGGAGCAGAGACCCTGACACAAGGCTGCAGCAAAGCTGGCCACTGCCCAACTTGCCCCTGAAAGGCAGAAGACTCACTCCAGGACATTTCCTGGGAGCAGAGGGCCACGGAACTGAGAGGCAGACAGCCAGACAGACACAAAACAGGAGGAGAAAGAAAGTACTCAGAGAGAGGCTGGCCCTTCTCAATGGAGTCAGATCGACCCAGGCCCTTTACCTTTCCTGAACCTAGATCATTCCTAGGCCTGCTCACTCACCCACTGTTCCCCCCAGCTCAGCAACTCCTGAGATGAAGTCGGTAGACAGGAGGGTATAGAGAGCATGAGAAGAAGCAACCAGCAGAAGTTGTCCTTAAACTCTGACATGGAGCCGTCACGGGCTTGCTTCAGTCACATGTGTCAGGTACCCCCTTTCAAAATTCCAGGCACAGAACAGAAGACAGACTCTAGGAACCCTCTCTTTCCAGTCAGCAGGACCCCCCCCACACACACATATACTTTTCTCTTCCAAGTCCTGTTTCTCCATCATCGGCACAGGGCAGTGGTGGGTGACACTCTCCACGAGGTCTTCCTTCTAGGTTCGCACTTACCGCCACGAAGAACATGGTGAAGAGGTAGGCCATGGCCTCCATGTAAAACTGCCTCTTGGCAGCGATGCTCACTGTGGGAAGGAAGGCCAGGCTGCTGAGGGTAGGCAGAAGCAGTTTGGCTATGACTGTTCCCATGGACCAGGAGGAAGGCACTAGTTGGGGAGAAGGTAGTGAAGACCTTCCTGGTCTCCAGGGCAGGAAGAAAAAGAGCCCACTCCTTCGGCAGGCCCTGACTGCAGCTGTGGCAGCGCCCACAAGGAGGGCTTAAGTGCCCCAAGCCAGCATGTGTCAGTGACACATGGAGAAGGTCCAACAGCTGATGTACCATACCATGTGATATGCACTTGCCTCTGATTCTCCCCCCCCCCCCACATTTCCTCAATGAAGCCATATTTCTTCCTTTGGAGGTTAATACTCTTGGGGGGTCCACCATCTTGTTATTTTCCATTCAGGTCCTAGTCCCAGAATGAACATGTCCAGGGTCCTGCTATTTGGGTCACACGTCAGTGCAGGAGGTGAGAAAACTTAAAATGTAGCCAATTCTCTTCAATCAAAGGACCAGCAGATACGCTTCATTGATCACCAGCCCACGGGCCCTCTTTAGTCGCCTGCTTACCTGCAGTGGTCTCTGCCTAGCTACATTGTTTCTTAAGTTAGAAGACAGGACCCTCTCCATTCTAAAACTGTTGTCTGGCCTTTAAGTTCTTTTTCCCTCTTTTAACAACAGCTCCTTGGCCTGACTTCAGGAAATCACCTTCTCCTGTTGCAAAATGTCTTAGGGGAATTGTCTGGCAGGGACCCTTTAGCCCCCAGCCAAGGAACAACGGGTGTGTGGTCTGAGCTTTTTAGGCCAGCTCTTTCTCTGCTTTATTTGTGATCAGCTTCTATCGTCATTTGTCACTGTGCACAGGATTTAGTCCCATAGGCTGGAGGGTTCTGACAGGTGCACATACCTATGTGACCCCCCCAGGGTTCATTCTCAGGGCTCCTGGACTGGATATCCCTTTATGCCCTTTCTGGTACACTGCTCCCTGCTCCCTAGCATAGGCAGCCACCATTACTGATTTCTGGGCCTAACTTCATTAGAACTTAAGAGTGGATCACACAGTGTGTGTTCTTCAGGGTCTGGCTCCTTATATTTCACCTGCACAAGATCCTGAGATCGGTCTGCACCATTCCAGCCCATTTCCTTTGGAGGCTGGGTGGCCAGAAGGCTACCCCTACTTTCCTCCCCACCCCGGGTACCTGGGTATAGATCTTGGGGTATAGCAGGTTTAAAGGCCAATACACCCTTAGTGGCCTCCCCTAGGAGAGGTTGTGGCCTACTATTTCTGTGAGGCTTGCTTGTTCTACCCCTCCTCAACCGCCAGCTCCCACATCCTTTTCTGGAAGCCCCTTGTCTGATTTTGTCTGAGGTCCATTTCTCTTGCTCACAATGAACTATCCAACTTGAGACACCTGGTCCTGTCATTCTCTGCCTAAGACTTTTCCAAGGTCCTCTCAGTCCCTGGAGGAAGCTTAACTACTCAAAGAGATCCCAAGTTGTCCATATCCATACCCCAGCTTGCATGTGCTAGACTCTCCTGTCTCAAATACAGCTTTCCCCTAGCTTTTGCTGCAAGACAGCACTTCCTGTCCCTTGTTCTGGCTAAGGCCTGGCTCACTCCTAGCCTGGACAGTGTGTCTGAGATGAAGTCTTCTGTGATTGACAGATAGTAAGCCAAGGGGTTCTTTCACTATTCCCCTGCCCCCTCCCCCCACCCCACATCCTTCCTACCCTGGCACTCACCACTCTAATAGAGATGCTGGTGTTAAACTGCTCGGGTCTTGAGCAGGGGATCTGTCTGCCTGGCTCCCTGCCATAGCCCCTTCAGGCCCAACCTAGTATTTTGTGGGTCTTCAACAAATACCAGAGGAATGAATGGCTGTTAAAAGAATGAATGAAAATCCAGGGAGGCGGGACTGATTTCAGTCTGGCTGTCTAGGGGCCAGTTCCCTTTCCAAATGGGAAATCCAGTCCCTGTTATATGAACGCTGGTGATGGGGGCTGGGGAGGTTCATGGTTACCCCTGAGCATCTCAGGTGGAGTCTCGCAAGACTCTCACTTCTCGCTGATCCACTGTTTTAACTCAGCCTCAGCTCCCCACAAGGATTCAAAGGAAGAAAAGGAATAATAGACTAGATGTTAGGTGCTTGGGGAGATAGCACATGCCCCAGAGTCATAAACCCCAGAAACAGGAAAGCATTCCATAGCTATGTGTGCGTGCATGCACGTGTGCGCATGCGCTTCTGCGCATATGTGGGTATTGTGTATGAGTGTATGTGTTGGAGCTATGAACTCCAAGCCAGGCTGTAAGCTTCAGAAAGGGGGGGGGGTGGGAGGAAGTGAAGCTGTACATATGTTATAGCCATTAAAGAGGAGGGGGCTGAGCAGAAGATGTCCCAAAACAGGGAGACAGGTGACTGGGCTTGGGGCAGCAGGAAAGCCCCCACATAAGGCTGGACTGCAGGCTGCCTTCCCAAGAGGGTGGACAGAAGAGGGTGGACGTGTGTGGCTCCCGTCCCAGCCTGGCTGCCTGGCCACAGACCAGCTGACTCTGGAGAAGACATCCAGTCTTGAACAGGACTGAAATGACCCTTGGGTCTTTCTGCAACAGGGGAAGTGATTTGCCTGGGGGATGGGGTTGAGTTAGTAGGGTAGAAAGGGCAAGAAGCTGCTCTGGGAGGAGGTGTTTCCCTGGAGACACAGGGAAGGTATCAAGGGTCTAGCGGAGCAGGTTTAAGGCCAGCAGATATAGGAGCTAGCTGCCCTGGTCCTTCCCACCTTTGAAGCCCCCCGCTTGCCAGCCCTCTACCTGCTCTGTGCTTTAGCCCAGCAGACCCCAACAGCTGTGTCTTCCGGACACAGCTTGGTTCAGAATGTGGCTGTTTGCCCATGGTGCTGCATGTGCACATAGGTCTTGAAAATCACATATACATTCAGGGTTTGTCCAGAGCAGGCCCACGTGCAGAGAGGTCTTCATGCTGTGTCTCATGGGTCTTTTGGCAACCAGCAAATGCAAACCTTTGCCTTTTCCATTTTACAAGGAAAAGACTGAGACCCAGGGAATAAACTCAAGACCCACTTAAGTGACCGAGTCATATCAGGCTGCCTGCTTCCCCTCTTCTTTTCCTTTGTCCTGTGAGGCTGGAGGGGCCAAATCTGCTGTCTTCATGTCTTGGTTCATGAATGAGCCCACTGGACTCTTGGCATGACCTGGCTTCAGTGCCCAAGGGTCCCCGGTGACATCCCTCCTCTGCTCAGCAGGTGGCATGGTCCCATTAAGACCATGTAAGGGTCAGCCACTAGGCCATAAAGCCTAAAGTAAGGGCTGACCAGCTGGTCCCCCCTTCCTTAGCCCCTCAGCTGAGGGAGTGGCTGGGTTTTATAGAGGTGCTGACATGCATGGAATGCTGAGCTCTCAGCCTTCAGGACAGCTGTCTGTCTGCCCAGCCCAGGAGTGCTGTGCCAGCTGCTGTATTGGCCTCCTTTAAATTTTGAGCACACAGCCCACAGTAGTGGGTCACCCCAGATCACAGAGGTCTTGTTCCTGTCTGGAGTCTACTGAAGTTACCTAGACAAAAGGAACAGCTTCAAGTCTCTCTAACTCTTTCGTTGAGGTCTATGCCTAGGCAGCTGGGGCTCTATCTGTGTGGAGCACAGGTACTGTAATTGGCAGCTGCCACCAAGCATGAGTACCTCAGAACACTGCAGTTCCTTAACATACTAGAAGATCATGCAAAGGCATCTCATTCCTAGCATCTCCATAAGCTGCTTTATGTCCCCATGAACCTCTGCTGGTAACTGCACAAGGCTGAGGGGGCTAGGAGAAAGCCAGTCCTCTCTAGTAAGAGCTGTGTGGTCTGCTCCATACATTGATGAGTTCTTGCTCTGGGAAGACACTGGCTACCTTCTGGGGCTGGGTGCTGGAGCAGGGCTGGATTTCAACTCCAGATTTCCTGCTGTTACCTAATCCCCAGACTGTTTGGCAAATGACATTGATTGCATGTGGCCAGAGGCCAGATTTTTCTGTAAACCCAGGAGCTTGGACATATCTGTGTAAATCTTCCCTAGTGCCCCTCCCCCCAAATCTAAGTTTTAATATTGCACTCAAGCTTTTAGATGCAATCTGGCTTGGTAACGCTATTTCAGAAACCCTTGTAGGGCTGAAGAGATGGCTCAGTGGTTAAGAGCACTTGGCTGCTTTCCAGAGGTCCTGAGTTCAATTCCCAACAACCACATGGTGGCTCACAACCATCTGTAATGAGATCTGGTGCCCTCTTCTGGCATACAGACAGAACACTGTATTCAGTTTAAATAAATAAATCTTAAAAACAATTCAAAACAAAAAAACCCTTTACAACCTTACATATTTTGACCTCAAAATTCCTAATCAAGAAGGCCTAATTAAACTTTTATTATTCCTTATTCTCTTAATCCTTGGATGAGGAGATACAGGGTGGTGGTGGAGAAGTTGGTGGGGATGGCCATGGGTCCATTGGGCAGAAGCTTCTCCTGGATTTGTATGTCCGTTGGGCTGTCCCTAGCTTTTGCTGCTGTGTCTAGACCAACCATGAGCAAGCAATGAAGCTGCAGTACTAACATTCCCTGGCTAGAAATAGTCTGGGTATCCAGCTCCTTAGCTTTCTATTTATGGAGTGCCCATGACAACTCCCTTCCAGCCACCTTGGGGCTTCTAACCCTGACCTTGCTTAGATTTGGAGACAAAATAACTCCCTTTCTTGTGTAATCTAAGACCACAGTAGCCCGAGGAGTCTTACTTAGCCGGAGGCCTGGGATCCTCAACTTGAGCTTCATGTGTAGGCTTCATAGAAAAAGCCAGTATTCCTGGGTGAGACAGGTGGGGGAACTCAGAAGTCCATGTGATAACCTGGCCTAGGACATTCTCATCTTGTCAGTCAGGAGTCTGCAGCCTCCTTCTCGGGCAGCTTGCACTGGGTGGAGGGACGGTGACTCAAGAATGTCCATCCTTCAGCTTCGAGCTGAACCTCAAAGGAAGTCCCATCCTCAAATCAGAGAGGTCATTCTAGCCAAATAAAGTTATGAGTTCTTGGGGGGAGGCTTCCCAGAAAAAGAGGCCTCAGAGGAGCATATTGGAGGTCTCGGCATGTGGGAAGAGAGATGGAGTAGGGCCTTGAGACAGTCAGACAGGAGCCAGACTAGAGGCCTGGAGCTTCTGGCTCCTTTGGTGACTCTAGGTAGGTAGGACTAAGAAAAGGGTTACAGTGGCTCCCTGGGCTACGTGGACAGATAAATTATGAGACTCATTGCAAAACGTCCCCATTCAGAAAGCAGGACAAGACTTTCTCCCTCTCAGAGCATCTCTCCTGGAACATCGTGACATTTTAATCACATGTTTAATGCTGTACTTCTTTGGCTCAGGGCACTTGACAGCTAAGTACCCACCATCACAGGTGTGAGGGAACTCACTGAAGATAGAGGGTAGGTAGCACTGTCACTGTGTGGAGGAAGAATGATTGGCAGGGATGAGGGTGGGGAGGCACAGTGAATCTGTTTCCATTTCTCTGAAATCCTCAGCCCACTGTGGATCCAATAGTTATGTCATGGATGCCACAGAGTCTTGAATCTGGAAGCTCCAAAGAGTCAGGGTTGGGCAATGAAGGTACAGCTAATGAAGGGAGCTAGGGTCTGGGGTGGGGGGTGTCACACAGTGGTGGAGGTCACAGAGTCAGTGGGATACTGGCCCCCAATGGGTCTGTCTTCTAGGTGGCCAGGCTATGGTCTTTGCATTGCCAGGCCAAGGGAAGATGCTGGGTGGTTGTGTCAGTTGGCTGCGGGGTCCCTCCCAAGGGAAACTGTTAGTCACCCTGGCACTGGGACATGTGGGAGCCAGGGTGCTAGGAGAGCTTGGGTCTGTTCCAGGGTGCGCAGGGCCTGGTAGTCAGAATGGAGGAGAACAGGGGCAGAGGCTTTCAGAATACGAAAGATCTGATCTGTGTCTACGAGTGAGATCACATGCGTGTGTTTATGGCAGGTAACAGAATGTCTGTGCTTCAGCTCACTGGCCCCAGGGGGCAGTGTGGGCCTGGGTAAGGGTCAGGGGAGGTCAGGATGCCAAAGAGCAGAAACAGAATACCCTAAGGTCAGCTGCTACAGAATGTGGGGAGTATGAGACCTGATCCCCCGGCCCCCATCAGGGTCGAAGATGGAAGAGCCAGCCAGCAGCTTTGAAGAACCAGGCAGGAGGATGTGTGGCCTTAGGGTTCCCAGCCTCAGTTATGTAAAGTACAGATAACGAAGACGCTTGTTACCTAACACAAGTCTACACGGCTGAGTGTTTGCTGTTCCTACTGGCTGTTTTGTGTCTGGACTCTGTCTGCTGGTCAGACACAGTACTTCCCCCGGGTACACCACTTAGCAGCCCAAAGAGGCAGCTGAAGAAGCTGACCATCCAGCACGGAGGGAGGGAGAGGGGAGAGGAAGAAGGAGAAGAGGACATCCAGTCCCCACATCGTGGAGGCAGAGGCATGGATGGAATGGCTCAACCATCTTATGAGATGTTTTAGCATTGTTTGCTCTTTGAAAGTGCCTATTTTCCAGGATAGAGTGTGCTCTGGAGAGTCAGATATGACAGAGCACATATCCCGTCATCCGAAGTCTGCTAGAATTCACAGGCAGGACTGGAGCTGTGCACCCTTGAACTCCAGCTCAGCAGGACCAGAACCCTGGAGTCCAGTTTGCTTGTCAGTAGCTGCCTAGCTAGAGTAGGGTCCAGCCAAACATCTGCAGAATACCCCATGCCTACCCTCAACCTGATCCTCCTGTAACCAATTCTTCCTCTTCCTAGAGCCATGGTTGGTTGGTCTCCAGATGCCTCATAGTTCCTCAGTTGTTCAGGACTCTTTTCCAAGGATGGAGGGTGGCTTGGATGCACACAACCTCCAGACATCAGTGTCTCCCTGTGAACAGGAGTTGGCAACCTGGACACCACATTGTTTCCCAGCCTCTCATGGAAGCTGAAATTAGATGAATGGGTGAGGCAGGGGGCTCTGCTCCATCACTGCCAGCCTCCCTCCACATGACCTCAGGCTAGTTGCTCCATTAGGGTCAGCTACTCCAGACCAAAGCAAGTCAGTTTTAGGCTCGCTCACCGCTTCTGGACTGTGGCGGCAGCAGCCAGCAGGCGGCTGGACAGCCCGGCCATGCTCCAGAGGCACAGAGCGGGTTAAAGTGTGAGCCCGGCCAGCCGCCAGCAGGCTGGGCGGGGGAGCAGCGGTGGGAAGTGTGAGTTCCTCCTCCCCATCTGCCTGACAGCTATAAAGGCAGCTGCGGCCACAGAGCAGCCACTGGGCTGAGCGCCCCTCCTGGGAACCCCCTCCCTTGAATGCTCTTTGAAGTGGGAGAGGGAGGCAGCTGGAGAAGCAGGACGAGAGACAGGCAGAGTCCAGCGCATCTCTGTCCTCATCTTCCTGCACCTGGCAGCTAGCTCTCACCCCTTTCTCTGGGAGGATAACCTGCTGACCCTGGGTGAGGTAGGCCACCACATACTTATCCCAGCTCAGCTTGTGGTCTTTGGGAGGTGTGAGATGCAGCCCACTCCAGGCCAAACAGCTGTTCCGAATGGGGCTAGAGGATAGCCTAGCCCCTAGGGAGGGTGTTCAAGCAAGGAGAAAGGGGGAGCAGTGTCCACTATACAGTGGCAGGGTGGCCCTGAGGCTACAGCCTTAGTACTAGCAGTTTGTGCTGCAAGCCCCTGCGGTGGGCCTATTGAAGGTTTTGGACCCTAGGGAGAGATGGATCCTGTTTGAACTGGACTTGGCTGGAATCCAGCAGTGTCTGGGAGCCTTAATGAAAACCAAGTGTGAGGCTGACTGGGCACCTGTCTTTGGCGGGCGGCAGGGATTGAGGAACCATGGAGGCCAATGGGATGATGTGGGATGGGGGCTCTGTGCTAGAGTAAAAATGGGTATGTAGATGGAGACCTGCTGGGGAGGAGCAGACAGATGGGGTAAGGGAGGTGGTGGGCAGCTGGTAGGATGGAGGGGTTTCCAGGACGAAGCTCCCCATTTCAGTATCGTTGCATATTCTTTCTGGGTGCGTCTGGGTGTAAGGGTATTGCTGGCTTAGCTCCCTTACACCTGCAGGTGCTTGAGAAAGGAAGATATAAAGAGAGAGAGAGAGGAAGGGAGACAGGAGAGAGAGAGAGAGAGAGAGAGAGAGAGAGAGAGAGAGAGAGAGAGAGAGAGAGAGAGAGAGAGAGAGAGCAGTTGGTGTCAGTGTTTCAAGGGTGCAGACAATCTCCAGACTTTCTCCCCTGAAATTATTGGGTGCTGGGCTGGGCCCCAAAGTTTGCTGTGGGGTGGGGTGGAGGGGCAGTAGGCCGCCTTGCTATGTGCCTTTGACAAGTTGACTTTTCTCCCTGGGCTTGGCGCTCTTTTGAAACTCATCGTCTAACTCACCAGCTGATGACACTTGAGACAAACTCTAGATAGAGGCCGATAGTTCCCCTTCTAAGACGAGGTTTATGCTGAGGCTCAGGGGAGCAGGTCTGAGAGCTGGACTATCAGGGCTGGAAGCTCTCCTTCATTTGATTCACCTTAACCCTCGATGGGTGTTTGGGCTTCAGGTTCTAGTTTGTTGGGGGGCAGTCAGGAACAGGGGCCCTGGGCCATTTGTACACAGGCACAAACTCCCGCACCTCCCCCACTCCCATGTTTTCTCAAGAGAGAAGGGCTTAGACTCCTGGGTTGTGGCCCACCTGAGGACCAGATTGCTGAATACCCAGCTATGAGGAGGTTCCTCTGAGAAGGAAAGGATGCCATTTCCTTAGGACCACGGGGCAGGGAATAAGTAAGGGCAGGGAGGAAAGAGAACACACCCCTTCTACAGGTCATGAACTCTACAGGGCGGTCATTCCCTCAGGTGACCTGCCAGTGTTAACTACTTAAACTCCCAAGGTGCTCTGGACAAGGCAGTGGGCTGACCCAGGTTTCTATTCTTCTTCATAGAGGCCCCTCTACCAGGCTGGGCCTCCAGCCTCCTCAGCTGTCTCTGTTCTCCACATCCATTCTCCAGGGGCGAAGCTTGGCGGAAGAGCTCAGATGAAGGGTAGCTCAGACTTGGCACTCATACGATCCCTTTGTGCCTAAGCCGGGCAGACATCTGTAATCACTTACCAAGCTGCTTGCTGAGCCCAGATGGATGGCTTAGTCTTTCTCAGATGGCAGCCACTACCATAGGATCCCAGATAACCTTACCACCTGGGGCACTGGGAGAACCCTGAGAGTTTATCTCTAAAGCAGGGCCTGATCTGGTAGTGACAGTGGTCTTGCTTCATAGGATGGATGGCAGATGGCAACATTCACACTGGGCCTGGTCTTTGCTGGCCATGGCAGTTGTGGCTGGGGGTACAGTGTCTACTGAGGCCTCGGTGAGTAACATTGTCCAGCTCCCCCCCTCCATCAGCTTCTCAGCCAGGTGTTTCGCTCACTTTCCAGTGGGCTGATTTTGGAGGTTTGTGTAGTAAGAGTGGGCCCAGGGGTCTTGGTGTTCCCTTAGGCTACAGAAACTTGTTCAGAGAGCCAGTTAGACTAGTCCGTGAACTGGGACTCTGGCCATCTCAGAGTCCCTGACCAACTAGCCAGAAAGTAAGATGTGTCTGGTATCTCTCCTTCCAGCAAAGGCCTAGAGTAAAACATATAACTCAGATGTATGTGTGGGGTGAGCCTTCAGGTGTAGATATAGTGTAGGTTGTGAGGGAGAAAGCAAGGTAGGTTTAGATATGCTTCAGGTACTTGCCAAATCCCAAGATGCTTAGCCCTTAAGATGTGGGGCCATGTGATTACCATTGGAGTTCTCTCCAGGCCATCTGAGAGACTTGAAATCAGGCGTCTGAGGACTTAGCCAGCAGCCCTTTAGGAGGGTACATTATCCTCTTCATCCTCAGCTGCCAGTGATGCCCTGTGATGTTTGGGGTGTAGGCTCTCCTGTGTTGTGGTTGAGCCTTCTGCTCACTATTGGGGGCGCTTTTCACCCAGGACAACAGCCCCACATCCAACAGCCTGGAGGTGGGTACTGACGCCACTGCCTACTGGTGGGGGGAGTGGACCAAATGGACAGCATGTTCCCGAAGCTGTGGGGGCGGGGTGACATCCCAGGAGCGCCACTGCTTGCAACAGAGGTGAGTTTGTTGAAAACCTTAAGAATGGGTGGGCAGGGGCAGCCTGGCCCATGGCTTGTTACTTTCTTCCTGGGCATGCATTGGTGTATGCAGGCTCCTCTTTCCATTGGCCTCCACTGGGCATGGAGCTTCTGTGAGATCACTGGCTGCAGTGTTCTGGGGTGCTGGAGAGGAAGTGTCAGAAAGCAAGGTCTGTTCTTTTAGGGCTCTGCCACTGAAGAGTGAGAAAACCCCTAATTTTCTAAAGCATGAGCTACAGAAGCAAAGAAGAGCTCAGGCAAGCTACAGGCCTTTGCTCTCAGAAGGACCTGGATTGACTCTGCTACTTCTAAGCTGTGTGTGACCTTGGACTTAATCTCTGAACATCAGTTTCCTTATCTGTGACATCATGTGAAGAGCATGATGAAGCCAGCTCATGTTTCTGGGCATACATGACACCTCAAGTATTCGCATGTTAGCATGGGCCTCAGAAAACATGGTTGTTACTCATTGGTTCTGTACAGTACAACTCTTACTGGTGCTGGGAATATAGAGGAGAATCAGATGCCATCTTAGGAGTCTGGGGAGCTACTGGAAGCTAGTACACGGCAGAGCAGGTGTCAGGACCCATAGCTACTACTCCAACCCTGGCTTGGTACCATATTTTCCCACCAGGAGGAAGTCTGTTCCAGGATCAGGGAACAGGACCTGTGTAGGCACGTCCAAACGGTACCAGCTCTGCAGAGTGCAGGTGAGGCCAGATGCCTGAAGCATCTGAAGTTTTGTCTTTCCCCTAGACTGTGGATATCTTGTTGTTGACACTATCCTTTCAGGGAGAGTCCAGCACAGGCTGGCTGATGCCCAGACTCACACTGAGTCCTTCGTGCATCAGTCAGATGCTGCATGTTATGTCCTCTGCATGTTGACCGTGGTAGGATGGCCTGGACTCCCGTCTGTTCCTGGAACTCTAAGTGCAGCTTCAGAAGCTGGGGTTTCCCAGTGCGGTTCCAATCTTCCTTGGACATTTGCACACCAGGAAGCCATAACATCTACCCCCCCCCCTTTCCTACCTGTGAAGAAGCTTTGCTGGGAAGCCACCCCAGGTCTCTCACTCGGGCTCTTAGGCATGCCTGTGCGCACTGTTTCCTTAGCCTTGGCTGGACATCAAGGAGGCAGAGGCTTGGGAGGAAGCACTGATTCTGCCCAGGGTTCTGAGCAGTACTCTCTGAAGGACCAGAGTCAGGCTGATACCTGACTGCTTTTCCAAGAGCCACTGGAGTGTGGTGGGAGAGGTGCCAGCTCTGCCAGTCTTACTTGGCTTGTCCAGCTGAGCTGTTAGAAGTCTGTCTTTGTGAGCGCACGTGTGGGGTGTCAGAGCTGAAGGGAATCTGGTGGCTAGTCAGGATTCGGTGGACAGTCATGAGCTCCCGAAGGAGACAGACACTAACTAGTTTGGACTCCAGCTCCAGCACAGGCAGTTGGCCCTGTACCTCCAAGGCTTTTCTATAGAGTCTCCACCTGATTCAGTCCCTATGTGTAGCCACCAAATGCAATGGATTAGCTGTAGGCACTTGGTACACGTATGTGTACACATGTGGAGATGTACACATGTTGACAAGGTCTGTCAGAGAATAGACACTGCCCCTTCTGAGTAGTTGAAAGTGTGAGAGATAAGGGAGATTGGAAACAGGGAGGTGGGGGGGGGGCAACATGGACCATGGCCCTCAAGGGCCATCTGGTTATCTGGTTGTAGCCAGTTTCTGCGCAGTTCTGCCTGGAGACCGTGTGTCTTCTTTCAGGAGTGTCCACCGGATGGGAGGAGCTTCCGTGAAGAGCAATGTGTCTCCTTCAACTCCCGCGTGTACGACGGCCGGGCATACCAATGGAAGCCTCTCTACCCAGGTACCTGAGCCTCAGGAATAATCTTTGTGGGTAGGCATGCAGGGAAACTAAGGCTTAGAGCCAGGTCTCTTTGAAGGCTGTGGTGGTCATCTACAGATCTTGGAGCAGATCCCACTTCTTTAGAAGAGGGCCTAGAGGTCTGTCCCGTCTCTCCCCCATGACCCATGACATTACCAGTAACAGATTATAGAGCTGAGTTTCCTGCAGGCTGCCCTCTGAGATCAGGATTCTCCCACCGTCCCCAGGGCTTAGACAGGAACCAGCCCAGACAACCCCAAATGGGGACTGGCCAAGATCTCATGGGACTGGGGTTGTGCTTGCTGTTCCGCACCCACCTTTCTCCCCTCCCCCACTCAACACCGGAGAAGAAACTAATTGTTCAGACACAGTGTAAATAAGCTATTCTTCCCCCTCCCTTTGGAAGTGCTGAGGTACCTAGTCTCTCTGCCATGGGAAACTCTTTTGTAGATCTTGGGTGTGATGTCCTCTCACAAGGAGGCAGAATTTGAAATTCAGTGCTTGGACAGGGCTCACTTTATGTCTGATACCAACACTTTATCAGATCCCTTATTTTCAAGCCTCAGTTTCTCCACCTATGTAATGAATCCAGCACCCTCTCCCCTAAGACTCTCTGCCTCATCCCCCAGATGACTATGTCCACATCTCCAGTAAGCCTTGTGATCTGCACTGTACCACCGTGGATGGCCAGCGGCAGCTCATGGTGCCCGCCCGAGATGGCACTTCCTGCAAGCTCACAGACCTGAGAGGGGTTTGCGTGTCTGGAAAATGTGAGGTTGTTAAACATTGTGCCAAAAGTATAGCCATTCTCACAGTGCTGGCCACCCTGCTGTCAAAGGCAGTGGCGCCCCTGTCCCAGCCCCAGAGCCTCAGCACCCTCTCTCCTTGATTCTTGCAGCCCATTGGCTGTGACGGTGTGCTCTTCTCCACACACACGCTGGACAAGTGCGGTGTGTGCCAGGGGGACGGAAGCAGCTGCACCCATGTGACAGGCAACTATCGGAAGGGCACCAATCATCTTGGTAAGGATGGGTGTGGCAGCCTGGGTGGGTGTAACCCTGCAGCCCACCTGCCAGGTATGTGCCTGGGATCAGCTACTCCCTGTCATGGTTCCTCCCATTCTCCACCAGGCCCAGGCAGAGGTACAAGGTTCCTTCTTACTGGCAATAAAAAGGGGCCCTTTACGTTACCACCTGAACACCAGAGGACACATAGCATGGGGATCACATTTGACCTTTGAGGCAGTTTTCAGGGAGAACTGAATGGAGGAACTGAGATATGAGTTTGTCAGACTTGACTCTGGCCGTGCTGGTTCTGGGCTCATCCTGTGACACCCCTGTCTAGTGCAGTGTTTAATGACCCTGTGTTTGTATCTGGCTCAAGTCTGACCCTTGTGTTTGTGATCCCTTCATACATCACTTACGATAGTCAGTGCTCAACAAAGTGCATTGCTGTGTCTCAAGAACTGTGTGGGAGTCAAACTAAATTATAAGAAGGGAGGGCAATTTGAAATTCATTTAGAAGATGGGGAAACTGAGGCCTAGTGTAGGAAGTGAATGTTCAAACTCTCCCAAGGAGTCAAGAAAATCCCGCTAAGACCACCGGAGGGCTCAGGAAGCCAAAACATCTTGCTTGTCCCCATATGAGGGATGATCAGAGAATTAGTGTAGGCTCCAAGAGTCCCTGCTGGAGGCTGCCAAGAATGAAGCATTGATATAGGGTGCCTATGGAAGGACTGACAAAAGAGGGGTGGGCAGAGCAGCTGCCTGTGTGTAGGAGGTCGAATCTGCATGCTAAGTGTCTCTAGTGTGGTGGACAGAAGCTCTTCGGAGGCCTGTTAAAGGTATTCTTTCCATACACCTGCCTGTACAACTTTCTGCTAGACTCAAGGCAGAGATAGAGTCAGGGCTCAGAGGTCAGAGGTCAGACAATGCTTCTTTAGAGCACTCACCTCATGTCAGATGCCAAGCACTATAGCAAGACCTACCAGACAAGGCCTGTTCTCTTGGTGGTGCTTCCTCTGGGGAGTCTGAGGCTGAAGTGAGAATGGTCTCTCTAATTCTGCTGAGTGTTTCACAACCAGGCACATAGCCAGATCTGGTCAGCATTAATTCATCCACATCTGGGGACGCTGCTACGCAGCAGTTGCTGCTACTGTAGCCCATAGCTGCAGAAAGAGCAAAAGGTTAAGGTGACCTGAGCTTCAAAGGCCCTGGGTGTCAACCTGGGCCGCAGGCCCTGGGTCCTAGCCGTAGAGTTACATGTCTCCCTAACCATGTTCAAGACCAGGCCATGTCCTGAAGACCATGGGAGTCAGGTGCTAATTGCTCAGGAGTCTTGTCAGCCGCTTGATAATTTAAAAATTAAAGCTGGGTGTAGTGGGTGGGCACCTGCAATCCCAGCACTTGGGAAGCAGAGGCAGGAAGATAGCTGCAAGTTTGAGGCTACTTTGATCTACATAGCAAATTATAGGCCAGCCAGGGTTACACAGAGAGACCCTGTCTCAGCAAAGTGACCGTTTCCCAGCCCTTAAACCCCAATAAGTATTTTGTCTTATGGCGTCATGAACCTCTTTCCTGCTTTCTGCCCAGAGACATCACATAGACAATTTGCTCTCACTCAGCTATAACAAGGCAGAGTGCACCATATTAATAGCTCACTGCTATAAATCAGCCCTTCACCCCTGCTTCTCAAGGGGCTCAATGTGAGTCACAGGCTCTTCAAGGACCTATAAGGTAAGGGTAGGGTCAGGGACAAGGCAGGAACATCTGGCCCTCGGTGGCTTGAGTGTTGATTCTGTGGCCTTCTATAGGGAATCCCAACTCTACCAAACTCTCTCCTTCCGAGACCTCTCTGTTCTCCCAGGATGTGGCTGTGCTCTTATTAACTCTTTTCTGCCAGGATCCTCTCCACTAGCAGCCAGTGGCTCTTCCCCCTCCCCCGCTCCCTGTTGTCTGGAATTGTATATGGCTGTCTCTCCACTATCCCAAGGCCTGAAAAATGGGGTCTGAATGGCTGGCAGTGCCTCTCACAGGCCAGGCATGTAGGCAGCAGCCCTTGTAGGGCAATCAGCTTCTATGGAAAGATTCAGCATCCACTTCCTTCGTGTGGATACATCAAGCCTTGCCCGTCAACCAGATGTTCTGATAAGATGGAATTTGACAATAGCCATGTGGACATACTGCTGGTGTTGATGTGTCCGGACTAGATGAGAAAACTCAGGCCCAAGGTTCTCTCAAGGCATGACCTAAGTCTGTGAACTTCAGCACGTTTAAAGTCCATGTAGTTCACGGTGTCCCTTGGGGGTTGTGGGACAGGCCAGCCGTCTTGATGGGAAAGGGTGTACCTGGGCAAGGACCCTGGAAGAGGGTCAGCCTCCTGGATGACATGAGCCATTCAATAGGACTAGGTGAGATCACACAGGTATGGCTGGGGACAACTTCTAGGCAGGTGCCTCTTACCTATCTAGAGATGATGCTGACACTCAGGAGTGGCTTTGCAGGGGGCAAATGACAGCTCCCTTCTGTGCCATGCCTTCCCTGGCTTTGCTCACAGGTTACTATTCCTCAGGTTATTCTTTGGTGACCCATATCCCAGCTGGTGCCAGAGATATCCAGATTGTGGAGAGAAAGAAGTCAGCAGATGTGCTGGGTATGTAGTGGAACTGGGGGGTGGGGTGAATGGAGAAGGGCACTTGAACTTTGATCTCTATCTTGAGAAATGAGTCAAACAACTTGACAGGGCACAGATGTGTAAGCCAGAGATGCACCTAACTGTTGGGCAAGGAGATGCTGACTTCACCTCCTGTGTAGAAGGTCCTTATCCTTAGGGGTGCTGGGCAAAAGACCGTGTTTGACAAAAGGCAGTGAGCTCCCCATCAGTAGAGAACTTGGTCCAGGAAGAATACAGAGAACCAGAGGTAGGGTCTTTTTGAAGAGTGTCAAAGGTGAGTGGCAAGTCCAAGGCTATGAGCTGCCAAGGAAGGATTTGACCACAGGCCTATCTGTGATGCCATGCTGACCATACCCAGTTTCCTGTGGGAGGTGGCACATGAGTAGAAATGGACATCTTGGACATCCTGGAGAGACAGCTCAATGGTGAGGCCCTATCTTGATGACTGTCTTTGGATGGGTAGTATGTGAAGCTAGAGAGGTGACATGACCTGGTAGCTGAAGCTCCATATGGGCAGATACCAATATTCTGTGTGGGACAGACCCAGGGTCCAGGCTATATTAAAGAGCAGTTCTACAAAATTAACTCAGTCTTGACACTGTGTCCCTTTGCCCGCCCCACACCTCAGGTTGTTGAGCATGGTAGAGCTCCACTCTAGGGATATAGAAAAGGGAAGTGTGTGTACTGAAGATCCTCAGTTTGAGCCTAGTACCAGGCTCTCCTGTCCCTTGCCAAGCTCACAGAACATTTGAAGGCCCAACCCCAGCAAGTTTGCACATGGCTGGCTCTAGGCCTACACTGCTGGGGACATCTGTGGGTTGAGCATGGAGAGCCGGGCCTCCAGCCAGGCCAGTGGCTCTGTTGTCTGCTAGCTCACTAGGGCTGCAGGGAGGCCGGGAGACGTTGTGTTCTCTTAGCTGGCTGCAAAGCTCTCATTCTTGAAGCAGACACTGGAAATACCAAGGGCTGGGAAAGCCGCAGGAAGGAAGGTCCTCGCTGTCAGGAAACAGGTCTTGGATGAGGGCCTTGAGCTGAACCTTGGGTGCAGATCTGGAAGCTGAGCCAGGACAACCAGGCCCCAGCCGGACTTGGACTTGACGCTGTGTTCTGACGTTATTACGTTAAGAGTATTTTTCAGACACGTCCTGCTTGTTGCGTCTGTCTGATAATAAATTAATTGCCCCGGCTCCTCTGCTCAGATTGCATCAGGGCCTTTGGAAACGGCACTCGCTCCTCTGGCGGGCCAGTTCCTGGAACCAGCTTTAAGGACATCCTCTAGAAGACAGAATGTCCCCCAGTGCTGAGACTGCCTCCTCCCTTTCGTCCCCAGCCCTGGAAACTCAGAGGATCTTTTCTTAGTCCCCATAGCTTCTGGAAAGGCCAGCTTCCAGGCCGCTGTTTAGCCATGGGCAGCTGGGCAATGGGCTGTTGGGGTGTCGTGGGCATATTCCTTTCTGATCCTGGCTTTCAATTGCCTCCAGCTGGGCCCTGAAAGTATCCAGTCATACCTGCCCAAGGGAAATGGTGATATATGCATCCAGACTCTGATTGCCTGATTGGGTCCCCAGAAGGTGTTAAGCCCAGCAGGATGGACAGATTAATTGGGTAACAGTGAAATCAGACGACTAATGTCATTGTTTCTAATAAGAAGGGCAGAGCTGGTCATCTTGGGGTGGTTTCAGGCAAAGTCTTCTAGATAGCACTTCACACCAGCCAGGCAGGCCAGTCTATGGTGTCACTCTCTGTGGGCCCTGGATGAGGCACTGAGGCTCCTTCCTCAGCTGAGGAAATTCGAGTTGGTACCACAAAAGCAGCGACTCAGGTTGTTCTGTCTGGTATCTGGTATCTGGCTGGTACCTGTTGTTCGCAGGCTGCAGACCCTCCTGGTTCAGACTGGCCACTTGGCTATGGCACTAGCTTATTACCTTGCAATCCCTTTGACCCATCTGAGACAGCCAGAAGGGAATGGCCAGCCTTTCCTGTCACTCTTCCAACCACCCAGACTGGCCTGTGGTTGTTTGTTTTAGGCTGATAGGAAAGTGTGTTTGTGTTTCTTAGGTCCTCACTGGCCAGGGCCACATGCTGTCCCCAGGCACAGTGTCTGTCTGATTCCCTGTGACATTGAATTTCCTGTCTTTGGGTCATTTTGGAGAGGAAAGGCAGGGCTGGCCACCATTCTTGGAACCTGGATGCTGTCTCTTCCCTGTGTCTTTCTCTCCTCTGTTCAGCCTGGCTAGCCCACGTGACTCAGTGACTTTAACTTTCAGCTCTTGCAGATGAAGCTGGCTCCTACTTCTTCAATGGCAACTACAAAGTGGACAGCCCCAAGAACTTCAACATTGCTGGCACAGTGGTCAAGTATCGCCGGCCCATGGATGTCTATGAGACTGGCATTGAGTACATTGTGGCGCAGGGACCCACCAACCAGGGCCTGAATGTCATGGTGCGTGTGTCGCAGGCTTTGGGGACAGGAAGGGTTGTGGGCACTACTTTCCCAGAATCCAGCTTCAGGTTGGGGGTTGAGAGGCCCTGAAGACACAGCAGTATTATTGCAGTCTGGGTGATGGTGGTTGTAGTGGTGATGATGACGACGATGATGATGATGATGATGTGTGTGTGTGTGCGCGTGTGTGTATGAGGGTTTGTTCATTCATCTATTCGCTGGTCACTTTCTCATTCATTCATTCATTCATTCAGATCTCAGTTCATTTGCTTCATTTCCCATTGATTCATTAATCCATCTATTCATTCAATTGCTTACACTCTCCTTCATTCATTCATTCATTCATTCATTCATTCATTCATTCAATCATTCAATCAGTACCACTCTTCTGTGTCAGTCCATTTGTGATCATTGGGACACTCATGGGAAGCTAAGGAGAGGTAGCTGGACCCACTTTCCATGTTTCAGCGGTCTTTATGCCCCTTAGGTCCATACTGCCTCCAATGGTACTGCACTGTTTCATTGCTGTGGCTCCTTCCTCCCCTGGATTCTCAGGGCTGTGAGCAGCAGGAAGGGCAGTGTTGGGACCTGTTTTGTGGCTAGTATTTTTCCACAGCTGGCTTCAGGAAATGAAAGCCTCTGTAGCTTCTCAACCCAGATCCATGGATACACAGAGCAACTGTCCCTGAAATCAGGACCATCATGATGAGCAATTCTGACATTCTCTGAGACCTGTCAGTTGTCTTCTGGACTTCTAGATCCCACCACAGTGGGTTCTATAGCCTTACATTGTAGGTGTAGAACCTGGAAGAGCTTGTGTAATTACTCATAAGTTCCAGAATATCGAAGGCAGGTCTGCCTGGGCATAGTCCGCTTGTCTGCTTCTCTGTTTACAGGCAGGAGACATCTCTGAGACATGCAGAAATTCCATGACATCTTTCACACCCCACCCACATAGGCATCTCTGCTGCTCCTACAGCCCAGGGGCAGGCTGTGTGCCCCTTAGCTGGGTCTGCACAGAGCCTTTTATTCTGTGTTCCACAGAAGCATAGGCAACATTTTAAGTTACAGCGGTGCAAGCTAGACATATGTTACTGGATGTGGAATGAGCCACTTCATGAATGCCTGCTCATAGTAGAGGCCACAAGCTGTAGTACCAGCATAGTGTCCTATAGAATGTCCCTGTAGTTTTGAATTACATGGTGACTGGATCACAGCTGTGTACACTTGCTATGATCCACCCAGGTAGATGGAAACTGCTCCTGGAGGAATAGGAGGAAACTATTTGTCATATCTGGGCCAAATATGCGCAACCCAAGGCCATGCTAATTTTGCTCTAGAAAAGTCACCACACCTGTCACAGACCCCAGTAAGGACCATTCTTTGGTTGAGCTTACAGCACTCAATTGTACGATGACAGATCACTGAAGGTATTTTAGTACTGTCAGGGCAACATCAGCTGTGGGACTGAATGTGGGCTGTGCTTTTTCTTCCTTTGCCCTTGATGCATGGCGCCTACGTTTATGATATCCTAGGAAGCAATGGTATTTCAGATTTGCTCACTTGGATATGTTAGCTGTGTCCACTTAGCACTATCAATAGAGGGCTGTGACCATCACTTATGCATTTGGGGATGAGGGACCCAGTGGACACACTACTAGCTAGACCTAGGCTACCCCTCTGGTCGTTACTCATCCAAATGCTTGTAGTGAAGACAACAATCGATGGCAATTAAGGTCCACAATTAACAATGACAACTCAGACCTGGCTCCAGAAAGTCCAGCCTTCTCTCTAGGCAACAAATGAATAAGTAGACAGCTGCTGGCCTTTTAGGGAAGAACTGTTGGCACCTCCCTCTTTCAGTAGATTCTGAGTCTAGAAACTGGTTCAAGAATTGAGGGAAAGGGTCATAACCTTGCCTGGACAGCTGCTTCTGCCTGCTTCTTCTCCAGCTCAACTTGTGCTAGCTAGTCAAGGACATTTTGGGCCCATTTGTCCATTCCCAAATGCAGTGTTCTGTCTTCTGTTGGCTGTGTCTCTGTGAATTCTCACTCTTACTGACTGATGCTGAGATACTGAGTCTGCCTTGTGATTGTGGTGTAGGCAGCCATGAATGCATTGGGAGGTCACAGGAAGACTTCAGATACCCTCCTCATTAGCCTTATTGTCTTGATATAGGGTCTCGTACTGAACCTTAAGCTCATTACTTTCATTAGGCTGTTAGCTAGTAAGCTCCAGGGATTGGCCTATCTCTGTTCTCCAATGGTGCTGTTACAGATGTACCCAGCTTTTACATGTGTGTGGGATTTTTTTTAACTCATATCTTCATGTTTGCACAGCAAGTACACTTACTTACTGAGCCATCTATCCAGACTCTCTGTTACTGCTTTTTGTTACTAACCTTTATTAATTCAGGGTCTGCTTATATCTGCAGCTGCTGAGGAGTTCATAACTTGCCACCACCTCTTGCCACCAGCCCTGTCATGTGAGAGTGTCCCACACGATTCCTCTAAATGACATTGGTGTCACTTGGTGGCCAACCTCCTTGAGAACCAAATGTTCTGAGCTTTCTGGGAGAAGTAGTCACCCTGCGAACTGCCTGCCCTTAAACCATTTCTTTACATCTCACTCACTCCACCCTCTCTGTTAGCAGGCCAGAGTGTAAGAGTTACTCCAGAGTGTAAGAGTACTCCTAGAGGGCTTGTGCTGGTCCTAAAGGCTCAGAAGGAACAGTCCATTCTCTAGGACTTCCTTGATGGGTGATAAACATGACTTTACCAGACCCTTCGGTCTGGGGCTTGGGAGAGACCAGGCAAGGTGCAGAGGAAAGCCAAGGCTAGGATAGGAAGCTTTTCATGCCATCTCTCCTAAGACAGCTTTAACTGCCCAGAAAAGAGAAGTCCCTTCCCAGTCCCAGGACATTCAAGACGACTGAGATTTCAACATTTCCGAGCATCTTGACCCAGATCTCTCTTTGCAGTGGAGTTCCACTGACCCAGCCTGTCTGGTGCAGCAGACCCAGGAAGATAAGTTGACCTGGGTTCCTCCTTTTCCACTTTTTTTGCCCTAAGATTTTAGGCATCGGGGTTTTTTGACCACACTTGCAGCCACCTGGTTTGCTTGAGATGATATTGGGTCTCTTTGTCATCTTGTTCCAATGGAGTGCCTTTCACAAGCCCTGTTCCTGTCCCCAACCACCCTTGAGATGTCATCCCAGTGATGGCCATTCTTCCCCTGGTATCCTGCTATGGCTTGGCACTGCTTAGCTTTCTGTGGTCTATCCATTGCCACCCTTCCAGCACCTTAGGGTGCTGTGTTCTTTAGCCAGTCGGTGCTTGAGCTTGAGTACCAGTGCTTTGGTTCCCTGGCCTCATCAGCAGCTCATCTTGCTGCCAAATCCACTCTTGCCAGCCTCCAGATCTTAGGGTAGTGGCTCTGAACAAAGGCTTTGAAGTCTGTCTACAGGAGAGGTCACACTGGCTTGCGGTCTCTGCGGAGGCCTTGTCTATCCTCCAGGAGCTCTGCGACCAGCTGATTTTTCAATGCTGTCCTAAATGGAGGCATGGTTTGGATTTCAGTACCTCCTCAGCTACCCTAGGAGTCCTGTAGAAGGTGCGGTGAGACGGTGCTCTTAGGATTTCATGGCCTGTGATTGCAGTGGCATGCAGTATGTCCCCTACTCTCTGTCCCCAAGGTGATCTGCCCCTCTGTCCTTTTTGGACTCATTGGTGATCTCTGGACACAGCTTCCCTAGGATATTTGCATGAGGCCACATTCTCGGATCAAGTGTGCTTCTTTGGGAAGGACTCAGCTGTAAACAGGACCATTTTTGTCTCAAGAGGCTCTTGGTGCTTAGTAGGGGCGAGGAAAGGAGCCAGGTCTCACGTCTTCTCCTTCCCCAGGTGTGGAACCAGAATGGCAAAAGCCCTTCCATCACCTTCGAGTACACGTTGCTGCAGCCACCACACATGCATCACCTGCAGCCTGTCTATTATAGCTTCTCCGAGCCAGCCTCCGAGAGTACAGAGAGCACCGAGGGCCAGGAGCTGGACAGTGCCAGGCTGCTGGGCTTCATGCAGCATAACGGCTCACTCTACCACCAGGCCTCCTCAGAGAGGCTGGGCCTGAACAACCAGCTGTTTCAGCCTCCAGCCCCTGAAGTAGAGCTGGGTCCAAGCAAAGGCCAGGAGACCAACGAGGTGTGCGAGCGAGCCAGCAGTGGGGTCTGTGAGGGACCTCCCAGGGGCAAGGGCTTCCAAGGTGAGAAAGAGGAATAATGGATATGAGAAAGGCCAGGGCTTCCCAGGTACAAAGGTCTCAAGTGAGAAGTGCTGGTCCCCTTTGAAGTCTACAGAAAATGCTAAAGACAGTTGTCAGTTGCTTGTACATTCTCTCTGGGCAGGCACAGTGTGAAGTCTGAGGTATACAGTCATAGCTCAGTATCTACAGGTTGATTATAGATTCCTTTTGGACACCAACATTCTCAGCTTCTCAAATCCCTGTCTATAGTGGTCTGTCTGCACAGAACTCAAACTATCCTCCATGAACCAATGAACATCGCAGCTGACCCACAGCACAAAGCAGTGTATGTTCTGTGGGTAGCGATGACACAAAGTCATGGCAAAGTGACGCGTGACAGGCTCTATACATCAATGGGTTAATTGCTTGTCCTGTTGCTGTGACAAAAGACCTTATAAATGCAGCTTCAGGAAGGAAAGAAGTTGTTTTTTTTCTGCTCACAGTTCCAGGAGATACAGTCCATCAAGGAGGCAGGAGCTTGAGACAGCTGGTCTCATTGCATCTACAGTCAGGAAGCAGAGAGAGATGGAAGCTCCTGTTCACTGTCTCCTTTTACACGGGATGGTGCTGCCCACAGTCCTGGTGGGCGGGTCTTCCCACTTCAGTCAACCTAATCTAGATAACTCCTCATAGGCAAGTTCAGAAGCCTCTCTGTCTTTCGTGTCTCTAGATCCTGTCAAGCTGACAATCACTGTTAACTATCAAAATCAATTTAATATAGATGTAATTCTTTCTCCTCCTCCTCTCCTCCTCTTCTTATTCCTTCTTCTCCTCTTGAGACAGGATCTTGATGGAACTTTCTATGTAGAACAGGATGGTCTCAAATTCACAGAGATCCATCTGCCTCTGCCTCCCCAGTGCTAGGATTAAAGTCGTGCATCACCAGACCCAGCCAGTATGCAATTATTTTTTCAAAATATTTTGATCCTTCACTATCTGATTCTTAGGATGTAGAGACCCAACATCTGCAGAGGACGAACCATATATGGTTGTCTGAGTCTGACAGAAGAGATGAGCTTAGAGAGGAGATAACCTGTCAACTCTTCCACCTAGCGGTACTGGAAGTCAAGGGCAGCTCGTCTGCTCCATGGCTCACTTGGATAGCACTGGGCCCTAGGAAATTGATGTTGCTGGTGGCTCCAGGTGTGTTAGCTCCTATATGCTCTCTCCTGTGCTGGACTTCTTGAGGTTTATGCGTCTGTGCTCTCTTTTCGTAGGCAGATACTAGTCATAGATTTAGGGCTCACCCTAAATTCAGATTATATTATTTCATGGGCCTATAAAGATCCCTTTTCCAAACCAGATTTTATGCTGAGCTGACAGTTGAGTCTAGGCTCTGGGGACTGTCTGCCATTGGGTTCCTACTACTCGATGACATTGGTCAACTGTGTCTGACAGAGTGCAACCTGGGAGTGCTTATTTTTTTCCCTGTCCCACGAAGTCATCCCCATTATGTAACTCGCCTGTCACACACAGGAATGTAGAGGAGAAAGGGCAGCAAAGACCCACACAGTAGCAGCCATGGATGTTGAAACACCTGTCTCTCTGCAGACCGAAATGCCACTGGGATAGCTCTCTCAGGGGACAAGGATGACCGGGAGATTGATGCACGTTTCACCTCCCAGGAGCTTCTCTCAGCCAATGCCATCTCCGATCAGCTCTTGGGCACAGGCTCTGACTCTGAAGAGTTCTCTCTCAATGAGACCATGAACAGCATCTTTGCCCAGGGTGCCCCAAGAAGCTCCCCAGCTGAGAGCCTCTATGTGGATTATGAGGAGAATGAGGGACCTGCTGCCTACTTGATCAATGGGTCTTACCTGGAGCTGAGCAGTGATAGAATCAGCAACAGTTCCTCTGAGGCTCCATTCCCCAACACCAGTGTCAGCCTCCCCACCTTGGCTGGGAACAGGACTCACAAGGCTAGGTAAGAGTTGCTTCTCCTTGTCCGTCTTAGTTCCTATGGAAGGGGGGGTCATTAAAAGGGGGTCTGGTCAGAGGTCCAGAGATCTGGATGTCAATGGGAGAGAGTCACACTTTCAGCCACCCTGTGGATCTGACATAAGGCTATGAGCCTGGACTGGGACATGTCTTTCTGAAAGGTATGTTCATGGGTCTAAGTGTCCCCAGCTATGATTGCTTCAATTCATGGTGCTGACCATAAGTTGAAGCATGCTGGAGGTATGTTACTAACAGCCTCGCAATGCTAGGATGGATTCGGCCTTATACGCATTGATCAGGAGATGATCACAATTACCTTTAGTCTTAGACTCCTAGGAACCCAGAATGGGAAACCATGCTGAGTGTGCAGAGCCTAAGGATTTGGGGTCTTGGGTTTTATGTCTGGACAGTCATTGAAAGATAGCTACTAGGCACAAGATGGGCTCTGCCTGCAGCCCTGAGGGTGAATGTGAAGCCTCAACAGTAGGCTTCACCCCAACCAAAGAGAAGATGATAGTGGGCCAGTTCTTCCCCTCACAGGGAGACTCTGAATCCAAGTTAGGAATAGGTTGGAGCCACTAGTGTAAAGGGCCTATAAATAGACCCATCATCATAGACAGACAGAAGCTATGGCTGGGGAGGCCTGTGGAATCAAGGTTAGGAACATCTGCTTGGAGAGTGAAGCTGGAGATCCACAAGGAGGAGGGCCTTGGGATGCCTGGACAACCAGGGCTAGGTTAGAGGAGCCTGAGGTCTCAGCCTCCTGGGTTAGTGTTGTTTGGGAGCAGGTGACCCTGGCCCTTCCATACCAGTACTAGAGAACCTCTCCAGTTACTAAGGTTATTTCTCAGGTGCCTGGGTGTGTAGCAAGACTTGTGTAAACAGCTAGCATTAGAAGTTTTAGCCTCTGGTGTTGGGTAAGGACTAAAGATGGGAACCATCTCATTGGGTTTTCTTTTAGTCTCTGGGAACCCACTCAAAATCTTGAGGTGAACTCTATCCAGGTCAAGGGAGGCTGAGGTTGGGGTTTGATGGAAGATTTGACAGTCACTCTTAAGGTGACAGGGTTTAGGTCTCCTCTTACACCTTTCTAGGGTTTGGGGTAGTAATTATGGAGGGTATTTTGTTGCCTCTTCTTTCACGCTGTCTTCTGAAGCTTTATTTTCAAGGGCTAATGCATACCAGGGACCCTGCTGATGAGCTCTGGCTAAATGGGGTTCTCGGCTGGCCACTTACTCTGATGTTGGCATCATCAATACTTCTAAGAGTCTCTATCTAGTTTTGGGGACCAAGTGTCTGGTAATAAACGACAGGTTTTACCCTGGGGACCCAAAATCAGAAACTGATAGAAGTCACAGGCAGTATGATGGGCAGAGTGTTTCTGATTCAGAAAGCACTGGACAGTCTCTCTGGGCCGCAGGCTCTCTCTGTATCTTCCTTTGGGAGAACAGGATGACAGTGGTTCATATATGATGAACAGCAAAGGTCCTAGGTATGGATGCTCCCAGTGAGTCACTGAGCTTCCAAGACTTGGGGGAAGGACCTCCAAGTGATGACAGCAAGCCAGTGCTCTATGTAGGTTTATCAGGTAGCACAAAATCTCTCTTTTTAGTCAGCTGTGATATGGGCTATGTGGATGGCTGTGTAGTATAGTGAAAGAGCAGATCACTCCATGGAAATTGGACACATTTTTGCTCTCTTCTAGGCCTTAGTTTCTTTGTCTGCCAGAGACTTGAAATGCAATGCCTCATAGGCCAAAGTCATGGACAAGCCATTGAGAACAGGGTAGGGTTCAATCAAGCAGCTCCATGTTGTCTGCTGGATGAAGTCTTAGGGACTGTGCCCCTCCCTGTAGAGGTTTGGATGCTCTAAGTGGGTCTCACTGGAATGCCTATGGACCAGAATTCCTAAGCCACATTTGAAAGGGTTTGTGTTTTCTTATCCTGTCTCCTTAGCCCTGTGGGACATGTTGGATTCCCAGATCCAGTCATTAAAACAGGTTGTCAGCACTTGTAAAAAATGTAGCTTAGTGAGATGCCCAACCAGCTGCCATCAAAGGATGCTGCTGGTGGGGACCAAAGATGGTCTGGGGAGATAATGGGCTGAGGGAGGCCGTGGGGGAAACTACCAAGCCGAAATAACCACGTCTCGGCGTGTTGTCCAAACACAGGAAGTCGAGTCTGCTCTGGGAGCGGGCGAAATCAAAGGGGCAGCCCAGAAAGGAAGGGCTATTTTCATCTTCTAGAAAGGCTTCAAACAATCCCGGGAGGGGCTGTCACCAGACTCTTTGGGAAAAGGCGTCTGGGATGCAGAGGCACACATCCCTCTCTGAAGCCTGGAGCCGGGTAGGAAGAGAATTTCTGGTTCACTTATAAACAGTCATTTCAGAGCTTCTGCTCTCTGGGGATTTCAGGGGCCTGTGTCCCGCCAGGCACTGGGCAAGAAACCAAAAGCAGTGGCCACCGGTATCTTGGAAACCATCACCGCTGAGGGCAGGACCCTTCCAGATTAGGGTAATGATCGTTTCCAGGGCGTGGTACTTCTTGGTATACCTTCCAGCAAGGAAACCTGTTAGATGCTGTATCGTGATTCACACAGCACCCAGTACCTCACACGTGAGTGGGTGTAGACAGCCCCTCCAGAAATACCTTTAGGGCTTAAAATCCAAAGGGTTATTTTGAACCTGGCGGCTAGCTCTTGAGTCAGGGATGAGTCATGCGGGCTGTGGCTGGGAAGTGTGTAATTATATAAAGATGGAGGAGCTTCTACACCAAGTGTACTTCTCTTCTCTTTTTGTTCTTGGAAGAAATTTAAACCTGCTGAAAGCAAGGGGGAGGGGAGCACAGATTGCTCCAATGTTGTCTGGGTCAACACTTAGAGACTGGTTCTTCTCCCCAGTTCTTCTTCACTGAGAGGTTTGATACTCCTTACCCCCATTGGTGCTCTAAATGGGTCCCACTGGGAACTCAGGTCCGGAATCCTTTGTTCTGAGATGAAGGGTCTAGGATGTCCTCCCTCTATGTCAAAGCTTCGTTCCTAACCAGAGAAGAGGGCAGAGCTTCCCCTGCGAAGAGCATGGGTCAAGAGCTGCTTTGAGCCCCGGGAGAGGTGTCCCAGGCCTCTACCTCCCTCCTTTCTGCAGGCATCCTCTCCTTCTGAGAATTCACAAAATCACAACAGTAAACTCATGACTGAGGCTCCTATTGGTAGATCATTTCCTGGGCTCTCAGAGCGTGAAGCTTTTCCATCCTCAAAGCACCCTCCTGGGAAACATGAGCCAATCGGAGCAAAACACAGGCGCAATTCTCACCCACTTGACTAACAGTCCCAACAGATGTCTCTACCATAGATTCAGCCAGAATGGCTTTTAGAATGTAATGGTCTATAACACCCACAATCCTCCAGTGAGGAGAGAGAGACTGGTCCATTTAAGTTCTGTGAAAGGTACCAGTGCCCAACCCTTAGCTAGCCTCTTACTTCCAAGGAAAGTGAAGTTGGTCTGTGCATTCTGAAGGAGCTGTTATCGATGGGGCTGATCCCTCAAGTGTTCTTCTTGGCTTTTGGGGTCATGAGGCTGTGGTCTTATTTGAGTGGCTAGGTCTTGAAGCAGACACCCTGGGTGGAGGTAATGCTGCAGCGGCCACTTCCTCCCCCTACAGAGTCCCAAATAGCCTGCACAGGGGGTGTTGAGGCTGGTTCAAAGAAGCTAACAGTCCCAACAATACTTGGCTGTAGCCATCAGAGTTCTGGCCAAGAATCATAACTGTTGGCTGGCCAGCCCCCAGCGTGCCTCTTCCCGTCAGCTGGCCCACACAACTATCACTGACCTGAGCTACAGTGTGGGACAGGACCCTCTGCTTTCTGCAGCTGGGCTTTGTGAGTTTGAAAATTGGAAGCTGAATGACTGGTATCCCCATTCATCAGAACTCCAGTTGAGGGAGGTAGCTGGGGAGAATTCTGGAACATCTTAGCCCTAAGGGCCTTCTGAGATTCCTTTTGGGGTGGGGAGAAGGAATCTGCTGACCAATATGAGAGGTAGTGAAAAGCCTTTGAGTATTGAAGGAGCAGATGCAATGTTGGTGAGCCCCTCACTGTTCAGTGTACCCCCGAAAGAACAGGGCATCTCCATGCTGTCTGTTCAGTAACTGAGTCTGGATAATATGCCCATGTCTACTCAGTGCCAACATGTGTGTCTCCTTTTTTTTTTTTTTTTTTTAATTCCAAAGGGTGGAAGCCCTGATCTTCATTGAGGGTACTGGCTAAAGGCCAGGAAGGTGTGTCTTTAAGGAGAATGGAGCCCAGAAGGGAATTCATCTGCTTAAGAATGAAGCCTATAAGCATCTAGCTCTCTTACCATACTCTCTGATCTTGTTTCAGGACCAGACCCAAGGCGCGCAAGCAAGGTGTGAGCCCAGCTGACATGTACAGGTGGAAGCTCTCATCCCATGAGCCCTGCAGTGCCACATGTACCACAGGTACTGAGCCAGGAACCAGTGGGCCACCTTCTCTGAGCCTACCTTTACAGTGACTGGGCCTTAGCTGGAAACTCGCCTATTCACTTTGTCCCAAGCCACCCCCAGGGAGCTTGTGTGGGATCTGGGAGGCATAGAGGGAGGGTAGGAATTAGGGGTTCACCAAAGCATCCTTGTACCTATGGCATAATGACAATTAGGTCCAGACCACACTGTCAGCCCTAATTTTTCTCTGACAGTTCAGGAGAGGGGCTCTTCAGAGTAAAGATGGGGATCTTCAGCTCCGAGGGTCTGTTTATACTGACCCTGCCCCAAACACACAATGCCCAACAATTTGGAAGCAAAAAGTAACTTGGAGGTGTGGGAGCATTTGAACTATATTGCCTATTGCACTCACAGCAAATCATTACTGATTTTTACCTATAAAACAAAATGTATTGTGGCAAAGGTGTTTGTAGGGTAAATGAGAAGAAACCACCTGCCTGGTCTAAACTCAGCCAGTGAGCACCATTGCTACAGATCTGATGTGGGGTTCCTAGGCAAGCTTGAAGCTGACCCTTGTCCAGGACCAACCAGTCACTGCCTCCAGCAGACAGATGAACCCTGTGACCTGCCTTTCACAGGGGTGTATTATCAGGACCAAACTTTATGGCAGGTGCTGTGTGCCCTCAGCTTCTCAGAGCCCGTTTAAGCTGGGTGTGAGCACATTATGGATCCTTCTAGCCATTCTGGCTGTGTAACTTCCCATGTTTTGTGACAGTGAAAACTTTCTGGAGGCTGGGGTGGTGACATCACTTGAGATATCTCCAGGTTGAGGCAGCCTTGGTGGCAAGGGGCCTGATGAATGAGCCCTGCTAGATGATGTCTCCAGGGAGAGAATGACACTATTGTCTTTCACCACTTAGACAGTGGCCGTGACAGGGAGCAGGACTGTTCTGTATTGCTCACAGTGCAGAACAGGACACATGGAGAAATGAAATAGGAAAGGCCTGATAATAGGGAAAGGGTGAGCTCTGCTGTAGACAAAGATGTCAGAAGTAGAGAGGCTCTTGTCATCTCAGGAGGCACTGACCCAGTTGAGTGACACCAGCAGGAAGGACAGAGAAGGGTCCATGCTATGAACAATGTACTGCTTCGACCTCTCTGGCATAACCTCATTAGTTGTTTGGAAAGATCTTTTGTTGCCAGGGCTTAAATTTGATGTGCACAACCACAGCCATGCTGAAGAAGCCAGGCCACGGTATGTGGGTTTTGCCAGCTGTGGATTCACACAATGTCTGCAGATGTTCTGTAGAGAGTCATGGGTGCACCCGCTTCTCTCCCCTCCCCCCAGGCTGAGACTTGTTCCTGAGGCTATCCTAGGTTATGGGGCCTGTTTTCTCTGCGCTCGGTACCCCTACCCGTGGTGAGGATCTTAAGTTTGTTCTTTGGAGCAGTGATGTTGTCAAGTGGTCTTGGACTTGACTTTGGACATGGAGTATGGCTTCTAGACTGTCTCCCAGTCTCCTAGGGCACAGCAAAATTTTCCAGGATCAAGGAAGTTGGTAGGACCATTGCCAAGGTTAGACATCTGGTCTTTTCTGTTTCATATATCAGGGTACAAATCTCACTTTGCCTCAAGGCAAGGGCTCTGTGGTTAAAATGTTTTGAGAAGCTTCCTACTCAAGACAGGTGTAAGGAGAAGGTGTCCATAAAAGTGGTATTTTGATCTTGTAGCCTTTCTGAAAAGTTCCCTTTCTGGGGATGAGCAATTTGGGGCCGTGACAAATTTGGTGGCCCTGCTAGGTGGGACTTGGGTTTTCTTGTGTGTTTTCATTCCGTGGCAACAAGCCAATGCGTAACCAGGTACCTGGGGCCACTGCACAAGTCCTTAGCCCTGTTTGTACGTCCCTGGGTCCCAGAGACAGTGTTTCTGAGGCCTGAAATGTTCCAAGTAGACCTCGCCAGGAAGCTGCCTCCTCCTCTAACAGGCTGAGAGCTGCACAACCCAGTGCTGGCAGGGGAGGAACCAGTAATTGCAACCTGGCTTGGCCCTCATGGAAAACACACACACACACACACACACACACACACACACACACACACACACACACACACACAGAGAGAGAGAGAGAGAGAGAGAGAGAGAGAGAGAGAGAGAGAGAGAGAGAGAGAGAGAGTTTCTTACCAAACTTCGTGGTTCTGTCCAGGGCTGGGTTTGGAGCAGCAAAGGCTGCTTGCTGGACCTCAGATACCAGTGGGAATGCAGATACAGTGAAAACCTCAGGAGGCTCGTCTATATTCAGCCCCACACTGGCTTTCTGCTGCCAAGCACAATTCTGGCACACCTTACACTTACACTGGGCCAGGAGATGCTCAACCTACAGAGAGCCCACATGTAGGCTTGCTCTTAGGTGTAGGAGACAGGTCCAGGGAAAAAGGAGAGACGGGGTGGCCAGGGAATCTGTATGGTTAGGAGTAGGCTGGAGTAGGGGTTATGCTTGTAACCCTCCCTATTCCTAAATGATTTTAGAATTCAGAAATCCCAGTAAAAGACAGACAGTTAAGGCATGGAGGTGCTCGTTAGGAGACCTTCAGTAAGAGCTGGGGTACCTAATCTGATATCTTGGGGCAGGGATGTCAGGGGCCGCAATGGTCTGTTTTTCTATCTGCCTGCCTGCTCATCTCCTACAGTGGGATTTATTAGACCAATCATCATCAGAGTACCTGGCTGTATTTACTCTGTCTTTGTAAAGCACATTTAGTTTTGTGACAGGTGAGTTAGATGCCTGGGCAAAGAAATATGTCCAAGGTCAGATTCTGAGACTGGCTCACAGAGCTTTTCTACCTCCAGCTCTAGGCTTTTACCATCCCTAACCCATGAAACAGACCTCTGAGTGGTCATGTGACCGACCCATCCAAAACCACAAGGCTCATCCAGCTGCTGGCATCCCAGGTACTTGCTGTTAACCACATAGTTTACAGACTCTTGTGTTGCTCCAAACCTAGGAGTCATGTCCACATATGCCATGTGTGTTCGCTACGATGGTGTTGAGGTGGATGACAGCTACTGTGATGCCCTGACCCGTCCTGAGCCTGTCCACGAATTCTGCGCTGGGAGGGAGTGCCAGCCCAGGTACCTGTCCTTGAGCATCCCAGCTGGGTGTCAGAATGTGTGCATGTGAGTGTGTGTGTATGTGTGTGTGTGTGTGTGTGTGTGTGTGTGTGTGTGTGTGCACCCATGCTCACACTAGGGCTCTGCTTTGCCTCTGAGCTGTGGGGCTGTGTGGGGAGCAGAGCAGAGCATACAGATGGTCACTAAACACGTTTCCATTACAGTGTTTTCTCTATTGCCTCCCTAAACAAGAGGGTTATTTTTGTGCCTGGGCTGACCTGCAAAGCTAGGATCTCCATGAGCTCAGGAAGAATGCTCCCTGGGATGTGAGCGGAGCCCCATATTTCCAGCCCCCATGTCTCTTGTCTTCAAGGCAGAAGTAGAGCCTTGGTGTCGCTTCCAAGGAAACATGTATTTCTGGCTCTCCAACATGGTCACATCCTTTCTTTTGTTCTGGCTGCTCCATCTGAGTGTTTGTACCTTTCTGGAGCAAAAGACCACAGAGCTGGTCAGAACTTGATTTAGATCCTTCTCCAAGTATGTCTTCTCAGAGGACCTGCATGGAGGAACTCATACAGCACAGGGTAGAGATGGATAGTCATCCTCAAGCTGGAGATACGCACCTTTCTCTGGGTACAAACTAGACTCTCACTTTTGAGCTTACACTGTTGCCAAAGAATCAGAGTCCAGAAGAGGCTACAGTCACTGTGCAACCCAGCAGGGAAAGTGAGGCCTGGGGATCTGGGACACTGGAGTATGAACCTGAAGGGTGGTGAGTACGGAAGGGATGGGAGCAGGGAACAGAAAGCGCAAAGAGAGAAGGCCTGGAGGTGAGGACAGGTGAAGGTGGCTAGGTCCCTGAAGGCTATGGGTACTTGCAGAGACACTCACCTAACGTTCTGTTTAGGGCTACCTAACACATGGGCACAATCCCCACTGGTTGGTCTCACCTCCTTCCAGTCTGGTTTGGCCTGTGTGATTTGGGGCCACTGAGGGCTGTCCTCGCTCCTGAGGCAGGTGGGAGACCAGCAGCTGGAGTGAGTGCTCACGCACCTGTGGTGAGGGCCATCAGTTCCGCATCGTGCGCTGCTGGAAGATGCTGTCCCCTGGCTTTGACAGCTCCGTGTACAGTGACCTGTGTGAGGCCACAGAGGCCGTACGGCCTGAGGAACGCAAGACATGTCGCAATCCGGCCTGTGGGCCGCAGTGGGAGATGTCTGAGTGGTCAGAGGTGAGAGTCTGCAGATGCTGGGGTGGTGGCCTGGGCCTCAGAACAGAGCTACCATGATGCTTTTCATCCTGGCTTCCTTGCAGTGCACAGCCAAGTGTGGAGAACGCAGTGTAGTGACCAGAGACATCCGCTGCTCTGAGGATGAGAAGCTGTGTGACCCCAGCACCAGGCCTGTGGGAGAGAAGAATTGCACAGGGCCTCCCTGTGACCGCCAGTGGACTGTCTCAGATTGGGGACCGGTGAGGACAGAATCGGGGCATGGGGCTTGTGACAGGACCCTGACCCTGCAGACTCAGATTTTCTGTGCCTCAGGTTTCTCATCTGTCTTCAACAAAGACATGCAAAGAGAAGAATAATGACCTCCCTTCCACACGTTTAGAGGCTTGAACCCCTGTTCAGCAACAAGAGTGGACATAACCATCCCACTAATGACCTCTGTGTTTCCACCTCTCCTGACTACATCTCTCCCTGTCTCTGTCTCTCTGTTTTCCCTTCCTGTCCCTGTCTCTATCTCTCTCTCTCACCTGGAACAGAGCTGCTCATATGCTAGGTGGGGTCCTTTCTGGTGGTGAGGGCTCAGGTGACCTTTTGGGCTGTGCTTTTCTCTGTGTGTGTTTCATACTGCAGCATGTTATTTCTGTAATTAGAACCGAAATGTTATTTTAAAAGTGGTTACCGTGGAAACTGCTTCCCCTACACTGCCCTGGAAGCTGTTTCTCTTACTTGGGGATGATGCAGGTCGGGGGCTTTTGTGGAATGGCCTTGTTGTTCCCTCTTGCAGTGTAGTGGAAGCTGTGGACAGGGCCGTACCATCAGGCATGTGTACTGTAAGACCAGCGACGGACGGGTAGTCCCAGAGTCTCAGTGTCAGATGGAGACAAAGCCTCTGGCCATCCACCCCTGTGGGGACAAGAACTGCCCAGCTCACTGGCTGGCTCAAGACTGGGAGCGGGTGAGTACCCAGAAGCCTGCATAAAGCCTCTCTCTGGATCATATGGGGGATAGGGGAGAATTGGCCTGAGTTCCAATGGCCGATCACAGCGAGAAATTCATCATAAGCTATGAAGAACAATTGCCCAACAATTAATTTGGATAAAAGCCAAAAAGGTAGTAAAACCCCTTCCTGTCTCCTCCCCGAGGGGTGTCTGCAGGTCCCCAGAATCTTTTTACTGGGCCCTGTTCTGATGGACACAAAATCAGAGACAGGGTGTGCTGACTGCACACACTTTCAGCCCACAGGGGCTTGATGACCTTTTGCTATCACAACCCATCTGTCTTCTGTCCCAACCTGTCCTTGTCACCAACTTGCCATTTTAAACAATTGCTCTCCATCAATGGTTTCAGGCAGGCCACTGTTAACTAAATAATCTTGGGCCAAATTGCTTTCTGCAGAATTGATTTTGGCCTGATCATCCTTGACCAAATTACATTAGCCAATTTGTTTCAAAACAGATGGTTTGGGGCCTAGTTGCTTTTGATCAAATCTAGATGGGGCCAAATGATTACGGAACAAAGAGTTGTCAACCAATCACCCCCAGTTGAAAGTGCTTACACTTTTACTCAAATATCATTAACCATATCTTGGTCACCAGAGGTGCTGTGGTCAGGGTCCTGGTTCTCTGGGCCTCTGGCCACTGACCCATTCTGTCCGGCCCCTCTCAGTGCAATACTACCTGTGGGCGTGGTGTGAAAAAGCGGTTGGTTCTCTGCATGGAGCTGGCCAATGGGAAGCCTCAGATGCGCAGTGGCCCTGAGTGTGGGTTATCCAGGAAGCCCCCTGAGGAGAGCACATGCTTCGAGAGACCTTGCTTCAGGTGGTACACCAGCCCCTGGTCAGAGGTGAGCAGCCAGCAAGCCCCCCACCCCCTGCAGCTGCTTTAAACCTCTGATCTTGCCACAGAATATCTATTTTGTCCCATGTCCATCAAGCCTTCCTCCAAGCCTCAGTCAGTCAGGGTGCTTGTCCCTGGATGCTTCCAGGTCAGCTAGTGAAGAGCCACCACTTCCCAGAAGCCTTTGTTGTTCTTAACCTGGTGTCCCTGTGCAACTCTTTTTGTGGGCCTGTCTGGGCCTGATCACTTCTGGCTTAAAAAAGAGGCTTTTGAGTACTGGGTTTGGTAGTAAGTATGTTTGATACTCTCCAAAGGGTAGTCCAATCCTGGTAGACATGGAGGGTAAGATTGGCTGAGGTACGGTTAAGGCAGAGACATGAGACTTGGGCATATAAGTGGCAGAATGTGAGCCTTAGGCCAGTGGGCAGAGCAGCAAGCTGTCCAAAGCACAAGCCTGACCCCGTTTAGTTCTACAGGCTCCTTAGCATGCTAGGCAGGACAGAGCTGAACTCTCGTCTCTGAAGTAAGAATGGAGCCAACAACAGTTGCCACAGAGGTCACTGAGGGAAGCTGTGGCCCAGCACCTGTCCCCAGATCTTTTTTCCAGTTCTCTCACTGAGAAGAAGTTGAGAGAGCTTTCCAGTCTGGGGTCAGAGTTTAAGGTGTGTTAGACTTGGAGCTCGAGGAAGTAAGTGCAAGCCAGTCCATCCCAGGAATCCAGGGCAAAGAGCCTAAGATGTGAGTAGCCTCAACTCATAGGCAAGTAATAGGCAGGCAGAGAAGCAGTAAATAGAATATGGGAGGGTTCCTACCCACGGGGTTGGAGGGGCTCCCTATCTAGTCCCTAATTGGCACAGCAAGGTAACTTCTCCTCAGGTGCTCTTCACCCTGACTGAGAAGTCAAATCACTCCTTGATGCTTGTCAGCATCCTGAGATTACTAACACCACAGAGGCAGGCACACCTAGAAGCCAGCTTTTATTAACTCACATCAACATCTATATGTCATTTCTTCCTCCGTGTTGTACCATAGCAGCAGTATCTGCCATGTTGCCCCATAGCAACAGCATCTATCTTATGCAAGGACAAGGGGAGCCCAGAGCCATTTTTAAGCATCCTTGGGCAGGCTGAGGGAAGGATTTCTGTAGCCAAGCTGGACAACCCAGGGTTTCTACTACATATGATTTTGGTTCCCACATAGGTCAACTCAGAATGCTCAGAAATAGTAGTGGTGTGTCAGATGGGGCCTGGAGCCCAGAGCCTTGTGGTGTTCTATAGTGTCCAACACCTCAACACAGAGGTCCTCCCTTGGCTCAGTTGCTGAGATGAATGTATTACAAATTCAAGACCCGAAGTCTAAGGGCTCTGTGGAGTGAGGCTCCAGCTGCTGCGCACACACACACACACACACACACACACACACACACACACTATGGTGCCCACCAATGCCCATCACCTTGAAAGTGATAAGGAAGGGAGGTAGGGCTGTTATTGCTTAGAGGGTGCATGACAGAGCTTGAGGACCAGCAAATATCATTAGGGGAATCAGGTAGAGAGAGAGAGACACAAGTACCTCTAGAGATCCCCTCTGAACTGACTGAGCCTAGCTGGAGGTCTGACTGTGGTCTTTGGGAACTGTGTGGCCTGAGCCTAGAAAGTCAAGGACCATGCTGGGCAATGAGAAGGGAGGAGATGAATTGGGAGGATCCTCAAAGTGGCCATGAGGGAAGGAGGCTTCCAATAGTGCCCCGATGAGATAGCAGGAGCAGATGGAGCACGTGAGTGCTGGACACATGGGTGTCTATCCTCTTGGCTCCTAGCCGGGGCAGTGCCCATCATGATGCATCAGCTCAGTGTTTGTTCATTCAATTGCTCTGTCCCATACATCCTTAGGGACAGAGGAACAGGGACCAGGAGCCTCCTTATCTTCAGGGGCATCTGCAAAGGCAGAGTGTCCTCTGGTTGCCTGTGCCAATCCGGTCTCTCCTCAGAGAGGGTGAGCAGGCGGTGGCCATATGCCAGCCTTCACCAGCTCCTCTGTCTGGGAACCAGACTAGGGTGAGCCTGGGGCGGGGGCCTCCCCATACCTCAGGTCCAAGGCATGTCTGGGTGATGTAGGGTCACTACATCAGGGAAGCACTGCCTGCAGGATCTTGGCAGGGGAATTAGCAGGGTAATTGGGGTCAGCAGATGTCCCTGGTATTCTGGGTAGCTCATCAGGCTTTCTGAGGGGAACATCTGGGCTCAGTGTGATGGCTTTGGAAGTTGCACTGATTGGCCCATGGCAAACTCTCTGTGTCATAATCTGAGACAGATGGAACCTGAGCACCCAGCAGGTCATAGTTGGCACAGGAGGAGCCACCCTCTCATGTGAAGTTGGGATAACTGAGGCAGAGAAGCCTTACAGCACCTTTCCTTCCAATCATCTCTGCTCAACCCCAGCTCACAAAGGAGCTGGTGTATCCTGGGCCAGTCTATGGATGGCTTAGGGTGCAGAAGGGAGAGTTGAGTGATGAGGTCCTCGTCCTCTATCACTATGGGAAGCCTTGCTGTGTACCTAATTGTCTGTCTGTCCCATACCAGTGCACCAAGACATGTGGGGTAGGTGTGAGGATGCGAGACGTGAAGTGTTATCAGGGAACTGACATTGTCCGAGGATGTGACCCGCTGGTGAAGCCTGTTGGCAGACAGGCCTGTGACCTGCAGCCCTGTCCCACAGAGCCCCCAGGTAAGAAGAAAGAGGCACGAGGCAGGGACTAGCGGAGTTGTGGGCAGAGCCAGGCATTAGTCAAGGAAAACAGCTAGAGACACACAGGTGTGTCTTCAAGTGAGGTTTTCTTTAAGGGGCATGGCCTAGCTGGGGCTCAGGGAACCCATGCAGAGACCCGGGCCTTGGAAAAAGCACGGACC
The DNA here is from genome assembly GCA_033318265.1 of Phyllotis vaccarum. Lineage (NCBI taxonomy): Eukaryota > Metazoa > Chordata > Mammalia > Rodentia > Cricetidae > Phyllotis > Phyllotis vaccarum. Next base: position 50,314,924 of record JARWLC010000002.1, read on the forward strand.
TAAAATGTGGTTTGGGGAAGCTGTGGGACCAGGGATCAGTGCTAACTCTCAGGAGGCAGGGAGCTAGGAGCTAGGCATGGTCTCTGGCTTGGGCACCTGGAAAGACAAACAAGGTCCAGTTTCTAAAGTGGGTGCCCAATGTAGGGGAAGGTGATTTCTATTTTGGGAATACTGAGGCAGGGAGAAAGGAACCTACAGGCCTTGGAAGGGTTTGCACATTTCAGAGGGGAGCAGGGCCTCAAATCCTAGGGTTTTACCCCTAAACAATCAGATCAAGCACCTAGCGGGATCCATATTTTCCTTGAGTGGAACTTGGACCTGGAGATCTATAGTGGGTGGGGTGCTTTGGACCTAGGCTACTGTGGCAATAGTTGGGGACGCCGGGAGCTGTTCCCCTAGGGGCTCCTGGCATCTCACCTTTCCTCTTTGTACTGTGTCCCATCCCCAGATGACAGCTGCCAGGACCAGCCAGGCACCAACTGTGCACTGGCCATCAAAGTGAACCTCTGTGGCCACTGGTACTACAGTAAAGCCTGCTGCCGCTCTTGCCGGCCTCCCCATTCCTAGCTGGTGCTGCAGCCCCTGAGACCTGAGCACCACACCCTGGGGCTCTCGTTGGACACCTGCCCTGCAGGAGATCCTGGGCTGTGAAGATGTGACATAGAGCACAACTAACAAGAAGGGACTTTTTGACACTGTGGCCCTGTCTCTGTCTTGGGGGACAGCCTCCAGTGCCCGTCTGAGAAGGGGCCATTCTGCTGTGGGAAGCTGTACACGCACTCCCAGGATCCTGTGTCTGTGCCCAACCTAGAGGGTCCAGAGTCCAGAACCTAGAGTAGGCAGTACCTGCCCATTTTCTAGGCCCTTTTCAGATGTGGCAGAACCCTCTCAAGGTGACTTGCAGATGACCCAAGAAGAAGGGAGTCTCCTTGACTGCCTTGGGTAAGGAGGGGCCTTGGGTCAGCTGAAGAGCCCAGGCTGCCCTGTCTCTGGAAGTATTGAAGGTACCCTATCCCAAGGCATTAGTGCCACTGTGCCTTTCCTCCTGGAGTTCCTGTGCTGGGTGGAAGGGATGGCCCTGTTCCTGTGGTGTCCCTGCCACCCTCCTCACTACTCACTGGTGCATGTTAATAAAGTGGTTGTATTTATGGCAGTGTGCCGGGGTTTCACTCACTGTGGGCAGAAATGGTGGGCAGCCTCAGGAGCTTTGGTGAGGCTGTACAGTGTCCTTTTGCTGAACATTGGGTGCAGATATGGGTGGGAAGAGGGCAGTCTGATACAGAAAGTGGCCAAAAGGCAACCGGAAGACCAGGGAGTGTACAGGATGGGTGCTGTGGGCAACAGAACAATGTTGATGCAGAATAAAGAATGACTCTCCAGCGGTCCTCAGTGGCTCTCAGTCTGGGGCTTATGGTGGAATGGAATACAGGATTATAGGAATGCTGGGGGAGTAGAGGGAACAGGAAGGTGAGAAGACATAAGACCAAGAAGAGCCACCAAGAATACCTGTAACTGTGGGCTCAAGTTTCATGTAAGGCCATCTATTACTCTCTACAGACCACGCTCAGGGCCATATGCACAGCTTCCCACATCAGGGTGGCTCCTTGAGGGTGCAGAGACAGAGTGGGGCTATTGGGGGATGCTGCTTCAGTATGGCCTTTCTTGAGTGGAAGAAAGCAGAAAAGAAAACCACACACACACATGCACACACACACACACACACATGCACACACACACACACACACATGCACACACAGCCCCCACTGAGATGCTGCGGTTAGTCAGTCTCAACACCCTGTAGGAGTCCACTGGGCCCAGGTAGCAGGGAGGCTGATGACTGCCTCCTGTGCTTTTGGGGTCGACTCTGTTCCTGAAAGGCTTACGATTTGGGGGGTGCTGAGGCAACAATACAGCTCAGCGCATTATTGCTTCTCTGTGTGCCTGTACCACTGGAACTGAATCGAGATAGCTCCTCCTAGAGAGACCCTATTTTTGTCCCCCAAATCCAGAAGGTTGGGGAGATGGTTATGCTTCAGGTCACTGGCTGAGCTCAGGGTATTTACCATTTGTTTCAGGGGCTGGCGTGTTTGTCACACCTGAGTCTCATCATTAACCCCCCCCACTTCTTCCCTCTACCTCATTCCACACTCCTTACTGTTGGCCTTTATTGTACATCTGACTGTGCCAGGCTGTGTCAGGTATGCCACCAGCACTGGGTAATTGCATCTTTTTCTGAGGTGGGTAGCATTTTCAGAGAGAGTCAGCCACTTGTCTCCATCGGGCTCAGTCTGTTCTTCAGACTGGTTAACAACAGTCTTGAAAGTCACTGGGGAGCACCGAAAAACAAAAGTGGCTGGTTATAATGCCCCCTCTGCTTCAGCTCCTCTGGGTAGAGCTGGAGCTCACCAGCTGGGCTGGGAAGGTGGACTCTATCTGGTTCCAGAGAAGGTCTGTGCTTGAAGGTGCCCAGTGGATAGACAGACAAGCAGCCTAGTGACATGTGGGAAACAAATTTATTGGCTTTTGCTTTTTTCAGGGTGCTGGGCAGGTCTCTGGAAGGTCCCATGGTGGTGTTGAGTGAGCTGGTAGGGATGGATGCTTAATTCACTTCAAAGATGTCTATGGATCTATACAGAGATGGTAGGGGCTAAAAAGGGGAAGGATAAGAGACAAAGACAGAACAGCCAAGGGCACCCCTCCCGACCTCACCCATACCCCAAGTAATGCAAGGGACAGATGTCATGGGGTAGAAGGAAGTAGAGGGGAAAGGCATGGGTTGGGGACTTCTATGGTTCTTAGGGTGGATTCTGTTAGCAAGACAAAAACTGAGGCAGGAAAAAGAGAGGAAGAAAAAAAATCTGAATGCCAGAGACAGCAGATCCTCCCTAGCATGGTTCAGCTGCCTGTAGTGAGTGTGGAGGGTGCTGCTGTGGTACCTGGCTCAGGAGTAGCCACTGTCCTATAGGAAGGCACCTTCACGGAGGACACTTGCTCCCCTCAGGCTCTACTGCAGAGCTTGGGGATGAAGTGGGTTCTCACAGGGAAAGGACTCTTGAGGCTGTGCTACCAAGGATGGTGCCTCTTTCAGAGCAGAGAACTGCACTCCTGATGGATGAGGTCCTAGGCTTGGGGAACATTTAAGGGTGGTCACCTGACACCAATTCCTCATCCAGCGGAGGGCTTAGATAGAGATGGACTACCACACAGGGGCAGCTGGCTCTGATTGTCTGGGCCTGGGGCCTCATTCTAAGCAGAAACAGAAAGTAGATGATCCATGGCTCAGCTTCCCGCAGGATACAGATTTCAAAGGGTTTTCTGCAGCCACCCCCTCCCCAACTACACATATGGGGATGCAAGCCCATGGATGGGATGGCCCGCCCAAGAGTCACAACCGAGACCCCTAGTGCATAGCTTGGCCACCTCCAGTGCATCAGCACCCTCGCTGGATGTGTCTGCCAGTAGACTGGGTTTAGGGATAAGGACTGGATATGTAAATTTTGGTGTCAACCTTTTCAGAGTAACGTCTCCTGTTGTCTCTGCATCTCCTCTCATCAAGAATCAGATCAGGGTAGAGCAAGGGTGTTCCCAAGTGTTCTGGGAACACTGTCATCTCCTAAACTCTGCTTTCTACAAGAGGATGTGTCTATCTTCAAGGAGGCCAGAGCAATGGGCATTTTAAGCTTGGGGCAGATGCTTGGCACCTAGGTTCAGGAGTGTGAGACAGAGAGGCTGGAAGAAGAGATGGAGAAAGGGTCGGGGAGAAGGATGGGAGAGGAGAGATAGGGTGAAGGGACAAGATATTTATTTGGTCCACGGTCTCTAAGGAAGATTCATGCTTGTAGGGCCACTCACAACCAGTGAGGCCATTGCTCCCTTGAGCAGGTAGGAAGCCCAAGGCCTGGTAAGGGAGTGATAGGCTAAGGCTATGAAGCCAGAGACAGACAAGTTGCTGGGGTGGACATTAGCCATCTTTTCACTTCCTGGAAACAGGACCTGACCCTTGTGCCCAACACAGCCTTACCTTACCCTTCTGATCCCTATCTCCCTTCTTGTGCCAGCTGTCCCTACCCACAGCTGCCACACCTGGTTCATTGGGCATTATCGTTGCAGAGGGCCTTGGAGTTCCCCATGACTAGAGCCCCTAGGAGAGGGATACAGGGAAGAGTTGGCTGAGCAGAGGTCTGGGCATGGGGCCAGGGCATGCCATGGGGATCCTGCCGTGATCTCAAGACCTTCCAGGGTCTGGATGCCTAGGCAGCATGGAGGCCTGTCACACATCGGTGCTAACGCTGCGGCTTCGGGAAAATGCCTCACGCATGGCAGAGAGGCGGTTGGGGTTGAGTGCCTGCAGGCCCCCAAAGCTTGCTGGGGGCAGCTCCACGTCCTCCTGGCTGATGCTTTTGTAGGTCACACGGCCCCCGCCGTTACGTACACCCTCAAAAGTGTCATCCTCTGGCTCCTGCAGGAAGAAGGTGGGCGGCTCGTACTGGGAGCAGCTGCGGCAGAGGGCCCGGGCCTGTGGGGACTTCTGGCTGAAAGAGGTGGTGGCAGCTGGGTAGAGAGCAGCAGGCCCGTTGGTCAATACAAGGTTTCGGTTGGAATGCAGGGGTGGCAGGTGTGAATGCACGGCGAAGTCCGGTTCCTCCTCATCTTCCTCAGACTCCTCCTTCTTACAGCAGTAATACTGTGGGCAGAGGGTCAAGTGACCACAGTGCACTTCCCACCAGTGTTGACTGGAGGGTGGACCTCAAGATTATGAGGTGACCCTGCTTAGTTACCTGTTCCACCACTGCCCAACATCTATTCCAGCCCACTCGGAGCTGAGGTCCCTGCAACATGTCACTTATCTACCTCACCCAAACAGCTGGATATGTCTTATTTCCAACTTGCAGGCAGGTAAACTGAGGCACAGGTGGATAAGAAACCTGAAGGTGGCAGAGCTGGGTAATCCATTTCAGATCCTACACTTGAGTCATAGGCACTGAGTGTGCCTTACATTCAGATGCTCCCTCCTCTCAGAAAGACATACATGGCACCTTAGAAGCCTCTAAAGTTCAGGCAAGGGAAGGGTACACAAGGCAGCATACTCTTCACTGCTGCTCTCCTGGAAGGTAGTTGTGTGCCACTAGCTGAGTTCTTAACTCTCCCTGAGCCTCAGCAACAGCCTTGAGTGAGTTGGGCATGGCCACTGAACTATACAGAGATACCCCAGCCCCATTGCCAGGCATCTCCCCTGAGATCCGACTGTACCCTCCTCCACTCCATCCTGGACCCTGGTCCTGTCTTCTTGGGGGCTCCCCCAGCATAGCCACCCTTCAGACTCTACCTCAACCATGTCCGCTTTCCCAAGCCTTGGAGTACCTGAAGTCGACAGTAGCACAGAACCGCGATGATACAGAGCAGAATCACAGTTGCCAAGATGCCCCCAGTGATGACCACAGTCCCGGCTGTCATCCGCCCACTTCTCCATCAACAGCCTGCAACAGATACCACAGGTCCCAGCATTGTTAGTGCCTCTATGCAGCAGCAGCTAGTCAACTCCACAGGACCAGCTGGCAGGGGTGGGGAGTGGGGGTGAGGGGAGGAAATACCCTAGAACTTGGACACCACAGACAGAGATCAGCCTGCGATGGGGCAGGCAGGAAGATATCCAAGCCTCCAAGCCCTGCTCTGCCTCTCAGTTTCCCCATTTGAAAAAAGTGAACGTGAATAGCCTAATGTTAAAGTTTATTTTAATGTTTATGTGTCTGGGGGTTTGCCTGAATGTATGCTGTGTTCATGGATGCGGCAAGAAGGCTTTGAGTTACAGACAGCTGTGAGCTGCCGTGTGGGCACGGGGAATTGAACTGGGGCCCTTTGGAAGAGATGCTGGTGTTCTTTTTTGTTGGTTTTTTTGGGATATTTTTGTTTGTTTTATTTTGGTCTTTTCCAAGACAGGGTCTCTCTGCTTAGTCCTGGGCTGTCTTGGAACTCACTCTGCAGACCAGGCTGGCTTAGAAATTGAGAGATCTTCCTGCCTCTGTCTCCCAAGTGCTGGAATTAAAGGTGTGTGCCACCACCACCACCACCTGGTCTAACTGCTAGTGCTCTTAACCAAGGAGCTCTCTCTCCAGCCCCTGATCTAAAATTCTCCCCCCTCCCCCCTCCCCCCTCCTCCCCCTCCTCCCCCTCCCCTCCCCCTCCTCCCCCTCCTCCCCCTCCTCCCCCTCCCCCTCCCCTCCTCCCCCTCCCCTCCTCCCCCTCCCCTCCCCCTCCCCCTCCTCCCCCTCCCCCCTCCTCCCCCTCCCCCCCTCTTTTTCTCTCTCCCTCCCACACTCTCTCCCTCTCTTTCTCTTTGTGTGTGTATATGTATGTGTCTGGGCACAGTGTCTGGGTACATATGTATACATGTGAGTGTGGATGAAGGCTACATGTCAACATCAGTATCAGGTGGTACCTTCCTCCATCTATCTCCACCTTACTTTTAGAGACAGATCCCTCACTGAGCCTGAAGCTCACAGACTGACTAGGCTGACTGGCCAATGACCTCTTGTCTCCATTCCCCAATGCTAGGGTTACAGATGTGCCATCACATCCAGCTCTCCTCTGAATGCCGAGGAGTGGAACTCAGGTTCTTATCCCTGCAAGACAAGCATTTTGCTGACATTTCCCTAGTCCAAAAGAAAGCTTTCTTGAACATGTCTTTTAGCAATAGATATGACATTTTCTCTCCCGGCCTAGCTGGACACTCCCATTTTTAAAAAATGTACCCAAATCAGGGTACAATGGCACATATCTGTGATCACAGCAGGGAGATGATGGCAGGAGAGTCAAGAGTTCAAGGTCATCTCCAGCACCATAGCAAGTATGAGGTCAGCCTAGAATACTTGAGATTCTGTCTCAAAATAAACAAACAAATTAATAAATAAAAAGTGTCAAACCCAGTCAGGCATGCTGGCTTTAAAACCTGCCTATCTGGCTCTCTGCCTATTTTCCCACATTCACACATTTTCTTCTGTAGTATAGTTTCTGACATATTGTACTACTTAACACAGCCAAGCCCTTTTACATATTTAGCGGTGGTAAGATGCATAATACGTAAATTTAGCATCTTTGCTGTTTTCTGTGCAGCTGTGCATAGCTCTATGTTGGTTTAGAAGCATGTATGTGCCATGCGAGTAGAAGCCAGAGGTCCATAATAAACAGTTTTTCTTAGGAAGTGTCTACCTTGGTTTTGTTTCTCGACTTAAAAAAATATTATAACATCTATCTATTTGTGTGCTTGTGTCGTGTGGAAATTGGAGGTAAACAGGTGCGAGTCAGCTCTCTCTACCACGTGTCTCCCAGAGATGGACTTGAGTTTTAGTCTTGACCACAAGCACCTCCGTCGGAAGAGCTTCCCAGGCTGTCTCTGGTTTATGGGGGGGGGGGGGGGGGGGCGGGGCTGGGAGAGTTGTTTGGTTTTATTTTGCTTTGACAGTTTCTGTCACTGGCATTGGCCAAGCGGTTGAAATGGCTGGCCAGCATGCCTCAGGGACCCCCTTCTCTCCACCTCCCCAGTGCTGGGGTTACAGATGTTCATACTACATCTGGATTTTTTTTTTGTAGGTACAGAGAATAAAATGCACATTCTGACTGAGCCACCTCTCCAGTTCTGTCCTCACCACTATTAAGTGTCCAGGTCAATCCCAACTAAGCAGAGTTTCTTTCTAGAACTTTTTCCATCTCATGAGACTGAAAAAAATGAACAGTTTCTTTTTCTTTGGGAAATTTATATGTAGAAAAATATGTTCCCAGTGACATTATAGGGAAGGGGTGGTGAGTGTCCCCCAACCCCTGTGTTGCAGAACCAACCTCAATGACTTTTTCAGAATCAATTCTTAGAAGACAGATTTCTGCAGCCACAGTGGCATGCGCTCTTCATTGCAAGGAGCTCAGAGCCTGCAATCCACTGCTTGCAGGGCTCAGCCCAGTGGGACCTGTGCTGATTAATAGCCCTGCCCCCAGGACACAGGCTCTCCTTTGCAGCCTTCTTCTTGTATTTTGCAGGGTGACCATTCCAATCATGGCCAGTGCCAGTGGAGGGAAGACAGTTTACCCATGGCCCTTCCCTTCCTCCACACCTACAATTTTCTGGTTTTGTGCAGCATGGAGGAGATGACATGGAGGGTGTAACTGGAGTATTTTAAAGTAAAAGCAGCATACCTCTGTCTACTCATAAACACTTCTAAGTGCAGATGGCAGAGGGGGACTCGGAAAAGCCTTGACCCTGCTTGGCCTCCCCATCCTCTGAGATGTCTTCCTGATGTCTGCACACATCAGGACCCACTCGTGTTAGACCCTTTCATTCCAAAATACCTCAGTTCTCATCTCTAGCCTCCCTACCATGTAGACAGAGAAGAAATGACGTCATTCATCTAACAGAATTGTCTATGTATTAGAGTTGGCATGTTTCCTCATGTGGCACTTAACAGGACCCTTCAGGGCCACTTGGAACTCTAAGCTGGCCTCCTGACGCATCACCTTCAAGGCTTAGAGTTGGTACCCTTTTTGTGATGTGTTAACAGTGGTTCAGTCCAGCTCTTCCATCATGGGATTTCCCTCCTGACTCTTCTATCGACATCACAGCAAGTGCAAAACAGTGATGTTTCCAGTTTTGTGTCTCTCACGTTTACTCAAGTTCTTCCAGTTAAAGCTACAAAGAGCTTGCTGAGCTGGTGACTGCAAAGTCTCATCTGAAGAGGGAAGGCGTCCATGGCTGCCCAGTTCTTACCGCATCACCCTCTGGAGAGGCCTAGCCTGCCTGAGGCTTGAGGCCGTGACTAAGGCTCACTGTTGGACTTGTGTCTTTGCACTGCAGTCGTTACCCTGCAGTCAGCGTTCACATTGTCCCGGTGGGGCTGTGGGTCTGGAGGCCCCTGTGTGCTATTCTGGTGACCTCAGGAGCCTTCAGTGCGGTTTTACAGGAGGGTACTCACCATCTCAATGTTCACAGCAACCAGAGCATAGGGATCTTTTTAATTGTGAACTAACTCATTAATTAATCTGTATGCATGCCTTATTCCCTTGAGACAGGGTTGCTCAATGAACCTGGAGCTCACTCTTGGCTAGCCTGGGGACCCTCCTGTCTCTAAGACCCTACCCCCAGGGCTATGCCCTCAACATTTTACATGGGTGCTGGGGTTCCAAACTCAGAGCTTCATAAGTGCATAGCTCTTACCCATTGAACAATCTCTCCAGTCTGACACTTTTTAATCTTTCTTTATTTTATTTTATTTTATTTTATTTTATTTTATTTTATTTTATTTTATTTTATTTTATTTTATTTTATTTTATTTTATTTTTTGAGACCTAGTCTCATGTAGATCAAACTAGCCTTGAACCTCCAACCCTCCTGACGCTGCTGTCCAGTTGCTGAGGCTGCAGGCAGGTACCACCTCCAAACACGCTTTATATTTTCGTAAGTGGAAACCTAAAACATGAGTTTTTATTGATATTTGCACTTACACTTTAGAATTCTGTTTTTTGATTTTAATATTCATTAAATTTGATCTGTTACTTCTCCTTTTAATATCCTAAATTTACTTGCTTTTCCCCTTGTATTTGTAGCAATTTTGAAGTGACAATGTCAGTATCCCCACTGAAGCCTTCTGAAAGCTCATCATTTATTTCTCCCTGTGCTCACTCCCATGACAATGGAGTTGAATCAAAAGACTTTCAGAATCACCACAATAATTCTTAGCACTGGTTCCCCACCAACTCCACATTCAGATTCATTTTTTCCTCATTTTTTTAAAATAAAAAATTATTTAAAATTTTCTTTTCAATTATACAAAGTGCTTGGTTCTGACCACAGCATAAATCCAAAAGGATTCCAACCTTCCTTCCTTCCTTCATTCATTCCTATGTTCTGTTCTAGAAGTAACAATCTGCCTTCGCTCTGCATTTCTCCTTCTATGGTCTCATCCTAAGCATGTGCACAAGAACACTTTCCCTTTCTCAAAGAAAGAAGGTGCCATTAAGTCATTCCACACCTTCCTTTGCTTCATCTGGCCCTGTGCTACAAGGTTGGTCTTAGGGAGCTCTCTGGATCCACTGGGGAGCTTCCCTGGCCTCCTCACACCAAGGCCATGCTTCTTTCGGTAGAAGAACCCAAGATCACCCAGCTGACCACATCTTACTGTTACAGAAACATGCACACGTTTCAAAATTTCTGCTAAACCTGGCCAAATACTTGCCAGGATTTGGGTTGGTTAGTCCTCTTCCAGGGGTGTATGAGAATAACGGAAAGGCTAGCATTTTGTTCTGACTCTCCAGGTCTAGGTGGGGAGGGCGTGGATGAAGTGTTCTTACATACTTTGCAGCTGGATTTGGGAGGGTCAGATGGTCTTCTGGGGTCAAGCAGGGGCCTGGGTACAGATGGAAGAGACATGGACATGGTACTGCCAGGGAAAATCTTGCTCAGGTCATGTTGTGAATGAAAGGCAAGGCTGCGACTGGGATTCAGACCCCAGAAGACAAATGGACAGACAGATGACAGACAGGACCAGACAGACCCAGAGCAACAAGACAAGAGACACAGACAGACATAGGGACAATTCCAACCAAATACAGGCAAATCCAGACAGCCCTTAAGTGTGGGACAAGGGATGTAGACACACTGGAGACACAGACAAAGAAGGAGCTTAAGGAACCCTACACATTCCTGGGCATGCTGCCTGGCAGCTCCAGCCCCTTTCAGCCTCTCGGGAGCTGAGGCCAGCTGGCTATCTGGCCTTGTTAGGGCTCCAGGCGTGCAGAGGAGGAGCTGGGAGCAAGTGTGTACTAGAGGTAGTTGGAGGGGTAGCCAGGTGTGTGGCATGCTTCTCACAGAAGGGTGACGCTGAACTGTGGTCACTGTGGCCACTAGTCTCAACTGCCCTGCTCTCATCCCTCTGTTGGAGTGCAAGAAACATTGATTTTCTGGGGCCACTGAAGAGAACCCAGAAAGCCCTCCTTAGTGGTCAGAGGAACTGGGAAGGGTTGGGCAGGTACTGGAACCCTGATGTTGTAGGAAGAGGGCTGAGAAGCAACCACCTAGGACGTATCCTAAACCAAACTATCTTAAATAAGGTGAGACTGGCCTGCAAGTGGGAGCCTCGCACACAGTGGTGTCTTAGGTTTGAAAGCCATGAATGACAGCAGGATAGGGCCCTATTGCATACAAGAGGAAAGAGAAGTAGAGGCCAGTGTCTCCAAAGCACAGAGATGTCATCCCTATCATCCCACCTGCTTCTCAGACAGACCCTCCTCTCTGAAATGCCATGGGCTCCCACGGCTGCCTACTTGTGAGATGATGTATTAACCACAGCTTGGAGAGGGGAAAGTGGCCTGTTCTATACCAGTCCCAGCAAAGCATGTGCTCAAGGTCCAGTTGGAGCCAAGGCTACGGATATGCTCAGGAATGTTTAAAGTCTCTGGGGATTCCATATCCTTCCATCGACCTTAGGGCGGGAATGTGTCCTCTGCTCCCCCACTCACCACTGCTGAACCTCAAACCTCACCTGCATGAATATCCTTCATCCTATGGCACCCCCATGGGAACACACATTGCAGCAGACAGTTTGAGGTACAACCAAGCCTTACCCTTGCTCTCCTTTTTATGGTTTGCCTCTGAGCCAAGAATCTGGTGGGTGTATTTATACCCTTCTTTCTTATCCTTGGATTACAGCAGGGATATAAGCGAGCTTGAGGTGAATGCACACCCTAGCGTGGGATGGACAGCATCTCTCCTGAGAAATGGAATTAGGAGCTGTGCTGGTCCATGGTGGTCAATGACCTGTATGAAGAAGACACACGTGGCAAGGGCTGTCATTTTTAGTCCAATATGTGAAGAATCAGAAGCTGCAGAGGTAAGAGAAATATTGCAGATGTGGAGATGTCTTAACTGAGTCTGTAAAAATGGCATTTCAAGTTGGTTCTGCTGTTCACACCCAAGACAGATGATCATAGATAGCCCCATTGGGCCACAATACTAATGGGAACTTATCACACTCAGAGAAACCAAGTGGGAGGCAAGCTGCCAGCAAGCTGGACCTTAATGCCCCGATGCCTTCATTGCCCTGCAATGACCTGCCCGATATACAGGCTCATTGACAGCCATAGGGACTAGTGACATCATATGACACAATCAAGTGTGCCGCCATGAATGCATGGCTGGAGCTGAAGGGAAGAGAGAGCTCACAAGAGGCATGACAGCAGGCCTGAGGGACATCTTCAGTTCAGGGAAGGGGGTGTCCCATACAATGTACTCAAAGGGAACCTGAGTACCAGTCAGTCACTGGACAGGCTCCAGATGCCTATTTTTTTTCATGCCTCAGTTTCCTCCCTTGGAAGGACAGGGAAACACTGAAAATTCTTTGAGGGACAGGATGATGTCATACTATAGTCCTTCCTGGAATCAGTTCTCCAACAGATCTGGCCACACTCACCAAATAGAGCCTCTTCCAGGTCTGAGAGACACACACTCCTTGCTTGGCCCTCAAGACCCAGGCATTTTTTGCTCCTCTTGGGGCCTGGGTCCTCTCCAGCAGCAGGCAGCCTGGCGGCATGATGGAAGGGTGCCAGCTTAGGCCAGGTGCCCAGGGCTGTCAACAGCCACTGCTCCAACACCCAGGCCATCCAGCTGGAGCGTCTCAGCATCACTTTGCTGATACACACACACCCACAATGGGTGCCAGGTCCCAGGGCCAGCCCAGCATAGACACACAGGCCATTGGCAGCTCTGCTCTCATCCAGCCTGACATCATCTATAGTTAACTACCAAGAGTCTCGAGGGGGAGCAGACCTCTTTTGGCTCTATATCCACCTGCTTTCCCTCTGGGATACCCTTTCCCCACACCTCCATTGCCATCAAAGCCCAACATATGTTTGCTTAATCCAGAAAGCCTTCCTGAATTTCTCCAACATGTATCAAACACCAGGGCTAGAAGGAACCATGTTGCATGTTGCGTGCTTCTGGTCTATGAAAGGAGACCATGGACCAGAGACCACGTTCCCTTTTTCCTTTTACCTCACCCCTCCTTCCTATTCAAGTGGCAGGACTCTCCATAGCTGCACCTTCTGCCCCCACCTCAGGTCAGAGGCCTCCTCCTGGGCCCCAGCTCCCTATTCTGAAATGCTAATTCAGCACAGTTTATCTAAAGGCTTCCTTTTACTCCAACCTGCAAGGGGTCTTGGTGATTCAGAAGTGCAACCAAATATGAGTGAGGGTCATGGGTGTAAGAAGAGGCCAGCGCTGAGTCCTTGCCTGAGGGAGGCTTCCCAAGAGGCTCTGAGAAGAGCAAGCTTGAGTACCTAAGAGAACAAGAAAGGGTTTGGGGGCTCAGAGAAGGAATTGGGCTGTACCCAGAGGGAGAAGGAACCCAGAGAGCTTCCTGGAGGAAGAGGAAGCTTCTATGCTGGACCTTGAGGGACCAGGAGGAGGGTAAGAGCCTGAAGGGCCCAGGATAGCCCAGTGAAAGACTGAAGCAGGCCCAGTGACACCTGGCAGAGACCACCCTACAGTCTGTCTGCAACCCCAAGGCGATTCTGCAATGTTCCTATGCCAGCCAATGAAATTTGGCAAGGTTCTTGATGAACTGTTAATTGCTCCCCTGGGACCATAAACAGGTTTACAGCCATATAAACACGAGCTCCCCATCTCCAGCCCTGATTTCTTCAAGAACAGAGTATGAGATGGAGACACTCTGTGGACCTCCACCCATTCTTGGAATCTGTGTGTGTGTGTGTGTGGGGGGGTGTTTCTGGTGAGTGACAGTGTGTTTCCCATAACCCATGTCTAGGCAGCCAGCCTGGAGAATAGCCATGTTACAAGCTCCTGTTGTCTCCTCTGTAGAGGCCCAAGTGTCGGGGGTGGGGACAAGGCAGGAAACACCTGGCAGCAGAACCAGACGCCTCCACCTGCCTCCTCCCGTGAGCTCCCCCCTCTGGCAGGAGCCCCCCACGTAGCTGCCATCTGGACTGTACATCCTGTGTTTAACCCATTCGTTTCTCTGCTTTCCTCACTGGGTCCACGTTGTCTTCCTAGCCTTAGAAGACTCTTGCACCCTAAGTTAGTCCCTGCCAGTGTCCCACAGAGTACAGGGCACATAGGAAGGCTTTGTGAAGGACAGTGCTCTGGAGCCAGGGCAAAATCCAGATGCCTCACTGGACCTAGGGACTTTCAGCACCACAGGGCACCAGAATTGAGGGCCTGGAGAACACAGCTGCCCCAGGCCACAGTGGGATAGCATGGAGTCATGAAACTTGCTGGTTTATTGAGGGTCTCTTCCAACCCAGTGAGGGTATTACTGCTCACTTCCAGATGGAGAAACTGAGGCTGGGACAGAGAGGGTTGGCTCTGTCTGGGAATCCAGGCTGGCTGCCTCACAGCCTCTTTTCCTTGCCAGAGTCTGGGCAAGGACTTATGGGGACTCAGAACCCTTTTCTTCCCCCAAACACATCTGTCTGGTTACAAGTATTTCTGCTACCTGGAAGCCCAAGGGCCCTGCGGTCCTGAGTGAGCAGAGAGCGGCCTGCAGGGTTCCTGTCTAGACCTCCTCTGCATTTGTTCCCAATTTCACGCTCTGCAGGCTCCCAGATTCCTGTGTTCGTTCAATAATAAATAGATGGGAAAGTGTTCAGCAGCTCTGTGTGGCTGGGTTGATCTCTGAGACACTAACCAGAGCCCACCACAAGGGGAGGGCTGACAGGAGGCAGCTGGCTGGAGGGCATGCCAGCAGTGTTGGAATGTGTCCCCTGGCACTGCTGAGCCCTAACAGTGTCCCCAAGGACCCAGGAAGATTCTCAGGGGCTCATAATTTGTAGAGGATTCCAGAAAATTCCCACAACAAGGGGTTTAATAAATGTAGACCCAGGGTTGGTTAGGGAGCTGTTGGTACAAGAAACACTGATGTCCAGAGCTTGCTTGATTAGTGGCCTGCACTCCCTAAGGGTCTCCCAGAAGGAGCATAAAGACCCATACATTCTACCAGACATCCCCAGGGTTTCACAGGCAGAAGATCTTCTCAGAGCCCAGCTGAACAGCTCAGAGTAAGCCCAGACCACGGAGTCTAGCTATGTCTGGCCAGCTGAGCCCATTTCACCCTAGGGCTTTCCCTAGGTGGATGATTCCCTAGTGGCAGAGTGAACCCCAAGGGTGCACCCCAGGCCTCCACACATCTCTGCAGAGCTGACCTGACTCACATTCTGTAGGAATACACAGGTCAGAAGGGTGAGACCACCAACCAAGCAGGCAGAGGTGCCAACACACAGTGGACTCTAAGACTGTGTACCTGGAAGAGCTTTTCTGGAGCTTAAAGCCTCATGGAGTCCACTTTGAAAGGCCACATGCTGATCAGCTCCAGCTGGCCCAAAGCCAAAGATTGGTACAGAGGATTTCCATGGCAGAAGCCCTGTCCCTGCCCACATGGGTGTGGCTCAGAGCTGGGCAGGAGAGTTGAGAGCAAGATAAAGACAGGAGCAGAGAAGAAGCCATAGTCTCCAGTGTGCTCTCACCCTGAGAGGAAGCCCAGGCTGAGAGAGGGCAGCAGGAAATAGGAGGGAGCTGAGTTTTCCCAGTTCTTAAGATCCATTCCCAGCTGGAGTTGTCTCAAACCTCATGAAAAAAGAGCCTTTATTCTGCCTGAACCCCAGGGAACCCACTCCCCATCCCAGAGTCACAGTAAAGGACCCCAGTGTTGGTACAGAGAGAGTGGTGGTTTGGTGGGGTATGGAGAAAATGATGCTACTGGCTGAGGGCTGCAGCTGGCTTTTGGGGTAGTGGGTACTGGCCCCATGAGCATGGCTCTAGCCTCCCGGGGACAGTTTTAGTGGGTTTGCTCCAGAAGCCAGCAGTTTTTTTTGTTATTTTTTCCCCCCTCAGCCTCTGCCTGATCCAAGACTCAATTTCTTAGACTGGGGCCATTGTGTTAGGGTCTCTTGGGTTTCTCTGAGGTAGAGAGAGATGGAGAAACCAAGGTGGAGGAGGGAGGAGAGAGCTGGGAGGATGACTCAGTGAGTAAAGTGCCTGAAGACCAGAGTTTGGTCCCCAGTAGTCATGAAGAAGCCTGTGTGTGGTGGCTCGGTCTATAATCCCAGTGCTGGGGAGCAACCTGGCCAGATAGTCCAGCAGTATCAGAAAAACAGAGATTCAACCAAAGACAGTGTCTCAAGACATAAGATGGGAAACTGTAGAGAAAGACAGTTGATGTGAACATCTGGTCTCCAAGGATACATGCACGTGCGCACACACATGTGAATGGTTACAAAGAGAGGAAAGGGAAAGGCGTGACTTTGAAGGGAACTTTGAGCCTATCCCCTCTCAGTCCCCATTGTACACAGTCAGGGAGGAAAGCAAGAGGTGTCATGTGTCCGTCCCGTGTCCCGTTGTCATTGTCGTCCTGTCCATCCCGTCGTGTCCCGTCCTCCCCCCTTTGCCTATAGAAATTGATTTAAAAGTAAACACTGTTGTCAGTCAGGCCTGGAGCTGTGGCCTGAGGCTGGAGGATGTTACTGTGTGGCTGTGTCTACAGTGAGGCCGAGGGGCGGTGCTAAGTGACAGAGGAGGAGATAGGTCACTTCCTACTGGGTAGAGGGGTGGCTCTGCCCCACTGAAGGAGCTTTGCTTCAATGAGGGGTGAACTGCTTCCGGGCTAGCTTCCGGGCTAGCGGTAGAAGGAAATACCCAGGTGAACATGCCAAAGGACAATGCTTTGGTTAGAGTCTCTATTTCTGTCAAGAGAAACCACGACCTGGCAACTCTTATAAAGGAAACATTTA
This sequence comes from Phyllotis vaccarum, assembly GCA_033318265.1. Lineage (NCBI taxonomy): Eukaryota > Metazoa > Chordata > Mammalia > Rodentia > Cricetidae > Phyllotis > Phyllotis vaccarum. The sequence continues at coordinate 50,331,703 of JARWLC010000002.1, forward strand.
ATTAGGGCTGGCTTATCGTTCATCGGTTTGGTCCATTATCATCATGGTGGGAAACATGGTGGCATGCAGGTAGCAATGGGAGCAGTTGAGAGTTTAACATCTAGATCCACAGAATAAGACACACTAGGCCTCGCTTGAGCCTCTAAGACCTCAAAGCTCACCCACCACAGTGACACACTCCTACTAACAAGACCACACTTCCTAATAGTGCCAGTCCCTATGAGCCTATGGAACCATTTTTATCCAAACTGCAGAAGCACACACACAATTGTTTTCCATCTTTGTAGCCAGCCGTTCAACTGCCAACCTTGATGATTCTAACAAAGCTGAGATAGCCACCCTTTAACAGAAGAATGCTCAGGAACATCCCAGGCATGAGCAATCAAAACCAGGGTCTCTAATCTTGCTCCACTGGGCTTCCCAAACCCTAACGTCAGTACAGATCACCACCTCACTCACTTAGTTGTGTCACACACCCATAGTTAGTTTCTAGACCAGGAGATATGTGATGCCCTCCACCACCTCCTTACAGTCCCTAGGACACCCAGGCAGGGCTGTTATTAGCCCATTCTACACACAGGAAACAGCATGGCTCAGCATTTGGAAAGAAAAGCACACACAGTCACACAGGAGAGATACAGGTGAGAAAGAGTAAGCATGTCTCCAGGTCCTGTAAGTGTGAGGACATGGGTTTACTGCCTCGTTTCCAACCTCATTTATCTCAGGAAAGACAAAACTGACTTCTCACCTGTTGGCAGTCCTCCGGCCACAAGGGGGCAGTACTGCAGCGTATAGTGGGGGCTGCATCAGTATGAAATTGTGTGGGGTGGGTTGGTGGGGAAAAACACCACCTCTGAGTGTGGCAGTGTACCTAGTGCAAGAAGGGGGGGCACATCTAACTTCTGTGGGTCCTCTCACCTCCAGTGTCTCCTGAGGGCACAAGTCAAAAGAGTCACAGGGCTGGTGAAGGGCCTGGTTCCTGGCGGCTGTATGTGATGGCTGTGGAAAGGGAGGCTATTGGCTCAGTGGGAAGGGGAAGCTGGGGCAGTTGTGTGCAAGCTGGGTGGGCACCGTCCCGCTAGTCTTCCCCTCTCCTGGCCTGAGATGAATGGATGAGTGATGGACCAGATCCCCATATCCTCTCAGCTTGCTTGACCTCTGGTTCAGATCCACTTGGGCGTTCGAACCAGACATACCCACTCACACTGCATTTACTGGGCCTCTGCCTGTCAGTTCTGTAGATGCAAGAAGACCCCCAACTCTAGCTGATAGCATGGTTCAGAACTCTGACCCTAGCCGGGAATTCTAGGCTGTGCTGGGACCCCTTTGTGAATACAGTGCAGAGTGGCTAGCAAAGCATGTGTGGAACAAGGTGGGGGAGTCATTGGACATTGCACCCCCCCCCATGCCTTTTGAAAAATGAATGTGCCCTAGAGGGGCTGGCTCCAGTATGTAGTGTCCCCAGCATCCATACAAAGCCCTGAAGAGTGTTAGGCCAAGACTGGGGTATTCTGCCTCCCTACCATCTTCAGGCTGCCCAGAGGCACTGCATTAGCTACTGCCATAACCCTGCCAAGGAGTGGCACTGTGAACCATCAGCCTTTTAAGAAGAGGTTTAACTACACCTTGGCGTTGGCCCCTGCCCTGCTGCCTTCAATCTGCCACCATGGCAGGCATCACATTTACTTAGAACTGAGGCTCCTGCATGCTAGGCACTGTTTTGGTCAGGAAACACATCACACTTAACCTCAAAGGTCTTGAGCAACTAGGGGGCAGTAACTGAAAAAGACATATCCAGTGTTCCCTTTATTCTGTCCCCTCTCTAGCTTGTTCCCAGCTGGGGACACTGTCAGCCAGTCCCCAGCCATGGTCTGTCTACCTTCACCCAGGGCTCTGTATCCAGGTGACTGGCTTCAGGGCTGTGGAGTGGGGCCCAGATATACTCTGCCAGCTCAGAGGATACTGATGTAACCAGCTCAGGGGCCACACTCTAAGAACCCCTTGATAAAGAAAGAGACCCAAGGTAAGCCCAGCCTGACAATGTAACCAGAATATAGGCCTTACCCAATGGGTCTCAGCTCTCTCTCCCAGGCCTGGTATGCTGCCTCTGCTTCAGGACAGGACAGCATGGGACATGCAGGTGGCTAGCTCCTTCTGATCTGGGATGCCCTCCCAAGTCTCTCCTTGTAGCTCTGCTGTTTGTCTGGCTCCCAGGGATACCAGCTCCAGCTTTTTCAGGCTAGTGTTTCTAATGCCTCAGGCTCTACAAGAGCTACATCATGGCCTCACCCTGAGACACAGGCCCTGGCAGACAGTAGGTACTTTATAAATGCCTGTGTCTGGTGAAGCAGAGCTACTGGAAGCCAACTATATGGTTGAAACAGCAGTGTGCCATTAGCTCCTGGTAATGTGTTTATTATTTATTTATTTTTAGTTAGCAGAGTCTCACATTTCCCAGGCTGTCAAACATGTCCTTGAACTTCAACTCCTCTAGAGTTCACCTCCTGAGCACTGGGATTACAGGCATGAACTATTATATCTGGTTTATGCATCACTGATGACTGAACCCTGGCTTCCTGCATGCAAGCTCCTATCTCTGAGACTTCCTCTTGCATAAGGGAATATGGACGGCTCTGAACGTGGGAGCCTCAGGGTTGAGCCCTCCCCTGAGCAACCTGAGAAGAGGCCTTATTATAGGGTACCCAGGGGATGAATTCATTTCTCTGGAGAGGACCACATACCAGAACGGGGCGAGGAGAAAGAGGCCTGAGCAGAGCTGCTTCTGGTCCTTGTCAGCTGTGTGCTATTGGGACATGCTGTTGCCCAAATTATCTCAGTGTATTTGCCTTTAATGCTGGCATGGTGACTATTTAGGCCTTCATAGTGCAAAGGAGGGTGTCCTTGACACTCCATTAAAGCCTCACCTCCGTCCCCAGAACTAGAGTCAGTAACCTCATCTTACAGAACGAGGAACCAGCTCCTGAAGCAATGTCACTTGTCAAGGGTACACAGTGTGGCACATCTGGGATTGGGGTTGGAGTGAGGCTGGCACTGGTGCTGGATCCACGCTGAGGCTGTGGTATGGCTGTAACTAGAACCATTAGAGCTTTTATTTGGGGCTGAGGCTGGAGCAGGACCATGCTGTATCCCACAGGACTTCTCATTTCTGTAGACAAAGACCCAGTCATCCATTGGGTATAAGCACAGGTCTCTGGTTTGACACTGGGTCCATCCCTGGCTGTAGGTAGGGACAGTGGAAAGACTGGGTGGGAACAAGCTTAAACAGAATGAGAACTGAGTCCATTGAAATAAGTCAGGAGAGCTTTGGGAAAGGGGCTGCTTCAGCCAGGCCAGGGGGTGGATAGGAGCCATAGTTCACAGGTAGGAGTGAATACTGTCACAGCAGGCATCCCAGGGAATCAACCTGTCCCTTCAACCATACACAAAACCACACCTATGTGGTGTGCACCAGGCCTGCACATTAGCCATGCCTACCACCTCAAAGGGTCTTGTGCTCCAGGCAACCCATGCTCAAGCTCATCTTTCCTCTCATAGCTCTGGACAGCTTAACATCATGTCTGCCTGGGTATCAGAAAGACCTGAACAGAAATTTATACATTCCTCCTGTCATGGTATTCTCATGTCCTGATACCTCACCTTATTTTATTTACTGTGGAAGGATCTAACTATGCATCCCAGGCAGGTCTAGAACTTTCTGTGTAGCCCAAGTTGGCCCCAAACTCAGGAGGATCCTCTTGCTTCATCCTCCCAAGCGCTGGGGTGACAGTGGTATGCCACCACCCCTGGCTCTGTCCCTTATTTTAGGACAGAGCGATTATATTACTCTGTGTGATGAGCACTGGGCTGTGTTGGATGTCTGGTGATGAGTAGGGACACGGTCCTAGGGAGCAGGGCTGTTGGGCAGACTAGGCATATCCCTGGCATAGTTGTGACCTTGGTGGTGCCCACTGACTTCCCCTCTCTATTTCTTTTGCAAAGACCGAGTTCTGGGCAGGCCTGTCCTGGTCACATTCACTTCTCCTGACCTAGCATATGATTTATGTCAAGAGGACAAGAGCCGCTATAGGAAGAGTGTTCAGCTCCCGGGGCTCTGTAGGATGATGGGTGGAGATGTTCTGTTCTCTGTGCATAAGAACAGTCTGGTCAAGCTGCAGCTCATAGTTTCCAGAAAAGCTCCCTTGGTTTTCTCTGCAGCACACCGCCCCCTATTGTGTCCCCACCAGTCTCTGAGCACAGAGCTGCAGGTTCTAGGCCCAAATACCCGTGTTCCTAGGTTCTCCATGGTCCCCCCCACACACTGCTGACCCCCACCTCTGCTCTGCTTGCAACCTCAGTATTTTCTAAGACTCCCTGAATTCTTCTAGGTAGGTGTTTATTCCCCAGCCTGCCAACCACAAGACTAATAATTTATTTTTCTTGTCTTGGGGACTTCACTGGTCATCCCTGAATTCCCTCAAGCTCAGCTCCTCATTCAAAGCCATCATTCAGCCAGTTCCTTGAGCTTCCTTCCCTGAATCCCACCCTTACCTCCTCCTCTAGAGCCCAGCAGCACTCACTATCCACACTATACACTTGACATTTAAGATCTACCCACAATTCAGATGAGGTTAGACAATCTCAGGGTGTTAAGGCCATAGAGAAGGCCATAGACATTTACAATTTGACAGCAAGTACTCACTGAGTTCTAGCACATCCTGGGCCTAGATCCACATCCCTACCCCACACTGGATAGTTTTATATCAACTTGACACAAGCTGGAGTTATCTGAAAGTGGGAACCTCAATTGACAAAATGCCTCCATAAAATCCTGCAGTAGGGCATTTTCTTGATATGGGTGGGGGGATGCAGTCCATTGTGGGTGCTGTTATCTCTGGGTTGGTGATCCTGGGTTCTATGAGAAAGCAGGCTGAGCAAGCCACGGGGAACAAAGGCAGTAAGCAGCTCCACTCCATGGCCTCTGCATCCGCTCCTGCCCTGTTTGAGTTCCTGTCCTGGTTTGATAAACTACCAAGTGTAAGTCAAACAAACCCTTTTCTTCCTAACTTGCTTTTTGCTCCCAGCATTTCATCTTAGCACAATTAACCTAAGACTTCACCCTTATGTTGCTTCAGTCTCCTGGGAAATGTGAATGCTAGGGAGTGGAACGAGGGAGAGTGGAGGGTTCTAACAAGGAGGGGAAGAGAGCTAGGAGAGGGTAAACCTAGCCCTGCAGATGAACTGGAGACGGGGTAATGAGGGAGAGAGCCCCCCACAAAGGACATGTCAGGCACAAAGGCCCAGAGGCAGGCAGAGCTCAATCATGAGAAAAGTTCAATCTGGGGCTGGGCGATGGAGCTCAGTTGGGTAAAGAACTTGCTGTGTAAGCATGAGAATTAAATTTGATCTCTAGTGAACAAGTAAAGTCTGCTCATGGTGGCATCTGCCTTTAATTCCAGTGCTGGAAAAAGCAGAGACAGAAGGATCCCTGGGGTTTCCAGGCCATTCAGTAAGTTCCAGGTTCAGTGGGAGACCCCTGCCTCAAAAAAATCATCCCCATTTCATAGAAGGCATCATAATTCCTGGAATACTGTCAAGTTCTGGAGGGTTTGGGCTAAAAGCTGCTCTGGTCTTGCCTCACAGAACTGATAAGCAAGACTTTGAAGGATCAAACTGCTCCCCAAAGGTTTGGCTGCACCCAAGAGCAGCACTAGAGTGAATCGTGTGTGTGTGTGTGTTTGTGCATGTGTGTATATGTGTTATGTGTGTGCATGTGTGTATGTATATGTGGGGGTGGGTCAAAGGATAACTGACAAAGTTAAGTTATGGAAACATCATGTGGGTTCCAGGGATTGAACTCAGACCACCAGTCTTGCCAGTGAGCACATTTACCCACTGCACCATCTTGCTGACATAAGAACATATTGAAATACACAAACACCCAGGCTCTGGACAGGTAAAATTCCACATGTGGCACCCAGGAAAGTTACCTAGTGTCAGAAAAGAAAACGACCCACAGTGAGGAGACAATCCAGTTAGGGACACTAACCAAATAACCAAAGGCAGGTCAGGTGACAGAGCTGGGAGAAGTGAGTGCTAAATAGTTACTGTGTTCTATAGTTCAAAAAGCTAGGGAAAACCCAGAGATAATCAGAGTTAAAGGAAATAGAACAGAGTTCCACAGGCAAATAAGTAACAACGTCAAAAAAGACAAGTATATGCATCACTGATTAACTTCAGGTTGGATACAGGAGGGACAGAAGTGATACAAAAGGAACGGGGGCGTGGGGGGGGGGGGCTAAGATGTGGAAAACTGAATGAGGCTAACATCTGGGTGATGAATCCCCAGGAAGATGATCAGAAGATGGGTTGGATATTTTCCAAACTGGAGGACCAGTGACGTGACTCAGAGATGTAAAGGCACATGTTCAAAGGCCTGGTGACTTGAAGTCAATTTCTAGAACCCATGCAAGGCTGGAAGAAAAGTATTAATCCCATAAAGTTGTCCACACACGTGCACACACACACATCCACACATACATGCACACACACTGCAACACACACACACTTTTTAAAAGAAAGTTTTCAACGGGGTAACAATGGTAAACCCTTAGATCCTCAAAGCTCAACAAAATGCAAATGGAAGGGGCTGGCATAAAGGAAACAAGAGCCAGGGACATTACTGTAACATCCAGAGAGAGCCTGATAAACACAGAACAGACATGCAGGACACCCAGGAATGGAGGCAAGAGTGACAGCGGACTTTGAGCTGGTGACAATAGCAAATAATGGAATGTTGGTAGCAATCACTTAAGCACAAAAACAATCCAACAAACTTTCTATACAGGAAAAAATCCTTTCCAAAATTAATGGTAAATATGCAGTGACTTTAGAACTGAGCTTCCTACCCACAAACTACAAGGTCCTACCGTGCAGAGCCACAGTGAAACCAACCCTTTGCAGGATGCAAATGTTTGGAGTTGGCACTAGCAGATTTTTACTTCCACTCTAGTGGCCCAACCTGGGCAAGGGGCAATATTCAGGTGGGCTAGCCTAGGGCTTCCTGTGAGGACTTCAGCTCTCACAAAACTCAGCCTCCCAGGGTCTGAATGATATATATATACTCCATTCGCATGGCAGCTGGCAGTGGCTGTGTATTTTGGGGAGGCCTAGACTGAGAGCATTGTCCCTGAATACCCTCACCAAGGCAGTAGGGGTGGGGAGTGAGGTGTGCTGGGCGCAGTGATGTGATGAACATGCTTTTGTTCTTAGACGTCACCTCTCACTAAGGCATAAGAATGCAGAAGAAAATATGTCAATATTTTAAAAAGTAAATCAGAAAAAATACATTTAGTTGTTCATAAGGTCACTTGTAGTTTCCATGGCTACAGAGGTGCCCCAGGTGTTGAGACAAGAAGGTGGGGCTCTCTCTCCCTGGCCCTGTACTTGGCCCTATCACTTCTGATGTTTTTGATGCTCCAAAGTTTGGGCTGGGTTCTCAGGTCAGAGAGTGCTAGTTTGGTTTATTTCACATGGAGGATCCCCGGGCCTAGGTATCCACGTCTCTGCAAGCAGCAGAGGGGTAACATGAACTTCAGGGCCATACCTCAGGCTGGTTAGCTTAGACTGGGGTGCCCTGACGTCTCTGTCCAGCAGAACCCTGGTCTAGTGAACAACAGTGTTGATACCCACCCAGGACAGCCCCTTGTGTTCCCCACGTCTGCCCAAGTTCATGTCTCCCTTCCTGGCTGGGTCCACATGCTCCTCCATTCACCTGCACCAAGTCTTTACTATCTTTGATTCTACGTGCCACCCTGTCTCCCCAGAACTTCCTCAGACCTCCCCACTGTGTCAGCTTCCTCCTCTGTCTCAGCTCAGTCTGGCCCTTTGGGGAGCTCTCTTGACCGATACTGACCCATCCTGCGGGCAGCTTCCCAGTACAGGGCCCACACACTATGTGTAAAGCCATTCCAGGCTCGTCAGAAGCTCTGTGCCCAGTGTCAGCAATCTCCCTACCCTCTGAGCATCTTCTCCTTCCCCTTGCTTTTTACACATTCAGGCTCTGCTGGGAGGGAGATGATTCACCCTCCACGCTCCCCATCCCTCCTCCCTCCTTTTTCTGTGACTCTCTCTTCTCATGCAGACACACCAGCAGGACTGGAGTTGCCTTGAGCCAACAGGGGTGAGGAGACTTTTCACTCCTCCACCTCTCCCTGTATCTGTTCAGGGTCACGTATCTGCCTGGTGATCCTGGGAAAGCAAGGCTAGCGCTAACCGCATGAGCATTTATGGAGTGCCTACTTTGTGGCAGCCATTGTCTTTTTCCCCAGCCGTCAGTTTTACTAGTTCAGATCACCACACTCGTTCTCTGCTCAGATTGGAGGGAAAGGGAGGGAAAGCCTATTCCCTGTTCCTTCTCCATCATGTCTCCAAATTATCAGAACTGTGGCAGGTGCCAGCCATGAGTTTTCATCTCTGTGAGACCTGCTCATGATATCAGGTGATGAGGGTTTTAGCATAGCCTTTCCTGGGAACCATCTGAGCTTCCTTTTCCCCCTGCAACGGGCCTTGTATTGAGAGTAGCTGAGTCTTAGCTTGGTTCTTGGCCTTGTCATATGACTTAACCAATGAAGCAAAGGCAAAAGGGACCATATTCCATTTCTAGGCAAAGTCTTGAAGAAGTATTCATTCCTGGGATACATATAGTGTGACCAGAAAGCATATGCTCAGAGACTGGAGCTGTGGAGGTGCCCTGAAAGCCTAGACTGGACACCCATAGTGAGTGGAACAGCCCCAGCTACCTATAGGCCTATAAGCAAGAAGAGCTTTGTTTGCTGTTCTGTTGGGAAAAGTCAGAACAGCTTCTTACACAGTCTCTATGCCAATAACTGACTGATGCATGCATGAGCTATCAGCTTTCCTACTTAGGCTGAGATGCAAGTCCTAAGTACATGGCAAGAATGTACTAAGAGAATGCTCTTTGTTACCCAAAAGGTAGAGCCTGATGAAGCTTCTCTAGGAGTCGACAGTCAGAGAACATGAAGGTACCATGTTGCTGAAACAGCCAAGTAAAAGTAACCCTTCAAAAAGCATAGAATCTTCCGGAAGCCTGGGCCATGTGCCTGCAGAATGCGAGGCAGACAGTGTCTCCATAGCAAGGTGTTCCTTTCTGTCCTGGGGATGCAGAGGGTACAGGGTGAGACTGGGTGTGTCTCTGGGTGTATGTTTGTGTGCACATGTGTATCTCTTTGTGTGTGTTTTAGTTCTGGAGATAGAACTTGTAAAATAAGCTCTCTACTACTGAGCTACATTGCTCTGTGTATATGTGTTATATGTATGTATATGTCTCTATGTACCTGTCTTGTGCTTGTTATGTGTGCTTATGTGTATTTTGTGTTTCCACATGTGTGTTTCCATGTGTACGTCTCAGTGTGTGCATGCATGCGTGTTTTTGTATGTGTGTCTCTGTCGGTCCTCATGTGCATATCTCTGTGTATCTGTGTGTACATAGGTATATTTGTGCATGTCTCTATGTGTGTCCATGAGTGTCTGTATGCACATGCGTGTCCTGTATATCAGCATTGTGCATGTCTGTCATGTGTACATGTATGTGTTTAAGTATGTTCCTTTTAAATGTCTCTGTGTCTGTGTATGCATGTGTGTTTCTGCTTGTGTCTCATATGTGTGTTTCTCTGTGACTGCTGTGTTTTTTGGTGTTTCTTAGTATGTCTACTGTGTGCATGTCATGAATATGCATGTGTTCCCCTATGCATACCTGTGCATTTGTGCGTATCTGCATTTGCCCCTGTTGTTCATGTCTGTGTGTACATGATTGTCTCTGCATGTGTCCCCATGTGCATATCTTATTATGTATCTTCTGTATGCACGGATATCTGTATGTGTCCCTGTGTGTGTGTGTGCTTTATTGCTGATAGGAAGAAGATAGGAACAGAGTAGGGTCTGGGGTCCCAGACATTCCACAGATGTCAACCAGTCTCCTCAGCAATGAGGGAAGAGCTGCAAGACCTCTAACACCAAGCTGAATCCCTGCCTCTCTTCCTTGGCAGCATCTTAAGTTCTCTTAGAAGTGGACATATGAGGTCCTAACCTGCATACACGCCTTGTAGGGCCAAGTACCAGACGCCTGTGCTGTCTGCCCACCATGTGTCCTTGTCCTCACTGGCTCCTCCATCTTCTACTTAGCTGACAGGCATGGCTCATCCACCCGGAGCAGCCCTGAACAGCAAGACTCAGCACAAACATGCCTGGAGCATTTTGATTTTATGCAATGGTGCTCAGCCGGATGTGATGACACATATCTGTAATATCCCAACTCAGGAGCCAGAAGTTAGAGAACTGCCTTGAATTCAAGGACAGCCTGGGCTACTTACTGATGTCTCAAAACAAAATTAAAAAAAAAAAAAAAGCCAAACAAACCAATACTAAGAACAACAAAACAGGATTTGGGGATTTTCAAGTGAGCAGAAGCATGCTGAATAAGTCTATCTTGTGGGTTAAATAATCTTTACAACTCTTCATAGCCATGAAGTGGCAGTGTTGATCCCAGGGTCAGATGAAGTGAGGCCACCTCACATGGATTCACTCTCTGTCGTTGGTATCTCTGTGGTAGGTCCTGGGGGCTCTAGGCAGGCAGCTGCATCCTGTGATGCTCCTCTGTCCTGAGGACATCAGACAAAGAGGCTAGAAGTGAGTTTTCCCAAGGCAGATGCCACTTCTGGCAACAACAATGGTGGTTCTTATCTGGAGGCTATTTAGGGTCACACACTAGCCACTGCATCTTTTCAAAGATAGGATTGACCTCCATTCCACATGGAACTACCCATAGAAGGGCCCACTGTGTCCCAGGCACTCTACAAACTGCTGGGGTGGCAGGTGACAAGCACCTGGTCTTAAGACCTCCTAGCCTCAATGCAGCCAAGACCAGAGGGGAACAGACCTGACACCAACAGGCATAATGGAGCATACCTTCAGGGGAAGGGTCTCAGAGAGTTCCAGAGCATACAGGGCACAGCAGAGCACAAGCAAAGGTTGAGAGTGGATCCATTCCGTGAAGGGCTCTGTGGGCTGTGGCAGGGTATTTGAGTTTTTCAGCATGGGAACTGGTCAGTATCCTCTCTCCCTGATCCAAGTCCAGAGACTCTAAAATCTACTGTCATGTTCCACCATGCTCCAGCAGGAGTCCAGAACCATCCCTCGTGAAAGCAAGGAAACCACTCCTGTCTTTATGTGCCAAGAAGCTGGAGCAAAAGAGGGCTTAGTGACCAGGCTACTTTCATCAGCAGGTCGACGTAACTATTTCAAGTATGGCTGATAGCAGGCCCTATTTCTCTCCATGCTTCCCCACTCTTCTTTCTTATTCTCTCCATCTTCTCCTGATCAGTGAAGTGGGCAGTGGGGGGGGGGGGCTCCCAAGTAGAAAGGAAAACAGACCATGGGGATATGAACAACTCCAAGAGTGATCTCCCAAGACACTGTGCTGTGAAACAGCTGTCTGCAATGGAGTTTGTTTTGTAATTAGAGGGCATCTCGTGTAGGAAGCTTCATGAAGGTAAAAATCACAGACGGCTGTACTCTTTAATTCTGCAAGTTGGTTTATAAGGAGCTTCCCACATAATGAATGTTTTAAACAAACAAACTCCAGACACAGGTAAACACCAACAGTCCTTATGTCAACCACGTAGGCAAAGACTAGCAAATTCTAGAGAGAGAGACACAGCCTGCGCCTCACATCCCCACCCTGCCTCCTTCCAAAGGAGATGTGATCCAGGCCTCTAACACATAGATGGCATGATGCCAATCCTAGGGTAAACCAACCTGGACTGTGGGCCTCTGGAATGGACTCAGAAAAAGAAACCCCAAGTGAGTGTCTGCCTCTAAACTAGAAAAGTGAACATCTTTATTTTGCCTTGGGGAAGTTCCTGAATGTTCCCAGTGAGATTGTATGCCAACCCTGAGTGAAGGGATTTGGAATACACAATATAAATATTACATTTCAAACATCGTAAGGTGAGCCCCAGACACATGCTATGATGAGCTAACGGTAGCATCCTCCTCATTGCCACCCAAAGATTTGTGTCCTTGCTCCCTGAGCCTCCTGCTGTTCCTGGCACACTCAGAGAAGACAAGAACTAAGGGGTACACTGTCGGGCATAGTGCATGGTCCAGCAGCAAGTAAATTGACTGGAATGGATATGGGGGAGCCTGTAATAGAGTGTCCTTTGGCCAGAGCCAGGAAGTGGCGGTTGGCTAAGTCTGCAAAGAATAGGAGCGGAAATCTCAATTACACTCATATAGACACAGTTTGAAGCTAATGAGGCACCCGGGACTAGCCCCATCTGATGCTTTTTTTCCCTCAAAGAAAATCAGAGGCATTTCTAGAACCCAGTGGTTGTCAGCTAGCAACTCCAGATGGCCTTCACTGCCTCTGGGAATGGAAATAGTGTCTTGCCTCTATACAATACCTGATCCCTTGACTGTGTACCTACCTTGTGGGGGCTCAGCTCTGACTATCCAGGATGCCCTCCCTGACTGTTCCAGCCTGAGGGAATTTCCATAGAGTCTGGAGTACCGGCCTCCATGCCTCATGCTGCCATCCACACAGAACCTTCCCATACTGCAGTTTAATCCTGTTCACAAGCTCCTCCCACTCCTCCCTAGCCCCCCCTCCCCCACTAGGGCCTTCCACTCAATGCCTACACTCCAGTCAACTCTGTAACAGACAGAATCAGTGGATGGCACACTGGCCTGTTGCCAAATCAACTAGGTAAATCTGGGAGTCAACAGCCATCCGTGCTCTGCAAACGTCTGAATCGGAAAGTCAGGCTGAGTTTAGGGCTTTGTGACAACGAATGGAGCCCCAAAGCCCATCCCCAACACGGGGGCTGGAGTTAGGTCAAAGAACAAGAGAAACACTAAGGATCAGGGACACCGAAGTCCAGTGTGGATGCAGAGGAGCATGTAGACCATAGCCAAGGAGTCAAGGGCTTTGAGGTTGCACACAGCAAGCCCAGAAAAGCAGAGTTGATTTTCCTTTTGCAACAAACACGCATTTCTTTTAATAAAAATATTTGAATATATTATAAAAATGAATATGTATTAGGTAAGCACACACAGACAGAGCATAAAAGAGACAAAGCCATGCATCATTGCTTTGTGCAAGTAGACACTGTTTCTGTCATGGTGGCTGGCATGGGAGTTTGCTAACCCAGGCTGAGGGAGCCAGGGAATCCACTTCCAGAGATATTGGCTGCTGGTCCCTAGGCCACAGACCAAATGCCATAAGCAAGTAATAGCAAAAGACAGAGGCTGTTAACAGCCTGGGTACAGGCCCAGCCATTGGGCATAAAAACCCGGGAATACCAAAAGATCAATTTTGCCACTGGGTAGCCTGCAGGAAGCCTGAAGTGGATTGTAAGAGCCAAGCCACAGGTAGTGATGGCTTTGCCCATTGTGGGCTTTGTGTGTTTGACAAGGGCATCCCTAGTCTTCTGGCTTGGCCAGGAACAGAGTAGCATGGGAGTTTTCCAGAACTGTGTAGACTCTTCTAGGAAGCTGGACTCTCGTACAAGGTGAATAAAGAACCCAGGGAACAAGGAGTTAAGTAACCTCACTAGGGATACATACGTTAGACATAAACACTGTTCTGGTCAGTTCCTAAGGCTGTGCCACCCTGCCATCCACAGCAGCCAGGGGTGGTGGTAGTTAATGTGGCTGTAACCGTAGAAGCCTGGTTGGTTCCAGAACCACTGCTCAGGGTGCGATCTAATCCTGACTTGATTCCAGGATAGCTGCGCAGCTCTCCTTCCAACCAACTCACCATGGGAGAAGGGGTTATAGGATTGTGTGTGTGTGTCTGTGTGTCTGTGGCTATGTGTGTCTATGTGCCAGATGATATCTGGTGTCATTCCTCAGGTTCTGTCCACATTGTTTTTTGAGACAGGGTCTTTTGCTTGTAAGGAATTTTCCCCAATAGGTTAGGGTACCCAGCTCACAAACCCCTGGGATCTACCTATCTCCACCTTCCTGTCCCAGGATTACAAGCATGCAGCCTAATGCCTGACGTTCCTGGCTCCCTCTCATGAGTCCTAGAGACCAAGCTTATGTCCTTCTTCTTACAAGGCAAACACTTCACTCACCAAGTTATCTCCTCAGCCCACTACCGAAGAAGTTGGACACACAGATGACTGGCTTCGACTGGCCAGAGCCTTTCTCACAGATGCCTCTTTGATGGTCTGGGAGGACCCAGAAGACATGTAGCAGCATCCCACTGGGATGGGATGTACAGTCAGGTGCCACCTTGGTGCTGAAGAAGGCGTCCACAAGAGCTGCCCTCCTCACTCTCACGGCTCATCCCTGACTCTAGTGTAGGCTAGCCTGGGTGATGTTTGTTCAGTCCTGGGCAATATTTCCCACTACTCCAACCAACCCCTGCACCCCACATGGCTGGCATCTGCTCAGTGCCCACAGTCCTGGCCCAGATGGACATGGTGACCTCTTCTGAGTCCCCTTACCATTGCTTTCCCTCTCCAGTCAGACTCCATATTGAAGCCCACAGTGTTAAGGACAGGCCTGACCACTGTCCACCAAGGTTTAGACTTATGCATAAGGCCCCCTCATGGTTTATACATAGCTTACAGAGTAAAGCTAACAGCCCAGATCTGACCCCCGGCCCATCTCCAGCCTCCTCCTTCACAAGAGCCCTGGAAATTAGGGGCAGAGTCCCCGTGTCATATCTTAGGAGAACAAATCAGGAACCCAGTACCAGGCTCTGCACTCCAGCTTCCCATGAGTTAAGGGTTCTGGACATAGCTTGCCTGTGCTTTGGGATAGCAGGATCCATCCCTTCCTGGGCCTTTCAGGGCACCTTCTAGAAATAGAGAAAAGACAGAGGACTTAGGCAGGAATGGCTTCAACAACTTGAGCCTCTTCATGAACCCATTCCCGGGGGAACGGAAAGCCTTTGGAGGAGAGAAGAGGAGGGGCAGGCACTGTGGCTCCAGCCTGGATGAATCCCCCCGAGACTTCGGAGCACAGCAAGTGCAAGCAGCCACTTCCTGTTCCATCACATCCTCACCATACTTCAGGTCATGCCTGCAAAGGTGCCACCAATAAAAACAGGCAGAGCACCCTTGTTTTGTAGATGAGGATGCTGCATGGTTGGCTCAAGACCTGGGCCTTGAATCCATATTCCCACCATACTAATCATCATTTTCCTGCCACCTAGATCAGGGCTTGAAGAGGGCAGGGCAGTGGTGGCAGGGGTGGTAGGTGGTGACGGGTGGACAGTCTGGGCAGTTTGCCACTCTGCCTTTCCCTCCACCCCCTGAGAATTTAGAGTTCAATATAACTGGCTGTGAGGTGACAAATTTCTGCTTTGAGCACTATCATCATTTCTCACTGGGTTGCTAGGTCTGCAGGAACAGGTCTTCAGGCAATGAAGCCGCACTTGGAGCCAGCACTAGGCTTAGGCACTTAGATCCAGCCCAAAGGTGCAAAACCTGGGTGAAGACACAGGTAGAAGATGGGATGGGCATGAATGGGGAGGAGAGAAACTCCAGAGGATGGGACCATCCAATCCATCTGAGGCCTACAAAGGAGCAGGGACTGGTCCAAGGTCACCCAGGAAGATGGGCAGAGCTGAGCAAAGACTTGACTCCTCCATCTATGCCCATGTTCTCTGTGAGTTCTGTGTCCATGCTAGCTGTCCGTGCTGGCACAGCAGAGGCCTGGAGGCTCTGGGGACCTTTCTCACTTGCAGGAGAGGTGAGGGCAGAGGAGTCACAGTATATCCTGGGCTCCCATATCTCGTGGCACTGGCTTGACCCAGAGAGCCATCAATGTTCTCCAGCTCCCCACCCCCAACAGGTATTCCAGGCACCCAGTTTAGGAGCTGGGCCTTCTTCCAGACCATAGACCCTGCAGGCTTTATGAGTAAGATCTACAGGAGCTCAGATGGTGGGGACCAAGACTACAGCACAGGACTACATGTCTATTTGTCTCTTCTATGGCACGAGGCAAATATACAGACTACCAAAGAAAGATAGAAGGGGTGAGGGAAGGGAGAAGTGAGCCCCTGACCTCAGGAATGAAATGAACTTACAGCCACACAAAATCTAGCCCATGTGTTCACGGAGAGTTTCAACCACCTCCTACTGACCAGAGGTGTCAAGTTTAGAGAGTCTTAGAAAGCTTTGGAATGAAGACTTTACTCTCAATTCTGTCTCAAGAAGGAGAAGGTGGGAAGATGGGCCTATGTAATTTTTCTGCAGTCATAAACTTCTAGGAGTGGAAGCAGTCCCTGGAAGCCTGCCAAAAATGTGATCGGCATAGGAAGGAGGGACCAAGGGAGCCTGGTGCTCTCCTGCAGACCCCTGAACTCTAGCTTTCCCCAGAAGAGGAAATGGAAAATTCTGGAGCCTGTAGAAAGGTCTGGGAACTTGTCACCCTGGTGTCTTGCCCTAGGGTAATATCTGCAGAGCCACGTGCACCCATGTGACCCTGACCTGGGGACCACAGGACATTGAATAGGGTGAGAGAGTGGAGCCAGGAGGATGGATGTGAACCTGCTTTTGAAGTTTTGATGTTTGGGGCATGTCATTTACTGCTTGAAAAACACACCTGCCAGCTTGCTGTGCCCCTCCTCTCCTCACGATTTTCAACAAATGAGGTTTCCAGCAACGAGGGAAAGAGGTGACAGGCGCCACCACCTGTTAACTGTGACCTTAGATAAGAAGGCAAACTTCTCTAAGGCTCAGTTTCCTCATCTGTCAAAAGGGGCCTCCAACTCTCTCACACAGGGGCTGGACAGGTGTGAGCAGCAGCCCAGGTCAAGCATGCAACACCAGCCTGGTGGAAAGCAGGTCTAATCACAGCGAACAAACATCTCAGTTCCGAGCAGGAACTGATCAATGAAGCCAGATTTCTCTTCGGACAAACTTTCTCTCCCCATGCTCCTTCCCCTAGGCAGGTCACCCTTTGAGGGAAATAGAGCCTCTCTTCTATCAGAGGCTTCCTCTGTCTCTTGACTAGGACCCCACTGCTCATCTCAGGGCACTTGGAGAGTGGGTAGCAATGGAATAGGCTATGCTGTGCAGGCACCTGTGTAGGTCAGGGCACCTGATGCAAGGTGGTCAGGGCAGGCTGCAGTGGGTACTCAAGATGAGGTGGGTGCAGAGCCCGGGCTTCCCAGCCTGCATTGCTTGCTCTCATACCGTGACCTGCGCATCCGCTTGGCCCTTACCTTGAACCATGGGAACCACGCTGCCCCGGCTGGCGGAGGACTTGGACACACGTGACAGGGCGGGCGTCCCTCTGTCCTGGGCACAGCGAGTAGCGGCAAATGCAGCCCAGGCCACGGCCGGTGGTGCCTGCTGGGGCCAGATTGGCAAAGAGAGCGCCGAGAGGCTCCCGGAAGCCCCAGAGGAGGCAAGTGCGTGGCCAGGTGAAAGCCCCTGCCAGCTACGTGCTGCGGCCACAGCTCTGGACTCCCAGCTGCCTCCCTGAGAGCTGCACGCGCGACTCCAGCCCAGTCCCGGGCGCGGGGCACGCGCTGGAGGGGAGGGCGCGCGCGCTAGCCTGCTGGGGAGTGCGCGCTGCGGGCCCAGCGCGCGCCGTCGGCTGGCGGCTGCGGGGGAGCAGCTGAGGAGCTGTCCCTGGTGCTGACGCTGATCCACGGTCCCCCGGGGCTGCACCCATGTGCAAGGTCTGGGGGTCCACACCTCTCACGTGCGCCCTGCAGGGTTCTCTCCTATCTCCACCAGTCTTTCTGTCTCTCTGATGTTTGGTCTTGGTGAAGATGGGATTTGCCTGGCTGTGGACAGCTCAACCTTGGAGCAGGTCCCTGGTCCTTCCTGTTTCTGGGGCGACTAACAAACAACAGGGCCTTTAAGGCGATCTGAAAATGAAAGGCAAAGATGTCCATAGGCATAGCTTTATGTGCTTGTTAAACCCTTACCTTTGTTGTCATTGTTTCTATTCTCTGGATCAGTCTCGTGTAGCACTGGAGGGCAGTGACTATTCTCTGTATTGGGCTGGTTGGTGACTGGGGCCTGTGGCTGACTCAGGTTTTCAGTCATGGGGGAGGAAGCAAAATCTCTTCTACTTTACCCCTAAATGCAGCACTAGGCTAATGGTTGGAAGATAAGACAATGCAGATTTGAGTTGGACATAAAGAACTTCTGAACTTTCTTCTTGAGAAATAGAGCCCCAAGACAAACCCCATCCCTGAAGATGTTCAGGAGTGAACTGTGAGTGCAGACCCAACATGGGGGAAGTATATACTGAATGAGGCTTTGATTTAGAATACACAGCACTCTGGGAGACCTTCCTGGATCTCTGGGAGTATCCCTGGATGTCCAATTGTGCTGGGACTGACTTGGCACTCTGGAAGAGGCACCGCCCTAGTGAGAGGGCATATGTAAGTCCATCCTGAGGGGCCAAAAATTTGGTGGAGTCTCCTTCCCCTTTGCCCACGACCTGGGCATAGAAAAACCATCAACTCATTCCAAGACGTTACACAAGGTGAAGGAAACAGATACTTCAGCCAGACATCTGCACATACACACCCCTGCCACTTCCCTGCTGGCTCTTTCCTGAGGTTGCTCACTGAACTTCCCAGTGATACTGAGATTCTTTATCACAACCTGGGAACATCCTTCATCCCACTTAACTACCGGAAAGAGCTGGCCCCTGCCTTTAAACATCTCAACCTTTTGCAAGATGGGTAATTAATTGTCACCTGCCTCATTTCTCCAGGGACTGGTGGCTGTGTTTGATTCATTAATTAACTGTACTCAGAGCCTGCCTGCAACAGGCTCTTATCTCACAGTAAACAGCACTCATTATGTGTTCAATGCATTCCAGATGCAATGCTAAACACTTGCACACACTGTCCCATTTAGCTGGCCCAGTGATGGTCTGGGAGATCAAACCAGAACCCGTTTTGCAGGTGAGAAGGAATGACAGGGCCCTTGGCAGCGGACCAGAGCTGAGGCTCCTCTTTTTGTGGATCTCCCGCATTGGAGGGCATTCCCACTCAGAGATAGGACAATAGACTCCACAGAGATGAGTCTATACAGGAGGAGGACAGAGAGTCCTGGAGAGTTCCAAGACAGCTGCAACTATTTTTCATTGTCTCAATCAGGACTTCTTGGCTTTTAGTGATTGTCTCAGATCCTTAGATGTCATCAAATGTGTGCCAAGAATTTCAAAAGGAGCCTCACCATCAAAAAAAAAAAAATGCCTTTCTTCTTACCAGTTCACCCATACCATGTCTTCTTCACATGCCCACATCTGTCCCAGACAGTGAGTGTGGTAACCATGGTCTGAGCAGCCAAGCACCCAGAAAATGTCTTGGTCTTTGACAAGTTACTACTTCTTCCTTGAGGAGCAGAGAGGTGTATTCTCAGTACTTATGATGGTCTGATTTTATTTAAGTGGTAACCATCTTTTTTAAACCATGACTGGCTTCAATGAGTCAAAGCATGTACAGGAGACACTGTGTGTGTGTGTGTGTGTGTGTGTGTGTGTGTGTGTGTGTGTGTACATGTGCTTTAGTGTATCCTTACATGTAGAGGTCAGAGGTCAACAATGGCGGTCTTCATCTCTCTTTCTACTTATTTTTTGAGAAATGGTCTCTTAATGAACTTAGAATTTACCATTTCAGCTAGTAGGCAGGATCCTGGCATCTCGGTTTGTCCCCAAAGCTGGGGTTATAAACACATGCTGCCATACCCAGCTTTTAGTGGGTGCTGGGAAACATTCCGATCCTCATGCTTGCACAAGTGCCATTATCTGAAGAGCCGTCCGTCCCTGCCGCCTTCATTACTTTCACTTCAAAACGTTAACAGTAGGGTGAAGTGACTTCTCCAAATCACACAGCCAATAGAGAAAGGCACAGAGCAAATTTCATTTGGGTTATGGCATAATGGTCCCCACTCACCTTGCTTTTTGTGCATAAAAGCATGCCTTGATTTTAGTTTGTAAATTCATTTCTAAAACTTGAAAAGGGAGGAAGAGAAAGGAGCCTCTGAGCTGACTTCATAGAAAACACTTACTATTGAGCTTCCTGAAGCAGCAAGTTCTGGCACAAAAAACAAAAAGAAGCCCAGTTCTACTCAATTCTTGAGACTGGGCAGCAGCAAGCTATGGCATGGGAGGATGGCAGCCATTCCACTACAACAGGCTTTCCAGTTGCGTGGCAACTTCTGCCCCGTCCCAGGCATTTTTCCCACAACATACAGCTTGGTGGCTATAACCCAAACTCAACAGATGGTGTAGGTGTTGAAAAGTGTCCAACATGCAGCAACATGTGGGGCAGTTTGCAAGGCTTGCTTTCCAGTTTGGTGAATATGGATTTAGTAAGAACAGCCTCTTATGCTATGGAAACGGGGCTTTTGAGAGTGCCAGTGGATGAGCTGAAGTCTGATAGCTTCTTCATCAGAGGCAGGGACACCAAATATTTCTCTCCAATGCTCTGAAAATATCCAAGCTCAGGGTGCACTCTCTGGTAGGGTGTGGGAGAAAAATTACTAATGACTATGAGCACCTGGTCATGCTTATACACCCCCCATCACTGTGGTTAATATTTTCAATATGACAAGGTCTAGAGTCACCAAAGAGCCAAATTTCTATGTGTGTCTATGAAAGAGTTTAAAGACTGAGCTAACTGTGGTCAGAAAAGATTCTCTTGGTATGAGAATGCTATCCTGTGGGGTGGGATCCTGGGTTGAATCATTGGAAGAAATGAGCCAAGAACCAGAATTCATTCTTCTCTACATAGCTGGCATAGATGCAAGGTGAGCAGCCAGCTTGTGTTTCTGCCACCATGCCTTTTTGGACACGATGGGATGTACCATCAAACTGTGAACCCGCATGAACACGTCCACGTGTCTGTTGCTTTTGCCAGATGTCTTGTCAAAAAAGTAAGTCATGCAGTCACATCCACGTGACTGGGCACTGGGTCCTCTGGCTCAAAGGGCAAGCACCCAGATTCTGCGCATGATAGATTGTCTTTCTGCAGAATGGAAGAGACAAAAGTCCTGAAGAAAGGAGGCTTCAGCCAGGACCTGCAGAGCCAGGGCCAGAAACAATTTCCAAGTCTCTTTCAGGGAACCCTTGAGAGGAGAGAGCTTGAGACTCCAGAAATATCACAGAGGAGACAGGTGGGGACCCTTTCTGTTCTGGACACCTGGGAGATGTTCAGACAATGAATGAATTAAAAATAATCAGAGGCTCAGACACTATTGGGCAACTGTGTGATTATTTTGTGTTGTGAGGCAGGGTTACCCTCATGCCTCAGATCAAGGCCTGTTAGACTGGGCAGCTTTGGGGCATGACCAGGAAAATTAAAGTGTTTGAAAAAGCAAGAGGGTTAGACAAGTGTACAAGAGAGTGGAAACTGCAAGTGGGTGAGGGTGCATGCAGGAGTGTGAAGCCCACGGGGATGGGGGTGTGTCTCTTACGGTAGTTCTCAACAGAAGCGTCGTCTTTTTGGAAAGCACTTGCGGTGGCTTTTAATTACTGCCACATCCTAAAACATTGTGACAGTGAGCTCTAAGTTCTCATTCTTGAGAGATCATGGGGGTGATAGATGAGGAGGTATTGCACAGGATCAGTCCTCGGTCTCTTGGGGTTCCTTGTGTGAGTCACGGGCTGGGAAATCTTGATGGTGGGAGGAGCCAGTATCAGGGGACCTTCATTGGCTCTCAGGGTGTTTTGCTCCAGAGAAGCCTTATCCAAGAAGGGTCCTAATCAGTTTTTCATTTCCCCCAGGCAAGTGACCCAGCGACCCAGACGGAACATTTGAACTTCATCCATTCACTACCACACACTCTGGATGTGGGGAGACCAAAATAAGAGCCTTTGTATTCTGGACGCTCAGAGCTGAGCCAAGCCTCAAACTGAGGTCCTTTAAGTTGAGAAGGGTTTATTGACAGCTGGGCATCTCTCCTATGCCATTATATCTCTGAAATATGTTGACAGTGGTGAGTGGAGAACTAGTCTTTGCTTTGACAACATCCTAGCAAGGAACTGTGACAATAACCAGGTTCACTGGTCTCTGAAGTCCTTGTTGGTGAGATCTTGAGCCCAGAGTTGCACCCCCAGTCTATTATGATAAAAGGTATAACAAGATGAGAGTGACCCTTTGAGTTATGGGAACCCCAAGTTAAAGCGACATCCCTGCACTTCCCTGCTTCTGTTAGTGCTGTTCTGTGAGGAGGTGCACACTGGGGTTTAATAAAAGCCTGACACAGACTCCCTTCTGTGATTGACACATGCAAATATGGTGACATGACAATAGAGTGTCAAGACAGACTGAAGTCCCCTTTCTCCAGGAAAGATGAAGTCTGCGGGGAGAGCACCCACGGGCAGCTTTGCCCATCCGTGACCTGACACTCCCACCCCCACCCAGACCCAGGATACCTCTTGGGCACATAAAATGAAAACTTGGACTTATTCTTTATTCTCCTGTCAGAATTGATCCCTACTACCAGCCTGACATCTGCTGACAATCTGGACTGGTGATAGGAGGCAGAATGTGGGGGCAGAGCAGGGGGCGGAGGAAGAGAACAGTGGGATTGAGCTGAGGAGCAAAAGAAGCATGGCAGATGAAGCATGAGAGATGGAACAGAACTGAACCCCAAATCCCACAACTGTTTGGGGTTCTAGGATGAAAGGGTGCAGGTATGAATTGCTAAGTCCTGGCTTCAGGGGCTGTCTCAGGTATCCAGGTGGCCTGGGCAGCAGGAAGAAAATCTCTGTGCCCTTAACAGAGGAACAGGCACGACTCCTCGTGACCCACCATGAAGCCTGAGGGCAGATGATGTACCAGCCTCCTCCTTCTTCCATCCCTCTATCTCAGTGTCTTATCACACCCCAGTGCTTCCTGGGAAGCCATTCTCAGCCTCCTCTCTGAATGGCAAAGCAGTGGGGACAGAACTCTGCCTCTTGCATTCTGTAGGAAGAACCTCTGTGGCCATTGGTCAAATGAATGACAAACATTCACAGGAGAGAGCATTAGCGCGAGGCTTTGTGGTGTCATGAGACCGTCTCCAGAAAGCACCATCGGTTCTAGATTTTAGACAAGCAATAGTGAGCATCAGATATCTTCCCCTTGTCATCCAGAGGCCACCAACCATGGAGATGCTTCATGTAGGATGGGCAGGGGACAGGTGACTGGCTGGGCAGCCTGGCAATGCAAGATGACAGATCCACTTGGCTCCACTTACTCAGGCCGGGGATAACAAGTGTGCACCATCACAGCTGGCTTTTGTGTGGTGGCTGGAGTTCAAACTCAGGTCCTCACATTTGTTCAGCCGAGGCATCTCCCCAGCTCCCACACTGCACTTTCTAAAGTTGCATTTTCTACAATTGTTGACTTAACTCTATTTGAGCTAGATGTCTCAAGCCAAGGGACCAACTCAGACTGGCTCTCACGTTCATTGAATACCTACTATGTACATGTACACTGTTGGGTGCTGGGAATCAGACTAAGCAGGGTGGTCTGTCTTGCTCTGTCAGGATCCCTTGTCTTCTAGGCTTGCCGTCAGGGCCACTCTGCAAGAAACTGCAGGACAAAGCACCTCCTGAACTGAGTCAGGTACTGGCTGACTCAGACTTTGAGAGAGAGAGAGAGAGAGAGAGAGAGAGAGAGAGAGAGAGAGAGAGAGAGAGAGAGAGAGAGAGAGAGAGAGAGAAGAGAGATTCCAGCCCACCATCCCCTTTTTCAGTGGGGCCTCTTAAATTAGGCCTATTATAGATCTCAGTTTTCCCACAACCAGTACGGAACTACAAACATCTTTTTCTGGGTTAGTGGTGGGGTGACCTTTAGGCTTGCTGGCTCTACTGGGCTTGACTAGCATAGGTGCTCATAGGAAAAGACCCATAGTAAGGGTCCAGAGACATCTCTGCCTTTCCTTCTGGGACCTGCTTCCTATTACCAGTGATGGCTCTGGAGCCTCATGCTGAAGAGTTCTGTGATGAGGTGGGGGGTGGAGCAAGAGAGGACCCCAGGCAGACAGCCTTGGTGGTGCTTATAGAAGACTCAAAACTACTCAGGTTGGCCTTCTCTGCCCCTGGCTTCATCAGCTGTGGGCTCCAAACCCCTACGGGCTGTTCTTCCTCCGCAGGGCTGAAGAAAGCTTTGCATTCTTTCCCTTGGCAACGCTCTGGTTCCTGGGAAGCTGGAGGTGGAGAGCTACAAACAGAAGAGCCCCGGAGCACCAGCATGCAGAGCCCTAGAGTGCCTGCATGCAGATCTTAAGAACACCAACATGCAGGGCTCTGCAGAAACAGCACGTAGAGCCCTGGAACACCAGCATACAGAGCCCTGGAAGGCCTGCGTGCAGAGCCCTGCAGCACCAGCATGCAGAACCCTAGAGTACCTGCAGGCAGATCACTCACTGGCCCAGATGTAGATTTGCTGCTTGCTCTTTTCCACCTCTAACAAATCCATAAGAAATGCCCAGTCCTACCCTAGCTCTTCCTTCTGATATAGTGTCAGCACCTTTCAGAGGGGTGGGTCTCGTCCATGAGTAAGCCTTTGTCAGTCTTTCCTGCCCTAATTCTCTGGGCCAGGAAGGAAGCTCTGATCCTGCCCTCCCATCCAGGACAGCATCTTTCCTCGTACCTATCCAGTTGCTCCTGGATTTGCCTGTTGCTGTGGTGAGAGGGTTGGGGTAGATATGACACAAATCAGCTGCACAGTAGCTGGCATGTCACACTGCCACTGGGCAGACTGTCTGTTGGCCTTAGACCTTTGTAGCTGGGACCCACCTGGGAATGGTCTTGGGATCTTGAAACAAGATGGCTTCCTTGGGCTGAGTTTCTATTTCCCCTCAAAACCAATTACTGAGGACTCCACTCAGCTTCTTCACAGGGCATAGCTTAGGAGTAGATCTCCTGGAAAGGTGTTTGTGGGCCACCTATATAATAAAGTGAAAATGGTTACCTTTGCCCAGGTGCACTATGGGCTTCATCGAGGCTGCTGTAACTTCCAAACTCCCTGTAGGTATGACATATGAGGGAAGAAAAGAGATCTCACAACCTCCTAGTCGGATCCCACCTGTTGGGTCCCCTTCTTCCTTCCTCGCCCTCTTCCAGTGTGAAGCCTGGTTAGAGGAACATGTGTAAGCAGAGAAAGCTCAGGCAGCCAGGCTTCCTGGTGGTAACTCTCTCCAACCCCAAGGAGACGGAGAAGAAACAACAGGAAGCCAGGGGTGGGTAACTAGATGGGTCCAATAGGGCAGAGGACCCAGGGGCTGTATTAAACCCAAGTCAGTGCCCAGATTTACATTTCTCACATGCTGAATGAATACGTTGTTGTCTCTTGTTTCTCTGCTGCTTGGATGTATGTCTTACTGGGTATTTGTTTGTTTGTGCCAGAGAAAGAGCTCAACAGTCTCCTAAACCACTGCCATCACCTCCATTACAGGTGTCTGTCTCACTCTCTTCCTTGGCCCCAAAGTAGCAAATGACATCTTTGCTCACTTGTGCCACTTGCTGCCTGGTCCACCTCTCATGCACAGCCTCTTTCATTACAACTTCCTGACAACCCTAGGCTGAGCGACTGGCCTTCTCTAAGGAGATGCACCCCTCCTAGCTGCAGGTTGGAACATCCCTCTGCACCTTGTTTGGACCCTACCTGTTGCATGGCTCCTAACCTTCATCACCTGTCAGCTAGCGAATCTGGGAATCTTCATCACACCTTTTGCCTGCCAGGGTTCCCACTCTGTGTCTCTGCTCCATATTGGTCCCAGATGCTGTTTACACATCCTGAACTTGAAGCCTTCCTTTTAGGGATGGAATGGTTCTTCCCTGTCTCTTCCTCCTCATCAGCCCAGGACAGCTATGACTACATGTCTCACAGCCTTTGTAGAGTTTTAAATATTTATCTTTCTTTAAATTTCTCTTAAAACAATGTTTATTTATTTATATATATATATATATAAGGCTCATAGGTGGAGGTCAGGGGCAACTCGTGAAAGTTGGTTCTTTCTTTCCATCATGTGGGTTCCAGGATGGAGCTTAGGTCAGCAGGCTTGGCAGCCTTTAGCTTCTGAGTCATCTTGCTGGCCAGATCATATTTGACTCATTCAAGACCTTGAGAGCTGAACGCAGAGTAGAAATTTGGCCTTTATCCTTTGTTTTGCATGCATAGGAGCTGGCTGTGTTCTTCTCTACTGTACAATCAGGGGTCTGTTCTTGGACCTCTGTTGTCTACTTCAAGGATGTACAATGATGCCATTATCTCAGCTCTGCAGGGCAGTGTCACCTAGAAGGCTGACATTCCCACACCAAAGACCTTTTATTTCTCTGTCATTTCCCCTTAGTTATCAGCTGAATGACTTTTCATAATTCAACCTGTAGGGTTTGTTTTTCTTTAGTTAAGATTGGTTTGAGCCTAGATTACATGGAAGAAATTGACAGGGAAACCCAAGTGGTAGAGGCTCCAAGGTGCTAGCCTGGGTTCTTTGTCTCTCCCTCACTATGTGATCTTGCACAAGTTAGTTGACTTGTCTGTGCCACAGCTTCTCCATCTATAAAATGGGCTAATAATATGCAGATTCTTCTTGTAGGCCTGGCACAGAAAAGCCAATAGGCTAATGCTACTGGTGTATATTGAACCAATGTCTCCTTTAAGATAAATCATTATATTTGCTACTAGAAAGGAAAGAAGATGGCGTTAAGAGAGCTCTGATGCACATTTGATCGTGAAGAGATGTTCCTGGGTTTGAGTCTTTTCTTAGGAGGACTCCAGGGGCTGTCGACTTCATGCAATGCCGATGCCAGCCCTGTACAGAGAGTTACACTTTACAGTGGTAGCCTTCACACTTCTTCTGAGGGTCTTTGGTGACTTTTGAGAGAGGTGAAGAGGTCTTGAACTCAAGCTGCTTGAGAACCAGAGCTAGGAACCAGAGTCCTTCATCCAGTCTTCAAGGATGCTGAGGAAGCAGTTGGTCAAGGTTGACACTTTCTGGTGATGCAGCCACAGCAGCTGTGAAAAGATACCCAGCCGGAAGGAAAGACGGAAACAAGCTGAGCTGTTCGTCCCTCACCCCACAGCCTCCCCGTGACAGAGGAGGGAAAGGAACCCGAAAAGACAGAGGCAGAAATCCAAAGTCACAAGTATCGACCCAGAAGAAGCTCAGCTCTGATCACTTCTGACATGCGGAAAATTCCACTTGATCAATCTGAATGAATGTATTGAAGATTTATTGGGATAAATTAGAAGTAGCTTAGCAAGCTGACAGATATAAGATAAACACTTTGTAAAGATTAATGTTTTGGGTTGTTGAGATGGTTCAGCAGTAAAGCCATTTGCTGCCAGGCCTGATGTCCTGAGTTTGATACCCAGGACCCACATGGTCAAAAGATAAAATTAAGTCTTGCAAATTTTCCGCCTACCTCTACATATAAGCCATAACAATCACTACCCTTAAATAAATAATACAAAACAAATATATACATAAAATATAAATGTAACTAGTGTTTTATTTCAAATTTCCATAGCCCAGTAATATGGGACTTCGAAAACTGATTGCATATAAGAAGTCTAATTGAGACTTGCTTGACTGTGATGCTGATACATCACAATGGACATGCATCATCTGAGTGGTGGTGAACAAAAGAACATTTGTGGCATGGTTAACTTTATTTTTCTTACATTTAAAGTCTATTATAAAACAAAGAAAGCAACAGATCCCACCTCCAGCAGCTGCAAGAGTCCTTATATTCCCTGGGTTTTAACTATCCCCCTCATTCTCTCTCTTCTTGGTTTCATCTTTCTTGTGTTAGAGTTTTCATTTCATTGGAATATACCCTAAAGTAACTCTTTCTGAAAGGAGGGTTTTATAAATTATCCGAGTCTGGTTTATATTTCATTCCAGAACTAGAAATCTGGGTTCAGGAGTTGTCAGGAAGAAGCTGGTGTGGGTCTCTCTCCTACAGGGGTATCTCACCTTGTGTTTAACTCCAGTTATTTATTTATTGCTGTGTGTATGTATCATATCTGTAGGAGTGAGGAAGAGGGTGTTAAGGTCAGAGGCCAATCCTAGAGGTCTTGTTCACTCGCTTTCCACCTTGGAGTTTTTCAAAGGTTTATTTTTTCATGGTTTTTAATTACGTGTAAGTGTCCACATGTGGATACGTGCACATGAATGCAGGGGCCTGTGGAAGCCAGAGACATCTAATCCTCTGGAGCTGGGATTCCAGTTGGCTCTGAGCTAACTGACATGGATGCTATGAACCCAACTTGGGTCCCTGGGAAGAGTAGAAAGTGCTCTTAACGGTTGAGCTGTCTATGTAGCTCCAAACTTTGCCTTGTTTTTTGAGTCGGGGCCTCTCACTGAGTCTGGAGTTTATCAATTTAATGAGGCTAGTTGGCCAAGGAGAACAAGGGATGCTAAGGTCACCATAGTGCTCTGTCGTGGGTTCTGAGGACCGGAATCATGTCCTCCTGATTGCTTGGCAGGCACTTGACCAACTATGCCACTGTTCCCCAGTGCACTCCTCATGACTCTCCCATTTGCTCTCTCTTGAACTTTCTCTTTGTGTACATCAGACTCTTGTCCTGTTATTGGCCTGCTGTGAGCCTTCTATGTTCTGCCAAGCAATAAATCCATCGGCTTTGGGACAGTATTCGCCTGTGGTTTGGGAACAGCTGGCCATTTTCTCCATTCTTTCCTTGCCTGTGCCCTTCCTTTGGGAATGTCTGCCACCCGCTGGTGGACCCCCTGGAGCTGGTCCAAGTCCCCCACCTTTCCCCTTCTACCCTTTGCACTGAATTCTTCGGGTGGCACCTGCCTGATTCTCCAGCTCACTAATTTGCTCCTCAGATGTCTCTCTCTGCTTTCTATTTTAAATCTCCATGATCTCTAATTAGTTCTTTTATATAAAAGCCCATTCTTGCTTCATGAATACAATAACCGCATATCTCTTTAAGGATAGTAATTATACTTATTTTAGAGTCTCCTTCTGTTGATTTGATCAGCACTGTTTCCTCAGGCATCGGCATTTCTGCCTCTTTCCTGTGGTTTCAGCTCACACGTTTGGTTGTGCGGGCAGTGCGCCCAGCTCTGCCGTTGAGAGTCTCCATTTATCTGTCTGCCGCTGGAGTATTTGTTTCTGTGCTTCTAATGGAAGTCAGAGAGGTTTAGCTCCTTACCTGAGGCTTTATTTTACGGCTTTTAAAAAAGCTACCCAGAGCTCAACCTAGTCAAAAGGAATAGTCAAAGAAGATTCTAGAAATAAACATACATAAGCTTCAATGCCTAATTAAGAATATGGTTTGAGTTGTTATGAGTTGCAATCAGTCTCTTTTTGTATTTGACTTACAAATTAAAATTGATCCTAGGCATGTGCGGCCACACAGGGCTCCCCCAGCTTGTGCATGTGCCCAGGTGGGATGGAGATAAGCTGTTGTCCTTCCACTGAAGCTGTTATCTTTCCTTGAGGTCAGAAGCTAGCTGGTCACTTATTTGCCATAGTGACCTCTCTGGTTTTCAGCCTGGGGACAAGGGATGCACATAATAGCCAAGAGCAAGCAAGTAGCCAAGTTGCTGGGCCAAAAGCTGAGTGGCCCTGACCACACTCTCCACAATACCCCCAAAGACACTTTCTTTTTCTACTCACATCATGACCACTGCCCAACTCACACAATGACCATTGTCTACTCTACACTATGACCATGTCTACCTCACACCATGACTGCTGTCCACTCCACCCCATGACTGGTGTTCACTCCACACTATGGCAAATGCCTACTCTCTACTATGGCCACTTTCTACTCTACCCTATGACTATTGTCCACTCTATATCAAGACCACTGTCCACTCCACCCCTACAGTCCACTCCACCCAATAGCTACAATCTACTCCACCTGATGGTCACTATCCACTCCACCTAATGAACACTGTCCACTCTATCGTATGGTCACACCGTTCAGCCCACCTCATGGGCACTATTCACTCTTCTCCATAGCTACTTTCTTCCCCACTCCCCTGGCCACTGTTCAGTCCGTGGTTGCCATGGCTCTGCATCATTTCCCATATCTTCCAGGACACTCCCTCCTCTGGTTTCTGCCTCCCTCTTATTGTGTGAATCTGACAGGGATCTGATCTGCTGAAGTCTTTTTTGTGTGCTCCTGATTGCTGAGCCCAGCACCTCCCAAATTCAAGCCAAGTGCTCCACCCCTGAGCTACATCCTTAGGCCCCCACAAAGGTGACACTCAAAAATAACCTCTCTTCAGAGAGACACAGTACTGGTGGGTCCTCTGGATCTTGCACCTGTTGTTTGATCACACCCGGACATTGACAAAAAACAAAACAAAACAAAACAAAACAAAAACAAAAACAAAAAACCAAAAAAAACAAACCTTGAATCTCTTCACCCACCAGAGACCACCCAAGACCACCAGAAAGAAGATACAAGGCTCACACTTGAAGAATGATCCATGACTAGCCAAGTAAAGGGCTGCCTGCTCTCCAACTGAGGTCTGTCTTGTCCCATGTCTTAATTAGAGCTTCTATTGCTGTGACGAGACAACACAGCCATAGCACCTCTTATAAAAAAAAATTAAAAAAAAAAAAGTTTAATTGGG
This sequence comes from Phyllotis vaccarum, assembly GCA_033318265.1. NCBI lineage: Eukaryota > Metazoa > Chordata > Mammalia > Rodentia > Cricetidae > Phyllotis > Phyllotis vaccarum. The sequence goes on from JARWLC010000002.1 coordinate 50,362,320, forward strand.
GCTGACTTACCAAATAGAGGTTTGTTTGGTCCATTATCATGGAGGCACTGCAGACAGACATGATGCTGAAGAAGGAGCTGAAAGTTATACATCTGAATCCACAGTCAGCAGGCAAAGAGAGAGACACTGAGTCTGGCTTGAACATCTGAAACCTCAAAGCCCACCCCCTGTGACACACTTCCTCCAACAAGATCACACCTACTCCAACAGGGCCACACCTCCTAATAGTGCCACTCCCTATGAGTCTATGGGGGCCATTTTCATTCAGAGTACCACAGTCCATTTTCCCATTGCCCATAAAGACATGACTTTGTTCAGTTTGGGGAAGAATAGCAGGTATACTCTTCCACTTGAGGAGTTCTGGAGAACAAACGATGTTTTCAGTCATGGGAACTATTGCACAGACTGGAATATGGATTCTGGGGATTCTAGGGAGTGCACCCTCTTCAAGTCCTGCAATACACCAGGAAATCCTTAGCAGTGAGCATATGGTATCCTCAGCCATCCCCAGTGCTGAAAGCTGTGATTCAAAGATTCCTGTTCCAGTAAGTGGGCCTTTGGCATTAACATCCAACAGTGCCTGCCCTACTAAAATATCCCATCCCTCCAGACGCGGGCAGATCGTTACCCAGAAACGTGTCCTCATCAGCACCCAGGCTCACACGCCTCCTCTCCACCTTGGTACAGTTTCTCTGCCCTGGTCATTTTAATCTGCCCTTTTCCTGGTGCCTTAGGCTGAGTCTTTCCTAACTTGATCAGCAACAGGGAAATTGGATCAGGGTGTATAGATCAAGGCCACTTCTGCTGTGTGAATGTCAGAGGCCCCTGGGCTCAGAGACCTGTTCTTTTCTAAAACTTCATCTTTGACAGGCAGATGGCAAACCTCGGAAGGTCTTATTGAATTTGTCTTTATGGAAATGATGTGTCCGATTATCGCCGGAGGGAAGCAGTCTAAGCCAGAAGCTAATGTGGCCTATCTATGAGGCTTAAATCTACTTACCTTTAGGAAGGCCATGTGCTCATGGGGACAGCTGGATCTTCTGGCTGGTGCCAGAAGAGTCAGAAACTAAATGTTCTTGCCTCGTGACCCTGGGCTATCTTGGTTGGGAGCTGAGATGCAGCTTTCATGTGCTGATGTCCTAACCATATCCAAAGTCAACATAGAAAAGTCAGTGGCAAAACAGTAAGGAACAGTGATGGTCCTGGGAGCCTGTCCTGTGGTGATGTTAGCATTTGGTCCTCAGTTGGTGATGTTGTTTGGGGAGGCTTAGGAGGTGTGGACTGCTGGAGGACGAATGTCACTGGGCCCAAGCTTGAGAGTTTAAACCCCCACACTATTTCTACCTAGCTCTTTCTGCTTCTGCCTTGTAGTTCAAGACATAAGCTCTCAGCTTCCTGCTCTTGTAGGTAGGCCTGTTGTCTTAGTAACTATTCAATTGTCAGAATGAAGATACTTTATAAGAGGATCATTTAGATGGGGAGTTCCTTACTGTTTCAGAGGGGTTAGTCCATTATCTCATGGCAGGGATTATAGTGGCGGGGAGACAAGCGTGGTGATGGAGGAATGACTGAGAGCCAAGAGCTCATATCTGACCTGAAAGTTGTAGGCTGTAGGCAGAGAGAGAGAGAGAGAGAGAGAGAGAGAGAGAGAGAGAGAGAGAGAGAGAGAGAGAGAGAGAGAGAGAGAGACTGGGCTTGGCATGGGATTTTGAAACCTCAAATCCCACCCTTGTTAGCACACTTTCTCCAGTAAGGCCACACCTCCTTCCTGAACAGTTCCACTAACTGGGACCAAGCATACAAACATGTGAGCCCATAGGGGGCCTTCTCATTTAAGCCGTCACGCTTGCTGCTTTCTGCCAAGCCTCCCATTATGCTGGATCTCATCCTTCTACAGCTGTAAGCCAAAATAAACTCTTCCTTCTATAAGTTTCTCACGGCATTTTATGACGGTAACAAAAGAGTAACTAACATACCCTCTAATTTTAAAAAAAATCACACTCATGATCAGCAATATCACTTCTTACCAGGAAGGGTGGCAGCAGGCAGGACACAGCTCATTGGTAAAGGCTTGTAGTGATTAATTTTGTCAACTTGACCCAACTTGGAGTTGTCTGGGAAGAGAGTCCAGATCGTCTAGATCAGGTTGGCCTGTGGGGGATTGTCTTGATTTCCATAGTTGACGTGGGGGAACTGTCATACTTTTCTGCTGATGTGAAGACACTGACAAAGACTGTGTACAGAAAAAAAGCTCATTCTAGGCTCCCAGTTCTACAGGGTGAGTCCAAGATCATCATGGTGGGGAGTGTAGCAGCAGGCAGGCATGGGATTGGAGTAGAAGCCTGAGAGCTTACACCCTGAGACACAACCACGAGTAGAGAGAGGCAGGGTAGAGAGAGATGGGGGAGTGAATAATGGAAAGGTAAAGGAAGCTGTCCCCCAGTGGTACATCTCCTCCAGCGAGACTGCACCTACACATTTTTCCCAAAGAGTTCCACAAATTACTCAACTATATAAGCCTAGGGGACACTTTTTATTTAAACTACTACAAAGACCATTCCCTGGGTTTGGGTCCTGCATTATATAAGAGTGGAAATATCAAGCTCATAAGCATGCTCATACTCATTCTCTCCCTGCTCTTGAGAGTGTGATGTGACCAGCTGCCTCAAGCTCCTACTGCCCTGAGTACCCCACAATGATGGACCTGGAGTTGTGAACTAAAATAAACATCTTCTCCCCTAAGTTTCTTTTTGTCAGACAACAGAAATGAAGCTAGAACATTGCACAAACAGGAGGACATGAGTTTGATCTCCAGCACCCGCATAACAGTGAGGTGTATTGGTACATTAGTAATCCCAACACGAAAGAGGTGGAGACAGGAGGGTCACTGGCCAGCAAGGCTAGCCTACTTTTGAGTTCTAGGTTCATAGGTAAAAATTTGTCTCAATGAGATTTAGCAATGATTGAGTGAAGACACTGGATATCAGCTTCTGGTGTCCACATTCACAAGTATCTATGCACAAAGATACTCATGCGCACAAACGTCCATCCACAGATGATGGATAAGCAATATGCTGTCCACCTTAAGCAGGGAGGGCATTCTGACACCTGTTGCAATGTGAACAAATATTGAGAACACCGTGCTGTGTAAATTATCTCAGCACAGAACTAACGTATAGTGTGTTATTCCGCTTGTGTGAAGTCCCTGCAGTGGCAGAAGTCATACCGACAGATAGTAGAACAGTGGGTACCAGGCCTGGGGAGGAGGAACATAAGGAGAAGTGTCAGTGAGGTGAGGAAGGAGCTCTGGACAAAGATGATGAAGGCCATTCTGCAAGATGGATGTGTCTGAAGTGTGCGTTTAATGGCAGTCGTTTCTAAGACTGACATTCTAGAGCTTTGTTTTATGATTTCAAGAGTGCTGCAGCTTTGCAACAGCAGAGATTGCTGGGCTCCTTAGCACAGGCACACCCACCCTCTGCCTGTCACAACTCAGAGAGCCATTCTTCCCCAGTGCACCTGTCACATCCTCCCGGCCACCTGTCACATCAGCTCCATTGCTGGCCTGAAAGAGAACTGAACAGGGTCCAGCCTTCTTCTGCCTATCACAGCAATGCTTGTGTCACTGTCAAGAATCAGAGTTCATCTTTTCTTCTAGGTAGTCAAGAGCTGAGTGTGAAGCTGAAGGCTGTGTTCTACAGGGGACCTCAGATGCTCTCTGTCCGCAGACTCAGAGGCTGGGATCTGCTGGGACTGAGATGTTTCCCCCTCTGTTTTGCTGAGATCAAGTTTCCTTGCCCCATGTGCCCCAGAGCTAGTGGGGGTGGGGGTTAGGGTTGGTAACTTCTCAGACCTTGGGACCCGAATCTGCTTCTCTCAGCTTAATCAGCTGAGTGAACTGGGGATCCTGAGGCTGGGTGGCACCAGGCTGTGTGTGTCAATAGTGCCGGGCAGCAGCTAAGAGCAATTAACATTGGTGTCATATGGGATATGGTAGCCCCAATACTTGGAGCAGAGGTGAAATGGCTGCTAAGATCTGGGCCAGTGTCTAAAGGACAAATACCAGCCTGCATCTCAGGCTATAGCCACCATTCACTTCTCTGGGGCCCTAATGAAGTCGTCAGTCCTTTGAGATACAGCTGACACCAACAAGGCCCTCTTTTCTCCTCCTCCTCCTCCTCCTCTTCTTCCTCCTCCTTGTTCCCCTCCTCCTCCTGTGAATACAGAAATATGCCCAGTAGATGGTCTGCATTGCCATGGAGAACATTTCACAACCTTCATGTGACCTTGACCAGAAAGGAGAGCAAGGGTCAACACACAAGGACACCCAACACACACTTTGTCATCTAGGGAAGACACAGTGTTACAGATGGAGCCGAGCAGAGAGCATGGGGGACTTTGAGTAACAGCTATGACAGACTAGCTCTTTGTCATCTGTGTGATGGTTTGGGGTACACTCCAGTTTCATCAAGTTGCCCTTGGGAAACTGCTCACCAGCATACTGCTTACTCATCTGCTTGCTTCTCTCCACACACCTTGGGGTTGTCTTTCATGTAACCGTCTTATGTATCAATTCCTGTCTCGGTGTCTGTCTCTAACCTGACCTGATGGTGCTCGGTGCTGAACCAGCTGGATGAGCTGGAAAGGAACAAAGACTGAAAGCGAAGCCAGGCTGAAGTACACATGACCCCTCCGGCCGATGCAGTGAGCCCTCAAACACGCAGCTCTGAGGCCAGCAAGGGAGGAGTCTCCTGAGATGGAAAAGAGTTCAGCCCTGCCTCTTCCTCATCTGGAGGTTGGCCCACTCCCTGGACGGGGCATTCTTTGAGCATGGAGGTTGGCATGTCTCTTCCTCAGACCTCACTTCTGACACACATCCACTCTGATTCTGAGACTCATGTTACCTTATTCCAGGGCCGCTCTGGCTCTTCTGGGTTAACTGGGATAACCTAGGACCATCTTTTACTTCAGGATTCTCAACAGAGTCTGGGATGGCATGGTTGATAAAGTCTTTCCTGCTCAAGGATATGGGCTGAATCCCCAGGAGCCACTGTTGTGTGGCATGGTGACTTGTACCCCTAGTGCTGGGGTTCAAGCAGAAGCAGGTAGATCTCTAGGGCTCAGTGGTCATCCAACCTAGCCTACTTGATGACTCCAACCCAGTGAGATAGCTTGTCTCAAACACACACACACACACACACACACACACACACACACACACACACACACACACACACACCATGGCTGGCACCTGAAGAAGGATGTCTGAGGCTGTTCCCTGACTTCTACATACGCATGCATACAACATACAAACATACAAATACACGTCCATGCACAAAGATCCTGTACTAAATAACATATACAGGATTCCTCTACCCTGTGACCTTATCTATCCCCAGGATTGGACACAGACACTGGGGCATGATTGTGTCAATCCCACCACACCCCAGGAACCAGGAAGCACCCTGCTGATAGGAGTGCCAATCATATGTCTTTCTGGTACTCTCCTGTGCTGAGATCCTGGCCATCCATCTCCTTTAGTATGAAACAGCATAGTAGCAAAAGGTAAATCTTTGGTGGACAGGTTTCACCTCTTTATATTGACAGATTTGGGTCAGCAATGGGCAAAATATTCCTGGAAAGCTAGTGATCTCAGAGAGGACTAAGCTATTGACCTCCATGTTGGCTCACAAAGAGACAGCACAGTGTGTTAGAGGTACTTGTGTGAGTGTGTGTGTGTGTGTGTGTGTGTGTGTGTGTGAGAGAGAGAGAGAGAGAGAGAGAGAGAGAGAGAGAGAGAGAGAGAGAGAGGTGTGTGTGTGAGAGAGAGAGGGGGGGGCCCTCCCCCTTGTCCCTCTCATTACCCAGTATACTCAGAAGAGATGGGGCATAAGGGAAACACTAAGGGTGTAGGCCACTCACTTCTGAAGGCTTGCTCATGGTGGACTACTCAGGTTTACATGGGGTTTCTGGGCACTCCACACACAGGGCCTTGCTCACAGATATCTTCTTCTGTCCCTACAGCGAGCTGGGTGCTCCTGGATGCTGCCATGGGTCCCAGCACTATTGGGAAGGGTTTCTCTGGTATCCATTCTGCTGATCCTTTTTGTGGCTGCTGTTCTGGCTACCAGACATCTCAAGACATGTCTCATGGGCTCATCCTGGGAGAACATACCCCTACAACCTTCAGTCACAGCCACTGTGCTTAGTTGAGGAGACAGAAGCCAGCTCCCCAAGGGAGACATGCTGTCTGTCACAACCTCGGGTGTTGATCTGCCACCAGGAAGTCCCTAGAGACTTAGCTTCAGGCTGGGGGTGTGTGGTCCTATGGTCCATGATGCTGCTGTGGAGCTGCATGCCCTGACTAGTCTGGATCAGCTCTCCAGGCCAGCTTCTAAGCCCCCACTCTGTAACTGCACTGCTGGTTGTCACCGCCCACAGTCAGGACGTAGCAGCTGGCCTCACGTGGCAAAGCCAATGGAGGATTACAGCTCCCAAAGGCCTCCAACATCAGAGACATTCGGGAAAGCAAAGGGGCTTATTAAAATGCTGAAATTGGTTCTAAATGAGGTCAGTCATCGTCGATGAGCCTTGGAGCGAAGCCAGGCACTGAGCAGAACACAGAGCCTATTTCCTGACACACGATGACAGTGACGTCCTGGGTGCCACCCCCAGCCCACCCCTACCCTAGCAGGGCAGCTGACATAGTCAACCCCTAGCAGAGTCAGCAGGGTGGGGATGTGGACAAGAGAGGAGGTATGTCCAGCCAGCTCAGTGTTTATAGGTGTTCAGAGCACCTGGGATACAGGCAGGATGGCTGAACACTAGTGCCTCTTCCATGTCAGATCACTTCTTTTCAAGATTAATAAGAGGAAGGACAAATAATAACAAAGATAATAAAACTGAAAACAACCAGCAGACAGATTTCTGTGAGTTCAAGGCCAGCCTGATCTGTATGGTGAGAACCCATCTCAAAAATAACTACAAACATACATGCATACATACATATAAACATATATACATACATACACACACATACATAGATGCAAACACACATACATACAAACATATATACATACATACACATATATAAACATATATACATACGTACATACACACACATACATACAAACACATATACATACATACATCAAAATCAGGAGGGCTGGCTGTGGATACCTGTGGGCCCTGATGGCTCTGCCTCATCGTCTAGTTTTTCTCCCAGGTTGTAGTTTCGGTCAGCACATCCTCATGACTTCTGTCCCCTAAACCTTATTTTGGAATCCCTTAATTCTGTCTTATCCTGCCCTCCGCTGCCCTGCTCTGTCCTGGCCTGATGGCTGTGTGACCCCGGGTACCCATCTGCTTCTCTCTGTGATTTTATCCCCTTGCGTGTCAGATTGGGAGGACCACAGGCCGGTTTCTGGAAGCCAGCAAAGCGGGCAGGCATGCTTCCCTCTCCTGCTAACTACCAAGGCTGGTAATTGTTACTTCTGAAGTTGGCTGAATCACTTCTGCCAGCGTTCCAGCCTTGTTCCAAGCTGCAGAACCGGAGCGATTTTTGAATCTGTTAAAAATAAACGTGTGTGTGGCACTCTGCTGTTTACTAAGAACGATGCTTCTTCTCCTCTGAGCTCCAAGCGCAACCTGTTGCTCTCACCCTGGATCCAGAAAAGGGACTCAGTGTGCTGCAGTCAGGCCCCTGCCTTTTCTTATGAGCCTGAGAACTAAGAGGACCTGGAGCCTCACCGCCCCAGGTGACCCCAATGACTCACTGTGGCTGAGCTAAGCACACTCCCACCTTAGAGCCCGGATTGCCCAGAACAATGTGTCTACTAGCCCTGAACCTCGTCTATCAGCTTCCCAGGGCAAGGCTGGGACTATCTGAAATTTCACCCATGTGCAGGACTGACGTCCTTTTGTTCCGTGGGACAGAGTTCAGCTCAGAATAGGCCTGGCTGCCGGAGGCTCAGGGCTGAGATACTGTGTTTCTGAGAAAGCAGAAGGGGAAAGAGGGAAGGGCACAGTTGGAGGGACCTGCAAATTCCAGTCAGATGCAGAGGTGGGTGGCTTCAGAAGCAAGCAGGAAGCAAAGTATAAGTTCCAGGGGTGGGAAGGGGAGGCAGCACTATATGTCCAACTACATCTCTCATGAAAGACAGGATTGAGCAATAGGAAGCCAACACTTAGGACTCACCAGACTCAAACAGGTGTAGAGGCCCTGTGTTAAGTTCAGGAGAAATAGGGCTGGGGACAGATGACTCAAGAGGCAAGAGGAAGAAGTTCTGGCTCGGAAAGCTTTGGAGAGAGGGGGATAGGTGTGTCGCAGACCCTCCTTTCCCCTAAGAACTGTCCCCATAGCCATGCATCTCGCTGGGTGCCCATCTCTCCATTCACCTCCCTTTCTGCCTGCCTGGTGCTGTCTTCCCAGTGACACCCCGCACCAATCTGTACCCCAGCTCTGCACCCACTCCTATAGCAGCCGTGGTGCCAGCTGGAGCCCGTGGGGAAACAGGAGAAAAAGTGGGAACAGCAGGCCTAGAGTGTCTAAACACGGACTATTTGGGGACTGTCTTTTATTTTTAGTTTGAAATTTGTCCACCCTCCAGTATTGTAAAAACAGGAGCCAGGAGCCCACCACTCACTGTCACCTGGAAAAGAATCCCGCAGACCTTAGTGGCTCATGTGTAGACGGCATGGTACCTGGCTGCTTGTGAGGCAATCACAGACCTGGCTAGAGGCGTCCTTAGGACCTATGACTGCAGAGTAGCTGCTTCCAACAAGCATCTGAGAGTTGTTGGAGGAGATTAGCCATTCTGTTTTGATTCTCCTGATGATGTTCGTGTGTTATTAGGAACAATTAGGACAGGACGGGAAGCAAAGTGTTTGCCCGAGGGCACGGGCCACCAGGACAATTGAATTCCCCACCAGACAAATATGATTAGGAGAAGCCTGGCCCAACCCCACTGGACAGGCATAAATGGCCCAGTGGAGCTGGTGTGCTCACCTCAGCCATGCAGGTTCACCTCACTCATCAGCATTGCTGGAGCAGCCTCCCCAGCCCCAGTGTTCGTGAGGCAGCTTCCATGTATAGTACCGCTGTGGCCATCTTCCTGGTCATCCTGGTGGCTGCACTGCAGAGCTCAGAGCCTCCAGAGAACCCTTTCCCCTACCACATCCCCTTGGACCCAGAGGGGATCATGGAGCTCTCATGGAACATCAGCTATGTCCAGGAGATCATTCACTTCCAGCTCCAGGTGCAAGGGTCAAGAGCTGGGGTTCTATTTGGAATGTCAGATCGAGGTGAGATGGAGAACGCGGATTTGGTCATGCTCTGGACTGATGGGAACAGATCCTACTTTGCGGTGAGTGCTCCTCTGCCTTGCTATCCTGCCCTCGTGCCCATACCCCTTAGCTGGCTATCTTCATACAGCCACAGTCAACAAAGGAAGCTTGCTTACTCCTTCTGTGTTTGATGCCTGTGTATTCCCATCGGCATCAGAGGCACGCTCATTAGCTGATGAAATGGTAAGCATATTCTTCCTGCAGTCCCTGACTGCACCTCCAAATAATAGATGCAGCAATCCCAAGAAGGGTAAGCACATATGGAGGACCCACATGCCAGGCAGCACCCCCTGTACTGTCACGTGAGTACACACCTTCCATATCCACCAGTTTTACAAATAACAGTTCCTTGCCACACTTCTAGTACATACACACCTGTGTGGGCCAGGTGGTCGCATGGGGCTTAGTGGAGCAGGCAGAATGCACACCGGCTTGGCACACAGCACACACAGCCTTCTGTGCTCTATCCCACAGTAGTAGAAGTAGAGGCAGATATTCCACCCTCACCACACAAGCTGAACCTAGGCCAAGAGGATGCAACTGGTTCTTTCAAGTCAAAATCTACCTGAATGTCTGCTTGCAAGAGTAGCGAAGGGAGTCTCTGATATACTAGAGCATCCTTCAGGGACCCCCCAGCAAGCTACAGGGGTCATCCGAGTGGGGGGAGAGTCCCCACAGACATCCTCTGGGGCCTCACTCTCCCTTACTCTGCAGAGGGGACTGGCCATCACTGCCTCTTTGGGGAGAGAATCTAACTCTCTACATCCACAGAGAAAGGATGCTCCTCAATTTTCCTTATCAAGCAGGACGTACCTTCTTCATACCAGGCTGGCCTCAAATCTGTATTAATCCCCCTGGCTCAGCTTCCAGTGTTGGTTTTACAGGTATGAGCCACTACACCAGACTAGGAGATGCCTTCTTGACCTGAGAAGGGAGTCACTCTACCTGCTTCATAATGAGGCCAGAGTCATTTGCTCAGAACCGTCCTTTTACTTTTCTACCCTGCCAGCTTCATTTGCACAACAAATTCCTGTGAACACCAATGTCAGAACTGGAGCTCCTTGGGCAGCAGTATGCTGGGGAGCATGTTCTAGATTCCTGATGGTCTGGTCCTGCTGCAAGTCAGCGGGATCCCCAACAGAAGCTCCACCATGCTGCTGTCCTCAGGGGAAGCTTTTGCAGACCCCTTGCCTTCCTTTTCTTGAGCTGTGATGATAGCCCTGGATGTAGGACTAAAGACAATCCTCACAGTAGAGGCCCATGGAGTTCATGAACCCAGAGGTTCACTTCTCACTAGGCGTCATCCCACAGCCTGCCTCCTTTGCACTGGGCTGGAAACTGGTCCAGTGATCCAGACTCTACAAAATATCCTGGGGAAATGCTCCAGCTGCCAGTGTGGCTTGGACAGCCTCCCCATCCCAGGCCTCAGGCAAGACTGGCACTAGAGTGAAGTAAGAGATTCCTAGGGTACAGTATTTAAGGTAGCTTTTGCTTTCAATGGTATGCAAGTGTGGGGTTCGCACCTAGGAATGAGTACCACCTTAAATTCAGGCCTACCTCTTTTCACTCTGGGTCCAAGGCTCTAGTCTAAAATTTCTAATCCTGGTGTGTACTATTGTCAGAAGCCTTGGCCACCTTGACAAGCCAGTACAGTTCTCCACAAGAATCAATATGTCTGACTGTTTCTGGAATTCTCAGACACCTGGCCCATGTGTGACAGGTTGGAAGGAAGTTGAATCTGAATCAGGCTGCAGCTTTAAGCAGGATGAGTGACAGAAAGTGATATGGGATCTAGGAAACGGGTCAAGGGTGTATTGATCACCTTGCATACACACACCCAGCCCTGGGTTGGATCTCCAACACTGAAAAAGAATGAGTTAAGACCCAACAGATTCAGCAGCTTCCCTAGGCCCACTGAGTGTTCCCAGGGAGCTGATGACTCCCTAGGGGTGGTGGGTGTGATCTCTACTGAAGAGCAACTATACTCTACCATGTATATGCTGCTTCCTATTCGGACCATGAGCCTCTTTCTGTAGGATGCCTGGAGTGACCAGAAGGGGCAGATCCATCTGGATGCCCAACAGGACTACCAGCTGCTCCAGGTGCAGAGGACTTCAGATGGCCTATCCCTGCTCTTCAAGAGGCCCTTTGTCACCTGTGACCCTAAGGATTACCTCATTGAGGTAGGCTGCCCAGTTCAGGAGCACAGTGTGCCTGAACTGTCCCCGCATCCCACAGTATCAGGTCAAGGGGCCTCCCTCCCTAGAAAGCCTGAGGCGGGACCCACACACAGGGTGAGAAAGCCCACTAGGCATGTGGGGGCTGTTTGGAGAGGCTGTAGCTCTGCAGGCAGCATGAGTCTTCAAAGAAGCAGCCCCCTGAGGACATGCAGTCAATGTTCTTTCCAGATGTGTTATTCGGAACCCTCTTGCACTGGGATATATTTCTACCCTGCTCCCTCCCATCACGGAGTCAGGTAGGGCTCTGTACAGAGCCCAGCATATCCGGCTTTCTACCCCACCCCATTGCTGACTTACTGTGAAGCTCAAGGCCAGTTCCTTTATCCCCTAAACCTCAGTCTGCTGTCTATAAAATAAGGCTGGGAGCTACTGGAAGCCCTGACTGTGTTCTTCATGGCCACAACATAGCTCCAAAACACCTGGGCTTCCTAACTGCTCCTCAGCTAGGAAAAGCCTGTCCATCCATCTTGCCCCTGACGGGCCTCTGGCATTCCTGTTATCTTGGTTAATCTCTCTTCACAGTATTGGCAGGGGCTGGCACTTTGTACCTTCACCTTAATTTATGGTTGTGGCTCAGAGATAGACTGGAGATGCTGGTGCCATGGGAAGAGACTTACTTCTCACAGTCCCAGGAAGGGGGGCTACCACAGCATATGGAACACAACACGCTCTGTCACTAGGGAGAAGCAGGGTAGAACCCTGACAATGTGCTTTACTGGGCAAAGGCTGGGAAACACCAGTGTGGATAATTCTGGGCTGCAGGGTGCTCTCTGGTTGTCAGTCCTGGCCCTAACGTAATAATTTAGGGCAGGGAAAATGATAGCTTGAACAAAAAGTTGGGTGATGATCTGGGGCTCACCTGGGTTACAGGATTTTGAAGGTGGTTGTACTTGTTCTAAGGCTGGATCTCAGGGACGAGATAAGTAACTTTGGCCATTTGCTTAGACCTATGATTGATTAATGGACACCAAACAGACAAATCCAGAATCCAAGAAAACAAATGAGGAATTAAATCCAGGGAAGAGACAGACTAACTAAGCCAGGAGCTTTTGGTATAAAGAGGCCAGGCCACTGGAAATGGGTCATCTGAGTCCCCATTCTCCTGTAGGCAAGGCAAGAGCAATCGAGAACCTTCAAGAATATCCCATAAGGAAGACTGATGTTTGCATGTTCTGAGACAGAGACTTTTGCATAGAGCTTGCAAGGTGTCCTCCTCAAGATCAGCCCAGGGAGCTCCTACCAACCAGAGCACACTGGCTGCCAACCATGAGTGTACATCCATTAGGAAAGTGGCTGTAACATTATTTCCCCCAAGCCAGCTCCGTCTCTGTGGTCTGGTTGGGCCCTGCAGCATAGCAATGTCCTTCAGACTGGAGGGTTGAGGGAAATCACTTCATACAGGTCTCTGTCAAGCATAGGTCTCCCCAGACTAGTTTCATCACTGACTCCTTCGGTTTGAACCAACCAGAAGAAATACCTCTTCCCTGCTCCCAGTCTGTCCCAGCCTGCCTCACATTTGGATGCTAAGCAAATGCAAAGAGTATATGAGAAAGACAAAAAGTTGTTTGATAGTGGAGTCAGGATTTCAGAAGCAGCCTTGGACCAGGCAGAGTTTTAAAGTCTTCTCATTTGCTAAGCTGACAGACAGTGAGGAGCTTTACCTGGTAGGAGTGAATGGGCAAGGACATGGTCCCTTCACTCACCACTGAACCTATGCTGACTCTGAGTGGGCAATCGACTGATTCTGTCTGGGCTGCAGGATGACACTGTCCACCTGGTGTATGGGATCCTGGAGGAGCCATTCCAGTCGCTGGAGGCCATCAACACATCAGGCCTGTATACAGGTCTGCAGCGTGTGCAGCTTCTGAAGTCTGAGGTCCCCACTCCAGCCATGCCTTCGGATGTACAAACCATGGAGATCCGGGCCCCCAACATTCTCATTCCTGAAAATGAGACCACATACTGGTGCTTTGTTACTGAGCTGCCCCCAGGCTTCTCTCGACATCACATCATCATGGTATATGGGGGTCCAGTTGCTCTGCTTTCCTCCCCGTGCCCAGTGCATGAATCTGAGATATTGGCCTGACCCCTATAGAAGCAGCACATGCATACTGGTCCTCTGTGACCCTGTCACTGTCTGCCTCGGGGCCCCTGTATCTCTGTCTTACCTGCCTGGACCAAAACAATATTTTATTTCTATAATTGCCCTTGAGGCTAAAACTGCTGTCAACTTTTCTGGCAACCTCCCCTCATGTAAAAGTAGCTCAATTCAATTGCTCCAAAGCTGCAACTTAGGACTTCATCACAGTGGTGCCCAGAACCAGATACTGTTCCTATTCTAGAAGAGAAAGAATAACTCAGATAGGTCATGTGGAGTACCCAGGGTCATGTAGCAAAGGATAGCCTGGCTGTACAGCTGTACTTAAGGCCCCAGGCTCCAACCTGGAGGCTGTCTTGCTTCCCAATGAAGCTTCCCAGGGCCCCAGAGTCACCCCATGCACACAGGACAGTAACCTTCCCAGTTCCTCCTTATCAGGATATAGTCTATGTGGGTCCCCAGAGCTCTTTATGGGTCTAGTACCACCTGGCTCTGGACTGGCAATCCTCAGTGCTTGGAGCCACCTTACTTACCCTTCACCTTTATTTATGTTTATAGCCGAGCAGATGAGGACCAGCTGCAAAGCGGGAGGGTTAGGCAGGTACTGGGCTCCCAGCTCAGGGGTCTGTTCCTCTGCAGTATGAGGCCATTGTCACTGAGGGCAATGAGGCCCTGGTGCACCACATGGAGGTCTTCCAATGTGCAAATGAGTTTAAGAGCTTCCCCCACTACAGTGGACCCTGTGACTCCAAGATGAAGCCAGACCGGCTTAACTACTGTCGTCACGTGCTGGCCGCATGGGCCCTGGGTGCCAAGGTAGGTGCATATTGTTCTGGATTGCTTTCTGCTGTTGTGTTAAGGAGAGGAAAAGATTTACCTGGCTTACTTTTCCAGGTCACAGTTGACCACTGAGGGAAGTCAAGGCAGGCATGCTTGGTATTCTGTATATCCCCTCTGACCGAGGAACTCATAGCCAAGGAAGTAGACAGCAGGAATCCTGGAGAATGCTGTTTCCTAGTTGGTTTGCAGGCCAGTTTATGTTCAGTTAGCTTTCTTACACAGTCTAGGGAATGACACTTCCCACAGTGGGCTTGGCTGTCCTATATCAGTTAAGAATCAAAACAGACCTCATAGATGAGCCCACAGGTTGTCCCTCCTATATCAAGTAAGAAGACAAAAACTTCACAGATGTGCCCTCAGGCCAATCTGACACATGCAATTCCAGAGCTGATATTCTCTCAGGATAATCCTTCTAATCCAGCCATTTGGTGATATCACCAACTTCCGCTCAGCTATAGAAGCTGGGCAGGTTTGTCCTAGGCCCCCCAGAAAGACCTCTCTCTTATATCCCTGCTCCACACAGGCATTTTACTACCCAGAGGAAGCTGGCGTCCCTTTTGGGGGCCTGGGGTCTTCCCGGTATCTCCGACTGGAAGTTCACTATCACAATCCACGGAACATACAAGGTAGGAGCCTTGAGAACACATTCTTCCAACCCTGCTTTATCTTTTCAGAGGCGCTTGGGTGAAGTTTGTCCAGACAGAAAGGAAACAGCATTTGCACATGTCAGAGACAACACAAGCACTTTGCTCTTTGTCTTCTTCATCGTAGTCAGAAGCCTAAGGAGTCCCCGGACCCCACAAGCTAGTGCTCTGATTGGTTAGTGAAGATAGAGCTTCACAAATTCCATGGGGTGAACAGGATGTCAAGTCAGCTACCTCCCAGCAGCAGGCCTTAGATCCTAAAGGCCAAGGGCCCTGTCTGTGACCAATCCAGCCAGGTGCTGACTGCTTTGGACCAGGCCCTTTCCCCATTTCCTGTCATGTATTTAGACAACCCAAAGTGTCCAGTTAGCTTAGGAATGCTCAGGGCAGGACCACACTTGCTCACCTGTTTCTATTCCCCACCTGCATAGAGCTGGAGAAAAGCAGGGTCCAGCCTGCTGGGCCTGGAATACTGTGTTAGACAAGGGGACCTCAAGGTGCATAAGGCAAAAGAGCTTCTAGGGGCACACACGGGCGTGTGTGTGTGTGTGTGTGTGTGTGTGTGTGTGTGTGTGTGTGTGCGCGCGCGCGCGCGCGCGTCTGTGTGTCTGTGTGTCTCTGTGTGTGTGTCTGTGTGTCTGTGTGTGTGTCTGTGTCTGTGTGTATAGTGTATATGTGTATGTCTGTGTGTGTGTGTCTGTGTATGTCTGTGTGTATCTGTGTGTGTCTGTGTGTGTATCTGTGTGTGTCTGTGTGTGTGTGTATATGTGTATGTCTGTGTGTGTGTGTGTCTGTGTATGTCTGTGTGTATCTGTGTGTGTCTGTGTGTGTGTCCGTGTGTGTTCATGTTTGCATGCAAGGGACGGGCAAGGATTTGTAAAGGGCTAGAGTCCATGTGATGTGACTGGAATTTTGGTAGCATTTAGTATAGATCTTGCAGGCATAGCACATTGTCAGGTAAGGACAAGAGAAGTCGTCATTATGGCTAGATCACCCCATACCTGAAGGTGAACAATTTGAGTGGGTCATTAAGGGGATTTGCAAAGGCTATCACATCAGAAACTAAATATTTCTTGGTTCTTATATCCCATTTTCCATTAAATGTCTCCCCTTCCCTTTCTCTTCTCCCTCCCCCTCTCTGTTCCTCTGTCCTCTATTTTGATGACATTTATCTTCATGTACGCAAATGAGGAGCAGAAAGGGCCTGGTAGACAGGACAGCGTTAGCCTCAGTGAGACAGGAGCAGCTCCTGAACCCAGCTCCCAGCTGAGTGTGGACACTGGTTGTGCAAATTTAATGACTCGGATGACTTTCCCTCTGGTTGGATAAGTGATGCCTCTGCTGCCACAGGAATTATCTACAGCGTGCAGGGAAGATGGGAGGCGGCTGGGGCCTGAGAACCATAGGGGATTTATTGCTCATTTAAGACCTGAGAGCAAATGGATTTTTGAAAACTCCTCGGGCATCAGGGGAGTCTGTCTTCCCCTGCATGTATTTATGGATCTTTTTGCCAAATATAAGGGTGCTCCTGTCAGCTAGTGAATTTTGAGACAAGCTGCTTTTCTATTAATATCAAAATCCACGATTATCTCATTATTTAATTCCCATCTAAATGTTAACCAATTGCTGCTTCTTTTTATTATTTGCCTCTGATGTCATCAGCCCAGAGACACAAGGGGCTTTTTGAGTTTGGATGTTGTTGGCCTGGGGGTGGGAGGATATGTTGAAGCAGCACAAAAGGAGGTACCCTCAGATTCAATGGGGAGAACATGTCCAGGACCCACTAGCAATATCCTGCATCCCAGCCAGCCGGTCCTGGGGTTTGAGACCCAGTTTAGATGTTTCCCAAACCTTTGATTTTAGGCAGAGTCTTCCATTCAGCCTCCAGCCTCAGTTTCTCCATTTGTTAATGGGAACAATGGTCCCCACCATTAAAAACACCCATAGAGCTGACAGGTCATCTGAGAGCAACTTCTGGTCCACTCTTTCTTGCTGTCTTCAGCCAGAAAGGAGACACACTGTTCCCTAAGGGGTGCCACAGGGGCCACTGCTTACCACATGCCTCTTCCCCAGGCCGGCATGATTCCTCAGGCATCCGCCTATACTACACGGCCACTCTTCGGCAATTCAATGCAGGCATCATGGAGCTGGGCCTGGTGTACACACCCGTGATGGCGATCCCGCCTCAGGAGACTGCATTTGTCTTGACCGGCTACTGCACAGACAAGTGTACCATGATGGTGAGCAGAGCAGATTGGGTCCTGGATGCTTGCACTGACCAGGGGAGGGCAACACGAGGGCTTTGGATCCTTGACCTGAAATTGAGGTTGTCTGGGTCTTTGCTCCTCCTTTTCCAGTAAGGACTGGGCCACGCCTATGCACCTACACTTCCACGTACCACTTTGATTTTTTTTTTTTTTTTTATAAAGAGAGCATAGAATTCTGAGCTGGAATTAGTTGTTTGTGAGCCTCCTGGTCAGAGCACTAGGAACCCAAGACCTCTGGGAAAGCAGCAAGCATTCTTACTAGCTGAGCCACCTCTCCAGAAACCCCACACAGCTCATTTTAACTGCATCTGTTATGGGAGTATCAAGTATTCCAAATGAGAATCGCCTTTTACAGGCTGCCCAGCACCCATCAAATCACGTTTTACCACCAGGCAGGGACTAGGGGAGGCATCGAAGTGTCCAGTGTTTCTGAGGAAAGCCCTGGGTGAGGCCACAGGGTAAAGGCAATGGTACCTTGGCTTCTGCAATAAGTAGGTAGCTGCTCCTAGCCTGTGCTGGGTGCTCTGATGTTCAGCTGGGACACTGTCTTGGCTGGGCTCCCTTCTCACCTAGTAAGAAGTTGCAATGGATCTGGGTGTGAGGTATGTCCTTCCATGGAGGTATAGAGGAGCCACAGGTCTCAGTAAGGGTAGGGACAGCCACTGGCGGAGATCTCACAGAGCCCTCTCTAGACTGACTGTCTGAGATGCCTTCCCACTCATGCATGCTATTGACAGTTGTGACGTTGATCAGGCAAGTGCACAGACTACAGCTCTCCCTTGTCCATAGCCTCTGTTCATTTCTGCTAACATCTGCTCTTGCCCTTTGTAAGGATCTCTGGCTAATTGCCATGGGCATTACTGTCTAGAGATCTTCTGCTATCACAAATGTGGCTTTCCTGTCTGCTGTGTGTCCTGTATTCTCTGCTGGCTGCCACTTCTTACAGCGGCCTGTCAAGAAAGTGTAGATAGGCCTGAATCACAGGCAGGGAAACCCAAGTCTGCCAAGAGAGGCCACAGATCCCAAGGCTGCACCACAGAGCCAGGTTGCTTTGTCACTGAGCTCACAGTGAATTCCCAGCATACCCATGGGATGAAACCTGTCCTTGGATCCACCCTACCCAAGCACCCAATCTTTCAAGTATTAGCTAGACCCAATGTTCTCAGGTCAAGACACTGCACACATCAGTTCTCATACTCATCAAAGACCTTAGCCTGAGGCCAGGATGAGAAATCAACCTCCCTCCCCAGTCCAAACAGACAGGCCAGAAAAGAAACGCTCACTTCTAACACCTGTATCCACATTCTACCGCACACCCGCACCCCTGCATATTAGGAACGGTCCTTGGCCCAGCATATATGTTATCACAGATGCAGTCATGGAGGTCCCTGGTTTTCATTGCAAGGGAAATAACTATACCCAGTGGGAAAGACAGGGGCAGTAGCTGACCAGAGCTAGACAGAAGGTTCAGCATTCCAGATTCATGCACTGTGATCTAGCACCAAGATCTTCAGTTCCATCTGGCAGCATCAAAGGAGCAGAGGACCGTGGCAAGGCAGCAAAAAGGTAGCAGAGTCACCACATAGGATACATCTGAGAAAACTTTGTATCTAAAGACGTGGACACAGATTAGGAAAACTTCTATTCTCTGGAATATTTCCTCATGTGTTAACGAGGAAGGGAGGCCTTCTCACATGAGAGCTGACTACCTTTTCCTTGCTGTCTTAGTGATCAGCAGTTGACCAGGGCCACAGCGATCTCAGAGAGAATACAGCTTCTTGTGTGCACAGGGCACTCTGAGGCCTGCTTGGGGCCCTGAATATCTGGGAACTGCAGAACATAATTAACAGAAAACCCACAGAGAAGGGAGATCCTGTCTGGACAACAGGAAATGGGCCTCTCCTGGCTGCTGGTTGGGGCTTGCTGTTTCAAAAGTGTTGGGCTTCTAGGCACAGTACTCCCTTCACCACAACACTCTCTGGCAGGTTTATGGCAGAGATCAGAAAGAATCATCTAGAAAAAGCAAGGGAAGCCAAGAGACACTACCTCTGCTCTGGGTCTGACTCTGCCCTTCTCATAGGCACTGCCACCTTCCGGAATCAACATCTTCGCCTCACAGCTCCACACACACCTGACTGGCAGGAAGGTGGTCACTGTGCTCGCCCAGGGTGGACAAGAGAAGAAGGTTGTGAACAGAGACAACCACTACAGCCCCCACTTCCAGGTGGGAACCTGCCTGTCACCAGCCTCCCAGGCCTTCTGTTTTCTAGGGCTGTCCTCTGACCTTTGGTGGGAGACCCTGGCCCCAGGCTTCTGGGTGTCAACTCGGTCTTGTCTTCTCCTAACTGGAGCCCACACTTAATCCTGATTCCCAGGAGAGACTGAGGCAGAACTGATAACCCAGGGTGGCTGGACCAGGGCTCACAGCTCTCTCTCTCCCCACTCCAGGAGATCAGAATGCTGAAGAAGGTTGTGTCTGTCTACCCGGTGAGTGTCCATCAGGAACAGATGGCTGGGGCAGGAGATATTTAGAGAACACTGTGCCCAAAAGAGAGACAGAGACAGAAGTAGGGTAGGAGAGAGTCCCAGGGCAGGCATAGCAGGCCTGAGTGAGGTCCGTGTGGACTTTGTGGTACAGAAGGGACATTGCCTTTTAGCTTCAGCTGACTACAGTCCCAAAGAATCTCACCCCTTGAGAATCTGGAGAGAGATGGGGTGTCAGGATGAAATCTTTGCCCATACAGAGCCAAGGCTCTGGCATGGCCAACCAGACCACTAAGTCATTGAGAGATATAAACCCCAGGGATGCTTAGATTGTGAACCTCATTGGGGAGGGTTCTGGGGCTCCTCATAGGAGATCACACATCACAGTGAATTGGTAACCATGAGGATGAGCTGAGCTCACCTGTCAGCCCTGAGTTTGGCAGGTGCTAACGTGTCTGCCACCTCACTCTGCAGGGGGATGTACTCATTACTTCTTGTACATACAACACAGAAGACAGGAAGCTGGCCACAGTGGTAAGTCACACTGGCTTTCCAGCCACTACCATGCCCCCCCAACACACACACCAACCCAGAAAGGCAAATGGCCCAGAGTCTGGTTAAAGACTTCTAACTATTCCTGTGGTTGAGTGTTGGATGCCAGTGTTGGGACTGCTCTTCTCACGTTCCCCAAATGGACTAGATACTCTCAGGCTATGCTTCTGGGCCCCTATGTATGCTGGCACTCTCTCACACATCATTAGATTCAGATATGTCCCCTCTTGCACTGTGCCCAGGAGAAATAGCCTTCCTGGTTCAGAATGCCCCCCCTCAACCCACCTCAATCCTCAGGATCTGGACAGATCTGGGATTGGTGATTCAGGCAGCACTGGGGCATGTTGGGTATTGGACAGAGGATGAGTGAGTGCTACATGTCTGCTGTGACCCACCGCTCACTCACATGCTGTCATACCTGGAAGCGGACAGCTGAGGTCTTGTTGCAATGCATGGAGATGGAAGAAAAGCGATACAGAGCCTTGAGCATATCGCGGTTGTATGAGTTCCAGGGCATGGAGGTGAACTGCTCAGGGACAGAGGTCCCCAGTGTTTATTATCCAGGCAGCATGCCCCACTGAATCAGACGTGGAAGTGACACTGTTAATATGGCTTCAGGGCCTCATAGTTGTAGTAAGAGCTACTACAACTGGTTCTCATTGGCATCATGTGCCTAGAGTCTCTCTGGCATGGAAAGAAGCCAGGAGGCACTGTGGAACCCGAAGTCCACCTGGGAAGGTAGGCTGCATCAGCTGTGGGAGAAGCAAGGTAACAGGGTCACAGAAACTTCATTAGAGCTGACATCACCCAAAGGCAACAGAAATATGATGTAAGGATAAGAGCCAGGGAGAGATGGAAAAGAGCTTTGCACAGGGTTTGTGCCAGAGCCCCAGTGGACCAAGGTTCCCACAACTGGGAGATGTTCAGTTGTGATAGGGTAGAGATGTGGGCAGCTCCAGGTAGGTGGGTGTGACAGGGTCATTCTAGAGAAGTGACATGGTCTTGCTTTGGCTGGACTGTGGAGATTCCAAGGAGGAGCACCTCGTGGGAGGACTATTTTCAAGGTGAGGTGTGCAGGACATGTGTTATCTATCTGGGATGGGAGAGGGACACTTTCCACAGCTGTCATGGGTCACTATTATTCCCAGCCATTTAGCCTGTTGATCTTTTTAAAAGAAAAACTATTTAACTATTTTATGTGTGTTTGTCTGAAGGTGTCAGATCCCCTGGAACTGGAGTTACAGACAGCTGTGAGCTGCCATGTGGGTTTTGGGAATTGAACCCAGGTCCTCTGAAAGAGAAGCCAGTGCTCTTAACCACTGATCCATCTCTCCAGACCCTCCCACTGACTTTTTAATTGATCCTTGAATACTCTATAATTAACACATCAACTGTGATGTTAAGAGTGGGCCAGACCTCGGGCTGCATCCCACTCTAGTACCCCTTCACCCCAGGAATTCCCATCAATACTGTAACATCACCCTCTGCACAGTGTACCATGCCTTCAGCCAAGGTCCAGGGCCCCCTATTCTATTTCAAATGTGTTCTTTAAATAGCTTCACACATTACACAGGCGTGTGTGAAGTGTGCAGCTCATTGCCTGGAAGCATATTCACAGATCCATGCACACAGTCAACCCACAGCTATCACCTCCAGATCCCCTTGCCCAGCCCAACAAACACAGGTGCACTTGCTCTAGAAGTTTCAACTCTGGGCATTTCTGGATTTACAGGATAGGTGGCCTTCTGTGACTGGATTGTTTTCCATACACACTTAATCCATCTTAGTTTCATGCCAGTCTCCAAGGCAAGTACTCTCCCCAAGCATCTTCATAGGCATCATCTCCTTCCTGCAGGTGCATCTGCCATGAGTGGGGGTGGGGAGTGGTGGAAGGGAGCCTCCAGGCCTGCTCTGCTAGAGGTGTTTCTACAGGGCTCTGTTCCTGTCTTGTCAGCTTCATAGCTAAGAACTCGTACCTCACTTGTCTCAGGCTGTTCATGGCCACGGCCCAGTAAGCACCTAAGATCTCAGATGCTAGGTCTTCGGGTCCAGGTCCCAAAGACAAGGTACCTCCTTGGCTATTTAGGCCTCATGACTTCTTAGGGTGGCTCCATCTGGGATCAGAGGGAATGAGATCTCCCAGAAGGCAGGCATGAGCTTCCTCGCTCTGACAACCTGTGGATCCAAAGAGATGGTGGCCTTTGAGAGGCAGCTTCCGTCCCGACGTGAGAGAAGGAGGAAAAGCAAATCTACTCTGACCTCCAACCCTGGTTCTCATTCATGATCTCTGAGGTGGCAGAGCTAGGTGGGAGAGGGGATTGCGGGGGGCGGCGTCTCAACCCACTGAGGGCTATAAAAACTGGAAAATGGGGGCTTGGGACAGGTAAACACTACAGGAAGACCCATATAGCACACAGGGGTCGATCCAGTTTCTCATTGGTGAACCTCCTTCCCCCACACCTCCAGAGAGCTACCCCAGGCTCCCTCCACTAGAGGATGGGCCAGCTGTGCTCTGCACCATCCGTGTGGTCTGTCATGAAGTAGCGAAGGTCTTTTTCCCTTCAACGGTTCTGACCAGCCAAATAAAATCTCTCTCTCCCCACACCATGTTCACAAAGAGCCAGGATCCTGGAGGGAGGCTGAGACAGCCTTGGGTTGGGCTCTCTGCCTGGTCTGACCCTATGGTAGTGTTCTTTCTCTTCCCATCAGGGCCAGTTCACTGTACCTACAAGCAGGAAGTAAGTGGTAGGGATGTCACCTACTCAGTCCCTCCTATATTGTGGGTGGATGGCCTGGGGACTGGATACAGTTCTGGGTACTAGCACCTCTGAAGTACCAATGTGACTGGAGCCAGAGAGGTTTGCAATGTGAAGGGAGATCAGCTCCCACTGGAGACCACAAGGATTTGTTTCCTAGTCCCCAAGACTCAGTTATTGTAACCTATAAGGCAAGAACAGCAACGCTGTCTGTTTATTTCTACCTTCTTATCACTATCTGATGCTTATTTACTGGGTCTCTGTCTCTTCTGCCTTCATCAGAGGCCATGAGAGGGTGACATCCCTCTTGACTCTGTCCCGGGTAGGGGCTTGGACGGCACACTGCTGCAAGCAGATGAATGCATTGGGGAACAAGAAGATGTGAGAAAGCAGTTGAGAGTGATGTGCTGAGGGCTGATGGGATCTTCTCTCACCTCCAGGGAGGCTTTGGAATCTTGGAGGAGATGTGTGTCAACTACGTGCACTACTACCCCCAGACAGAGCTGGAGCTCTGTAAGAGCGCCATCAATGAGGGCTACCTACAGAAATACTTCCACCAGGTGAACAGGTGAAGGGCTACTTCTTGCTTTCTGCCCCTGTACTCCACTCCATGCTCTTTCACCTTAGGAGGCTGGGTGGCCAAATGTGAAGAATTTAAGCTAAGTTCTTGGAGCAAAGCTAGCATGCATACAATCAAACCTATGTGTCCTGGGGGTGCCTGTGGCAGGTATCACTCATCAGTCACCTGACTTACAAACTATCTCCCAAACAGCCATTATCAACAATCAAAGTTGATGTAAGAGATGGAAGCAGGGCCAGGACCGTTTCTTAGGCGGTGAATAAAGAAGGCAAGGCTGCAGAGAAAGTGACACGGGCAGCTGCTGGCAGCCATGCTGGATCTTCCTCCCTCTGCTTTGTCTTTAAACTAACTGTTGTTCCTTCCAGTTTCAACAATGAGAAGGTCTGCACCTGTCCTCAGGCCTCTGTCCCTGAGCAGTTCACCTCCATGACTTGGAACTCTTACAACCGCGATATGCTCAAGGCTCTGTATCACTTTGCTCCCATCTCCATGCATTGCAACAAGACCTCAGCTGTCCGCTTCCAGGTATGACAGCATGGGAGTGAGCAGTGGGTCACAGCAGACATGTAGCACTCACTCATCCTCTATCCAATACCCAATAATCCCCACTGCTGCCTGAATCACCAATCCCAGATCTATCTAGATCCTGAGGACCACCCCAGGTGGGTTGGGGGGGGGGGGCATTCTGAACCACAAACAAGAAGCACTCACGTGAGATGGAGAAAAATACAGATAGTGACAGAGACAGACAGACAGATGGATGGTAAAGGAACAGACCAGGAAGGCTAGTTCTCCTGGGCACAGTGCAACAGGGAACATATCTGAATCTAATGGTGTGTGAGAGAGTGCCAGCCATCTCCCCAAGGCATAAAAATAGAGCTATGGTCAAGGGGAGGAGGAAAACCCCAGCATTCTGAGATAACAGTCCCACAGCCCAGCTTCTTCCTCTTTATCTGAGTCACGCTGGGACTCAAAGGCACCTAATTTATTTTCCAGTAGAGCCAGCAGCAGCGGTGCCAGCCCAGAGCCCTGGTCAGCAGACCCAGCCTACTGCATTAGGCAGGAGAAGCAGGCACTGCAGCAGGGCGTGGGGGTGGGTGAACAGTCCTTTCCTGGCAGCATTTGGGTGCTGGATTAATTGTTAAACCAAACACCCATACCATGGGGAGGCTTTTTCACCCCAGAGCAGTTTGGGGCACTGCTGGATGTGGCTAGATCTTGGCTTTGGTCCAAGCCTTGTTGGATGACAGTGGCTCACACTGAAACCCGCCTCCAAGGGTTCCGATTCTTTCCTCAGGGTATACAACTCCGTGAAGGGGCAAGCATGGAGGTGGGGAAGTCTGGAGGGTTCAGATTCTTGAACAGAGAACACAATAGAGTGGAAAAGGAACATAGATCCCTGGGTGGTAACCCTCAGAGGGTGACTTGGAGAAGGTGAGGAGTGTTCAGCAAAGGATAAATGAATTTAAGGACAAGAATCCAATCAACTGGGAAGACAGCACCTTGCCTGGCTCCTCCAGCCTCAGTTTACCTCCTTGTCCCTTCCTTACAGGGTGAGTGGAATATGGAGCCTCTGCCTGTGATCACATCCACATTGAAAGAACCCACCCCGAACTGCCCTCCTGGACAGGCTCTGAGCCGCACTAACCCCACTGTGGTCAGCATCAACTGGGGCAGAGGCTGAAGAAGGGCCTGTTGTTTAGCCCATACCCATGATGTCCCTATGGGCTCATACCAGCTCTGTGCACCCCCTTTTGAAGACTCCCCTTCATAGAATAGTGCTGTTCACATAGGAGGAAGGGACATGTCACCCTGGAGACACCTGCATGCCTGAGACTATGCCACGAAGCCTAATTGGACAGAACAGACCTGGACACGCTGCTGCCTCCATGTAGGGACAACTTGCTATGGGGGTCCAGATGCAGCACTGCAGGACCTACCCTGCCTCCAGAATGGTCTTGCCAGGCTGGGTGTAGACTCCATGTGCCTCATAGTTCTACCTTGTTGGTCCTCCAATGGTGACTTGTGTTGGTGTTTGTCATGACAGCACTGCTTAAACATCTCTTTGCAGAGTGGCTTGTGTTTCCCAGTGGGTGGCTTTCCTGTGACAAGACAGGACAAGGCGTTTATCTAGTTAGAGACTCACCAGGGGAACTCGCTTCATGGCAGAGTAAATAGATATTTCGCCCACCTAGAGGGGAAACCCCAACAAGTAGTTCCATCACCCAGAGCCGAGATGGCTAGAGCCAGGCTTTGTGGGGGAATGGAATGGTTAGGGCTGGTTGCTTCTCCTGCTGGTGACAGATCAGGCTCTGGAATAGGTAGGTAAAAGTTTGGCCTAGGCCTTTAATGATGAAGTGACCAGGGCAAGCCACTTAGCTGCCTACCCTCAGACTTTTTGTCTGTAGTATGAGACGCACCCTCACCTAGCACTAACTGTGGACACGTAGACAGGACACATAGTTTCTGCTCCTGTGCTGAGGCTTTCTGGGCCCTATGGTGTCACACACTTTGCCCCGTGTGAATGAGGCCTGCTTCTATAATTCCAGTGGCCTTTGCCATCCCTGAGGCTCTCCTTCATCTCCTGTTTAAGGGCCAGTTCAGCTCTTTGATGGCTTTGGAAGAGAGAAGGAGACGGGGCTCTTTTTAGCTATTTCAGCAAAAAGCAGGCCAGGCTCCTCAGGCAGGGAGGGTGATAGATGAGCTTCGCGTCCCCCAGTACCACAGACATCAGCTAAGCACTGCCTCCCCTTCAGCAAGGCACTTTATTACTGGGATACGAAGGTGCCTGGACTCTCTGCATCGTGCAGTATGAAGCATGGCTCCAGGCGCCCATAAGTCATGGGCGTAATCAGTGTGAAATGCCAGGTCTGACAGGCCAGAGCAACGCTCAGCCCTCCGTCATCTTTACAGCCTCAGAGATGGGGGAGGATGGCTGTCTCCATAGCTCTGCCTTCCCTCTGTGGCTGGCCTGAGTAGCCTAGAGTCAGAGAATACAAGAAAGGTTTGTGGAGCTCTGAGGGGCCTGGCCTTCAACAAAGACACTTTAGTCCTAGCGATGTGCCAACTTAGAGACAGAGAAACTGAGGCTCAGGGATCAGTGCCTTGCCCAGAAACTACAAGATGATCTGCCTGCTGTCCATGTGACGAGTCCAGACCCACAGTCCCCTGCTTCCCCTCTAGGATATCATGAACTTTCTCCAGGGAAGCATCTGTACTCCACCCTGCTTCTGCTGAAACAGGCCTCACCAGGGTGATCAGGACGTTGTTATGCCTGCCAGTTGAGGGACATGAGGTCTCTACCAGCTGCTACCCACACCATTAAGAACTCGCTTTGTCTCTTCCCAAGACAAATGAGAAAACTGGGGCTCAGAGACCTGAGGTGAGGTGACAAGGTCCCTGTAGAACATAAGCATAACACAGGCTACTGAGACCACATCCCTCCCATATACACTAAGCCAAAGCCAGTCTCCAGAACTATCCTCTTCTCAATTGGGGTGGTAGAAAGGGCCTGAGTGTGAGCCGCTCCCACTTTTCTGGGTGTATCACTTACCCTTGCTGGGCTTGGGTGTCCCATGGAGAAGAGGGCTCTCTCACCTCTTCCCATAAGCCAGGGCTTTTAGGAAATGCCAGAGAATGGAGTGCCCTACACACTAACAGTGTTGAGAGAGCCATAAGAGCAAGTAGGGGTCCCCGGGCCTGGGATAAGGTCTTTCATGAGCTGGTCCTGAAATACTCCAGAGTGGTGCTATCTGGTAGCTCTGTCTCAGGCGACTATCTAATTTATTTCCATTAAAAAGCGGTCAGCTCCAGCATTAGGGATGTAGCTCAGTCGGTATAACTAACACGCACAAAGCCCTGGCTTTGATCCCCAGAACCACAATAAACCGGGCACAGTTACATGAGTACGCTTGACTATCCCAGCACTTGGGAAGTGAAGGCAGGAGGATCAGAAGTTCAAGGTGATTCCTGGCTACACAACAGAGTCCAGGGCCAGCTTGGTCCACATGATACTGTCTTAACACTGAGACAGAAACTGGCTAGGAACACAGCTCTGTCAGTAAAACACTTACAAAAGCATAAGGACCCGAGTTTAGTCCCCAGACCCATGTGAGGGTGTGTGTTTACAGTCCTGGCTCTGAGGCTAGAGGCAGGAGACAGGGAATCCCTAATGCTTTCTGTCAGCCTAGCCTAACTCAGTGACCCTTATCTCAGGACAAGCTGAAAACCACAACCCAAGGTTGTGTGTGCGGTGTTTATGTACATACAGACATGTGTATACACACACACAGACACAGAGGTTTTCACAGTTCCTTTTTGATGTCATTCTGACATATCAGAGATCAGCAACAGTATGTGATTCATGGCTGCCCCATTGGATGGGGAATCCACACAGAATCCTATCCTTTGGGGGAGCACCAAGTGAACTCCAGAGGGTAGGCCACCATGGGTTGAAAACACCAAGCCCCTTTCCAGGTATCTCTCAGTAAGCCAATTATCAGTGGCTCTTAACAGAACCTACACAACTGCAGGAATATCCTATGGGGCACTTGGGGCAGGACCTGTTTTTGAGGCTAAGGGGAACCCACCACCCGTGATGCAGAAAGTGGAGACTCTCCAACCATCACTGAACTAGTAACATCCGGCAAGATGTAGTGAGCTCCTGTGATGCTTCCATGAGGGTCCTGGACTGCCAGATGTCTAAAGCTTCCAATGCAGCTTGCTAGGCGGTGGGAACCTAAGAATATGGGCAACATCAAGCAAGTCTTCAGTGGAAGAAGACGGGAATCTCAGTGACTGGGAAGCTTGGTGTTTAGATGCTCTGTAAGTCTACATGGGGGTTGCTTTATCTAAGACTTCAAGAAGACAGCAGGAGGTACCAAAGGTGGGAAGGGCCTCATGCTGGGGTAATCATGGCTATTTGACCTGACTGGATCCACAACTGGCCAGGAGTGCCTGAGCCAGCTGGAAGTCAGGGAGCACACTGGCCACTTTGCATCTTGACAGGATGATCAGCTGATGAATGAGTGTAACAGCTTGAGTTAACCATCGTCTGGTGCCCTTCACAGATGTCCACAACCATTGTCTGCCTCTCACCCACCACAAGAACAGCCTGGTTCCCTCTGCCCACATACAGTTGGGCCTGAAGGGACTCAAAAGGCCTCAGCTCCATCTGTGAGCTTTTTCCAGCTCACTTCCCAGAGACTCAGAACCACTTGCCTGCCTGCTCTCTCCTCTACCCTGAAGAGTGGCAGGGCTGTTACTTGGGCTGTTCTCTGGCCTCTGAATCCCCATGGGGTAGAGGTAAGATAAATGATTGGCTCATCCAGGCTACATGGAACTCCAATGGGCATGGTTGGTCCCCCAGGCAGAATCTCTTATCTGTGGCAAAGGGAGAGAGCCACATCTATTACCTCTGCAGGTCGGGTGGTTGGGATACCACTGGGGCATGTTGTATGCTGGTCAGCCCTACCTCAGGGCCGTGACACATGAGCAGCTTTCTGTCCATCACCCATCTGTACCTCCCTTCTCTCCTTTGCCAAATGTTTCTGCTGTCTTCTCCGCAGTCTAAAGGGACATGGCCCTGTTCAGCACCATACATAAAAAGACTCCAGCATGTATGAGAGGGAAAAAACTGGAGGTGACCTGGACATTTTACTCCCAGCTCCCCAGTCCTAACCAGGGAAATGGACATTTCACTCTGTCAGGGGATCCCTCCCCATCGACCACTGGAAGGCACGTGGTGTGGTACGCTGATATTTTTTTCTCAATGTAACCAGGACAGGGGCAACAACACAGGGACCTACAGTGACGGCTCTACCCAGAAACCTGACTGCCAACATTGTTTTATCTCATGGAGGCATCTGAGGGTACCAAGATGCCTGCTCTCTCCCTCCATTAACTGTCACATACCCTGTCTCCACCCTTCAAGCATTTTCACATTGGTTTTCCAGTGATTTCTGATAGGCAATGCTCAGCCACAGTGGGGACCATGGTGCTCAATTTTCCAGGAAAAAAAAAAGTTTTAAAATATAGTTTTGAAATGTGCCCCTAGATTCTCAGTATGGAAAGCCAGGCCTGAGATCTCTGTGATCCATCTAGGATGGGGTACCCTGGGCAAAGGCACTTCAGGGACTTTCCAGATAAACTTGGAAGGTAACTCTTGACAGCTGTTCTCACTCAGGGACCCAACACCCTTCCAAGCACTGTACATGGGGGAGGCAGGCAGGCATGGGAAAAGCATGTGAAGTCTGGGAAAGCACTCAGACCTCCCCTGTCCTGAGCTATCCCCAAGGACAGGTTGTGAGCTACATGTGGTCATCGACCCAATCCGGGGAGGGGGGGGGAAGATGAGGGGAGGTTAGCCAGGTCACAGAATTGGGGGAGGGAAGGCTGGACCATCTGGGAAACTGCCTTCCCTCCCTTCTCCTCTCCTCCCCACTCTATTTACCCCCCCAATACTTCTGCACCATTCTCCCCTCCTCCCTCTCCCCCTTCTCTTCTCCTCACTTTACCCCCTTCTCTTCTCTGGCTCCACAAAACCCATGTCATCCAAGGGCCAGAGCTGTGGTCCCGAGAGACCACAGGTGTTCCTTCAGCTATCCAGAGACTCATCCACACCCTCCCGCCTCCAGCCCCTCCCCAGACTCAGGGGACCAGATCTGCTTTGAAAGGCCAACTATACCCCACACATCTTCTCATGGTTTCAATTTTATTAGCTTGACCTTCTCCAGCTCAGTGTGTGGTGTGGGAGCCTGTGAAGATTCAGAGCCCACCCAGGACAACTGTGCCTAGCGCTCCCCTCTGCTGCCTTCTTTGGGCTTAAAAGACCCCCAGCTCTGTATTGCCACAGCGTCTGCCCATTGCTCTCCTAGACTACAGGGTATGAACTGTAACACTACATAGTGACCTTTGTTTGGA
This sequence comes from Phyllotis vaccarum, assembly GCA_033318265.1. Taxonomy (NCBI): domain Eukaryota; kingdom Metazoa; phylum Chordata; class Mammalia; order Rodentia; family Cricetidae; genus Phyllotis; species Phyllotis vaccarum. The sequence goes on from JARWLC010000002.1 coordinate 50,393,047, forward strand.
AAGTCACAGCATCCTAATTTTTAAGTCAGGGTATGAGGCAGATGAGAAGACTGGGTCTATAGAAAAGTTACAGAATTCACCCAGGAAGAAGAGACAGGGTCTCTCCCGTGACATGCAGGCAGGTGTAGGTGATTACACAAGGCAAGTGAAGCAGCCAGTCTGTCTTAGCAGGCAGAACTAGAGCAGCCACCTCATCCTCTGATGAGCAGGATGCATCTGTGATAAAGACAGGAGTCTTTAGACACACACGCTGCAGCAGGGCCATGATGCAAGCTTGGCATCCCTGGACCTATGAGCAATGGCTTCAGTGGAAACAGACACAAGTTGGCACTTCTATGTAAGTAATGGAGGTTTCTGATCTGACTCCCAAGCCACGTGGCTCATGTCACAGATTGCTGACTCTCAGAAGGCTTTCTCTCCTGCAGAACTAGAAGGTTAAGGCAAGAACTTTCTAATACCCCTCTTCTCTCTGGCCTGAAAGGCAGCCATCCTGAGGAAGGACTGCACCAGTCCAGCACATACCTCTGTGCTCCCTATCCTATACCTGTGGCAGACATTGCTCATCAATCCCTGCTCTCTGTCCCTTGATTCACTACTCTTCAAGTCCTCGGGCCAAGTGCCAGTTAGCCGAGCGAGGAACAGAAAGGAAGCCTGCCTGCCTTCTGGCTCCTATCTTGAGTTAATCATACACCTTCTGAGATATTCACGGGGACCTTAAGTCAAGACAACTGTAGGGTACATTTTGGGAGAAACAGGGTGGATTGGAGACCACTGTGTGGTCCATGAGCAGGAGGAACATCATGGTCCATCCAGTCCTGGTTAGGAGCTGGGGTGGTTAGCAGGATCAGATGGAGGCTAAGGGTGGGGAAGACTATGTTTTGCTTGTATCCTGGGTCTTGGGACACAGGGCCATTTGTGCAGCACAGGAGTTGGCAGGCAGTGTGGGAAGTGTGACAGTTTCCAATGGCCTGAGCAGCTGTAGCCTCCACTCTGCAGCCCATCAGTAGATGCCCTTCACTCGCTTGTTGTCAGGGTCAAAGGGGGACTTCAGATGAACCTGGGCAGGATAGATGACCCCCATTCTCTCCAAGGCATACTCCCCACTCTTCACAAAGTCCAGAGAGACCTAGGAGCAGAGAAAAGTCAGTCACTCACTTGTTACTGGGGGTTGGTTTAGGGTTCTCCACTCCTAACTCTCTGATAAGCCAACCCCTGCCCCAAGCCCCTTCTGTGAGATAGAGATCCCTAGAACAGAAGATCATGTGCCCTGTACCCATGATCCAGACAGGAGTATCTGAGCCCATCAAAGCTCAGGCCCAGTATCCAGCAAGACCTCTCCCTCGGCATGACCTGTCCCAAGCTTCTTGGAAAGATGGGGTCAGGCAGGAGCTTGGGTGAATTATTTTAGAGCCAGACAAACTCACCATTATTACAGGGCAGGGGCCAGTGGCCAAACATATTATCCCGAGGGACAGGGTGGATGGAACAGCTTTATGGACAGCGTGGCCTCTGTACCCTTCCCCCTACAACCCACATCTGGCTCCCTCTTGTCAGCAAGTCCTCTGAAGCTGTAAGTCCTGGGAGCAGGCCTTTCTCTGACAGCGGAGAGTGCTGTGGCCTGATACTCTGCTGTGCTGGAGGGAGGAACATTCCTAGGCCACACAAGGAGCTGCTTCTTTGTGTACAGTGAGGATTCCAGGACTAGGCTGGAGGGGTCTGGGGCCTGTTCTCCCCCCCCCCATTCCAGGTGGCTCAGGACTAGATAAAAAGAAGAAGAGGAAGAGGAGGAGGAGGAAGAGAAGGAGCAGGAGAAGAAGAAGGAGGAGGAGCAGAAGAAGAAGAAAGGCAATGCACCTTTTAAAGCCACAGGATATTTAGGGATGAGGCCTCTGTGCCATGCACTTGCCTACATGACTGGAAGGCCAGTAGATTTCAAGCACAGTAAAGGCAGGTGTTCTGGGACTGGCCCAATCCAGCTGATAAACACCCATGAGCCAGAGTCCTGCCCCCACCCCGGCTCCTTAGTCTTAGAAATGGAGGTTATCCCACCAGAGCACTGATAATAGGAGGATACGGGGTTGGTTTGCAGCATCTGCCTACTCTCCTGGCATGAATATTCTAGAAGCTTGATCACAGTGGTGGGGACATGAGCCCCTCATGTCTTTTATCACCTTTAGTATCGGGCTCCTTGTCTATGTAGGATTCAAGCTGGGCTTCCAGGCTCTGTTTATCAGAAACCCAATGAAAAGGTAGGGAGGGTGGGTAGCATTGATCTTGGAGAGAATTCAACCAGACATTGTGGCCCGACTTATCTTGGTATCTGGCTGGAAGGCAGAGCCAGGTCAGCACCCCTGGGATTAGAGTTGGGCCACAGGAGACCTCAGTGAGACTTGGGCACAGGTATGCTTAGGTGATGTAAAAATAAAGGGCACTACCCATTCCACCTCTACAGCCATGACTGGAAAACAGGAAGAGGCAAAGTCACCCCTTTCCTCCTGGGGACATAGTTGGCACCCTCCTTATGGCTGTCCAGGATACCCCAGTATCTGCAGCCTGGGTTTGGCTCACTTGTTGGAGTTGAGGTATATCTAGGGTGAGGAGAAAGGGCAGAGATGGTCCACTCGCCTCTAGGACCAAAGAATGTTATCCCAGGCCCTGCAATTCTTCTTAACCAAGAAAATCCTGGGGTTTCCCCAGTCACTTTCTTTTGGAGATAAAAGAGAAAATTCAGAAAGACACTGCTGGAGACCAGGGAACTCCTCTTCCTGGCTTCCTTCCTCCTGTGTTCCCAGCATGCACCAGTATCGTCCTGAGGATCTGGTGTGGAGCCTGGAAAGGAACAGCGCACAAGACTCACCAGTCCACCACTGGGGTCTCGGATGTAGCCATAGGCAATGGTTTTGTTCACGGTGAATCCAAAGTCAGCCCTCCGGACATGGCCCACCACTTGGCCGTTTCTCCAGATGGCCTCCAGGCCAAACATAGGCACCTCCCTGGAAGAAGCAAGAAGATGGCTAGACCCCCAGACTGTGGTGGAAACAGAGCCTATGGAAGTGAAGCAGCTGGACTGTACCTGCAAGAGCAAATGCCCCACATTGGTACAGCTTACCCTATCCAGACCTTGCAAGCCCCCAATAGCCAAATACTTGCCTAGAATGACAAGGGACAGGATGGAAGTGAATGAGAGAGTGACTCTAACCATAAAGCTGACCTGAGCCCTGGGGCTCCCGAAAAGCCCACTCTGTCCCCTTTTTATTTAACTTCCTTTTTAAAGGTCTGCATTAATTATAGAAATAATGGGGGTGCTGGAGAGATATCTCAGCAGTTAAGAGCACTTGCTGCTCTTGTAGAGGACCCCAGTTTGGTTCTCAGCACCCAGGCCAATTATTCACAATCTCCAGGGCATCCTATGCCCTCTTCTGACCTCTGTGGGCACCCAGGCACATAAGGCAAACACACAGACAAATACATACATATAAATAAAATAAAATCCTTTAAAAATAAAACTACTCTCTTTCATTATGAAATCATGGTATATGTACATATTTGCTCTGCTCATATTTGCCTAGATACCCTTTCTTGTTCCTTCTCTCTCTCTCTACACACACACACATGTACTCACTTGCACAAGCATACAAAGAAAGATTTTTAAATAAAATAAATAATACATAAAACATCCCCACAAAAGATAAAACTACAGTTCTATTCTTATTTTGGGGTAAATAATGGGTAAATCATATACCATTGGATATATACCATATTTTCTTTAAAATTCATCTATTGGGCTGTGCACGATGGTACACACCTTTAATCCCAGAACTCAGGAGGCAGTATCTATATAGCGAGTTAGTTCCAAGCTAGCCAAGTCTACATAGTGAAATCCTGACTCAAAAAATAAACAAATAAAATAAAATTCATCCACTGACGGGCATCTGGACTGGTTTTGTATCTTGGTTATTATGAACACTGCTGCAGTAAACACGGTTGTCAAGTATTCTGTAGCGTGTGGACTCCGAGCCCTTTGCTATACTCCAAGAGGGTACGGCTGAGTCATATGGAAGTCCCTTTGGCACAGTGGCTAAAGTGGCCTACATTCCCAGCAGTACAGGATAAAGGTTCCTCTTTCCCGGAATCCACACCAGCGTCTGCTGTCGTTTCTATCCTGGTGCCAGCCTCTCCAACTTGGCGGATGGAATCTCAGCAGGGTTCTGGTTTTCCCTGGGTTTCCATCAGGGCTGAAGACACTGAGCAATTTTTCATATATTTATTGCTTTCTATTCTGTTCCAGCTGTCTGTTCAGTTCATTCCTGCTTCCTCACTGGATCATTTGTGGGGTTTCTGTTTGATTTTGTTGTGGTGGTTTGTATATTCTGGGTATCTCCGCCAGGTGGATTTCTCCCCTTCTGCAGGCATCTTCTTCACTCTGGTGGTTATTTCCTTTGCTGTGAAAGTGGCTTTTACTTCATGTAATCCCACTCACCAGTCCATGTGCTGACTTCCCGACCTACTGGAGTCCGGCTCAGAAAGGCCCTGCCCACATTCATGGATATCTTGAGGTGCCTTCCCTCAGTGTGTTCTCCTGGGAGTCTCAGAGTTTCATGAGATTTAGATCCCATCCACTTTGGAATTATTCTCATGTAGGATAAAAAGCAGGCGTCTGCATATGGATCTTCAGTTTTGCCAGCACCATTATTAAAGAGACTAGAGCCACCTTTGTTGAGAATCAAGTGACTGTAAGAGCTGTGGAGTTTTTTTCTGGGTCCTCTGTTCCATGGGTCTACATATCTGCCAAGTGAAATTGCTTTACAATGTTCTGGTCATCTATCTGCTTCTTATAGTACATTTACCTAAATGATTTCTCTTTATCAATGTACTATATTAATACTAAAGTTTTTTATTTGAAATTCAAAATGGTAGACAAAAAGAAACACTAAAACCTAGAATTCCATTTTCATTTTGGGGTAAATCATACACCATTGTGTATGTAGCATACTGTGTTAATGCCCAGATCATGGTAACATTTGGTGCCATCTGCAGACTTCCTCTGGGTTGTCATCAGAGCCACAGTGTTATGAAACCTCCTCAGAATGACAAGGGTCAGGGCAGGTTCAGACGCCCTCTTTGGTCTGAAATTCAGAGCCACATCATCTGGGTCCCACTCACCTAAGGATGGGGCCAGCATAAAGACTTGGTGACACCTCTTTCCCTGCATCCTCTCCGGGCATTCTCCATGGGACAAAGTGGCACTGTGGAGACTCCCAGTTCACTCAAGTCTCCTCACAGTAGTAGGCACACGTCATCATGTGCCTTGCAGCCAAGAGCTTCAGGGATAGGAAAGAAGGCCCTGAGCAGGTCAGGTGTCAACCCTCTGCTCTGGAGCTAAACACTAGGCCTCAGAAGTTTTATAGAGGTTTGGGGGGGGGGGGATATGACAGTTCTGCCCCACCTGAGAGGTCCCTGCCAACCAAGGTGGGCAGCTCTTAGGAAGAAACCAAGTATGATGATAAACCATAGCTCTGCTCATTGCCTCTGATCACACTTGACAATCCGAGGAAAGTGGAAGCATCTGTGGCTGGCTGTCAGCTGCAAAGCACTGCCCAAAGCCATATCCCCTCCAGGAGACAGTTGCTATGAGAATTCCTATGTATGACACCGTGGGTTGCCAACACTATCCAATGTGTGACTCTGGTCAAGTAGAACCCAGGCCTCCAAGATCTAAAGTCTCCCAGTGACTTGAAGAAGCTTGAGTTTGGCTCCCAGTTGACATGCTCCAAGCTGTGCACAGAATGGAAGGTCGAGTTCTCTAGAAAGGGTCTCACCTTTCACCTCTGCTGCATGACTGAGTATGAATCCATGTCTCTGTCACTCTATGGCCCTCATTATAAATGGAGGACAGTTCTGCCTAGTCAGGATTAGCTGGAACAGAATGTGAGGTAGTTTCAAAGGAATGGGGTACTGACTTGTAAATAGGGTTTGCTCTCCCAAGTCACCAGGCCTGGCTCTTCTCACCAGAGAAGCCAGCCTGGCTGCAGCACCTTTCTCTTCTAAATGCCTTTGTTAGAGAGGGTTAAGCCTTTCCTATGTCCCTGGGGCTCTGCCCACACACACACCTCTGACCTATACCTAGTCCACTCAGCCCACAAGGGGTCTGAATTTGCATACTAGTTCTGCTTCTACCAACACATAATGTAAATCTTGTAGATTTAGATCTCCTGGGCCCCACTTTTCCCATCTGCAATGGTCCATTGTGAAAGGGAGGCTGACCTGAAGGACTTATAGTCCCAGGGCTCTCACTGGAAATGGTAAGCACCACCTCTTCCATATGGACAGTCACCCGATGGGCCAGAATACTTACTTTTCCACAGTGAGGCACACCAGGCGTCGGTAGAGGCCTGTGGCACGCTGCTTTTCCAAGGCCTCACGGCCTAGGAAGGGCACTGAAGACTTGAGTTTACAGGTGAAAGCCAATCCTGCCTCCAGGGGGCTGTCATCAGGCCTTAGGTCTGCATGCCAGTGTCGATAGCCTGCAGGACAAGGAGGACACAGGAGTTTCCAGCTGAGGTGGGCAAGAAGTCTTTAGAAGATACATGTGGGTGCTGCCCAAACCCACACTACCCAGTCCCCAAATCTCCATCTTCACTATTGCTTAGCAACCTGGGCAGCATGATGGAGTAGATCTGGACTCCGGACATTTCCCTATATGAGCTCCTGGAGCAGGCTAGTCCCATGATTTTTCTAGTCTCTTGTATTATCAGGATGAGGTGTTTGGTGGGCCTAGAAAATGGAGTGAGCCATCCTAGAGGGAGGGCAGACCCCACTCTGTTCTTCCATCACCTTCCATGCACTTGTTAGCAGCCCATCTTTCTCCGAGTCTTCACTTCTTGGGAGATAATCTGGGTGTCGCTAGTATTTGAACTCTCCACATAGGCATATGTGAAGCTCTGTTTTCAACCTCTAGCACCAAATTCTTACAAAGATAAAAAAAAAAAGTTATATATCTCAAGGAGCCCACAGCACTGAATTCAACCCCTCCCCACTGAGACTCACTTCCTCAGAATTCTAGATAGCACCTCATGCTCTGAATTTAGGTGTGTACAGGTATTGTGGGCCCAGCATCACTTCTGAGGCCCTATATGGGAGACCTTGTACATAGACAGTAAGAAGTGTTTGAGAAAATACAGAGGGCTGGGAGACAAAGAAAAAAAAATTGGAAGCCAGTGACAGAAGTGTCCCCACCTTCTTCCTGATAGCTCAGGTAGCCTCCCAGGGCTCACCTTTTTCGATGCTCAGGGAGTCAATGGCACGGTAGCCCGCATTGACAAGGCCATGCTTAGCTCCGGCAGCCATCACAGCCTGGTACACTGGTAAGCAAGATGCACGGGGAACATGAAGCTCCCAGCCCAGCTCTCCCACAAAGGATAGCCGAATGGCCCGGACCTGAGGGGACAAGGTATGAATCAGATACAATTGCTTCAGGTTGATAAGGTCCAGACACAGACTGCTACTTATTAGCAGGCCTGGTCCAGGTCAGATTGTTCAGTAGGAAATGGGGTTTTCACACAAGTTGATCTGGTAATCTCGAAGTGAAGGAGGATGCAACTCAGAGAGCAGAAGATGGTCTCTCTACCTCCTGGCCTCACACCTCAAGAGTGACCACCTGGTTCCCCGTGATCAAGCAAGTGATCAGAAACTGGGTGGCTTAAACCGATGGAAATAATTTATGTGTCTATTCTGGGGGTTCATACAGCCTCAAATTAAGGCATGGCAGAATCACACTTGGTGGCTTAGGAAACACCTTCCTGATTTCTTCCAAAGCAAGGGCTCAACTAATGTTTTGAATGTATCTGTGACACTCAGCATCTGTCACCTCTTCCAGCTGCCAATCTCTATGCCATTTCTGCCTCTCACCAGGACTCTGATATCAGGCTTTGGACCCATGCTGACTCTGAAGAACCACATCCCGACACTTGGCATAGTTGACACTGACTGTCAACATGATAGGATCTAGTCACCTAGGAGACAAACCTCCAGGCATGTTTGAGGGAGGTTCTAGATTGATTTAATTGCAGTAGGAAGACTATTGCACAAATCCTAATTGGTCTTATTAAAAACTCCAAGTCAGATATCAGGGTAAAGATTAGAGAGAAACAAATCACAGCCACTTCTCATCACACTAAATCTCAGGCTGAAAGGGGTAGATCCCGTCTCCATGAATCCTCAGACCAAGTGCCTCTGAGTCCTCAGCTGAAAGGCAAGGAAAGGCAAGCACAGGGAAGGGAACCACGGGCAGGGAGAAGATTCCTGTCTCCTCCCGCCTTGTCTCCCTTTCTCTGTCCAGCCACATCACTTTCTGTCTCAGCCTTCCTAGTGCCGGGATTAAAGGTGTGTGCCACCACTGTCTGACCTCTGTGGCTAACTCTGTGGCTGGTTCTGTCCTCTGACCTTCAGCAAGCTTTGTTTATTAGATTACAAACAATGCATCACCACAGAAGACCATTCCATGGGTTGAGCTACCAGACTAAATAAAAAGAAAAAAGTGAGCTCATGTCCACATCCATCTCTCTCTCTCTCTCTCTCTCTCTCTCTCTCTCTCTCTCTCTCTCTCTCTCTCTCTCTCTCTCTCTCTCTCTCCCCCTCTCCCCCCCCCCCTCTCTCTCTCTCTCTCCTCCCTGACTATGGATGCAATATGACAGATGCCCTAAGGTCCATCACTCTCAAACGGTGAGCTCAAATAAACTCTTCCTTCTTTTTTTTGTTTTGTTTTCAAGATGGTTTCTCTGTGTAATAGCCCTGACCATCCTGGAACTCACTCTGTAGACCAGGCTACAAATCACAGAGATTTGCCTGCCTCTGCCTCTCGAGTGCTGGAAATAAAGGCATGTACCACTACCACCACCCACATCCGCAGCCCTTCCTTCTTAAAGATGCTTCTGTAAGGTTTTTCATCCCACAACAAGATGGTGACTGTATTTACACACCCTCAGTTGGTCCCATCTGCCAGGATCTTATTCACAAATTAAGTCACAGCCATAGACTCTGCCAGCCTGTGTAGTATGAGGTTTCTGGCCCGGACTTTCGGGCCTTGCCTCAAGGTTTAGGCTCGCAGACCCACAGACCCGCAGTCCCGCAGACCCACAGATGCTTTCAATAGTTTTAGGCTGTTTGGCCTAGGGCCCAGGCATATCACTTGCTAGCTCTCAACCCTTCATCTAACCCATGTCTCTTATCTTGTTCAGCCATGTGGCTCAGTACCTTTTCTTTAGAGCAGCATAGTTGTCCTCTGCTTCTTCAGGCTTCTCTCTGGCATTTTGCTCTGTGCTTCCTGTTCTCAAGAGTTTTCTTAGTCTGGTAGCCCCACCCACACTTCCTGCCTGCCTTTGGCCAATCAGCGCTTTTTATTAAACCAGTGGGTGGGACAATTATTTACCATGAAACAACACAATCCTCTACAATCCTGAGCCTGGGCTCTCCTTTTAAAAAGCCTGAAGCCTCTTCCATTCATGGGAAGCAGGTAGGAAGTCACAGACATAGTTTATGACTTGCCTGCACCAATTCAGGGTGGCTACATGCCAAATCCATCATTCTAGAAGCCATATGCATGAGCATTGTGGATTCCTGAAACTGGAGCTCACAAACACAGGAATGGTGGCACCATTTATCTGATGCCCCTGGGCTGAGAACTTCACACATATATTATAATCATGCAGGAAGGGCACTGAGGCCCAGTGGGGAGAGCTAGAGCTAGATCTGGGTCTGGGGTCCACACCTGCACAGCCAATATGAAGGCTACCTTTTCTAGAAGATACAATCTTTCTATACATTTGGCTTAGGTTATATGTACCATATCCAACAACTGATGCCCATTTCCCCAGCCTTCAGGCAATGTTCTGGAATGTGTGAGTAAATGTAATGTCCCCAAGGGTACACTCCATCCCAGGATCACTGCTCAGCTCATCAAAGCATATACGAGGCTCAAAACACCTCATAGGTAAGGATGCAGGTGTCCTGGCCTGTGATCCACTGGGTGGATGGGTGAGGGAACTTCCTGCTGTCTGACCACAAAGCCAGTACCCTATGAACTGGACAGTCTAGTCCCACAACCACTGAGAAAATAGATTCTAAAAGCCTCTGAAGCACCACCATTTGCCTGGCCTTGAGAAAAAACTCAAACTGATGTAGAAACTATGCTGTTGACATTTCCCTGCTTCCCAGTACAAGCTATAGGCCCCTGACAAAGACTGCCTTGTCACCAGGGTGCTAATTTTAGACAGCACCCGAAGGAGCTTGGGGCTCAAAGCCAGCCTCATTTTGAAGCAAGGAAAGTCATTTTTAAAGTGCACCCAACCCTGCATCCCTGTTCAGACACTCCTCACCCAGCCAAGCACAAAGGTGGGGTGATGTCCATGGTTCTTGAGGTCTCCTGAAGGTAGCTGTTTCTGGGTCTCTACTGCAGACCAATGTGTCTCATGGCAGATGCCAAGAACTCCTGAGAGAAGATGATACGTTCTTCTCTCTCCTGGCAACATAAGAATTTGGAGAAGTCCGCATGCCTTCCAGGTTCATAGATCCTGGGTGCCTTACATTTTTTTCCCTTGAAGCAATAGAGTTAAAGGCAGGTGCCATTTCTTCCTAGTATTAAGAACGCGCGTGCGTGCGCGCGCACGCGCGCACGCGCACACACACACACACATACACACATACACACACATACACACACACATACACACATACACATACACACACATACACACACACATACACACATACACACACGCACGCACACACACATACACACATACACAACGCACACATGCACACACACATACACACACGCACGCACACACACATACACACACGCACGCGCACACACACATACACACATACACACACATACACACACACATACACACATACACATACACACACATGGACACACACACGCACACACACACATACACACGCACACACGTGCGCACACACATGTACACACATACACGCGCACACACACATACACACACGCACGCACACGCACACACGCACACACATGCACACACACACACACACGCGCGCACACACACATGCACGCACACACACGCACACACACACGCACACACACGTGCACACACATGCACACACACGCGCGCACACACACACACGCGCGCGCGCACACACACACACACTGAGAACAAAGATATCAAACACTCATTCCCCTGCTCCTATTGCCCTGGCACCTCGCAGCCACCTGGAGGGCTCAGGCTATGCGCCCTATGTGAGGAAGGTGCTTCAGACAGGGTTCGTGAGCAGCAGGGTTACAAAAAGCTCCATGCCTGGCATTCATTCACCTGCCATCAAATGTTGGCTCAGGTACTGGCACAACTCTATTTGTTGCTACTGGAGTGCAGGGAAATGGAGCCAGCCTAGATGCCCATCATCAGATAAATGGATAGTGCATACACACAATTAAATTTTATTTATTCATGAAAAATATAAGCTGTGTAGGAAAATGAACAAAATTGGAAAATATTGTGGTTAGTGAAGAAACCCAGGCTCAGGAAAACAATGTATCAGCTCAGGTGGCTTTCAAAGGCTTACAGAGAGAGATGAAGACATAGCTAGGTGATAGGGCACTTGCCTTGCATGCAAAAGACACTGGGTTAGATTCCCAGCACCACAAAAAGTAGAAAATAAGAAGGCTTAAAAGGAGGCAGAGCTCCTTGTAAGATGCTATTGGCATCAGAAGGCGCTAGAATTCTATAAGGCTGGCAGGAAGGGCCTTGAACCACGTTTTGTTAAAAACCCCTTTCTCACTCTAAAAATTTCACAATAAACAAATCCATCAGTTTCCAGACACAAAGCCAACCTACAGAATCATTTGTCATACGCTAGCAATGAACAGCCCAGAAACGGAAACTAAGCTAGGAACAGTGGCTTACAGCTGCCGATCCCAGTGACTGGGAGGTGGAGGCAGAAGGACTGAGCAGTTTAAAGTCATCTCCAGTCACACAGGCAGTCTAAGGCCAGCTGGGCTGCATGAGAGTGTCTTCAACATTCAAAAACAAAATAAAGAAGGAAATTGAAGCAATTTATTCATTGCCAGCATTCAAATGTTTAGGAATAATTCCAACCAAGAGGCAAAAGGACACCTGAATTCAAAGACACCCCATGTTTAGGTGTTGAGAGACATATTACCAAGATGCCCCAAGTGCCCAACACGGTCACAGAGGCCACAGAGGCCTGGAAGAGTCTGTTGATATCTATTAAGTTTCAAAAACAAACAAACAAATGCAAACCATATTAAAATTCATACAGACTCTCAACCATAAGAGCCAACTCAGTTTTGAAAAACTGACAAAATTGGAGGATTCACTCTGTTTCATTTCCAAACAGGCAACAGCTAGGCTATAGCAATGAAAACAGTATGTCAATGTCGAAATGACAGAAAATCAGATCAGTGACAAGCGGCAGAGCATCTGAAAGCAAATTCCCATGTAAGTGACCAGGTGAGCTTCATGTATACAGGCACACATGCGTATCCACAATTAAATCTTTCAGCAGGGCAGTGGTGGCACATGCCTTTAATCTCAGATCTTGGGAGGCAGAGGCAAACCAGTCTCTGAGTTTGAAGCCAGCCTGGTCTACAAGAGTGAATTCTAGAACAGTCAGGGCTACTCAGAAAAACTTTGTTCTAAGAACAAATGACAAAAAGAATTCTTTCTTTCTTTTTTTTTTTTAAGGCAAAACAGGGCCAAAACGATGACTCTGTGGGTAAAGGAAAAGGTTCTTGCTGCCAAACCCGAGGATTAATTAACCCTAGGACTAACATGGGGGAAAGACAGAACTGGTCCCTACAAGTTGTCCTTTGACATCCACTGGCATGCCATACACATGTGTCCTCAGAAGTAAAACAGAAAAATACAGATGCTGGTGAAGGTTTAGAGAAACCAGAAGCTTTGTACATGGCGGCATGGTCATAAAATGGTGTGCTGTCACTATGGAAACGTGTGACATCCTCTGGAGATTTTGAAGTAGACCTAAGTGGTGTGGCCCAACATGTGTATAAACACCCGACCCTTAACCCCCAACAGGGGAGGCAGAACCTCAAAGAGGAATTTACACAGATGTTCACAACAGCTGGAGGCAGAAGCAACCTAAGAGTTCATTCACACCAGACAGCAGTCACCTGTGTGCCGGGAAGGATGTCCTGACACCTGCTGAGATGAGAGCCAACCCCAAGGCTGTGATGAGTGACACAAACCAGTCACAAAAGGGTCTACACTGCAGGCTTCCACGGGATGTCCTTTCCAGGACCAGGGATGAGAAATGCTCTGTCTTAGCTGAACACAATAAAACATTCTGGAGATATTGTCTTAAAACAGAGTGAATATGCTCACATTACTGGACAAAAGGGTTAAAATGATTGACGGTGAGCATACAGCTGGTACTCAGGGGGCTGAGGTAGTATTATGATTCAAGGACAGCCTTGTCTATATAAAGAGATCCTATGTCACCCCCCAAAATTAAGATGGTAAAAACTAACAGATCCCTTCCTGGGAGAGAAAACTGGGGCCTGAGGAGCCGGGTGAGGTGCACTTTGTCTCTGCCTCAGTTGCAGAGACAGAGCAGACAGACGAAGGCAGGAGAGCAATCCGGGGTAACAGAGCCACTGGTCACTCCATGCTGTGGCCAGTGGGGTGTTATGAAGCAGATCCTGGAGGGAAGGGGGTGTATCTCTGGAGGAAAAGGAAGCTGTATACTGACAACGAGCCTACTGTAGCATGTTCATTGCAATGATGTCACTCAGCTTCATGTAATTCATGTACCCAACGGAATGATATCGAGGCGTTAAAAAGGCTAGCTAGTCCTTAAACTGGGCAGTGATGGCACACACCTTTAATCCCCGCAACCAGGAGGCAGAAGCAGGCATATCTTTTGAGTTCAAGGCCAGCCTGGTCTACAGAGAGAGTGCAGGACAGTCAGGGCTACACAGAGGAACCCTGTCTCAGGAAAACAGTAACGAACAAAAAGGCTAGTCCTTGCTGTTATGTACAATAAGATGGCCCGTGACAGGTAAGCGTCGCATGATCTCACACACATGTGGCTCCAAACAAACTGATCCCATGGCACCTGAGATGGATTGTCCAGCGAAAACGCTTGTCACTCAGCCTGACGACCTGAGCTCAGTCACCAGAATCCATGTACATGGAAGGAAAAAACTGTCTTGTATGGGTTATCTGACCCAGTCCATGGCAAATACATACATGCCTGTAAACACACACACATACATGATAGATAGATAAATAGATAGATAGATAGATAGATAGATACATACATACATACATACATACATACATACATACATACATAGATAGATAGATAATAGATAGATACATACATACATACATAGATACATAGATAGATAGATACATACATACATACATACATACATACATACATAGATAGATAGATAGATAGATAGATACATACATACATACATACATACATACATACATACATACATAGATACATACATACATACATACATACATAGATACATAGATACATAGATAGATAGATAGATAGATAGATAGATAGATAGATAGATACATACATACATACATACATACATACATACATACATACATACATACATACATAGATACATAGATAGATAGATAGATAGATAGATAGATAGATAGATAGATAGATAGATAGATAGATACATACATACATACATAGATACATAGATACATAGATAGATAGATAGATAGATAGATAGATAGATACATACATACATACATACATACATACATACATACATACATAGATGATAGATGTAAAAATAAATGAATAAGTGGGGAAATGACTCAGTTGGTAAAGTACAATGCTGGCATAAGGACATGAGTTTGGTCCCCAGCCTCCACATAAAAGCCAGGCTTGGTGGTGCACATCCGTAATCCCAGTGCTAGGGAGCTAAGAATTGAGAGTGCCTGGGGCTCGCTGGGTCTAGCCTGGCTGTGAGCTCAAGGTTCAGTGAGAGAACCTGTCTCAAAAATAGACAGAGAGCAATTGAGGAAGATACCATGTGTCCTCCTCTGGACTCCACATGCATATATATAATCACACACTTGTATCTGCATGCACATACACCAATATGAACACTCACATATACTACACACACAAAGAAATAATAGATGTTTGAGGAAACAGATGTGTGTAATCTTATGTAAACAGTATACCTGTGTCCATGCATCAAAATAGTAACTATGCCTCCCCATCACATGGTGCTCTGCCACTGCACAGTACTACATCACCACACAGTACCTCACTATCACATGGTACCCTGCCATTACATGGAACCCTATCACCATACAGTATAAAACCACCACATGGTACCTCCATACCTTCAATAGTACCCCATCACTACACCCTTACATCCAAGCATATGTTGGATCCCCATTACCACACAGTAGTCCATTACCATGAAGCACCTCAGATCACAACATGGTACCTCTACCACTACATAGAACCTATAGTACGTATCTGCCACATAGTACCTCATTATTACATGAAGCCTCATTAATATGCAAATTTTGTGCCTTAGCACAGAATCTACAACCAACAAGACCCCAAGAAACATCCCAGTGTAACTGTTATCCAGAAGCCCGCCCCTGAGTAACTGAAGACACTTCCAGTGGACCACAGGTTTAGGACATACATTATTTGGGAAGATTCGCTGCTGTGCCCAGACTCTGATTTCAACTTTTCATGCAGCTCAGACCCTTGGCCAACCAGACCACCCTAGTTATTTTGGGGCAAAACATCCTGTCTGAAGCCAGCTCTGGACATTTTGAATTAGATCCATGCAGTTGAGGCTGCAGACTAAGTCCCTGTCCAGCGGATGGGATTGGACTAGAGTTATACACCTAGTATCCATGTATAGACTAAGCTCTACAAATAAAGGAGTATCTTTGTAACCTAGGGTCCCAACTAGGAGGTGATGATCTTCTGCCTGGCCCCAGCTAGAAAAAGGACTCAGGATCCACGGTTTAACCAGTGCTCCTGATGCTAACTGATTATATGGCAAGCCAATTGATCATACAGTAAGAGATGATCATATGGCAAGCAGAGCCACAGTGGCCTTCTGGGCTCAGAGCCTTGGATGGCAGAAGGCAATTGCTAGAGAATTGTCTCTGAAGAGGCCAGTAGGAGGGTTGAAGCCTTGGAAATCTGCACACCTAGGTTGCTATCATCCCCATTCCAAATCAGCCCAAGACCTTCTCCCAGAAGGTCCTGGATGCCTGACTCCTCCTGGTCCTCAAGGTATTCTTCAGGGTTCCATTGGTCCCTGGGGATAAGAGGAGAGTTCTACTCATGACCTGTGTTATTCAGGACATGCACGTGTAACCACTGTTCATTATGGCAGATGATAGAGACATTGCCTTATCCACCACCCAGTACCATGTCCCCACTGGGGAGCCAGCAGCCCCCACTATAGTCAGAAGACTCAGGCTCAGCCCAGGAAAACAAGATGAGAACCCAGAATTTCCTAGCAAAGCTCCCAACTCATCAGCCCAGAGTTCCTCAAAGTGGAGGTTTGGTCATATCTGATCCATTCTAAAAAAGACACTAACTCAGACACGTGTCAAACTCACACAGTAGGACAATGACCCACCTTCAAGCGCCCCATAGGATCCAGTCCCAGGATCCTAACCTTTAGCAGATCAGAGTACATTGTCCATCTCTCCTGTCAGTTAACTAACACAGGAAGATGAGGAGTTAGCCACGCAATGATGGAAGTTGCCATAAGCCTCTGAGGACTCTTAGAAGCATGTCACAAGTCAATCATCCTGAAGTGCAGGCAAGTAAGAAACCCAGGGAGGTCAAGTCAGTCGTTCAGGCCTGGTGATGTCTATGGAGCATATGAGGATGAGCTGTTGGGAGGTAGACTGTCCCATAACCCTTACCAATTCCCCTAGCATAAATGTTACTAGCATGGTTGCTTTTGGGTGACTAATAATTGAGCAGACATCTTGTTAATAATACTGGTCCTCCAAGCTGGATAAGCCCCCAAAGGCTTTGATGGCACAGCAGGAGTCAGTCTGATACTCCCAGATCCAAAATACAGAGTCCAACTCCAAAAGACACATCCCCTCTTGACTGTGATATAAGATAAGGACCTACAGTTTTGGTGAAACAGCTGGGGGGTTATATCTCACTTCTGGAACCTTGCCAAGCTTCTCACCAATTGTATCTGAGGGGGTTAAGAATCCAGGAAGGCACCCAGACTAGCCTTTGCTGTGGCTTTAACGCCATGCTGGTGCCAGGGCAGGAGAGGCCAAGCCATTCCTGGGGGACACCCTGGACACTTGCCAGCAAGGGAGTAGGAACTTGAGAAGACAGGTCCTGCCTAAGCTTTTGGGGTTACACTCTCTCACATCTGTCTCCATGTTTCCAGCATACTAGGTGCATCTCCAAACTCAGTCATTCTTAAATAAACGAGGACCCACTGGACAGAATGAAGGGTTCAGAGACCAAAGCAGGTATAACCTGGGCCCAAACCCATGAGAGAAGGGAAGGAAGTCGGTGGCAGACATGGAGGAAATTCCATTCAAACCCTCAACCACCAAAATACTCTAATTCTAAAAAAATGACCCTTAATGGCATTTACTCTTGCACACTTATATGGCTTGGAGACTAGAAGGGTAGGAGGCAAGGATGGCAGTGGTTCTCATGATGATAGCACCAGTGTGTTCGTGGTGATGAGGCTGGTGATGGTGCAGCAAAATTGATGATCGTATTGACAGTAGAGAAGGCAGTAGTTGGTGATAGTGAGGCCATGGTGGTGGTGAAGGTGGTGGTAGCAATGATGAAAGTCATGGTGGCCATGGTGACAGTGGTGGTGATGGTGTTGGTGCTAATAATGACGGAGTGTGATGCGTTGTGGTAGTGATGGTGGTAATGGTGATGATAACGATGAAAATGATGGTGATGGCAGTGTGGGTGTGGTATTGGTAATAAGTGTGATGATGGTTCTGCTGGTGAGAAAGATTATGATCATCATAATAATCAACACTATCACAATGGTGTTGGTAGGAGGGTGGTAATAATGAAGACGGTGATAGTAACAGTGGTATTGGTGGTGCTGCTGCTGATGGATGGTGATGATGGAGATAATGGTGGTGATAGCAGCTGTAGTGATAAACATGGTGGTCGTGGTCATAGTAATAATAAAGGTAATGGTGGTGACAGTGGTGGTGATGGTGACTATGGTAACAATCATGTTGATAGTGATGATGGTAGTGACAATGGAGTCTGAAAAGTGGTGGTAAGGGTGATAATTATAGTGCAGTAGTGGTGGGATGATGTTGGCCATGGCAATGAGAAAATGACAGAAACCATAGTGATTTTGGTGGCAGTGACTGTGGTACTGGTGATGGTGACTTTGGTAATAATGGTGATAGTGATGGTGATGGGCATAATGATCAGAATCAGTCTTCTAAGAATAGGCATAGTGTACAGTGCCTAACTCATGCTGCTTGAAGTTTTTCTTAGAGTTGCTGACCCCGGAAGCCTTCCCTCTGGCCCTAGGCAGACTAGACCTGCCAATGACCTCCTTCTAGCCCCTCCTCTGAGGAAATCCCTGTCCTAACCAGCTCTAGCCGAGATCCCAGAATCCAAGCCGCCAATAAAGATGTCTATAGCTATAGACCAGAGCAGCAGGTCACAGAAACCTGGAGAGAAAGGACACATACCACTCACAGTTAGTTCTGGAACCTCAGTACACACCGGGGTCATACAGGGCGATCTAACCTCATTCCAGCCAGGACTTGTTCCTACATTTTCCTGGCAAGCATTTTTGCCTCCGCTGACAGCTTGAATACTGGCAGGGAACACATGCCCAGACTGCGGAT
Source organism: Phyllotis vaccarum (assembly GCA_033318265.1). Classification (NCBI taxonomy): domain Eukaryota; kingdom Metazoa; phylum Chordata; class Mammalia; order Rodentia; family Cricetidae; genus Phyllotis; species Phyllotis vaccarum. The sequence goes on from JARWLC010000002.1 coordinate 50,411,958, forward strand.
GCCGTATCTTTCTTAGCTGTAGCACAGAACCAGAGCATAGCATACTACGGCTGTCTGAGGACTCGGCAGATCTGCGCTGGCTTCGAAGCACACGTTTCTAGGCAGCTGTACTCTGTGTGAATGCATCCTCACTGGTACTCTGTAGTTTGTCAAATGCATGTGGTGTGCTTTATCCTGAGCAAATGGAGTCACAGCAGTTATAGGCTAGGATTTCTTCCCTGCCAGGAAAGAAATCCAATTTCCTTCTGATTTGAAATTAATTTTGAGAGGGAAATTGGTTTATTGTTATACCTCATGAAGACACCCAGCTTGGAGCTTGCTGCTTTACTAAGAGGGCCTGGTCTTGACTGGGTATATGTGTGTGTTGTGGGAGTGTCCTCAGCCGAGATGCTGAGAACACTGTGTCTGACCCGGTGCTGGCTGAGCTGAGCTGAACTCTGGGAGACTAGCCGGGAAAGCTCTTCCCCACTGGGGAATCTCATTGGCCTTGAGGCAAATATTTGAGGAGCAAAGACAGCTGGTCTGTTGGCTCCTGAGTGGACACTCACTTTCCCCAGACTCCTTCTTTCTCTAGGAATCCAAAGACTGGATGTCTGGCCCAGGCACAAGCATCTCAGAGACGCAGTATTGCAAAAGTCAGTGACGTGTGTTGGGCATCTATGACCAAGTTCTGTCATGAGTGGAACCTGGCAACCATAGCAGGGTCCTGGGCCTCTGTCCACAGGCCTGGGTCTGCAGAACTTGGCACTAACCAACATCATTGCTCATGTCTCTGCTCGACCTGGTTTTTGCTGACTATGCAGATGCACACATTCCTCTCCTGCAGCTGGTGGGCTAGAAGCCAGGTGATCTATAAATATGTGGCCTGGCTCCATGTTCTGGCCCCAGAGTCTCCACATGCTGATGGACAGTCTGTCAACATAGTTTTAAGCCAGAACAAGATATCACTTAGAATATGAAATTTCCCCCGGAGTCCAAGAGGATTCAGTATTTGGACAGATATATGTGATGCTCCCAAAAGGACTTTCAACATTGTCTAGACTTTGTACTATAGTTAGGGAAACTGAGGTCCAAGTAGGCTGGTGTAAGACTGGAATCCAGTGTCTCTCTCCAAGCTCTGAGAGTCAAGGTATTGGTCTATACCACCCCTCGTATGTGTGGCCCAGCTCTCTGCTCCCTCCTCCTACTTGCTGTGAGCCCTGGGGCTAGGTCTGTGGCCAAGTGGCCAATCAGCCTCTGTAGTTTGAAGTGCCCTTCTGTTGCTGGCCAAGGAATAGAAAGTCTTAAGCCACCTTGGATGTGTATCTTGGGCCACACTGAGGGATAACTTTCCAGGAGCCCAAACCACAGCATGGGCACCATGGGAATAATCTTTTCCTCTTTGGCTTCATCTTCATGTGAGCCCTTGGGAGAAAGTGGGACCACCAGCATGGGACTCCCAGGTGTGGCGCAGTCCTGGGAGCTGCCCCAGAGGGGTAACACGTATGCTGGGAAAGGCAAGGGGATAGGAGTATAAGTCAATTGCTGGCCTCATGGGCAATCCTCAGACAGGGGTGTCCTCAGCATAGGCCTCTTTGAGATACTAGCATCTCCATGTCAAACTTCTCTTACCAACACTCAATTCTCCCTGTGTGCATCTCCTGGGGACTCTCATCCATCAGCTCCTAGCCGTTCTCCACCGCCCTGGACTCCAGCTATGGGCTCCCTTGAGCCCATGGGTGGGGCCTGCACTCACAGCCGGTGGGGGCTGCACCTGCCTCCTCAGCACTAGATCTGGCCCGGTCCCACAGGTGCTCCTAGCCAACACATCTGGAATTCATTGTAAAACCAGGGGAAGGACTGCTGGGGGGTCAGGGGAAATAAGCTGTACAATAAGAATAAAACCACAGGATCAGACCCAAACACCAGAACTCTCTGATGGCCCACAATGGTGCCATATGCACATGGCACCAGAGGTATACTGGCAATAACTGCCATGGGGTGAGTTTTGATGAAGCATTGCTCATGTCTGGCCTCAAAGATACAGGCCTATTTGATAGCTCCATCATGTGACCAGCTAGTTGAAACAGGACTTGGAATCTTCCCATGTTAAATGTTCTCTCATGTACCACTTTCTAGGCAAAACTTGCGGCTCTGCAGGATTTGGGTCCTACCAGCTTAATATACATCTGGTCTCCCCCCAAAAAGGACACTGGTCTTGACAGCACTATCTTCTCCTATCTTACCAGATATAGGGCAGCACTAGAAAGGGATCCAGCCAAGAATTAGTGGGCAGTGCAAGCTGTGTCTCTAATTCAGTAGATTACTTATCAGTTCCTTTCTTAGGACAGAAATCATAGCACCATCCAAGAATATCTGCCACTAGGCCGCTTCCAAGAGCAGGAAATGGACCTCGTGATGTTTGAGCATGGGTACCACTGAGGCAAGGGAGTGGGCACAGGTTTTGCAATATGCAAATAACCAACATGGACCACCATTACAGAGCAAAGCAGCGTGCAGAGCACGGCCAGTATGTGGAAAACATGCCTGGCACGGTTACAGACAGGCAGATGTGGTCATGGAGTGGATGCACCAGCCTCTAGGGGTAGCTTTCTTGAGTTTTCTCGTGTTTTACTGAGAGTGCTTGAGGTGGGTTGTTTTGTTTCAATCTGTTTCAAGATAGGGTTCTCGGTGTAGCCTTGGCTGTCCTAGAATTCACTCTGTAGACCAGAATGGGCTCAAAGTCATAGAGACTGCCTGCCTCTGCCTCCCAAGTGCTGGGAATAAAGGCGTGTGCCACCACAGGCTTTCTCTTTGGAGTATCACATGTATTAGACAAGCATTCTATAGCAGAGCTAGATTCCAACTCTCTTTTTACTTTGTTATTTTGAGAGAGGGTCTTGCTAAGTTTACCAGACTGGTCTTGAACTTTCAGTTTCCTTGCCTGGGTCTCCTGCATAGTTGGGATGACAGGCCTGTGCCAGCTGGCTGGGCTATGGACACTATTTCACACATATTTTATGCCACCATAGTCAGCCTGATGGGAGACAGGCATGGCCAGTGAGGACATCCCCTGAACCAGACACCTCCTTTGGGCTTGGCCTGCCCGTGACCCTGGGCAGTGTGTGCTCTTTGTCAGCTCAAACCAGGCCCTGGCCTGACTCCCGGGCCCCAGGTGAAGATTCCCAGGCAGCCTGGGAGGGCTGGGGAGGCAGCCATGGCCAGGATAGGGTCCCATAGGAGGGAGCAGCTGGAGTTGGAATCCCATGTGGCTCCCCCATGGTGGTCCTACTGATGGGGGGTGGGGGGAGAATGCTGATCTGGATAGGAGGGGATATGTTCCCACCTGGTCTGCCTTCCATGAACATCCGAACCACACACAGACTGAGGCCATGCCAAGCCTCAGCATAGACGAAAAGAGACACAATTTCCTCTAGACAACAGGACCCAGCGCTAACCAAAGCTCGACTCTGGATGTTGACTAGATCACACAAATGTTCCTAGGATGCAACCCAAGATAGAGTCCTTAGATCTGGAGACTGCCATATCTTAGCATCCCACCGTGGCCCTCTCTCAGACCCTACCCTCTCTGGGCCCAGCCATCAGCTTTGCAGTAATGAGGCAGGAAACAAGCGAGACAGAGAACCCCCACCCCACTTCCTGATCCCTGGTGCAGCTTCCAGGGGGGAGGTGGAGCACAGCCCTCGTGGCTGCCTTTATCACCCTGTCTCTCTGGCAGCGTCCTCCCTAGCACTCAGCGCCACTTTGTTTATTGCTGACAGGTCCCAGCCTGGTCCCAGGATGTCTGGCCCCCGCTGTGGGCAGGAATCTCACTCTCCAACTGATGCTCCTCCACATTCTCCCCACAAAAACCTAGAGATGGCCAAAGGGAGAAGACAGGACATGCTCTGTCCTCTCAGTGGCTCTGCCCTCCTACAGACAACACGTGAGTCACAAGCATAGGTCTTTGCTCTTTGAGAACTCCTTATGTGGTTAGCCTGGGCAAGACACCCAGATTCTCAAAACTCGGTTTAAGGAGGCAACCCTCACTTGGCACAGCCTGAGGTCACTGCAAAGCAGCAGGAAATAAATGATCCAGAATGACCTTAGAGGGCAATCAGCTTTGTAGGACACACCTCCCATAGTCACTTCTAGGGGGTACTGCTGTTGTCTGTGAGCAGAGGCCAGGGTGTCTAATCTCCCATGGGACAGGGTGGTGGCACTGGGTGTGTGTGCCATCAGCTTCTCCCTCAGCCTTGAGAAGCACAGGTGGAAATCAATGTGTATTTTCCAATCACATGATTGAGGCCCATGGAGGGGCCAGCCTGGATCTAGGGCCAAAACTCCCTACCAAGGGTATCCTAGGGAACCCTTGTAGTCCAGGGACCCTGACATCCATAACCTCGGAAGAGCTGAGCTTCACATCTAGGCCTTGAATTTCTAGGACCTGGAGTGGAGATGTATTGAGGGTCTGGCCAGGCTCCCCCACATCAACAATACCAAAACAATCACAAGGAAGGAGCAGCTTCCTAAGGTGATGTGGGAACCTGCAGAGAACTGTCAGCTGTCCCAAGTCCTGTTGTTTCTAGGGAAGCAGTAGTCAGCCTGGCATAGAGGGATATGCTCTACAGATTTGAAGAGAGGGTACAAAAGCATCTGTGCAAGCCATGATGAACCCGGCACATGCCAGGTACCGGGCAGTGGACAAATGACACAGCATCTCTGTCACCCCTCTCTGAGTCCCTCCAGGGTCAGGCTGGCTGCCGTAGTCTCTGATTGACATGGGGGTGGGGGCTGACGCCTAGGGAGATAGAGACTCGTCTTAAGTACAAGACTCCCAGGTCCACTCCACCTTTGCTGCCACCACACATCCTAGAGGCTGGTGGTCATGGCTACTTACCAGGTGCCCTGCAGCTCTCACCAGCTGGTGGGTGGAGAAGGGGAAGGCCTCATTGCTCAGATCAGCGTCAAGCACATCCTGGAGAATGGCACGGCTGGGAACAGACAGAATGGTCAGTCAGCGAGTCACACACCTCACATGTTCCTGCCAGGGCCAGGAAGGCAGTGGAGCCAGTGCTGGGGCCAGCAAGTGACATTTATCTAGACATTCTGGTAGGTACACACCACAAGTGCCACCATGTGAGAAAGCCACCTTCTTATGGGCTGTCAGGGCCCAGCAGAGTCAGGATGGCCAGGTTACAGATGAGCTCTGGCCTTGGGTAGAAAAATTAAAACAGTTTACCAACTGTCAAGCACTCTGGATCTCACTGAGTCACCATAGTGGTCACTGAGAGAAGATGGCAATTGTGGACTCTGTTTATACAGGAAAGTCAAAGTTCAAGCTGCAGTGAGTAGACAGGAGCCAGCAGGAGAGTACAGGGACACTGTAGTGTATCACCACTGCCACTGCAGCAACCATCGTCACCTGTGCATCCTCACCCAGACCCAAGTGTCCTGCCCTTTGTAGGTCTCAGCCACACAGGTGTCACAAGAAGGCAGAGAGATTGCATAGAGTCCCACCCTCCTGGAGGACATCACTTTTCTATGTCCACTGCTCCTCAAAACTGTGTCATGGAGGCACACTCTACCTCATTCCCCACTGGTCTCAGCCCGAACGTCTCCCTTTCCCACCTCCTCACTCCTCTGCAGCCCAGCTCACACCCTGCTGAATGTACAAAGCTTGTGGACCCATGCTTCAAGTTCGCTCACCACCATGCCCATGTACCTCCTCCCAGGTAACCTCTCCTGTGTCCTGCCACACTTCTGTCCTGCTACCTGTCACATTTAGCCCTCTGTCAACCTTTAGCTCTTGACTCAGCCAGCAGTCACCTCTAGTTAGTGCCCCTAGACTTATGGGTCTGGGTCAGGTTCCCTCCCCAGGGGTCCCACAGGTGTCTATGACTACAGAGCATCTGCTTTTCCCTCTCTCTTTGCTGTACCCAGCCCTCCAACAGGACCTACACAGTGCTCTGTTTGGCACACAATTATCTGGTGAGTGGTACCCATTATGAGCATCTGTGCCTGACACGGGCAGCGGGGTATGTACTCTAGGGCTGGAAATACAGAAGGGGTCCCAGAGGACTGCAGCAACTGCTCAGAAGTGCAGCCAGCCCAAATCCCCACCGCACAGAGCTGGGAGCTACCACCCACGCCTGCCTGAGGTGCTCAGCCTCTGCCTTCTGCCAAGATCCTTATGTAACCCCAGTCCCACGTGGTGCCAGCCCTGGAGGTTCAGCTCGGCTCTGCTGCATCCAGACCTCCTGGAACTCAGGCTTCCACAGCCCCGAGAAAGCCACAGAACAGAGAGGGAGCCTGGCAGGATATATAAAGCTTGTGGTGTATTTCTTATGGCACATAGGTGCTACAAATGGCCCCAAAGTGGGGCTTGAAGGATTGTGACCTAGGTTGGAGTGTCAGCTCCAGAGGACAGCCACCCAGATCTTCCAAGGCTGCTGTCCTTCCTCAGAGAAGAACAGGTGGCCTAAGGAAAGAGGTCACCTAGAGTCCTAGGGGCAACTCCCAGCCCCTCATATGCCTTAGCCCTGACAGCTAAATGGAGACCTAGACAATCCTCAGAGAACCACAAAAGTATGTGCCCAGTGCCTGGGGCCAGTGCTGACATCTGTGACCATCCCACATGGCTCAGTGTGTCCCCAGCAACCACAGGAAGCTATCTGAAGTGAAATAAGCTCACTAAATTCAAACACTCAGTTTCCAAAAAGGGTCAAGAGTCAGATAAAGGCTCAGCGGCTGCCACACTTGGTGGCTCAGGGACAGCAAACTTCCAGAAACTTCTTCCGAGTAGCCGTTCACGTAAGACCTTCCATGACACAGGTGTTATGCTAAGTGCTCGCCACACAGGCCTGTTAGTACTGGAGACTCATATGGGAAAAAGGAGAGAGCCTTCTGGAGGATGTGGGGAGGAGAGCTGCCAGTCTGGAGGCTGCCACCCAGCTGTCCCCTGGGGCTGCACCTTGATCTGACTGTCTGGTACCCTCACTCCTTCCCTCTCTCCTCACCCACCTGCCTCCCTCACTCTAAAAATAGCCCAGCCCTGTCCAAGGTCACCAGGCAATGAAACTGGAGTCTTCTGAAGGCCAGTCTGGGACTCCGGTGCAGCAGGTGCAACTCTATTCAAACTGACATATGGACTCCAATACTCCTTGATGGGGGTGCTGAAAGCCACATCCACAGCACCACTGGACCCTGCAGCCAGATGCTAATCAAATGCTCTGCCACCTGTCCCTGAAATGTGTTCTGCAAAGACTAAGACCTGGTATCCCTTCTGTTCTCAGAGCAATGGCCAGGGTCTGGACCCAGCCATGAGTCACCGGTTTGGTCAACACCACCGTGCCAAGGAAAATGGACACTATAGCAGAGTCTGTGCACACTAGTCAGGATCCAGCAGGACACCCAGGGTAGAAGAGATGTCACCACACAATAATACTGATCTCCTGGGTATCCTAGCAGAGCCCTTGCCCCTTGCCCCTCCCCCACGATGTCACTCCCTTCTGTCCCTACCCCTCCTTCGTCACTTTCAGTCTAGAACCAGGGCATCCACCAAGCCCAAGGATGCAGCTCTGGGCCCAACACATGGCACCTTACTGGTTACCAAGGAACATCATCTAGTCCAGGTGCAGCTTCTCAGGAGGATTTTTGACTTGGTGACTAGGGTGGTGGTTGCAGGTATGAGAGCAACTGATAGGCCAAGGGAGCCCATCTCCATCTCCTGCCTTGGGTCCCAGAACTGTGTAACCCTGGAAAATGTCTCTACCTCTGCTTCATCAAGAAGAAAAAAGCAGTCACAACCACCTGGATGGTTAATCTTGTCCATTTGTTTGGACTGAGGGGCACTTCCTAGATTAAGAGAGAGGACCTCCAGGTGTCCGCGGGGCTATTTCAGAGACCTGTTCTGAATGTGGGTGGCATGGGCACCAGTCCAATAAAAAAGAAAAAGAAAACAGCCCTTGTCACATGACCTCCCCCTTTCCCTTCTCCTGTCTCTCCCCGTTCTTTCCGTCTCTTCCCCATCCCCGGTCTTTGAACCTGTGACTAAAAACAAGCCCTTCCTCCCTTAGGTCATTGTTTTACAGATATTCAATCACAACAGCAAAAGCCAGCATCATCAGGAGTGGAGGCCAGGGGCTGTACTCGGTCTGTGGCTGTTCACAACACACTCCTTCTTCCTCTGCTCTTCCCCCTCTCCTGCCCCTTCCCCAAAGCTCTTCCAGAGTCATCTTTCCAAGGTGCACGCCTGTCACCCACACTACCCTCAGTGGCACCCAGGGGTCCTCATGGGATCAAGGCTCATTTGAGAAGTATAGAATGGTGGGTGGCCTTGTCTGGCCTCTCCTTAGCTCTCTATTTACAATGGGAGTGTGTCCACCCCTGGCCTAGCTCTGCCCACTTGGGAAGGGGTGTGAAGAATCATATCAGCCAGAGACTTCATGGTTCTTCACAGAACAAAAGGTTGCAAAGTTAAGCTGACCCTGGGTTGGAGCTGACCCAAACCTGTTAACTTTAAAAACTGCTGAGCCATGTAGCATCCCAAGTTGTCCGAGCACCCGTTGTTCATATGAGTGGTTCTTCTCATGGGCTAGGCTGGAGGACCTGGGGCCTAAGACCCAGGTATCAGACCCACCCCTATCTTCTCTCACCTTGCTGGCCCCTGGATACTGAGCAGGCCCAGATCTTCAGAACTATCCATAAGTTGGCACTGGAACTTCTGATCCTGTAGAACTGTGGTTATGTGGGACCAGTTGTGTTGGGCCACAGCCCCACCAACAGCCAAGTAGTAGCCATCCCCTGGAGGAGAAGTATCAGATTTAAAAAAGGACCTTGGGACAGGAAACATGGTAGACTGAGCCTAAGGAACCCTAGACTCTTACTGCAGAAAGGTACCTTGGTTCCTGCAGTGGGCAGTATCAAAAGTTTCTCAAAAAAGGGGGTTACAACTCTGGCGCCTTCAGGTCCTGTGGGGTCCTATCCAGCCTCAACCACTAGGGCTAAGTGGTCTCAGAAAAATATTTTTCCCTCTCTAGGTTTCAATGTTCTTTCTAGCTCCCATCCCCATGTGCCTGAAGCTCACTAGGCCAGGCTTAGAAAGGGAGAGAGTTAGAGGCAACAGCTCCCCTCATCATGGCCAACCTTGATGATCAATTTAACAGGCTCTAAAATCACTAGGTGACAGGCCTCTGAGCATGTGAGGGTGGGGTGGGGGGAATCATGTTCTTGATTCAGTTAATTCAGTAAGAAGCCTGACTGTGGTAGCACCTTGGGCTGGGGTGCTAGACTAAATAAAAAAGGAACATGAGAGCTGAGCACCAGCATCCATCTCTAACTGAGCACCAGCATCCATCTCTTACTGAGCACCAGCATCCATCTCTAACTGAGCACCAGCATTTCTAATGCTTTCTGACTATGGATTCAACATGACCTGTCAACTCAAGATCCTGCTTCCGTACCTGCTATGTCCTTGGACTGTAAACCAGTGATCCCCCTTCTTCAGGAGGCTTTTGTCATAGCTCTGAGAGAAACGGCTAACACAACCTGGATCACCCAGATGTTAACACATCAACTTCGTCAGAAAAGTTCAGAAAGGAGTCATGGGCTAAGAATAGATGAAGTTCACTGTCCCTTATGGCCATAGGGTATCTGCAGAACTATATAGGCCCTGGGCCTCCACCACTGAACACAAGTTCACTCTGTCAGGTGTTTGGGAAAACCACAACCTCAGCGATTAGTGAGCTGGGACCCAATAAACAAGCTCACCAAGCCGTGGTCCCATCTGTAATTGAGGGTTCACAAAATTGTCATTGGAAAGAATGGTATGACCTATATCAGTCAGGTATCGCTGAACCATTGCCTTTACTACCCCCTGGACCAGTGGGGGGGGGGCTGGCACAAGGGAGGTGGGGTGGGAGGCTTCTATTGTACCCCATCTTTCTGATCTCCTTCCTCACTGCTTCAGAGTGAAGTTCCTATGAGTCCTCAAGCTTCTGAGCTGTGGGCCGGATGTAACTGGAACTGCCCAAGAGAGCTGCTGGGAGGAGATGAAGTCACAGCAGGCAAAGGAACTGAAGGGCAGGAGGCAGAAGGCAGTATTTACACGCTCTGCTCCCCATCTCCTTCAGAGGCTCCTCCTGCCCAAGCTTTCCCAGCTTGGAGTCCTCACTACTTTGAGCTCCTCCCTATGGGACTTGGTTCTTTTGAAGGGTGCTTTGATCCTGCTCACTTCTCTCCTTCGCTTGCTGCTTCTCCATCTCCATAATCAGGTAGTGTCTTCTGCTCCTGGAACCCTTCTCACCCCTAACCCTGCAGAATTCTGCAACAGGCTGAGTCTATGACAACCAAACCTAGGCACTAGTGATGCACCCTGAGGAGGATGCTTTGAGCCACGCCTGGCAGAAGGACTGATTCCTCAAATCTGGCACCTTTATTTTGGGGATACCTCACAGGAACACACACATCCGTGAGAGGATGCTGTCTTAGAAGGCACACAGGCTTTGGCCAGCCTGTCCCGCTGCACCGTCTGCAGCTTGCTGGTTTCAACACTCATCTTTCCGAGCCTCTCCATTTTTACCTTACAATGGGTCTGCCAGCACAGGGTTACTTAGAGCCTCGAGAGGCAAAATGCTAGCAGTCAGGCCCACTAAAGCCTTCCTCCTCATCAGTAGGAAGGAGGGAGGGGGAAGAAGAAGGAGGTATAGAGGGAGAGAGCAAAAGTCTTCCTGATCTGGGGAGTTACCAGAAGATGCTTGAATTGGACAGTGTTCTCAAAACCAGGCCAAAGGATATCCCACCATCTCCACCTCCCCTATGCATACTTGAGCCCCCACTCTGCTTCTAGCCTGAGTTCTCTGCAAGTTGGTTTGAGAGTAATGTGCCTGCTTGCCCTGGGCAGCCATCCCCACTCAGCTGCACTACAGAAACAGTGCAGGACCTGGGACATGATGAAAGGCAGATCCACATGAGCCAAGGGGCAGAGTCTCACCCCAGACTCCTCTCCACCATTTCCAGGCTTGGGGTGAGCATTGTGGGTGGCAGGTCTTATATGCCATTTCTATTATGTCAACGTGTTTCAAACAAGCAGGTATGCCTTTTATAATATTAAGGAAGATTAATAAAGATAATTTAAAATTGCTTCCAAGATTGACAGCTGCTTAGTACACAGCCTTGATCACATGTAAATTGTCACATTCTTTTGACTTACTGGAGCGCTGAGTCATGTGCATAATTAACATGCATATTAAATATATAAATAATGCAACTGCATATGTGTCACGGGACCACTTCTCTACTGTTTTGGGGTGTCTCTGGGATCCACAGTTTCCAGGGCATGAGGCTCACTGGATCATCTGGACATGTCCCTGGGTACAGGCCTCCCCCAAGCACTCCGCCCCAGGTGAAAAGTACATGGTAAAATGTCACAAAGCACTTTATTGATAACAAGACCATTATTATTGGCAAGATGGAGAAACTGAAGCTTTGGAGGCTGCACCTAATCTCCTAGCTTCTCTTAGCTCTTACTCCAGGAGCAGCTGGGTGAAGGAGGAGTCTCCAGTCTCCATTTTACAAATAGGGAAACTGAGGTTCAGAGAGTAAAGGTCTCAAAATTTAAAATTTATAAAAAAATGCTGTTGAGGATGTAGCTTGGGGACACAGTAATTATTGAGAATCTGCCTGCCCTAGGTTCAACACTACCAGAGGAAAAAAATCAGAACTGTTGCTGTATCACACATAGATAAGTGGACAGACTCTTTAGTGAGTATCCTCCCCTCCCCCTCTGCCCATATCCAGACTGGGGCTTAGCCCCAGGAGGCTTCAAGAGCAGAGGGAAGAGCTCGGAAATAGCCAGGGTCTATATGGGCCAGCACTGCCCAAGTCATCCTCTTGGGTAGCAGCCCAGAGAGCCACACAGTTGGCTCCCCCTCCTTGTAAGCCACCATTAGAAGTATCAATGCCTCTTGGAGAAAAGATGTGCCCACTCTCTTCTCCTGGCAGACATTGGCTACAGAATTGGAGGTAGAGCCACCCCTGTGGAAAGTGACAGCTAGGATTCAGGCCTGGGGTGACACAAGGCAGCCTTGTCTTAGAGGTAACAGCAAAATCTGTGCAAGCAGAACTAAAGACTAAGCTGCTTGTCATTAGGGGTGTTAAGGAGAAGCAGAGGAACACAGAGGTCATCTGGACAGCCGGGCTAAGTCAGTGCAACCAACAAGCCACAACACCAACAGGTTCAAAGACATAATCATGGGGTGCTCAGAGCAGTAGCATGGGCACCCAAACATAGCCAACATTTAGCCTGAAATGAGACCTGACCACAAGTGGACATGGCAGGTTATTATACAGTCATGCTGGACAATCCTTCCTGGCCTTCTGGCCACCAGTGACTGCCAGTCCCCTGAGATGAGCAGTCACATCCATGCCAGGCTTCTCATGGTAGCCTTACCTTCAAAGGAAGGGGCCAGGGGACTGGCCTGGGTGCTAGGGGCCAGGCGGCTGACGGTCAGGTCGCTCTCAGTACCTCCCCGGTGGTTCAGCATGCATGTATACACCGTTGAGCCTGGCAACAAGGACCCAGGTGTGAGCTCCACCAAAGTTTGCTCCTCCTCAGAACCCAGACAACCCCATGGCAGGTCTCCCTCATAAGACCTCCTGCCCTGTGACTCTATTTCAGCCAACCAGACTATTGATGGGGTTATCCGTGGTTGTCAACTGGGAAGAGGCATTCTTTGGAAATGCTTGCCTGGCTCTGCCCTCACACCTACCCTCATCACCCTCAGCAGTGTGCCTGAAATAGAATCAATATCTATGGTGTAAGTGGTCGTGTGGATGAACAGTGAGCAGACAGAGAAATGAGTGAGGTGAGTGAGGTGGGTAGAAGGGTGAGTACCCTGAGTAGTAGGCAGTTGGATGGAGAAAAGGGTGGTAGGAAGGGCTGGAAGGCAAATGGTGGTAATAGGGGCTGAGCATCTGAGTGGAGTCATTGGAAGATTCATGGGAGCGAGACCAGCTGCACATGGGACCGATAGCTGCTGAATGGCTGCACACAGGGTGTCTTAGGTTGAATCACACCCCACAAATAGACATATTAGCGTTTTGACTCTGAGGACTTTCAGGTGAGACCTACTTGAAGGTAAGGTCTTTATAACCCTGGGTGAGGCACAGTTATTCAGATGGATTCCCAGCCAGTAGGACTGTTCACAGAAAGAAGAAAGTTAAGGCCTGGGGAATTGACTCAGTTCAATCCACAGGACCATATTAAGTTTAAAAAAGAAAAAAAGGTGACTGCTTCCTGAGGAATGACACCCAAGAGTGTTCTCTGTCCTCCACGTGCATATGCATACATATGTACCCACCCACACACACACACACACACACACACACACACACGAAAAGATGGGGAGGAGGGGTGCAGCATGGAGTATCAGAGGCAGAGATGGGTGAAGTGGTTGCAACCCAAGCAAGACCAATGGTCCTGGCCCCCACCGAGTTGGAGAAGGCAGGAGGAAGCCCACTCATAATCTTGGAGCAATGGGCCTGAGCCAGCACCTTGATTCTGACCTACAGGACCAGAAGATAATCCATCTCTTGTTTTAAACCACCCAGCTTACAGGCCTTTTTACAACAGCCGTGGAAAAGGCTGGGTGGGTGGATGAGTAAGACAGTGGGTGGGTGGGTGACAAAAAACGGTGATTATCCCAAATATTTCATGGGATACACCATAACAAAAATTGTTCATTATTTACTCAAGATTAAAATGTAACTAAGCATTATGGATTTTTAATTCTGGCAACTCTGCATAGGGAAAGCACCCAGTGTTGAGAAGTGACTGGACCAAGGGTAAGGACTTACTGTTGAGTGCTCATGGCCATGTATCCCTTCTGGGAGCAAAGAAAGAGATCCAGGAAGGGGAAAGCAGAGTGGATGGAGGAAGTAATGGAGGTGGGATGAGGCCATGGGGCTTGGGAGGGCCAGACATCAGACTGGTCAGACCCAGGGGAAGAACAGCAGCGCCCTGCCTGCCCCCTCGTCCCTGTTGCCCATGGCTATGCTATGGAGTTCCTTCTGAAACTGAAGTAGGAGAGGAATGGATCCCACCCTGGGCTTAGTACCTGGGGGTCGGCTGACATCTGCTGAGAAAAGCCAGTCAGCAGCCTTCCTGGCATCCACTCCCAGCAGGTAGAACTTCCCAAAGTAAGACATGTTGAACACAGCAGCAGCCCCTCGGCAGGCCAGACATTCCTCCCGGATCTGAAAGGCAGAGGAAGGCTTTCAGGGGCTGGATTTTTCCTGACACACTTGCTCAGAACCTCCCCCACCACTGTCTTCAGCTCAGGGGCCCACTATAGTGCATTTTTCTCCAGAATGGGAGCACACAGGGGACACTGGGCACCACGTTGCAAATAGGCTGTCATTCAAAAGAGTTCTGTTAAAAAAAAAAAAAAAAAAAAAAAAAAAAAAAAAAAAAAAACAGGCACAGTGATTCCGGCCTATCATGTCAGCAGTGGGGAGGTAGAGACAGAAGAACCAGAAGTTCAAGCTGGTGATCCTGCCTTCCCTCCAAGAAACTAGAGAAAGGAACTAACTGGACAACAAGCAGAAAACAGTCAACAAAGAAAATCTACTCCACTTCTGTGCATTAAGACAGAACACTCCAAAGAGGAACAATTCCATTTTCACAGCCCTCAGAGCCATTAAATACCTAGAAGTAAGCCTGACGACAGATCTTATTATAAAAAGTTAAAATGTATGTGCACAGCATGAGTTGATAGCTGGTGTCCTTAATTGTTCTCTGTGTCACGTTCTGAGACAGGGCCTCTCACTGACCCTGAAGCTCACTGATTGGCTAGCTGGCTTAGCTAGGTTTTTTTTGTATGTTTGTCTTGTTTGGGTCATCATTTTTTGTTTTTGTTTTTCGAGACGGAGTTTCTTTGTGAAGCCTTGGCTATCCTAGAACTCACTTTGTAGACGAGCCTGGCCTGGAACTCATGGAGATCCATCTGTCTCTATCTCCCGAGTGATGGCAATTAACAGTATTGCCACCACCACTTGGCAGTACCTGGATTTTTATGTTCAGTCTATGGATCTGAACTCAGTTCCTCACAGTTGAGCAGTAAGCACTTACTGACTGAGCCCTCTTCTCGGGCTCTGAAAAAAATGTTTTTGAGAGAAAACAAGGACCCAAAACAATGGGAAGACACCAAAGTTCACGAGACAGAAATATACTGTCATTAAGGTGACCACACACTCAAGTCCATCTATATAGATCTGACTTGGTCCCTATCAGAGCCTCAGCTGGATCCTTTGCAGAAGCTGACAAGCTCATCCTAAAAGCCACATGGAGTTTCAAGAGGCCAGAGTATCCTAAACAATCTTGAAAAAGAAGAATCAAGTTGATGTGTTCCTGATTCCAGCATTTGCTGGTATGGGGTAGGGTGGGTAAACAAAATATCCAACATTTGATGGAGGAGAAAACTACAGTAAACAAAATGGGGCTGGACTAAGCTAGTGATGGAGATGTAGACAGAGCCCAGAGTCTGGAATGATGGAGACTGGTTTTCAACAAGGACCTCATGAGATTTCCACAGAGAGACCTCAGCAGTTGGATGTCCATATGCAAGAGAAAGATGTCTGAACACTTACTCAAGCCACACACAGGACTCCAGATAAAAAACGCATTGAGATGTAAGGGCTAAAGTGACAAGCCCTCAGAGGAAAACACAGAAGCATGTGTTTATTGCCTCAGCTGGTCTCTTAGACATGATGTTGGTGGCACCAGCAACACGGGTTAAGAGATGAATTGGACAGCATCAAAACTTTAGATTTTATTTAAAAAAAAGATTCGAGTTTTGTGGGAGATTATGTTGTTTCATTGTAAATAATTGTCCCACCCACTGGTTTAATAAAAAGCGCTGATTGGCCAAAGGCAGGCAGGGAGTGTGGGTGGGGCTATCAGACTAAGAAAACTCTGAGAACAGGAAGCACAGAGCAGAATGCCAGAGAGAAGCCGGAAGAAGCAGAGGACAACTATGCTGCTGTGAGAAAAGGTACCGAGCCACATGGCTGAACAGGATAAGAGTCATGGGTCAGTTTAAGGGTAGAGAGTTAGCAAGTTATATGCCTGGGCCTTAGGCTGATCAGCTGAAAACTATTGTTAAGGATCTGTGTGCCTCTGTGCGACTGGGGGTCTGCAGGCCTAAACCTTGAGGCAAGGCCCAAAAGTCAAGGCCAGAAACCTCTTACTACAGAGTTTATATTACAGGTGATTCCATAATGACAGTGAAAGGAGAATGGGAGAGATTTACATCAAATTATCAATTTATATCAAACAAGGAACTTGTATCCAGGATATGTGTTTTAGGCTTTGTATGTGTGTGATGTGTATGCGTATGGACTGTGCATGCCAATATGCTGTTGTAGGAGCCAGAGGACATTGAGTGTCCTGTTCTTATCTATTTCCCCAATTTTCTACTGAGACAGTGTTTCTCACTGATCTTGTGTGGGGAATTTGGTCACTCCTGGTGACTATGGAGCTTCCTTGTGGAGAGATGAAGCTGTCCTTACTGTTCCTGCTGAGGGACAGTGAATGGAAGGGTTCAATCGATAGACTGTGTGCTGGGGAATTATATCTCAATTAAAGTGTTAACAATGATAAAAGTGCACTCCTTCCCTGCCTCCTCCTAGCTGCTGATTAGCTGTACCAACCTCATTTTCACTACTGAGGGTACACACAGTGATGGGAACAGCTGCTAGGGGCTTGACAGCCAATGTGTGTCTCTGGAAGCTGGACCATGTTCTCCTTAACCCATCACCCAGTTGATGGCTGCTACCAACTTTTGGTATCCCCAGGGCTCTGGAGTCCAGAGCAGTGTAGTTAAAAGCCACAAAAATGTTGCCAATGTGGCCACAAGAAGCCCCTCATCACAAGGGTGACAGTGGAGGTCTCCAATGCCACACCCAGAGCTAAGCCTTTTAGACCTTGCAGTAGGCTTCTGGGCAAGCATCACAGACCTGGCTTAGCCTTCAGCCAGCAAGTTGGCATACCACATTGCCTCCTGAGGCCTCAGCTCCTCCGCCTCCCTCCAGACATCATTAAGGATTGCTTGCTGTCCGCCAGGCTTTGAGGTGCCTTTGCTGGCACTGGTTAGAGCTGCCGACCCAAACCCAAACAGCTTCCTGGGCTGACACTCGCTGTCTGCCTGGCTGGGGAAGCTGCCAATGTGGAGAACAAGTGTGTGTTTTATGCTCAGGGACTGTCTCTGGTGCATTTGCGGAGGTTGGATGGAGCTACTAAGCCAAATTGGCATCTCCCCCGAGCTTCCACACCCTCCAGGGCCAGGCATCCCACAGGCTGTAGAAACTGCAGGTGTTGAGGTGCCAGACACAGCCATGCACTCCCTTGAGGAGGCTGTGAAGACTGGGCACCACGCCGGCCCTGTAACTGCTGCATTTCACGGAGCTCCTGACTCCTGCTACCACCTCAGAAAGCCCTGACTTGCCTTAATAACCATTTCCTTCACAAGCAAGTTTAGGGGAAAGCAGTAGGAACCAATGGCCCTTGCTTTCAGGAATGGCCACAATGGGCCATGAAAATGAAGGCTCTGGTTCAAGGGTTTGGGGAGACACAGACACCATTGACCCTGGCTATGAAGGGCCTGAGTGACGGCAGTCCCTGACTGTAAAGTTCTACCCTGGATGCCATGATGCCTGCCTTCCTGATGCTTTTTCCACATAGTCTAGGGCCCAGGTTTAGGGCTTGGCTCTGCACCTATCTCAGATGCATGATGGGACATCACAGGTGCATAGTGACTTGTCCAAAAACAACTATAGTTCTCAGAGGAGCTAGGGAGGCATGGTGTGGACATCATCAGGTGTGAGCTACCTGTAGGATACAGGCTGCTACAGGAATACCTGGCCCCTAAGACTCAACATCCCATCCCTCATAGAATGAAGAAACAGGCACATTGGAGGGGGTCTACAAGTTGCCTGCGCAACCTCATCTGCCTACTTTTTAGTTCGTGAACAGGCTCCAGTGGTGCAGCCACCCCAAC